>OW204005.1:13282062-14482062 GCA_934047225.1 Ypsolopha sequella | reverse complement strand
CCAATCAAAATATGACACTGTTTCTTCAGTTGTTTCTGCGATCTGTAAATCCGTTGAATTATCCATGGAGGTATTTTCCTCGAACAATAGATCATGAAAATCAGTGAGTAATTCCTGGACATCCTTCTCACAATTAAAACCTCTACTATGAGGGGCTGTCAACCTAGAGACAATAGCAGTTTTCAGGGCAGCAACAAAATTTGAACAGGTTGGGTTTCTGTTTGTAGGGCTGTGTTGCCTAATAACCCCAAACAAGTTTTCCAAGGCATCTTTGTTTACCTGTCGCAAATTAAGGTATTTCATTCCCTGTGATTTTAATTTCTGCCACAAATCTTGCAGTGATTTCAAAGTACAAATGTATCCTTGTATACATTTAATATTCTTCGCCATTCACATTCACGAACTTCATCGATTCCAATTTTTTTTGGAAGTCGTTCCACACAACTTTATGGCCCGTACGGGATGAAACATTTTAACGGCGTCCTTTTTTCACGTCCTTTGGACCTGATGGTCCATTCGTAAAGTCAAAGAGCTTATCTAGCTCATGAACTATCATGGCAGTTACCATAATTTCAGCTTTAATATGAGGATCACTTTCAGATCTAGCCATCAATTTTAAAACAGCTGATGCCTGTGTGCTTAGTAGCTGGGCGGCATATTTGACCTTCATTTTTGCGCCGTATTTCGGTGCCACGCTGATTTTTGAAATTTCATGTAAATAGAGAAGATTTCTAATCAATTCCTCCATTTTTACCAAATGGCTCCACTTGGCCTTTTATCAGTCATAATAAGTTCCCCGTTGTTTAAAAAATTGTTTCTTTGGGATTTAAAAAAATGCGGAACATCGAAAATCGTGAATATTTTACGATTATTACTCATAAAGTAATTCTGTCCTTATTACTGTGAATCCTGTTGATTCGACAGCGGCTACAATTTCTTTTATAATAGTCGCCAGTTTTTGTGAACTAATTGTTCCTTTAACAAAATAATATGCTAATGGCATTTTAAATTTGGCACGTATTCCTTGCAGCATGAATACCAAGGCATGATCTGCCAGATTTTTGGTTCTCTCCCCATTGCCAAAATCTTCGAAACCCTCTATTTTGTCTGCAGCTGGATCAAAGTGTAACCTTCTCTTCAACGTAATTTCATCAAATAATAGCCCACATAACTTGACGTTTTTCCTTCGCTTCTCAGAAATTTTGGCTAAATGGGCCAAAACAGATTTTTTTATCCCTGTGTTCATTGGGATTTTCTTGAGTAAATTTTGTAGCGTCTTCACACTGGGTAGTGGCATGGTGTGGGCCATATGTCTGTTTGTCCTTGGCGATCTTTTAAAAATGGCCAAGGCTGATATTTTGTTTTTCGGTGTCCATCTTCTACCTTGGGGTTGTCTGTGTTGATTGTTGTAAGCTGACAAAACAAAATCCTTTAACACATATGATTCCAAGTTCTCTATAATTTTGCACGTTTGTAAATTAAATGTAAATTTTGTCCGACTCAACTCTTTCATTAATTTCCTTTTCCTTGGAGTTAATTCTGAAAAAAAAGAAAAAGAAATGTAAATACTTTTTTTTTTAATATATGATTTTAAAGGACATTGCCTAATTTTGTATGGAAGTTGGACCAAGTGCTGCCTAGAATACTCACATAGTGCATTTTGTTCCTCAGATCATCACTAATCTGTATTTCAAAGCGCATAAAAATCTATACGAGGAGTCCAAAGAAAAACAGTCTCTTGTTTTGAATATATTGGAAAAAATTAATTTAATAGCAAACAAAGAACAAAATCAACTATTAAACAGTTATTGTGCGTTCAATTATAATTGTATTAATTGTACGAGTATTTTGATGTTGTAGTACATAATTGTTAGGTTACATAATCTGTTCATCGATAACGATGAAGACGATTATTAGTTTTGGTAACTGACTAATTAGTTGTATTTTAGTTATTGGCATTGCATCATATAATAATAATACAACTAATTAGTCAGTTAACAAAACTATAACAATATTTGATTAATCGTCTTCATCGTTATCGATTATTATTCTGTCTAGGAATAAAGCAGGTGTAACAACCAACGCATAGCCTAGCCAAGCCAAGCCAAGCCAAGCCAAGCCAAGCCAAGCCATGCCAATCCTTGCCAAGCCAAGCCAAGCCAAGCCATGCCAAGCCTTGCCAAGCCAGGCCAAGCCAAGCCAAGCCAGCCATAGCCGTGCGTCATGCTGACGTCACGCCGTCTCGAGCCACGCGCGCCGCGCAAGCGCCCACTGCAGCCGCAGTGGAGGGGGAAGCTACGCCTGCCTATATAAACGTGCACTGAGTTGATTTTGGATTCATTTTTGCTAGACTAAATTGTAAGGCGTTACTCTGCCCGTTGACTGAACGAAAATATAAAATAATTATTAATTATCTATACTTTTATTTGAGTCCTTTGTTTCAATCAGAAGTGGCATAAGGATCCAAGATGATGAAAATAATAAGACAGTCCGCTGAACACAAGAAAAGATCTTGTCTTTCTGAAAAAGAGTCTCCAGCCGGTGATAAATCAAGAAGGTGAATCACTCGTCGTACATAATGGTGCGGCTACCCTCAAACAGGATTGTGATTTTTTTTATCAAGAATCGACGTCGAAGAAAGCACTCGTTTCAAGGTTGTCACTGCTGAAAAGGAATGTTTGCCACCTGGAATTTCAATTGTCAAAGTTTTCATACTGGGAAACAAAGAAGACAGTGATGTAATTACACCCGCGTGCCATTACGAGTTGGGAGCCAAGTCGTTTTCCCTACCAGCCACGGTACTTCGAGGCAGTCAAGGCTATATAAAAATCGTCAACGTTGGAACCGCGGACCTCACTTTACAGACGGGTGAGGTGCTGGTGCGAGCTGAAGACTGCGAGCAGACGCCACCTCATCACCAAGACAGCCAAGTAAGTTCTCATGCCGTTATTAGTCGTGAGCCTGTAGCCAAAGCCGTTTTAAATATTAGCAATGCCAGTTCGGAGATAAGAAGTATTGGGGGTGTAGCAATAGATTAAATAAATATAGGCCGTATCAGCGAACAGGAACGAAATTCTTTGATAGATTTGTTATCCCGGTATGGATCATGTTTTGCTAGTAATACCTATGAGTTGGGTTGTTCGGATTTAGTGCAAATGCGAATAAAATTAACAAATGATCAGCCAATATACCGCCGCCCTTATCGCCTGTCACACACAGAACAGGAAGTTGTTAAGTCAAAGGTAAAGGAATTGTTAAATGCTGGGATAGTAAAGGAATCAGAGTCTAGCTATGCGTCTCCCGTAAAGAATGGCGATAGTAGGTTATGCGTAGATTACCGCGCTTTGAATTCAATGACGGTTCGTGAAAGGTATCCCTTACCAAATATTGATGACCAAATTTCGAAATTAGCCGGTAAGAGTTATTTTACTTGCTTAAATATGTCGCAAGGGTACCATCAATTGAAAGTAAGCCCTGAGGATACTCATAAAACAGGATTTGTAAAGTCGCAAGGGCATTTTGAATATCTGCGTGTACCGGTCGGTTTAGCAAATTCCCCATCGTACAGTTAAAAAGTCTCTGGTGTTACAAACCAGTGCTTGCTCTGTAAGATCGAACGCTGCCAACAGAGATTCATACTGATGCATGCAAACTAGGTATCGCTGAGATATTATTACAGCGCAAACCGATGACACATTGCAACCGGTTATGTATTTTAGCCGAGTAACAAGTCACGAAGAGAGCGTGTACCACAGCTATGAACTTGAAACTCTAGCAGTAGTTGAATCGTTGCGTAGATTTCATGTCTATATAGTGGGTATACATGTGAAAATAGTAACAGATTGCAGTGCTGTAGGCGACACACTAACAAAACGCGATATCATCCCACGCATAGCAAGATGGTGGATGTTAATTCAAGATTATGATATCAGAATCGAGTAAAGGCCTGGAGAACGAATGAGACACGTTGACGCTTTAATCCGAAACCCCATTGACGTTGCGAATGTGAATAGGTTAGAAATTGCCGATTGGTTCTATGCAGTACAGTGTCAGGACGAAAAAGTGAAACATACCATTGATCTTTTAAAAAATGGATGCACTGACAGTGATAAAGTTAATAACTACGTGTTAATTGATGGCAGGCTCTATAGAAAAACCCTTGACGGCAATCGCTTAGTAGTACCTAGTTTAGCCCGGTGGAGGATAGTGCAGATGCATCGTGATGAGATAGGACACATAGGCTTAAAACGATGTTTAGAGCTAATAAAAAACGATTATTGGTTTCCTAAAATGTCAAGAGTTTTAAGGAAATACGTTACATCCTGCCTACATTGGGCGTATGGGAAAGGGGCATATGGTAGAAAAGAGGGTAGACTACATCCTATTCCTAAACCTTCAGAGCGTGTGAATATGATCCACGTGGATCATCTCTGACCCTTTTGTAGGACAAAAAAAAAGTACCAATATATTTTGGTTATCACTGACTCGTTCAGTAAATTTGTCATAGCCGAGCCAACGCGCACCGTAAATTCCGTAGAAACAATTAGAGTACTTTAAAAAATCTTCAGTCTTTTTGGGTACCCCGGACGCGTAGTTTCAGATCATGGGAAAGCCTTTACCAGTCGGTATTTTAAGCTATTTTCGTTACAGAAACAATTTCGGCATATATTGAATGCTATCGCTTGTCCACGTACTAATGGTCAGGTATAACGAACTAACCGCACTATTTTAGATGCGTTAAGGGCTACTGTTTGATTTAAACGCTCGTTGCTACCAGAAATTGTAGCATATAAAAAGTAGTAATACTGACTAGTGACGGGCATCGACGTCACTGGTGCGAGGATTCCATAACCACGCTCAGACACCACTAATTGTATGCTAAAGGGCGATACTTGCAGCTGGAGCAGGGGCCCATAGCTGTCCCAGATTTATAGTATACAAGTATCTTATGATCTAATATTTAATATAAAATGTCCTACCAGACAGCTGTATGATGACCTCATCAAGTAGTCCTCGCACGAAGACCCTTCGCTGCGGAGACCAAGGCGTGTCGGTGCCGTGACACGTAGATCACCTTCCACGATGAATCTAAACACAACCCTCCTACCCCGGGATGCATCCGAACCCAGAAAAAATGGTAAATGACAAGTCCACTTGTCGCACACCGCGTGGATATAGGTTATTTCACACACACAGGAAATACACTCAAAAGTGGCCTTCACGCCAAAATATCTTCAGCCCTTGATCGAATACTGTTTCTTACGATGTCCGCACCGATTTCCCTTGGGTTAAGCCCTTAATAACACATATTAAAATCGTCCGCGATCTATACCAAGAAAATTCCACGTCCCTCGTTTTTTTACAGCTCCAAGTCCATAGACAAAATATATAGACCATTGATGGATGCGTTCCGAAATATACATTTTATTCTGAACAGTCCCCCGCTCTGGGCTGAGCAATCAGTCCACTAGCTCATACAACCGGGAGACGGGAGAAAGTTGTCATGGCTCGTCACAAAATCGAACCTTCGACCAACACCTCTGCGACGCGTGGAGTTCCGTCTCCGCCAAAACAACTTTAATATACGGCTCCGGCGCCAAAACAAGGATAGCAAGTTCATATCCTTCAAAAGAATTAAATTTCCTTCCCTAGGATGCTCAGTCCTGTCTGACCACAGAGAGGACGAGAGTTGAGGACCGCTTCCACTTAACAATATACAGTGGCAAGCTCCTCAAAAGTTAGGACAGTTTCCCCAATAACGCAGCGGAGGTGGGTCTTCGCCGACTTGACGGCAGCTTAAAAAAATTCCCTCCCCAGTGAGGGCAATTTGGGGGACTGAACCGCCAAGTTACCCCTTTCCGGGCGAAGATTTAACTTAAACTAGCATAGTTATTTACAAAACAAAAAATTATCAATATCTTTTAGATAGTTAGCAGTACCTTTGTAGTTTGTGCCATTGTCGGAGCGAATAAGTGAAGGTAAACCCTTACGCGACACGAAACGATCCAACGCGGCGACGAAGGCCTCCGTAGTCAAAGCTGATACCACTGCCAAGTGAACGGCCTTGGTGGCCAAGCACACAAATACACAAGGTACGCTTTCACAACCCGAGCGTTGCGATTGCTAAAAACCCCCGTGCGCATTACGTATGTGTCAATCCGACACCAACAGATTTACCAAAGGTCCGTCTTGGGTAGAAGCAAAGGATGAAGACTTCCGTATGGCAGGTCAGCTCTCCAAAATCAGCCTCCAAAACGCAGAAGTCCTTCATAATCCGTGAAAGGATTCAAACGAGCAACCGCTCACTTCAGCCTGGCGTGATCCTCGCGCAGAACTCGAAGTCTAAACTTGATGAGGTCCGCCTGAAGTACACGTACCGTGTACCAATGCGCTCCAACGCTCCTCTGCACTCACGGCTGGGGACAAAATATATGAATATCATTGACTGGTTGGTATTTCAACATAATACCACCATCATATTGGGATCCTCCAAATCTGCAAACAGTATATGTTCATTTGAAAGCCATTTCCTAAGTTCGAACATAATAATCCAAGTATCGAATCAAATATCGAATATCCAAAATTGTGGATACCTCCACCAATGAAGAAGAACCCAGAGTCTTTTTTTAAAAACCAAATAGGATCCATCCTAACAAATCCGCGCCCAGGAAAACATCGACTGGGGCCGGATGACAAAACGTGGGTCTGCCAGATGCAGACCTGACGTGCATGAGATTATGGACGGAGGAAGGTCCAAAGAAGGCTGCCAGCCGACAATATTGTCTATAACCATGGCTGCAGCCGCTGTTTCAACTCCAGTCCACCAATACCTAGGAGCGGCACCGACGAAACCTCCAGGTTCAAAACCAATCGGTGCGCCACTTGACTTTCCGAGTCGAGGAGGGCCCTTACCCTAACTCAATCCCCCCTGGGGCCCTAGACGCGAGCCATCGCGGTAGGCAACAGAACCGTCCGCGGTTCCGTACTCAAAGCTTGAACAAGCTAGTTACAGGCTACCCCACCTGTGGAGTGCAGGACCAGTCCACTGGCAATAATATGGCTGGCGCGTGCACATCCCCACCATGGGGGGAGCGTAGCCTCCAACTCTCCCTGAGTACGGCGGGTGGTACTCTAACCGCGGGTACTCGCGGTACGGCGGTGAATAACCCCGTGACTCCGTCTTAACACGGTGCTCCATGCCAGCTGGCACCAAAACCGGCGCGGGGAGGGGGGGCCTAGCCCTTGCCAACTCCAATTGGCCCCCGCCCGTAGGGGCCCAATTCACAACATGGCCATATGTGTGATAGCCCGTAGGCGAGCCCCCTACGGGTCCACGCGCAGATACATAACTCACCTCCCGGTGAGGGGGCGCGCCTCGCGCCGCAGTCCTCCGTTCCGACGGAGGGGAGCTCTGCCCGACAGCAAGCCTTCCCTGGACCGAGGGGGGGGAAGTTCTCCCTGACGCACCCCCGTTGTCCAAAGGGGGGGGAGTTCTCCCTGAAGCACCCCCGCCCGTAGGGCTCCGTCGCTGCGGGACCGGTGAAGCCGCTTCAGATCTGTTGGCACACAACAATAAATGGTGAGGCCCCTCACAAACACTGCAACGTCGTGGCTCGGGACAATCACGTTCGAAGTGATTGCCCAAGCAACCGAAACATAGGCTCTTACGCTTCACCATGCGTCGCCGCTCGGTGACGTGCAGGTTTCGCCACTGCTGACATCTCAGCAGGTCATGCCCCGTATGGCCACACTGTAAACAGGTCGATGACCTCTCGACCACGGCTACCGCCGCCAAACGCGTCATATCGCGTCCCCGCGACTGCTGCGGTTGTCTGGGCTCCCCACATTCCGATGAGCCAGCAGACGAAAATGATTGCGCCCCAGATGGCGCCAAGTCCGGTTGTGATGTTTCTGCTACCCTAGCATCATATTCAAGAAACCTCATTAAGTCCGTAAATTTAGGCACAGTGCTGCCATCTTTTTCTGCGGACCCCCGCTCAAAACGTGACCTCACATCATTAGGCAACCTACCTAAAATAATGTGAACGAGTAAAAACGACCACTCGTCCACCGGTAAACCTAATGTTCTAAGGGCATTACACGCCACAGTGACCGGGGTCAGCAACTGCAACCTTAGTTGGGCCCGGTCAGTTACCCTAGGTAACGTCAACAATTGAGACGCATGCGCATCAGCCAGTAAGCGCATGTTCTGATACCTATCATTTAATAAGCCCCACGCTATATCATAATGATCATCCTCTACCCTGAGGTGCTGGATGAGCGACCTTGCTTCGCCCTCCAATGTTGACATCAAATATGCCATCTTTTGCCCCTTTGATAAATCTACCCTAGAATTTACTAATGAATTAAACATATTTTTAAAAGAAACCCATTCTTGAATTTTCCCATTAAATTTATTTAGTTCTAAACTAACCAAACTACCAGACACGCCATCTACCGGTTGAGGCGTGACAACTACAGGACCTCCTGAATTTTGCCTCTTTACATCAGCAATAATATTCGACGTTATAACCAGCGTCTTACCAGTGGCGCCATCAATTGGTCTAGGTGTGCTAACAACCGGGCTGCCCGATTGTCGCTTTTTGATCATGGAGGCCGCCTCTGTTATATCATCATAAATCCCTTTTATCTGGGCTAAATCAGTAACATACCTATCCATAGGCCCGTCACTTTCCTGCAGTGCTGCCACAGCCGCCTCTGCATCAGCCAGCCGCTGATGCATCCGCTCGGCTCTCTCCAGGATTGCATTGTCGCGATCCGAACGAGAAAGCAATCCCTGGACGGTTGTAAACCAGCGGAGCTCTTTCGCCAACGCAGCCTTGTGAGACTTGGACATCATGCCGCAATGAACCGGGAAATGTATAAATAAAAACTATTTAGCAAACACCCTGACACGGCACAAAATACAGAAGCACTGCTCAATAGGTACCCTACCTATAAATAGAATTTAATTAGCAAAATTAATTCCCAATTACCAATGTATGTACTGTCCGTCAATACTAAACAAACAAATAGGTTCCTACCTAATTCTATATTACCAAATTTAAATTATATTTGGTGTATACAATACACACAAACCCGAATGCACATTCCACTATGCAACTGTATACATGCTTGTAAGTACATAAATTCAAGCCAAGATAACCGTATATTAGCTAACAAGTTGATTTCCAATCTATAATATAAACCGTTATATGATATAATGTTATTGCAATACAAGAACACTTGATATGTACTAAATTAACAATTTATACTGATATTACTGAACCACATCAGTGTGGTACCCTCCGGTAATCAATTATCTACTCAAAGCACTAAACAAATCCAATTTGTAATTGCTACATGTACATGTAAATAGCCTAGCTATGTTAACAGTTCAATGACACTGGGGCCGCCCAGTTCCGCTGTTTATATGTATATAAACCAAAGTTGGGATTAACCACGGACTGGCTACCAAAACTTGTTTGATTTAAACGCTCGTTGCTACCAGAAATTGTAGCATATAAAAAGTAGTAATACTGACTAGTGACGGGCATCGACGTCACTGGTGCGAGGATTCCATAACCACGCTCAGACACCACTAATTGTATGCTAAAGGGCGATACTTGCAGCTGGAGCAGGGGCCCATAGCTGTCCCAGATTTATAGTATACAAGTATCTTATGATCTAATATTTAATATAAAATGTCCTACCAGACAGCTGTATGATGACCTCATCAAGTAGTCCTCGCACGAAGACCCTTCGCTGCGGAGACCAAGGCGTGTCGGTGCCGTGACACGTAGATCACCTTCCACGATGAATCTAAACACAACCCTCCTACCCCGGGATGCATCCGAACCCAGAAAAAATGGTAAATGACAAGTCCACTTGTCGCACACCGCGTGGATATAGGTTATTTCACACACACAGGAAATACACTCAAAAGTGGCCTTCACGCCAAAATATCTTCAGCCCTTGATCGAATACTGTTTCTTACGATGTCCGCACCGATTTCCCTTGGGTTAAGCCCTTAATAACACATATTAAAATCGTCCGCGATCTATACCAAGAAAATTCCACGTCCCTCGTTTTTTTACAGCTCCAAGTCCATAGACAAAATATATAGACCATTGATGGATGCGTTCCGAAATATACATTTTATTCTGAACAGCTACTGATTCTAGTGAAACGGCAAACAACTGGGATAATACATTACCGGACGTTGTTTGGGGCATAAATAACACTGTGAACGCTACAAATGGCTTTAAGCCATACAAACTGATGTTTACACAATCTGGTAGGTCAGTCTGCGATGTTATAATCCCCGGTAACGAAAAAGAATCGGTGCATCGGTGCAGACAAAGCGCACCAAAGCTGGTGTACGGATTAAGAGTGCTTCTGAACGAATGAAATGTAATTACGACAAACGGCGTAAATACAGTAGATTTTATAGGAAAGGAGAATTAGTTCCGTAGAAGCAAGCCCCTACTAGCAGTGCGGGTAAAGTAAATACAAAATTAGATGACTTGTATTCAGGTCCCTACATTATTCCCAAGGTGATTGGTAACGATGGAGTATCAAGGGTATGTGAGGTTATAAGAGTTTTGCAGCCTTAGTAGCATCTGACACGTTGAGTCCCTATAAAAGCTTAGCCCCATGTCAGATAGTGCTAGCAGTTCTGACGAGCATAACCCAATGTTCCTGTTTCCAGGAACAACCACCATCCCATCCCCGTTTCTACCAATCTTTGGTATAAAGGGGGAAGCCGGGGGAACATGCGCAGAGGGCGGGCCTTATTTCTTCTTTTGCCCTCCGGCACTTCTTGAGTCCCCCTACACCGGATACTCTTTTGTGGCCCAAGTCCCAGCCACCTCTCCCCCTTTCAGGGGGCGTGGCCTACTACTAGCGGTCCTTAATAGGACAGACCTTCACAATTACGACTTCGGCGCCGAGTTGCCCTTCTGATTGTTTAAGAGAAATTTGAGGCAGGCATCAGCCCACCTCCCACAGCTTGCGTTTATTGTGCCAGGCACGCGCGAAATCCCGCAGCCGTCCGAAGTTCGCCTCCGAGGAGACGAGGTCGCCATGACCAACCGGGCCCTGTCCCGGTCCCAGTATGCCCTGCAGCATCTTCCCACGCTCTTCGGCGTACAGAGGACAGTCCCACAGAACGTGGTGACGGTCCTCCTCCGCCAGACCGCACTCGCACAGCGACGTCTCACACAGAGCCATGTCCCGAAGCCGCTTACGGAAACATCCATGCCCCATGAGGAGCTGAGAGACGCGGTAATCCGGCTCCACCCACCTAGAACTCAGTCGCGCTTGCACACTGGGGAAGAACTCGAAAAGTTCTCTGCCCCGTTCTTCGCTCGCCCATCGGTCCTGCCAGAGAGCAGTGATCTCTGCCATTATTGTGCGCCTCCTTCCCCCTAATTCAGTCCTGGTTGCGAATTCTCGTGCTTCTTCGAATCTCGCGGCACGGATGACCTCAAGATCGGCCGGCAGAACGCCAGCCAGCACTGGTAGTGCCGGTGTGCTGCTGGACCTATACGCCTTTGTTAACAAAATTAGAGCAGGCCGTTGTGTCCTTAGCAAGGAGGAACGCACCGTGTGAAAAGTCACACGGTGGAACCAGACTGCTGCCGCATAAGTCACGGTCGCCACATACGTGCCCTTGTAAAGGATCTTTAGCGCGCGGTACCTAACGCCCCAGTTTGACGCTGAGACGCGGCTCATCTTGCCGAAACAGTTTGCCGCGCGCTCACCAATCGATAACGCGTGTGGCGCAAAGGACAGCCCTGCGTCGAGAACCACCCCCAGTACCGTCGCCTGAGTCACGTTCTTAATAGAGTCGCCATCCATCTTTATAGTCGGCGGGCGCTGAAACTTCCTCCGGACTGTCATAGTTAACGACTTAGCCGGAGAGAATGAAAGTCGGTTTCGAACGCCCCACTCGGCTACCCTAGCCAGCACAGCAGCGGCTGTACGTTCAATGGCTGCCCTGGACTGAGACTCTATCAAGACAGTGACGTCGTCTGCATAGGCTGTGAGCGCCGTGTCCTGTGGTAGTGGCAATCGCAGCAGGTCGTCCATCATGACGTTCCACAGTGTCGGTCCAACTACAGATCCCTGAGGACAACCCATAGTGGACACCTTCCATTCCACCAGGGGACCCACGAACATGCCCACGCGGCGATTCGTGAAATAGTCCACCAACATCTTATAGATATTAGGCGGACAACCTCCGCGCTTGGCCTTGAGCAAGATCATGGGCCACCAGGCGTTATCAAAGGTGCCTGAGATGTCCAGGAAAATGAGCTGGACATATTTCGCCGTGGATAGCTGCGCGCGACGCACAATAGCGTTAAGCGCTGTTGTCGTCGACCGACCCCGAGTGAATCCGTGCTGGCAATCTGAAATACCCCTAGAAAACGGGGCACAGGCCAGCATGATACGCTCCAAAATTTTGCCCAGGACGGAAAGAAGGGTTAATGGCCTGTAGGCCTTCGGATCAGTCAGTGGCTTACCATTGCCCTTTGGCAGGACGACCAGTCTGCCAGACTTCCATACGTCCGGAAAGACTCCCTCCTCAACGCATCTTCCATACATGAACGTCATCTCGGCAGCCGCCACCTCCCAGACTAATTTAATAATCCGGGCGGAGAGGCCGTCGAGACCCGGTGCGTTATTATTGAGTGATTTTATGATTCAGCCTAGTGTCTCGCGCGTGACCGGCTGAGCGTCGCGGCCTGATGGCACACACGCCGCCATGAGTCGAATCTGAGTGTGATGCACGCTATCCCGAGAGACAGAGTCATCAGGACAGAGCGCACACAGCAGCGTCCGCATGGCGGCGCGCGCGTCACCGGCGTAGCCTGCAGTATAAGCAGTGCCCGAGATGACGTTTGATGGAGGCCGCTTGCTTCTCTGTACGCTCGGCCCCAGGGGTCTGCGTTGCCAGAGTCGGAGATAGAACGGTATGCAGTCCTAGCCGTATGATAGTCTGTCCTACGGCTGAGCTCGCCAAACCCACCCTTTTTACGGGCGCGTTGCCAAGCTCGGCGCAAGCGGTTGTGATCGCTCCTGAGCTTGTCTAGCCTGGGTGACCACCACTCGAAACCCTTGTCCCTGGAGGGACGAGATGTTCCAAATGTCTCCTCAGCAGCTCGTTCGATGACTGCCGTGAAAGCCGTGCAGATAGCGGATGCGGACTGGCGGAGGTTCAACCCCCCGACGCTGCAGCTCACCCTGGCCCGAAACCTGTCCCAGTCACCACGACGAACCCGAAACCTCTTTAGCTCCTCGACTGGCTCTGCGCGCACCTGGCTCGGTCTCGATGATATGACGTTGAAAGTTATGAGCTGGTGGTCACTTATGCTGGCGGCCTCATGCACCGTCCATTTGTCGACGTGCACGCCACGCGAGGAAAGTGTGAGGTCCACATTAGACTCACCGTTCGGTCCCTTGAACGTCGGTGGTTGGCCCTCCCTGTTATGCAGCACCAGGTCGCGACTGAGAATTAGTCCCTCCATGTTGGTGCGACGGTGTTCACAGTCAGGGCCGCGTCCGGTGTATTGGCGACGTTCGCAGAACCACATCGGCGAGTGTGCGTTGGAGTCAACACCTATGAGGACCTTGTTCCCACGCAGCTCGTCGAGGACGTGTTCCAGATGCGCAAGGTGAATGCGAATATCATCGGCATATTGGCAGTAGACCGAGACCACATACATGTCGACGCTCTCAGTGGATATGTGGGCGACTACACAGTGCGACGTGGAGAGATGGTGCAGGACAGTGGCGGCTATGTGCGGTGAAACTACAAACAGTCCGGCGCGGGCAGAGGAGCCGCATTCCACCAGGTCGATAACCCCGGCGTACTGTTCCTGCACTAGCACCACGTCGAGCCGCAGCTCACGTGCGATAGTCCTTAGCTCTGTGGTCGCGGCTCTACTGCCATTTAAGTTTAGCTGGCCGATGACAAGGTTGTTCGTGCTACCCATAGTAGTTTGTTGTATTCAGTTTGTATGACGACGGAGGCCGACTTGTTCGCCCTCCAACGTTTAAACGCTATTTTACATTGTTTCTTCATTTTATCAAGTGGCCAGTCCTTAGCGACATCTGTTTGCATTATATTCTGCTCATGCAGGTCCGCCAGCAGGTCGTCCAGAGACGGGTCCCCGTCCACGGCAGCCAGCGCAATGAGTGGCTGGCGTTGTTTCGGCTCGGTGACTCGGAGAGTAGAGGGTGCTGCTACTTTGTACCTTGCAAATTATTATAAAAAACAATTAGCTACTAAGTTAGCATGCATTTTAGAAGGTAGTGAATCTGTTACAAAGAGTGTAACAGGAAATTTTCCAATACCAGTTATAATTGATGGTATTTGTAATGTTAATTATTTACATAATTTTGTCCCTATTGACACGGTTAGTACAAGTACTAACAAAATTGTAAAAAATTATTTTTAGAATTGAAGACAATGGGAAAGCCGCCTGTATTAAAGCTGGTACATCAAAACATACAAGGCGGCTTTCTCAGCAAAATACTTTCAATCGAGTTGTTCTTAGAGGAATCAAAAACAGATATTTTGTGTGTAACCGAACATCATCTACATGAACATAATATGCATTTTAATGTTAATAATTTTAGTGTTCTTAGTTGCTACAATAGATTAAAAATACAAAAAGGTGGCTCCATGATTCTTGTAAAAAATAGTATAAAAGCAAAGGAAAGAAAAGACATTGTAAAACTTTCTGTAGAACATCAACTAGAATTAGCTTGCATAGAAATGAGTACATATATTATTCTCTGTGTTTACCGACCCTCAGGACAAGATTACAACATTTTTGAAAAAGCAATGGAAGAGGTTTTAAAATTATTATTTGATACAAAGAAAAAAGTTATTATATGTGGAGATTTTAACGTAGATTTACTAGAAAAATCGATTATGCGCTCAAAATTATTACATTTATTCAAATCATTTAATTTGTCTAATGTGTTCTTAGAACCTACTCGAATTACTCGGGATACTGCGTCATGCCTCGACAATATATTCTGTGATTGTGAGTATTCAGACAATAAAGTAATCAACCGCTTGCAGTCCGATCACAGTGGCCAAACTATAACCATTAAACAAAGCGTAAAACAACTGCCCAAAGAAGTCTTTTGCAGACCTATTACAACTCTCAAAGTAGATTGTTTCAAAGCAAATCTAGAAGTTAAATTAGCACATTTTAATCTTCTCCAAGACGATCCAAACGCTCTCTTTACAGACCTTTTCAACATAGTCTCTAAAGAGTTCGAAAATACGTTTAAGATGCAAAAACTTTCTAACAAAAGTAAAATCACCTTCAGTGACTGGGCGACACCAGGTATTTATAAAAGCAGAAATCATTTATACGAATTATACGACATAAAGTCCTACAATAATAATGTTAAATTTACTGAATTCGTGAAAAATTACTCACGCATCTTTAAATTGGTGTGTTTAAAAGCAAAAAGTATCTACTTGAATAAAAAACTTAAAAGGTCCGATAACAAAGTAAAAACAGTATGGAACATCATAAATACTGAAACTGGGAAAAGTAAGAAACGAGATAACGAACTTAAGTTAAGTATTAACAATGAAGTCGTTACAGGAGATAAAGAAGTTGCGAATGCCTTTGAACAATTCTTTACTGAAATTCCTTCCTTAACAACTAAAGATTTAAATTCAAGCCCTAGGCTTGCGCAGGATCTTTTAATAGATCACGTACCTCAGTGTCTTTCTGTATTTGCTTTTAAACATATTAATTCATTAACTGTAATTAAAGCATTTAAATCGCTTAACTTGAAAAAAACCGAGGACTTATGGGGCCTATCTGTGAAAGTTATAAGTTCTGTCATTGATTTAATAGCTCCTTATTTGGCATTAATTTTTAATAAATGTGTAGATGATGGTATCTTTCCTGACTTAATGAAGTTTAGTAAATTGATCCCCCTTTTTAAATCAGGCGACCACGGGGACCCTTCAAACTATAGACCTGTGTCAGTTTTACCGGTATTGAGTAAGGTTTTTGAAAAAATAGTTTTTAATCAATTGTTATTTCATTTTAATTTAAATAAGTTACTTCACTGTGAACAATATGGATTCACTAGAGGGATGTCAACCACAGATGCAGGAGTTGCTTTAGTTAAGCACATTTTTGATGCTTGGGAAGAAAAGCAAGATGCATTTGGTGTATTTTGTGACCTCTCGAAAGCCTTTGATTGCGTTAATCATGAAACACTCTTATGTAAATTGGATCACTACGGAGTGAGGGGCAAATCTTTGGCGTTATTGAAGTCATATCTTAGTGATCGTATTCAAAAGGTAGACATTAACGGGGTAAAATCAAGTGGAGCATTAGTTAAAATGGGTGTCCCGCAGGGTTCCATATTAGGGCCCTTGCTGTTTTTAATTTACATAAATGACCTTCCATATTTAGTTAAAGACTTAACGAAGATAGTATTATTCGCAGACGACACGTCACTTATTTTTAAAGTTAATAGACGTAAAGATATCCTTGACGGCGCGAATATAACTTTATCACTGGTGCTTGATTGGTTTACTGTAAATAATTTAGTTTTAAACGCAAAAAAGACAAAGTGTATAAAATTTACGTTACCAAATGTAATTCAAGTGGATGGTAATTTGCTTTTGCAGGGGTCCAAGCTGGAGTTAGTTAACGAAACAAAGTTTTTAGGCATTACGGTAGACTCTCGTCTTCAGTGGGGTCCCCACATAGAAGCCCTATGTGGTAGACTTAGTTCGGCCGCATACGCTGTTAGACGCATAAGACAAATTACTGATGTAGATACTGCTAGACTAGTCTATTTTAGTTACTTTCACAGCATTATGTCATACGGCATGCTGTTATGGGGTAGAGCCGCGGATACAGACGCAGTCTTTGTTTTGCAGAAGAGAGCAATTCGGGCTATTTATAATATGAAGCACCGGGATTCATTAAGACAAAAGTTCAAAGAAATTAATATATTAACGGTTCCTTGTGAATATATTTACCAAGTCCTTAGATATGTCAGAAAAAATGTTGAGTCTTTCCCAAGGCTTGGTAAGCAACATTGTAAGGAGACCAGAAATAAGCATAAACTGGCTTTTCCAAAAATCAGACTCGCTAAGGTGAGTACCTCTTTTGTAGGACATGGTATAAGATTTTACAATAAACTTCCAAAGGAGGTCCTTACTTTGTCAGAGAATAAGTTTAAACTGTATATTAAGCAGGGCCTATTGAAAAAGGCATATTATAAAATAAATGAATATTTGGATGATGGTGAAGCATGGTGTTACAGTGATAATGATACTCGTAGTAAGTTATAATTTAATTAAATAGTATAATTTCTTAACTTATGATTCCTCTAAGGTGTAAACATTAATTGATTATAGACTGTAAAAGGAAAAGGACTATATGAGACAGGTAGACAAAGATATATATGTTTTTCTTTTTTTCATTAACCTGAATTCCTACTGTCTTGTATTTTCTTATCCCTTGGTTAAAGTAGATATAAGTCATATATTGTATAGTATAAGTTTTATGTTGAAAAAAAGACATGATCTTGCTAAGTTTCTTGCCCTTCTTCTTAGCAAGACTAATCGAATGGGCGGAGGTAGGCATGTATTTATATATGTAACCTATTAGTATGTAGTATATAGGATGGGATTTGGTCGGCCGCCTGGATTCGTGCTGGGGGCTCGGTTGGTGATCACTGAACCTTGTTCCTGGTCCCTGGCCGGGTCTCCGGTATGGGTTCGGGCGGCTGATTGGATTTTACCTTGTATAATATATATTTTACCTATCATTTTAATCGTAAATATATTGCTACATAAATTAAATAAACCTTTAATTTAGTTCATGTACATTTATTATTCTATTACATATATTTTCTTTATTAGATTAAATTTGACGTGTAAAAAGTGTATATATCTATACCTGCTTTGCAAAATAAACTATTTGAATTTGAATTTGAATTTGAATTTGAGCCGGTCTGCTGCTTCGTCGCTCGTAGTTTGGACCACCACTCCAGCGTTCGCTACCTTGCGCATCTTGCTCACCTGCACGTTAATCCTGGCAGGTTGGATGGCTTCTTTTAGGATGCGCTTCGTGTCATCCGCAGTCTTTATGTTATCAGCCTCCTCCGCTGTGGGGTAGAAGGCTAAAGATGGGCCATTATTAGCCGGGAGTGCAGTTGGCGGGTCCTTTTTGTTGAGTTTTAGTACCGACGAGTAGTTGAGCGTGGCCGGTACTGCAGCTGCTGCAAAGAAGCTAGTTGCTGCGGGAGTCGTCTGCAGGTTCCTCATTTCCGCACGTAAAGTGCGGATTTCAAGCTCTTTGAGCCTCGAGTGCTGGATGGCAACTAGCTCCAGCATTCCGGTCACGTGGCTGCCCATGTTGGAGACCTGCGTCTTATTGAGCCGTGAGCCATGCTCTTGCATGTCTGCCATTAGTGCCTTACAGAAGCCTGCGGCGCGCTCAAATAGCTCGTCGTGGCTCATTTGGTGAGGGCTGTCCTCTCGCTCCGGGATGTCACGGTCAACGAAGGCGGCGGCAGCAGCTGATACGCTCACATTCATTGTCTCGTCAGTTGTGTTGGGTGGCTGCCCTCGCTGTTTCTCGCCGTCCGTCGAAGGCGAGAGCGTGTCGTAGGGCCGCTTCTCAGCAGTATTTGCTGGCGGCAGCTGCTCCGACGGGATACCAGCGGCGAACAGGCCGGCGGGGGCCGTGCTGGAACCACCAGGCGGCGTACGCTGCATGGCGGAACGTGGCGTGAAGGCTGCTGGCAAAGAGGGATTCCTACCGTCTGCCATGGGGAAATCCCCTTTCAGGCGCCACAGGGTAACACAATACGATCTATTTACCCCTTTTCACGAAAGAGAAGGGGTGTAAAGATTGTAACACACAGTCTGGTGGGTATAAAATACACAGTGATAGACAGAAAACAGTCAACAGTATATGAGGGTCTATGGAACCAAAACTGATATATTGAGCCGATACACAGAAAGTATTACGGCAGAGTCACACAGTCACACAGACACACACACAAGATTACAGAAAGTAAGAGAGCGTCCATGCGCGGGCAAGTGCTTATAAAATAAGAGTGTCAAAGAATATCAATGGGCAAGCGTCCTGTCGCAATGTCCTGTTCCATCAATCTGTAGTGAAAAACAATACAGATCTAAGGAACAAAAACTGATATATTGAGCCTCTTGCTAAAACACGGTAAAAACAAGATAAATAGCGTTCAATCGCAAGTACTTAAGCCTAATACTTATCCTAAGAGTCCTGTCTCACTCGGGGTCCACTTTTGGTCCACTTCCGGTCAACTTCCGGTCCACTTCCGGTCCACTTCCGGTTGCACTTCCGGTTGCACTTGCACATGCACTTGCACTTCCAGCTGCGCCTCCGGTGTTGCAACCACGACGAACCCACGAGTGCGAGGGAGATGGAGATGCACAATCCAAGATGGCCGCGGCGTCTTACGGCGACGGCCCCAAGATAGTACGGGACAGACTGCTTTTCGATTTTAATTTTAACAACGAATAAAATTAAATGTCCGAAAACTTTGGCGTGCGGAGTAACACGCGCAAAACACGACCGATCGACTCTGAAGTCAGCGCCGAAGTTCTGACGAGCAGTTAGAAACCGAAGATCTGATTGAACTTTTATAAAGTTAAACACACTTTTTCTGTTTCCATTGCGGGAGCAATTGTTGCAGGATGGCCGACTGTAACAACCAACGCCTAGCCTAGCCAAGCCAAGCCATAGCCGTGCGTCATGCTGACGTCACGCCGCCTCGAGCCACGCGCGCCGCGCAAGCGCCCACTGCAGCCGCAGTGGAGGGGGAAGCTACGCCTGCCTATATAAACGTGCACTGAGTTGATTTTGGATTCATTTTTGCTAGACTAAATTGTAAGGCGTTACTCTGCCCGTTGACTGAACGAAAATATAAAATAATTATTAATTATCTATACTTTTATTTGAGTCCTTTGTTTCACAGGACACCTAATCACGTCTTGGTGCCTAGCAAACCCAATAAACCAGACCAAGCACATAGTGTGCGCGCAACAACCAATTGTCCTCCGACCCGTGAAACACGTACAGCAATAGTTTTTTATGGCCTCCAGTCCACTATTGTTTGCATCAACTAATATATAGCAATGGTGGATTTTTGAGGATCTAAGTCTACTCTTTATGTTTATCCGGAGTAGATGAACATTATTATTTGGCATATTATACGTTGTTAAATCAATGAGTGATCTGTTATATTGTTGTACTACAAATCTGCCTGTGCTTCGAATATGCTCGCTGTAATAACTCGGAGCGAGTTTTATTTGGTATGTGCCAACCGCGAATAATGTCAATTCCTCAGCTGTAAGAACTGGGAATATATTTAAATTGTTTTGTTCAACATTTATGTTTGAAAAAGCCACTCTATTTCTGTGTAGTCTTTTGAAATCGACATAATCTGCCAAATCATTATTCACGTTCAAACGCTCTCGGGCTATATTTATAAAATCACGTGCTTGAGGGTTATCTATCAGATCTATATGGAAAGCATTAGTTAAAGCCGCAGCGATTCTAAGGTCTGCAAAAAAATGTGGCATTGATATGTTGCAAAATTCGTTTTGGAAGATTTTGAAATCTCGTTTTAGTCTGCCATTGACTATTTCCACAGGCCATCGGCAAATGGTGCACATTCTTGATTTATTACCCTGGATTGTAGTTAATTGGGTGGATCCTCTAGTTTGAGACTGTGGCATAATGCCAACATATCCATGCTCCTCTAGATATTCGATAGTCACGGAACCCTCTGTCCATAATAAAAACATCTCCAGGATTAAGTAACCAATGAAGGGGCCTGTCAACGCCTCTTAAATGATAGTTCAAAATGGAAGCGTCATTTTGGATCGCAGCGTGCGGCCCAGAAATATCTATGATATGTCCATCACAAGTTACAAATAAAAATGGTTTCAAAAGATTTCTGTGCTTTGGGACACTGTAAGTTATTTTTTGGAAATATAAGTTGGCACTCTTTTGGATGTACATATAAGTCCCATCACATATAATAATGGCTTCACCATGACTGCCGAATAAAGCGCCAGGAACCGCAAGAGTGCGTTCCAAAATCTGCTGTCTGGTTATATGATTTAACCCCAAGTACCGAGGGACAAAATCTCTTTCGAGGCTATTCCTAGCCATGTTCATAAGCCGCTCTAGATTTGACCGCGTCATATGAAAAAATGTTCCAAGCCTTTCATTTGATTCGCCAGTTCTTATTTTTGACAAAAGTATACCTAAAGCGGTTTTAGAGTTACGACAGCATTCTGCTAGTGATGGAGTTTCGTCATAAATTCTTTGGAACTCATCGCGACTTCGCCCAGTCCAGTAATGCAACTCTTCACTATGTTGCTCTTGTAGATTTTCAAAGTCTATTATATAATTCCTGGGTTGTTTTAAAAAATCCATCATTTCAGTTACTTGCTGCGGATTAAAATCAAAGCAGCGATTTTCTGCAGTAAGAATTACATCCCAATCGTTGTCTTCCAAGTGTTCCCGGCATACGCGTGTGTATGGTGAAATGTAGTAATTGTTATTAAGTAATAATTGTACTTTTAGACTTTTAGGTAATCGATGACGCGTATTATTTCTACACCTATATACCAAACAAGAATTCGACGTGTTTGGTGATCGGCAATAACCAGGCAAACGAAAAGTCACGTTTTGTACTTCATTTGAAGATTCCGACTGGTTGCTTTGAATTTCTACCTCTGCAGGCACTTCATCTGCAGGCATTTCCTCTGCGGGCACTTCCTCTGCGGGTACCTCCCTTGCGGGCACTTCCTCTGCGGGCACTTCCTCTGCGGGCACTGCCTCTGCGGGCACTCCCTCTGCGGGCGCTTCTTCTGCCGGAATAGCTTCTAGCGGAGGATGCCGAAGTCTTAGTCGTCGCGAAAGTCTTTCTCGTCGCGCTACTGTCCAACAGTTGTGACATAGGTGTTCGCCATTATTAAACGTGACCTAAAATGAAAAAAAAACTATGATCAATATGTATAACAATTATTTATTGATGCATATAAAATAAACATGATAATGAAATGAAGCATCCATGCCGACAATGATTCAACAATATTCAACAATTATTATAAAATGTGACTGAGTTTAATGTTATGACTTATGATAAAACATATTATTATTCAATGAAACTATTTGATAATAATGCATTTAATTATTTGAAAAAAGTCAGTCACATTTTAATAGTGACACCTATATAATTTAAACATTGTTATAGACTCAAGTTATTTGATAGTTCAGTTTAAACATAAAATAACTCGGATGTGACACTTATTATTTAATCCTGCATTCTAAGTAAAAAAAAACTTGAAGCGGAATAAAAAACAAAACATAAATCGTGTTATAAATAAACATAAAACACAACGAATATTACGATAATATTTTATCTACGTAAAAAACTAAAGGTATCACTCTACGCGGATACCTACGATAATATACATTCATGCGGAATGATTGAAAGTACATTTTGTTTTATGGTGCAAATCATATATACAGTGTTTGGCAGGTTGGGGTGTTAACTGAGTGAAACACAGGTTAGCTGTTAATAGTCCGATATATTCTAGTGGCTAAAACCACACCAGAAAACACGTTGATACTACACAAAGTCGGGAAGAGAACTGGCGAGGCTACGTGCCTTGCCATAAGTCGTGCGCAATTACTTATTGCTACAATCAGCAATTTCATGACTCCACAGTACATCCCTTTCTACAAAAAAATTTTTCAAAATAAAATTTTTAACAAACTAAAAACATCTTTCATTGATTGTACCTAAATGTTTCAAAACATACTACACTGATTGTACTCTGATACACTGTTGCAATAATAACATAATCTGACTCGACATTTAAACAATTGTAAACACAAAGCAAGCTCGTAACATGAAACTGCCTACTGGCTGACGCAATTCTTATCTTGCTGTAATGAAAATAAATTTCAATGAAATAAAATTTCAACATTGTGCAGTACCATAATGTAAAGACTATTTTATAATGTAAAATTACACAAGAATCTTTAAGAAAACAATACAAAAAAAAATGAATATAAAACTGAAAAACTCTTTAACACTAACTTCTGTAAAAATTACTCTGAAATTGAATACCAAATTAACAGATAACAATTGAATATCGAAACAGTAAAATAACATAATAACGGTGTTATAATATCAAAAATAGTGCTATAATTGAAAATTTTCAATTTGTTCAACTACACAATTCATAACTGGACTTTACACAGTATATAATGTGAAAAAAAAATGCTATTATAAAAAACTTTAAACAATTTATAGAGGAAAAATACAAACACAAAACTGTTACATAACACAAAAAATACATTTCCTGACATCTATCCGAATCCTAAACATTTTATAACTTTTTGGTGATCAATCCAAAAGCTAGAAAAATATCTAGTATACCAATAGTATATCTTTACGTCATGTAAGAAAAAATTCCGGAAATTTCTACTTACATGCTTCATAGTTACACAAATTACAAACATAAATGACATTTCAATACACAATACACAAGAAAACATAAAAAATAAATTTCGCATTGCATCAAGGGTCTACATTTGCATTCTATTACGGAATCCTGTTAATTCGTCTTTGCTTATTTGCTCTAATTCGATGTCATTCAGATAGCGTTTCCTGCTTAACCTGACTGTATATCGACATTATAAATCACTTGAAAACAATAATACTCTTTATGTACTTTAATCATTGCTCTAGAAAATCTACAAATCTAACTATTCTGATACGACGTGAGTTAGGTAGCGTTTTCTGCAAAACCCGACTGTATAGTCGTCAAAATAAACCATTTTTGAAAACAATAACACAACATAATACAACAAAAAAATCTGAAATAGGTACATAAAATACAAAGGTTCATAAAATATCTAAATAGTTGCTTCGTAACACGATATCACTGCATGGAATTGTACTGTATCCGGTCGTCACAAGAATTGTCACACGTTGTCAGCACTTTCGTATGTGTGTGTTCATATTCACATCCTGGTTTCTCTGTAATGTATATCGGGGTCTTGTTTCTTTGCACATGTCGTATGTTGCTAATAAAAATTCGCTAAATACCTCCATGGCTCAGAAAGCTTCTCAAAATATTCCTCCATTTTCTTCTTTTGTAGCTACGTTCTTGAATTCTCTTACTTCTCTTGTCATCACTTGAAGTCATCACTTGCAACACGTCCGCACCTTCACGTTCCAATTTTTTCTTCGTAATGCTGTCTTCTAGGCTATGTTTGTTATCTGGGCTACTGCTGACCTCCGGGTTTCCTCCGGGCTAATGCTGACTTCCTGCTGTTGTCCTTCGATAATGTCTCTCCTCCGGGCTGTATCTTCCGGGTTGTCATCTTGCCGGCGTATTTGTAAATTTTTCTGCCTCCGCCTCTTGGATACTCGCCGACCACAACGTAAGTCGTTGTAATTCCCGCCGAGCCACGACTCTACTCGACGGGGAGTTCTCTTCCCGCTGTCCTGTCTGTTCAGTTCACGAACATGATACCCCAACAGCCATAAAACGCACTGTCCAGAAATCGACGTTCGGGGTCACCACTTTGGCATGTTGTGGTGTTGACTGAGTGAAACACAGGTTAACTGTTAGTAGTCCGATATAATCAAATGGCTAAAACCACACAAGAAAACACGTCAATACTATACAAAGTCGGGAAGAGAACTGGCGAGGCTACGTGCCTTGCCATAAGTCGTGCGCAATTACTTATTGCTACAATCAGCAATTTCATGACTCCACAAGTGTATTACAACAGTTTTAGTTGTATTGCTTCTGTATTTATAGGACAGCTTTTCAGCAAGCCTACCATGACCGCCTCAACAAACACGACATGATGATGACTTATCTCTCATTTTGATAAGAACGATACATTACATAAAAAGAGTGAGAGAGTACATTCATGTTGTTCTCGCATTTGTTGAGTCTTTGTAATACCTCCATGAAAAATGTATAGATTAAGGTAACTAAAAATAAATGACTTACCTCACGTGGAATCACAGTTTGAATAATATGTTGCACCGTTTGTGGATGTAAATTCTGAAGATCACGATCAGATGAAGATAAAGTGTGTCTTTGAATTCTTTCCACAGAACTGTTACATATAAAACATGATCTCAACTGTGGTTGAAACATGTTCACTGTTTCAAAAGTCTAATACGTAAGTTGTTTGGATCGATAGTCCAATTCCAAGCCAGGTCGTTATTTAGATCGATAATCCAATTCAAAGCCAGGCCGTTGTTTAGATCAATAGTCCAGATTCCAAGCCAGGTCGTTGTTTCAGGCAAAATATTCACCACAAAACAAAATATGCACAGTCGCGTTCACAACGGATCACAAGTGACGTGTGAAACAATAAAAGTCGAAAAGTGATTTTTTTCTGTTTAATCGGGCAGAGTGACACCCTACCATTAATCGGTTACAGAATGCGCGCCAAAAATGGCCTACTGGCCTTTTTATACATCTCCATCAACAACGTCTATATACAAAACACTATACCAAACTAATTGTACACTGGTTTAACCATGTGTACAACTAATTCACTATGGGTGTAATTAATTTGGAAACAAATTATATAATTAATTATTAAATATTTAAATTTGTACATCATACTGATGAGAGACCTAAACTGATTAAATAAAGAAATATCTGTTTTAAAAAAAAGAACACTTATTGAATATTAAAGATGGCGTTTTACCGCCGGTTAATTAACAAAGGTCTGTACCCATTACATCGTACATGATTAGTTGTTGGTAGTGAATAATAATTACGTTTCAAAATATGTAATTAATTATACAATAGATATATGTACCGATATTTCTTTTAAATATGTAACTACTTTGTACATTCATGTCCGGATGTTGGTGTCGCCACTATTCGTAGAGGAAGCTAACATTCTGCTATCCGGGTATTGGTGGCGCCACTGCTCGTAGAGGAAGTTAATGCTCTGCCATCCGGATGTTGGTGGGGCTACTAATCGTAGAAGAAGCTAACACGTGAGACTGACTGACTGACCAAAAAATAGTCGGGAAACAAAGAGACGCTTATCACCGCAAGCGCAGGTATACGATCGCGAGGGATTGTGACAGATAATACAAAAGAACAGGTTTTTGTCTTCGTTCGACGTGATACGGTACGATGTTATCTCAAAAACGTTGTTTAATGCAAAATTATTCATTATCACAAAAACTGGATTTATTTATTTTTCCTGGGACCAATTTTTAAAATTTTTTTTTTTAGTTCCTGTACATTATGCTATAGTATCTTTAGACCAACTCACATTCTTAGGCAGCACTTGGTCCGAACTTATGCAATCTCCTGGTACTCAACTCTTTCATTAATTTCCTTTTCCTTGGAGTTAATTCTGAAAAAAAAAAGAAAAAGAAACTTAAATCCTTTTTTTTAAATATTTTACTAAATATATAATATTGCCTTTATTAGCCTTTTATTTGCAATTATACATATATTACTTTAAATATAATTAATAAATAAAATATTTTTTTTTTAGCTTGAAATATATTTCGGCCCTTAGTGGGCCGTCATCAGTCAAGCTGATAAAAAAATTATTTTATTTATTGAAGGCGTTCGACGTCGCAGATCACAATACTCTAGCCATCAAGATGCACCACTATGGGATCAGCGGGCCGGCTCACGCTCTGTTCACCGATTTGATGCGTAATCGATCACAAACTGTCGTAGCTGATGGAGGTGACACAAGATCTGATCCTCTCGACACTACGATGGGCGTGGCTCAGGGATCTTCGGTCTCGAACATACTGTTCTCCCTGCTTCTGAACGACTTACCGTGTGCGGTTTGTGACTCTGAAATTCTCATGTACGCTGATGACGTCGCCGCGGTTGTAAGCGCACCGTCTATCGAGAAACTTGAAGTGCAATTAAACAACACAGCGCTACAGCTATCCCAATGGTTTCGGGGAAATGGTCTCGTACTCAACTCAAAAAAGACACATTTCATTCATTTCTGGCTTCGTGGTACACCTCCCCGACCTCTATCAGTTCAAGTGAATGGAACTCAAATAGAACAGGTGGAGTCCACAACCTTCCTCGGGCTCAAACTTGACAGAGGCCTGACATGGAAATACCACATTGACGCGCTATGTGGTCGACTTGGTGGCGCGTGCTTTGCGCTAAGGCGTCTGGCGCGCGTGGTGCCGGGGGACGTGGTGCGCGCCTGCTACTTCGCAACCGTACACTCGCTGCTGCAGTACGGCGCCCAGCTGTGGGCGCGCGCCGCTGACTGCGAACGTGCCTTCCGTATGCAGAAACGCGCGATCAGAGCTATTATGCAAATACCACGGACAGAAACAGTGAAGCCACATTTCAAGTCCCTGAAAATAATGACACTCCCATCTGTTGTCATCTTTCAGGTGGCGGTGTATACCTACCAAAATATCGGCTCATATAAAATACGTATAAGACCACGTACGGGTGACAAAATCATTGGCGTGAAACATAGACTTAAAAAGTCAAGTATGCTTACGCATGTTATGGGCCCCACTGTTTACAATTTGTTGCCTAAAAATATTATAGGATCTCCAAATCTACAAATATTTAAATCCAGGTTGAGGCGCTGGCTTGTCGAGCAGGCGTTCTACTCGGTGAAAGATTTTTTTATGACAAGCGCAATGTAAGGCTTACTTATTATGTGTTTTGTAAAATTATACATTGTATTATTATTTTAATTTAGATTTAAGTATTTATAAAGTGACATGTAATGAATATTACGAAATAAATGATTATGATTATGATTATGATTATTAATTATATTTTTTTTTATATATGATTTTAAATTTACAGGGTCACTATAAACATTATTAGAAGTACGTGACTCACAATGTTAAGTTTTTAATTTTCCCCAAATTTTCGAGAGAGGTATATCTGCCATGGTCGTGAGATGACATATAAAAAAAAAAACTGAACATGGTGATTCCCATATGTTTTGGCAATAGTTGGGTTATTAAATAAATTATGTGGCTAAAGGCCATGTAGTTTTGTTTTTCAAAACAAGTTTTATTTTAACTAAAATGAATGAAGACCATTGGATTATGATCAGAAAGGTAATTTTATTCTTGTGACTAGTTGCTGCCCGCGATTTTGCCCTCGCCTTTTTCTCGCTGATTCTATCCTCTCGTTTGCTCACGCCAAAGCACCCTGTGCCCACCCTCGGTCAGGAGTCCCGCACGACAATGGAATAGTTCATAATTTTCAGATTCTTTTTCCCAGTCCGACAACAACAATAAAATATAAGCTGATAAGTCCACAGTTTTTCTCTTTATATGATAAGATTAGTTCTGATAATCAGCCATGCATTAATTTGCCCGCCGAGTCTCGCAAAAAAAAACGCGGAACGGCCGTACCATCCTTTTCTCGAAGCAACTCACGGCACTTTCAACCCCCCTGTATCTTCGTTGTGGGTAAAGCTAGAAGTCTGAAATTTCAGTTACAAAGAGTACTTACTGATCCTACTTCTACCCCCAAATTACAAGTTTGTACCTATATTTGATTACGAAATATCTCAAGTCATTTTGTCACTGACTGACTGACTGATCATCAAAAGTCTAAAGGTGTTCTAGCAGGCCTAAAAACTTGAAACTTTGCATGCAGTTAGTGTTAAGTGTACATTGCAATAAAAAAATATAAATTGTGGTTGGTAATTTAATATTTCCATACAAAGTCCAAACAAAATGTATGTTTCCAGCTGCATCTATAAATTTGTATGACACTAGATGACGTTCGTGGTATGCTGCTTTGCATTAAAGACATTTGGTTTGTGGATGGCTTGGTTGCACACCACAGCTTTGGGTAAAAGATCGTGGTTAAAAAGTTTTTGGACCAGACTTCTTAACAGACTTTTTAATGTTTCAGCCTTTACGTTTGAATGTGACAAGAAATAGGCTACCGGCATTTTCCAGTTACTATAAAGCCCTCTTATCATAAAAATTAATGCGTAATTCGCTAACTGATTTGTCCTACGTCCATTTCTTAGGTCTTCAAATCCTTCTACGAGATGGTATTTTTTTGAATATTCCAATTTAGACATGATTGTCATTTCATCAAAACAAATAACACAGGCCTTATTTTGAATTTTTCATGACAAAATTTAGTTTTTATCTGTCTAAAGACATCTGCACTCAACCCGGCATACAATTTGAATTAGATAGCCATCGTCTTATAGTGGATGGGGCCGCGAGCACTACACCTTGCCTTCTTAAAAACACGTATGTTGACGGTGATTTATAAAATAAGGACAAACAGAATTTTTTTCGTCATCTGACCACTTTTACCTGTCCGTGGGTTTTTGTAGTTGCATAACTACTAATGTTTTTGATGCTTCACTTCTAAACTGCTCCTCTTAATTAAATTTTTTTGTCGATTTTTCACGAAGTCTTCGTAGTTGAGCTCGTAAGGCATTATTTTTTCTTATTAAGCTGGACGCCGTATCTTTGAGTTTTTTTCTCTTAGGCGTATCTTGTTCATCTTTTTTGAAAAGACATTTCCTCGACATCCTTTTCTTCGGTCCTTCGTACAAGTATTTGCGTGACAATCTTGTGGGTGAGCCCGGATAAAACGTTTTATTGGAGGACACTGGAGACGTGCTAAATTCTTCTGATGCCGATAGTGAGCATGTTCTAGTACGTTTTGCGTAACATTTTGTAGGCATCTTGACTTTTAAAATTGTCCTTAGAGCAGTTGAAAATGAACCCAGCTGGTCAGTGGCGGTCTTAACCGTCGCGAGGCTCCGGGCGGCAGATGTTTGCGAGGCCCTTGTCAATTTTGCAAAATATGTAATTTGATGATTGACGAGAAAATCGGCCACTGCAGCTGGTAATTTTAAGAAACTAACCTGCTTCCTTTTCAACATTAACCACAATTTCTGTTGATTGAAAGTGGATAGGTATTGCAGGTCCTAACAACCTTTTTCTGTTACTTCCATCATGTATGCTAGAAGGCGGAAAGTGTGCAGCACAAGTGTACCTCCTGCTTAATTCAGCATTTGTTAATAAATCCAGGAATATGTTTCCTAAAAAGATAAAACAAATTGAGATTAAGAGCCATTAAGCAGCCGGATAGTAAAAAAATCGCCTTTTTCTAATTTATTGAAACTGAACACTTAAATTAAAAATTTGCTCAATAGGTTTTCAACAAAACCTTATTACCTATGTATTGACTGTCATTTCAAAATTTCCATTGGTTTCTGTAAAAGAGAATTTTTAAATTTAAACCTTCAAAATTCTATTTTACAGAAACCAATAGAAACTTTGCGATGGCAGCAAACACACTTAGGTTTTGTTAAAAAAACTATTGAGCAAATTTTGAATTTCAGTGTTCAGTTTTGATTTATTAGAAAAAGGTGGGTTTTTCACAATCCGGCTGCTAAACGGCTCTTAAGTCAGAACTTCAAACTTTGTTGTACGAGTAGATTGGTATATGAAAAAGACAATTTGTTGAAGTAACAGAGAACACAAGCACCCAGTCATAACAATACCAATATGTTATATCACCTACAAACTTAACATTGTAGCTGAAAAACATGTTCTTCCATACATTCCAACTGCGAATTCTAAGTCTCAATGTTATTTCTGCAGTCTAAAATGACCTTTTTATAATCTGCGAAATCATAAACTGCATCTTGGCGTTTGATCTGGGTTTCTATATTCCCATGTACACTGTCTGCCGTCATATGCGTATGCCCCTTGGTGAGGTACTTAAGAGTGACACTCTGAAGGTTCGAAAATCCGCAATTGACAAGAGTCACGAGTGATGTCAACAGGATCCAGTTTTTATTCTGCCCTGTGCAATTGTCGCACCAAATTATCAGGTGCAGAATGTCTCTTTCTTTTTCAATAAACGCTGCAATAGCGTCCACAATATTGTTTCCGTCTCGTCCGGCCCAAGCTTCATGCCATAACACCCAACACTGTTAATTTTTGTTTTTTTTTAATCGGTGCAAAAGTCAGGTTGAATGCAATAAGCCTGCTCAAAAGAAAGGCATCCTTAACTTTTGGTATGTCTGGCAACAGCATGACTTTTTGCAAGTCCATAGAATAATGTCTTACAGTTGCTGTATTTTCTTTTGATGCATCTTCTTGATATGCCTGTATAGCTTTATTGGCTTTTGTTTTGTGATTGTCGTGGGCTGCTTTTAAGTCTTCAGGAACTTTTCCTGCATTATATTTGGTTAATTCTTGTTCAAATATACCGCAATCGAAACATTTGTCTCCTTTTGGAAACTTGAACGAAATGTTCATTTTTTTACTGTTTGGCGGTACAATTCTTTGCCAACCGTTGAATCAGGATGTTTGTTCTTGAAATCAGAATGCATCTTCTTAAGCGTTAGCGTTCGTGGCAGATATTTGGCCAAAGGAGCATTGTTGGGTCTGTAGTGGCTAACAGCAGGGTTATAGCTCAAAATGTGATTTGTCACAGGGTCTCTATTTAACTTTCGTTTTTTTGCCTCCTCGGTTTTCTTTGACGTCTCCAAACAATTGTTTCCGCTTTATGGCTTTGCTTAGTTCTGTTATAACAGCATCCGTTTTGTGTCCAAGGGTATTCAAAAATAACTTTCGGCACATATTAAGCATTTTGTAATTTTTCGGAAGGTTAAAGTACCTGCTTTCATTTTTGCTGTGTTTCGGATCGGGATTAGTCTCTTTTACTTTTCTTCTTTTTATTGCTTCAATGTTAGTACTCTTGTTCAAACAATTTTGTCTCATTTCATACTTCATATTCCAATAGGCATCCCACAAGCTCTTTCGTTCTCCTATTGTGAACAGCTTACAGTTTCTTTTTGCATTTTTCTCCACAGGTTTCTTCTATAAAAGGGTGTTTAAGTTTGTTCTTATTTATCTTCTCCGTTTCATTACCATTTGTTGTTCAAAAATATGGGTTCTGGATATTTTGCTATAAAATCACATTGTTTTTTTAAGTTGCATCTTTTTGCGTCATCAGCCTGTTGTTGGTTTGTAAATACTACCGAATCTGGGTAGGTTGCAATAAAAACTGATTTTTGACCATCTGAAAGTAGAGGTGTGATAGCAACAGATGCAACAGCTGGTGTGTTAGATAAAGGAAGTACGCTAACCTGCTCTTCACCAGTACTTTGCTCAAAAATGTCATCGTCGTTACTAAAGTGGTACACATTATTTTTGGTGCCGAATAAATCGGAAATTAAGAAGTCCGGGTCTCCAAATGAATCGTCACTGCCAAATAAATTTGATATATCTGACATAGTTTTGCTTTCATCATCCAAAATGCCAGGATCTTCTTGGTGTAATATTCCATTATCACCTGCATGCAGCCTTCGACGTACTCGGACTGTTTTCGTTGTCATTTACTCTGAAATATAAGAATGAGTTTCAAGCAAGCAACACATACCCATACTAGCAACACATACCCAAGAAGAAATTTTTGTTGTTATGCAAGGTTAGCTTGTAAGTTTTCACGAGCACTACACATTTTTACACGGATTTTACACTAATTTTATTTTAATTTAAACATTGACGTTTGAGGCTTTTACGGCTCCCGTGGTTGCAATAATACTGAAGTTGAGATTATGTCTTAGAAATAATATAGTTACTTTGAAAAATACATAAAAAAATAAATAAACTATGAGCTAAAAACGTCCATGCCGGAACGTCATGTTTAAAATGATTGTTTGATCCATTCAAAAATGTGTGTTTAAAGTTATAGATAGTTTGATTAGTTTGGTAAGGCTCGGTGCAAACGGGCCACCGATCACAGTCTGCCGTGGCCTTCGGCAGCCAATTTACACGTTTTAATAATTTTTGCACCGGTGGCTGTGGAATATTAAAATGTATAGAAGATAAAGGTTAATCCCGAAGATTTTAGTTTGAATAAAACCCCATGCTTGAAAATAAATCTCTCACGCCTTACAATACAAGTTAGAATTATTCTAATAATAAGCGCAAGTCAGTTAATACACACAACACATTAAAAAGCAAAGAAAGACGAGTAAACAGGTCATTGAATTATAAATATTATTTTGGTTATTTCCGTTCGTACAAGTAACAATTAATTCGGGCCTAGGTTGTGACAAATGCCTTTAGTTTGTATTAGGGTCGCAAAAATGTTAATGCTTTTCTATCTAGGCATATTAAGTACTTGAGAATGATTATTAAGTTCTAAAACTAATTGTTTATCATAACAACCGTTAAGACGTTGACAAGAGTTTAAATTAACGTTATTTTGACTTGTGTTTCACCTTAAAGTCCTAGGATCTTATAGTTGTTGTAGACTCTTGATTAGGTTCTGGAGAGGCTAGCAATATGCTTAAGTGAGATCTAAAGGTTAAATTTTTAACTTTGATATAACCACAAAGCTATGGAATGTTGAAATTACTTAGAAGTTATTTCTAAAACCTATCTTAAGCCTTAAGGCTGTATAAAAGTTGTCTCGGCAAACAAATTAGGACTGCATGGTGAAAACCAAGACCAAAAGGCTATAGTTCAGAGCTGAAGGCATGATTTATGTCCTACAAGAATATTTGAAAGCTTTAGAGGCATTCTCAAAAATTATCAGTTGTCTCCGCGAATTCAAATTACGATATCTTGCAAAATGAACCAACACAGGGTGATTTCATAAAAACGGAGTGGAAATTTTAAACGGAAAGTGCGGAAAATTTCCTACGAATAATGAATACAGCGGTTAGTTTATATTATTAGGGTTCCGTACCTCTAAAGGAAAAAAACCGGCTAAGTGCGAGTCAGACTCGCATACCTAGGGTTCCATATTATGGATGATACATTTAATTTTGTAATTTTTTTTCGTGAATTTCTCAACCGCTTTAATTGTCCTGTAATCTTTACGTAAACACATATTACCATGATTTTTTTCATATTTTTCAGTCTACAAGTTTTGGAGATAAGGGGGGAACATATGATTTTTCAAGGATTTCTCGAAATAGATGCAAATAGCCAAACTATATAGTTTTACAATAAACTTTTAAATACCTACAATTTGATACCCATAATGTATTTTTATAAAATATTTTTTTATTTATTATATATTTATTATATATATATATTTATTATATATAATTTATTATTCTTTTTTTATATTTTTCGCTTTTGCTCAATTTTTTTTACCGCTACAGTTTTCCTGTAATTAGCCAGTTATGATCTATAATTGTCATTTTTTTCATATTTTTCGGTCTACCGGTTTCGGAGATAAGGGGGGGGGGACATACATATTTTTGTGTTTTTTTTAAAGATTTTTCGAAACTAGTGAGAATAAATATAATAAAAATGTATGTTTTTACAGTCAAATTTTCAATATCTACAATTTTATATCCATATTGTAGCCGATTCTGAAGGCTTTAATTTAAGTTTTAGTGCTGTCAAACATAAAATTATTCCAAAGTAATTTAGATTCTGTTCCTAACTTTCAAGGACTATTTTGCAATGAATGAAATTTAGTTTTGACAGCACTAAAACTAAAATTAAAGCCTTTAGAATCGGCTTTTGTATTTTATAAAATATATTTTTTATGTATTATACTTATCTGTATATATAAAATTCAAAGTCCTGACTGACTGACTGACTGACTGATATAGCAACGCACAGCCTAAACTGCTGGTCCTATAGACTTGAAATTTTGCACAAAGATACCTTATATAGTGTTAGCACCCACTAAGAAAGGATTTTTCAAAATTCACCCCCTTAGGGGTGTCCAAAGTTTGTATGGGAAAACAAGATTAGTTAGACTATTTTATTCGAGACTTCACAGGAGTACTCTTATCTATAAATGAGTAAACATGTGTTTCAGGTTTTTTCCGAATTCAATCCCTAAAAGGGGGAAATGGGGTGACAAATTCTGAAAATAAACATAGGTATCGTTTGTATGTTTTATCGGGTCGCTGATTGAGAAAACAACAACGATTTCTAAATCCAATGTAGTGGACGTGAAATATCATCATCCCCTGTTCGGGTGCGATGGGGTTGAAACGTTGAAATGTGTAAAAATCAATATGGGTGTCATTTTTATGGTTTTTTGGGACGTTAATTACGAAAATGGTATCGATTTTGATATTTAATATAGCGGACGTGAAAATTATTGAAAGTATGTGTGACAGAACAATTGGCTGTAACAGACGGACAGACAGACAGCCACATAAGTGATCCTTTTAGTTTTCCATTTTTTCCCTTTGAGGTATCTATCTATCTATATATCCACAATATATCTATCTATCTATCTATCTATCTATCTATCTGTCTATCTATCTATCTATATCCAAGCAAAATATCTTTGGAATGGAAGGTGGTACATCCCTAGGGGTTGGACCATGGGGTGCCAAAAAAAGTTTTTTTTTTTTTTGTCAAAACTTTGACAGCCTGCATCTCCTAAACGGCTGGAGCTCGACCCATGTTGATGGATGTCTAGGAAAAGGTCTTGACGAGATCTACCTGCCGAAAAAGTCAAAACTGTATAGGCCCGTATCTCCTAAACGGCTGATGCTAGAACCATGTTCATTATTCCAAAAAAAGGGCTCGGCGAGATCTGACGAGATGACGGTAAACAAATTGCTATAATTTTGATCGGCCATATCTCCCGAATGGCTAATTTTAAGGAGTTTGGGTTTTAACTATAGTGATCGGTCAAGCTGGAGCTACATGACCAAAAAAAAATTGAATTTGACAGGTTTTGACAATTTTTGAACAAGTCCAAAAAAGTATTTCGATTTGCATGAAACTCGGTATCAAGGGGCATTTAGGGTCGCCAATGACGCTGCCGTATTCAAATTTGACATTTTTTGACAACTGATAGGGGTTTTGACACTTTTTCGGATAAACTTTGATCGGTGAGTCCCCGTATTTGGCACTCTGGCTAGAACAAAAGCCAAGCGAAGTTCCACGAGACCAAAAAACGAGCATGCAAGTTTTTCGGCCGAGCTCTACACCTTGACTCCCAGAGGGAGTGAGAGCACTTAAAATGTTTGTTTCTGAAAAAAAAGTTATTTGTTTCCTGTAGGCCACGCGGGCGAAGCCGCGGGCAGAAGCTAGTTTTTTTAAATTTTCATTTGTGCTAAATGTTTTTGACCTCTATATTTTTCCTGTAATTGGCCAGTTTTCATATTTTTTGGTCTACCAGTTTCGGAGATAAGGGGAGGAATATACATATTTTTGTGGTTTTTTAAAACTTTCTCGAAACTTGTGAGAGTAAATTTGGTAAAAGTATATATTTTTACAATCAGCTTTTTAATATCTACAATTTGATACCCATATTGTATTTTTAGGAGAATTTTTTTTATTTTTCTTACTTTTGTTTTTGAAATATTTTGAACAATTTCAAATTTTTCATATTTTTTTACACTCTGATATGTGGGAAAATTAATGCTATTTTTTATGCCAAATTTTATGTCTTTATGTTGAACGGTGCTAAAGTTATGAGGCTGTGACATACGGACGGAAGGACAACGGAGTCTTACCATAAGGGTTCCTTTTTGTACCTTTTAAGTACGGAACCCTAAAAACAGAACCCTTATAGAATCACTTTGTTGTCCGTCTGTCTGCCCGTCTGTCCGTCTATCTGTCCAGAACCTTTATCTCAAGAACGCATGAAGTTATCAAATTGAAATTGAAACCATATAATCAAATCTACGGTTACTTGAAGTTGCGAAAAAAATAAATTTCTATGTTACGCGAAAAAAATACGGCTTTTTATGCCGCTAAAATCGTATATTTCGACACTCTCAAGGGAATCAAAATGTATAGGGTACTTTCCGTTGACCTAGAACTATTAAAGGCAAGTAGTAGCGTCTTATATTACGAATACAGGAAAAAACCTAAAAACTATACATTTGTAATTTAATCATAAAAAATAGTCTGAACTATTTATAACTAGCTGTTGCCCGCGTCTTCGTCCGCGTGGATTTAGTATGTAATGCGTTTCATATTTTACAATGAAAGCTTAAACATCCCGCTAAATCCTGTTATTCGTACGGTTTTCCTTAAAAAAAACCTCTTATACGTGTCTTATTTTTCTCAATAGGATTTATGCGAAGTTGTAAGTAAGTGTATATATGTATATAAGTTATACATTATATATAAGTTTATATATGCCCAGGGATTGTGATTTTCCATATCAAAGTTTTTAACCCATTTCACCCCCATTAGGGGATGGATAATTTTTGAAAACTTTCCTACATGTATCTCATTTGGTATATGTTTTAAGGAAGGAATATTTATGCAAAGTTTTAAGTTGATACACTCAAGGGATGCAATTTTCGATATAAAACTTAACACGCTATTTTACCCCCTCGGGGGATGAGTTTTGTAAAACCCTCTTACAGGTTTCTCATAATTTATTAAAAAGAGTATTTATGCGAAGTATGTTGACTCTTCAGTATATGTTGATACTCCCACGGATTACGATTTTCCAAACAAGTTTCTACCCCATTTCATTATGATTTGATTTTCAAAAAATCCTTTCTTAGCGGATTTTAACGCAATAAAAGGAACCTACGGTGCAAATTTCATGTTCCTAGGTTTAGCTGTTTGGTCTCAGCGTTGATAGATCAGTTAGTCAATCAGTCAGTCAGTCAGGGTATTCTTTTATATACAAAATTGTACGGAACTCTCGACGGGCGAGTCCGACTCGCACTTGTCCGTTTTTTTTAAGATAGGTAGTCTGGTCACTGTTTAGTACTACTTAAGGCTAAATTTAAATCTATCCAGTAGTAAAGGTAAAACATAAGTTAGACAAGTACCTATCTACTAAACATAATTGAAAAAGAAATAGTAACTTATTTGCACTCAAGAAGCAGCCTGTAGCTGCTTGATATCACTTGTGATGAACACTTGAACACTTGATTTTGCTTAATGGTTGTGGTCGCGAATGGCGAGTATTGAATTACTCCTGACGATAACCTGAAAGCTGTGAATACAGCCTTTTGGTTTTAAATAGCTCCGCGAAATTACCTTTAGCTCTTACTTTGGCAAAAATTAAGAGTTTTGAGCTGTTATAGTTCTGAAAAGGTTAACTTGAATGCTTTCTAGTAATTTCCTAACGTCAGCCATATTTATTCACTAAAATAAAAAATAAAACGAGCTGAAAATAACATTTTAATACAACAAAGCAAAATTAAATAATATGTTCTGATCAATTTCAAATATACGTTTTTATATATAAGTATAACTTTTATTTCTAAAGCGACAAACCATCAAACCCCTTATTTTTTCATTTTTTTTTGTTTAAAATGTCCTGAAAATTTGTAATTACGAAAGGCCCGTCTCGCATATAGCACTATTATCCTAAAGTTTCACGATAATGTACCAATCGCACTATGTTTTGCATTTTATCTGACTTTAACATGCTACTAACTATTTTTTAAGAATACAACACTTATATATCTAGCCATTTTGAAACTTGGTATAATGACAGGGAATGGCGCCATTATAAATGAGTAACTTAAACCCACCATTAGTGTTTCTGCGTACTAAAAATCTTAAACAGAAACATTTTAAAACCCGAAAGTCCTGGAAAAGCAATATTCATGTCTATCAAAAAGGTTTTAAGTTGTCATAGAGTTATATCCAAGACTAATGTAGAACCTATTAGTTGTCTTGTATGGTTATGTTAACGTTAAATTAAGGTTGTGAAGGTTATATTTGGGTTTTGAGTTAATACTTAGAAAGGTTATAGATGTGAGCTACAGGTTTCTCTGTAGCTCTCAGAAAGGTTCTACAACGTGGGCCCTTTTTGCACTCAGGAGGTTAATATAACGTTAATATAAAGTAATTGAGACTACAAAGACTTATGAGCAGATTTCCATACAAAGGTATTAGAACCATTTCAGTACCTTTCTAAAACCTTAAAAGTTACTTGCGTGCATTAATACGAAGACTAAGCATAACGTAGGTACATTTTGTATAGTACCTACCTAACAAAATGGTGCTGGCATTATGAATGGAATGATTTTCCTCACCGATCCCGACTATCATTTAGAATGTTTGAATGAACTCGAAATGCCAGGACCTTTTGTTTCACTAAGTATTAAAACTTTTTTGCAACCAACCTATATACAAGGACCTTTTTATTTCACACTTACAATCTGCTGCAATTAATTTAATACAATTCACACCAGGAGACACCCATTATGTCTATAAATTAGTGTGGTTGGATGTAGAAGTTTGGTGCATAGTCCATTTTATCATTGAAGTACCGTGTCGAGTTGGCTAAGTGCTATCAGGAGTTTATTCTGTAGATCATCGGAAACATTGCAGTTTCGTGGGCAATCACCTAATTAGATGTATAAATCAAAAACCCGTTTTTTTCTACATGTGTCCCTTGCTAGGTTTTAAAATGGCACAGCCGAGCGCATTATCCACCTGAACAGATAAGTTGGTGGTGCTGCGATAGAGATATGACACTACGATACGATGTGCATTATAAACGGTCGCGACCTGTGCAGTACCGATCGCGCCAAACTTATAGTCCAATGTCAATACGATGCGATTCGCATCAGTGGCAACAAAATATATGTATTAACTCGTATACATTTTTGTCCCGAATAGCTTTGCGTTCAGATTGGACCAGAAGTTTGGCGCTATCTGTACACGTTTTAACCTATCAATAATCCATGATTAATTACAAATCATCATTAACATATACAAGGAGGATGCGACTAATCGCGTTCCGAAATGCAAAACTAACGTTTGTTTTTCTTATTTTTTTTAATGAGTTTTTTAAATAAATGTAACTTAGGGGAGAATGCGACAACAGTTTTACTGTCAATAAAGCTTGACTATCAAAGTTCTGTTATTTTATGCTTTTCGTTGCAAATTATCCCGTACAACAATTATAAACGCGCTTTCAAGTTGTTTTGCAGAATAATTTCCAAAGTAATGCATAAAATAACACAACTTTGGTAGAAAATCGTAATTCACATTCAACTATTGTAGCATAAGACCATAAATTAGAATTATTGTTAAATAAATTTTACTTGAAAATTAAATAACGAACGTAAGTTTTGCGTTCGGGAAAGCGATTCGTGGCATCCTTAAACAATTTAAAATCATCCTTAAACTTTAAACGTAATAAATAAATTATAAAAATACTATGTCTAAGTACATACATACTCTTTTACAACAGTAACATAATTACAACATGAAAAACGGTTTAACAAGTTAGAAACGATGTATTAATAATGTTGTAACACCGCTTTTCTGCGCTGTAAATAATTTTTTACATCGTGCACCGTTTAGATAAAACCAAACTGGTTTTCTAATTACCTATGGACGAACAATATTTATGTACTTATGTACATTACGCAATGATTATACATTTTTCCTTTGCTTTTGCCTACCTTGGCAAAAATGTCATCGTAACATATAGTGCGCGCCAATCTTTTAGTCGCCTCTGATTGAGTTACGAGTGCAAGCTTGCGCAGGTACAGTCAAGGAAACAATAATATGAACGGTTGACTATTAAATGTTTACTATAAGTGGGAAGGTGTACTTGTTGTACCTACCTATTTAATATATATTAGTATTTTAGTGCAATCTTAACTGTTTAATTAAAACAAATTAATATAAACACCATTTTCCTACATTGTCGCCTTAAAACGCTATAACGACCGCGAGGCATAACAACAACAATAAACTTTAACAAGCTAAATCAACAAAACAACAAATAAAGGCAACACAAACAGATTCAACGATCAACTTAACGAATCATAGAATTTTTTCCACGAACGTACTTTTCATGCAACGCGCGCGTGTGTAGTGTACGGACGTAGCACTAACACTAACGCATAGTGTTGACACCTGCCGAACGGAGAGCGGGGGGTGTGGTGCGGCACGCAGGCGGGTGTGCTCCGCGCCCTCGCTCCTGTAACGTCCCCCTGACACCGTAAAACGGCTAATGCGTCGATTCTTGGGACTAGCTTCAGAGGCGACTAAAAGATTGGCGCGCACTGTACCTAAGATCCTTTTCTTAAGCAGTGCAGTTTATAGTATCCAATTCCGCCAGTGGTAAGAGGAGGGCAAAACTGAATTACTGACAGCAATCGAAATGTTTTGTAATAGTTAAGTATCTGGAACATCGGTCACTGATAATTTTCGTGTCCCATTCGTTTCAATTCATACAATATTGGATAATTCGTACAACTTCTTTCTTGTACATTTACAATTAGTATGACTACAATTTGTATCTGGTTAATTGATTCCGTTTTCTGCAGATTGGTTTAAGAAACCGATTCCTTTTTTGTTAATAATGTCCAAATTTATGGGCAATAGTGCAATTTTCTGACAATATTTCTGGAAATGCACTCTTCATTACTGCAATTGTTGGAAAATGTTACACTATAAAAAATTGTATTAGTATCCTCTCAAAAATATATCGTCGGTGGGGGTCATTACAGGAACATTTCAAATTATGCTGTTTTTAGAAAATGCAAGTTAAAGTTTTGAGATATTTTAACCCTTAAACAGGCCCCGAAGAACTGCTGTAAGAAATAAAGTGTTATATATGGATTTAGGCTTTGAATAGCGGCCTGTATGATTCCTTATCAACACATTCTGAAAAAAAACACTGAAAGTCCTGAAAAAATATGTGGGAAAACATAATCCCATTGCCTGGATAGAGACTACCCTTTATGTGATAACTATATATAAATGTCGAATGTTTGTGTGTTCATAATTCTAGTGTTTGATTACTAGATCATTATTATTTTAAATTGTAATTGCTATTATTTAATTATTTATTTGAAAATTAATAAATAATTTGATTAAAAAATAATTATATTTATTTTTTAAATTTAGGTAGAGGTCATTTTGTGGTAAGTAAACAAATTATTTTTATTATGAATCACTCATTTATTATTAATGTTATTTATTATGAAATAGTTTTAAGCCCCAGAATGAGATTCGGCACCGATTCGGTTCACCGAAAACTTCATCTAAGGCATCAACGGTGGCGCCCTCAGTGACCATTCCGTTTAAAACTCTTTCGTTAATCGCGTTAACTATATAAATGCACAGCATCTCTGGCGTCTGGAACCTTGTCGAGGGTACTTTTCAAATCCTTTATGTACGGGTTTACGTCGTGAAGCATTTAATGTAATTGTTTGATAAGACCTGATTTCAAGTAAGGGTAGTTTGAGGATCGTAAATGTACCTCTCTTTCATCTTCACCAACGAAATAGTTCTGGCAGTAAACTTCCAACTCTTTGATACACTTGCCCCTGAACTTTGAACTTAGGCATATAACCACCTTCTACCATTTTTTTTGCGCCGAAAGATGTCATCTGGAAACATCAGGGTGCAGATCCATTGTCAAACTGTAAAGCGGTTCAGGAGGAGTGTGTAATGCTTCGAGCTGCACTTTACCATTACTGCAACACATTCCATTAGTTTCATATTTCCATTTGATTGCATTACACCAGAGACACTTATAACTCATGCTACCAATTTTTACAATTTTATCATTATCGTAGCTATGTAAGACATTCCTGAAGGAGGTTGTGATGCCTGTGCACATCTGGGTGAGCCTGCTGATATTTAGATACAGCTTCCCGATGTGGTGTAGGATTTTTTTCAGAATATATTTTTTGTGCCTGTTTAATTTGATTTTTTCTTGTATTGTTTGTATATCTAGCCCTTCGCGTTTGGTTACTCTTTTTAGTTTTGATACATTTTTTCGGTAACGTGGGTGGACGATTTCGCAGAAGAAACCGAGTCTGAATCGTTTGCGGACAAAGATATGGCATCCAGTACCTCAAGTCGTCTCGACGTTATTTTCTTGGCCATAGAGTTATAGGCTTCGAAATGACCCCCTTCCAGATGCCCAGAAAAGCGAAGACGCTTAACTGGATAACCTTCAGTACCGACTTTAATGTACAACTTACAATCACGGTAAACTTCAAACACAAAGTTATTCTTCCTGCTGCCATTAGTTCACATAAAGTACCAAATATAAACGGCTGAATCATATCAGCATAATACTCGTTAGATGTATTTTAATTGTCACCACGTCCATTTTCAGACATAATACGAAATTCCTCTCAGTGTTGCTGTTACATTTTACTTTAGATTATAAATAAAACATAATTTACAATTTAGGAACTATATTTCTAAGACATCTAGTATAAGTATTAAATTTAAAAAATAGGTACATATCACTTGCAATCGTTACTTAAGTATTTATACAGGGTCGCAGTTCTTTGTCTGATTACGGTCAACATTAATTACAAAGGGCTAAGAGGTACCGCACAACACTCTCCTAGAACGAACAGCTTCGCAGACGACGGACACGGAAGAGCGGGTTCTCGGAAGAGCGGGTTCTTAGAAGAGCGGGTTCTCAGAAGAGCGCGGTCTCGCTGCAGGCGGACGCAGTGAAGCGGGTGTAGCTAGACGGGAGTAGACCCGTAGCTTATTCCTTACTTAAAACCCTGAAATTGGCCAGATGGACGATTAGGATAGTGTCCGGTTATAGACCTTGACTGCAACATTTTTGCACTGAACGTAAAAAAGGAAAAGTGAAATGCGTGAACTGATGAATGCACTAGCTAATGATCAAGGATGCCGCAGTCAAGGTTTAGCACTACAGGTAGGCGGATAGACTTTTACATACTAGAAAATACTGTCTAGATAAATCTAACTAAATTAATGAAAAGACTGAAACTAAGCTAAGATAAGAGTGATAAAATCTAAATGGACTAATGATTCAAACTACAACCTAAATGAACATACATAACCTTTTAAATAATGAAATTATTGACTAATAATAACCGTTAGTAACCTGGGTCACTTAAAGGTTATTGACATCGCTATTGGCGTAAACACCAAACTATAACCACTAATAAAATAATTAATGCACTACTTACCCGAATAATGGGGTTTCCAACACTTAAACTAATTACATACACAAATACTCGAATAATACGAGATAAATAAATAAAAACACGAGCCAGCGCGTAGCAGTATGGTAGGTAGGTATATTTAAAAAACACTCGCACGGTGATAGATCAGCCGTCGTGGAGCGCGTATTAGTAAATGAATCATCCAGTCGTTTTGAACGGTAGAACTGTACGAAACAAGGACCGTATCCGAAGTTTATCGACCGGTGACGATTGGTAGAATTTTACGGCGTGTGTTAGATTAATTGTACTAATAATTCTGTTTGCTTTGTTTAAATTTGTATTACGTAAAAGGTTTTAAAACTACAACGTGACAACGAAATTGACAATTTTTTCACGAACTGTAAATGCCATTTCTTTTTTGCCGAACATCAGATAAGAAAGGGATCTAAAAAGGTAAGCGCCGTCACCTTTAATTGGCACGGTGGTTTGACAGACCATCAATACATATAGTTTCCATAACCATTTTTTTCACGTTTATGTAAGTGAGTAAAGTACTGAAATTCAGAAAACAAAATAAATGTATAAAAAATATACCTAGGTAACAAAAATTGAATACATGTATAAATCAATCTTACCTAAAACTCTATCCAGTATATTATACCTACTTTTAATAAACTGGACTAATCTACCAAAAACAACTCAAAACAAATAAATGTAGAAAAAATATACCTACGTAACAAAATTTAATCCTACTAATATTATAAATGCGAAAGTTTGGATGGATGGATGGATGGATGGATGGATGGAACTACTGAACCGATTGGGCTGAAACTTTGAAAAAATGTAGTTCTAGACCTAGAATAGGACATAGGCTACTTTTTATCCCAAAAATCAGTTCCCGTGGGATGGCAATGGGGTTTCAAGTTCCTATAGAAAAGTGATGTAATGTTACTCCTTCACGCCGTACCTACTAAACCGATTGGGCTGAAGCTTTGCACAACCTGGAATTTGCTTTGACCTGGAATAGGATATAGGCTTTTTATTCCATAAATCAGTTTCCATGGGAACAAGAAAAAGTGTCGTTCAAAGATGCGGCTCGGCCTTTAGCCTCGCTAAACATACTATACTAGGGGATTAAATCAGTTATCAAAGAACGCCAAAGACATATTAGCAGAGTAACTGTATTAATTCAGAAAACAAAAAAATTGTGTCGATCAGAAAAGTGGGTCGGCCTTTGGCCTCGCCAAAGTCGAACACGCGTCTTGGTCTTCGGCGTCGCCAAAGACGCTTTACATGGGGATGAAATTAGAGATGATAACAACCAAAAACACCCCAAATACTCCAAACCAAAATCAGGTAACTACGTACTGAAAAATTAATGATCTGCAAAATATTTACAGATACGAAACGAGACAAAAACTTAAGAAACGCGGGCGAAGCCGCGGGCAAAACGTAGTAGGAAATATATTAAACGAGACCGTGTCTGTACAAGGAATGTGTTTTTGAAAATAGTAATGGTTGTGTAAATGACTATCCATTTAGATATCAAAACACAAATTTCTGTCTGTCTGTGAACGCGTCACGCAAAACTATTGGACGGATTTTCAAAAGTTTTGGTTTGGTGATATGATAACTTAGTAGTTTTTTTTGACTGCAGGAGACTGTTTTTTACTGTTTGTATGAGCTAATCTCCCAAACAACTCTTTTTGCGAGACTTTCATTGACAAGAGGACTTTTGAAAGAATCCAAATATCTATATGTTTGCCTAATCACAATTTTCTGTTTCTTTGTCTTAAAAACACGAGTGCATTCACAGGTAATTTTCACAACATAACATAAACATCATTTTCATGAGTAATCTGATCTGACACTGCAAGACCCTCCAATAAATCAATGCAATCCGAACATCATAATTTGCAACATTACATTAAATAACTTATACAAACTTATATTCAAATAAGTTAAATTCGGAAACGCGGCTCAGACACTTTACCTGCGTATCAAATTCGAGATCAAGAACTAATTTCGTCCGCAAATGTGGCTCGGCCTTCGGCCTCGCCAAAGACACTTTAGCGGAGAGTCAATTTAGAGAACAACAAATAGTTTCATAATTTGCAACATTACATTAAATAACTTATACAAACTTTTATTCTAACTATTCCAAATAAGTTTAATTCGGAAACGCGGCTCAGACACTTTACCTGCGTATCAAATTCGAGATCAAGAACTAATTTCGTCCGGAAGTGTGGCTCGGCCTTCGGCCTCGCCAAAGAGACTTTAGCGGAGGGTCAATTTAGACAACAACAAATAGTTTCGTTCGGAAACGCGCCTCAGCCTTCGGTCTCGCCAAAGACACTTTACCTGGGAGACAAATACGAGATCAAAAAATTATTTCAGCCTATCTAAAGACACTTTACGTGAGAATCATATAAAGAGATCAAGCTATAGTTTCGGTCGGAAACGCGGCTCGACCTTTGGCCCCGCCAAAGACACATTACCTGCGAATCAAATACGAGATCAAGAAATAATACCTTTAAGAAACGCGGCTCCTATGAATTTTATACGAGATTCAGCCCAATTTATACATAGTGAAATTTAATTGTTATGTTTAATTGTTATCTTTAGTTAGTTTTAATTTCCATCACATCATTAAATTTTCATCATTATCATAGGAAGTGTGATTTTATTAAAAACCCACACCTCACTTAGTAACACTGTGAGTAGGTGGTCGTTGAGTGAGACCCCCTTCGTCTTGGCTGCGGCGTCGTGTACAATGCGGATCTTCCCAGGCTTCATTGGATTAAGTACAGCGAAGTGTGGCAGATACCAAGTGTTTGATAAAAACGCTCGTTGCTACCAGAAATTGTAGCATATAAAAAGTAGTAATACTGACTAGTGACGGGCATCGGCGTCACTGATGCGAGGATTCCATAACCACGCTCAGACACCACTAATTGTATGCTAAAGGGTGATACTTGCAGCTGGAACAGGGGCCCATAAGCTGTCCCAGATTCATAATATACAAGTATCTTATAATCTATAATATTTAATATAAAACGTCCTACCAGACAGTTGTATGATGACGTCATCCACTGATCCTCGCATGAAGTCCTTTCGCTGCACGTGGACTCCAAGACGTTCCGGTGATGTGACACGTAGATCACCTTCCACGATGAATCTAAACACAACCCTCCTAACCCGGGATGCATCCAACCCAGAAATAGTAATTAACAAGTCCGCTTGTCGGAAGCCGCGTGGACACAGGTTATGTCACACACACACAGGAAATTCACCAAAAAGTGGCCTTCACGCCAAAATAACGTCAGCCATTGACTGAATACTGTTTCTTACGATGTCCGCACCGATTTACCGTTAATATCCCTTAATAACACATATTAAAATCGTCCGCGATCTATACCAAGAAAATTCCACGTCCCTCGTATTTTGACAGCTCCAAGTCCATAGACAAAATATATAGACCATTGATGGATGCGTTCCGAAATATACATTTTATTCTGAACAGTCCCCCGCTCTGGGCTGAGCAATCAGTCCACTAGCTCATACAACCGGGAGACGGGAGAGAGTTGTCATGGCTCGTCACAAAATCGAACCTTCGACCAACACCTCTGCGACGCGTGGAGTTCCGTCTCCGCCAAAAAACAACTTTAATATACGGCCCCGGCGCCAAAACAAGGATAGCAAGTTCACATCCTTCAAAAGAGTTAAATTTCCTTCCCTAGGATGCTCAGTCCTGTCTGACCACAGAGAGGACGAGAGTTGAGGACCGCTTCCACTTTACAATATACAGTGGCAAGCTCCTCAAAAGTTAGGACAGTTTCCCCAATAACGCAGCGGAGGTGGGTCTTCGCCGACTTGACGGCAGCTTCAAAAAATTCCCTCCCCAGTGAGGGCAATTTGGGGGACTGTACCGCCAAGTTACCCCTTTCCGGGCGAAGATTTAACTTAAACTAGCATAGTTATTTACAAAACAAAAAATTATCAATATCTTTTAGATAGTTAGCAGTACCTTTGTAGTTTGTGCCATTGTCGGAGCGAATAAGTGAAGGTAAACCCTTACGCGACACGAAACGATCCAACGCGGCGACGAAGGCCTCCGTAGTCAAAGCTGATACCACTGCCAAGTGAACGGCCTTGGTGGCCAAGCACACAAATACACAAGGTATGCTTTCACAACCCGAGCGTTGCGATTGCTAAAAACCCCCGTGCGCGTTACGTATGTGTCAAATCCGACACCAACAAATTTACCAAAGATCCTTGGGTAGAAGCAAAGAATGAAGACTTCCGTATGGCAGGTCAGCTCTCCAAAATCAGCCTCCAAAACGCAGAGGTCCTTCATAATCCGTGAAAGGATTCAAACGAGCAACCGCTCACTTCAGCCTGGCGTGATCCTCGCGCAGAACTCGAAGTCTAAACTTGATGAGGTCCGCCTGAAGTACACGTACCGTGTACCAATGCGCTCCAACGCTCCTCTGCACTCACGGCTGGGGACAAAATATATGAATATCATTGACTGGTTGGTATTTCAACATAATACCACCATCATATTGGGATCCTCCAAATCTGCAAACAGTATATGTTCATTTGAAAGCCATTTCCTAAGTTCGAACATAAAAATCCAAGTATCGAATCAAATATCGAATATCCAAAATTGTGGATACCTCCACCAATGAAGAAGAACCCAGAGTCTTTTAAAACCAAATAGGATCCATCCTAACAAATCCGCGCCCAGGAAAACATCGACTGGGGCCGGATGACAAAACGTGGGTCTGCCAGATGCAGACCTGACGTGCATGAGATTATGGACGGAGGAAGGTCCAAAGAAGGCTGCCAGCCGACAATATTGTCTATAACCATGGCTGCAGCCGCTGTTTCAACTCCAGTCCACCAATACCTAGGAGCGGCACCGACGAAACCTCCAGGTTCAAAACCAATCGGTGTGCCACTTGACTTTCCAAGTCGAGGAGGGCCCTTACCCTAACTCAATCCCCCCTGGGGCACTAGACGCGAGCCATCGCGGTAGGCAACAGAACCGTCCGCGGTTCCGTACTCATAGCTTGAACAAGCTAGTTACAGGCTACCCCACCTGTGGAGTGCAGGACCAGTCCACTGGCAGTAATACGGCTGGCGCGTGCACATCCCCACCATGGGGGGAGCGTAGCCTCCAACTCTCCCTGAGTACGGCGGGTGGAACTCTAACCGCGGGTACTCGCGGTACGGCGGTGAGTAACCCCGTGACTCCGTCTGAGCACGGTGCTCCATGCCAGCTGGCACCAAAACCGGCGCGGGGAGGGGGGGCCTAGCCCTTGCCAACTCCAATTGGCCCCCGCCCGTAGGGGCCCAATTCACTACATGGCCATATGTGTGATAGCCCGTAGGCAAGCCCCCTACGGGTCCACGCGCAGATACATGACTCACCTCCCGGTGAGGGGGCGCGCCTCGCGCCGCAGTCCTCCGTTCCGACGGAGGGGAGCTCTGCCCGACAGCATGCCTTCCCTGGACCGAGGGGGGGGAAGTTCTCCCTGACGCACCCCCGTTGTCCAAGGGGGGGGGAGTTCTCCCTGAAGCACCCCCGCCCGTAGGGCTCCGTCGCTGCGGGACCGGTGAAGCCGCTTCAGATCTGTTGGCACACAACAATAAATGGTGAGGCCCCTCACAAACACTGCAACGTCGTGGCTCGGGACAATTACGTTCAAAATGATTGCCCAAGCAACCGAAACACAGGCCCTTACGCTTCACTATGCGTCGCCGCTCAGTGACGTGCAGGTTTCGCCACTGCTGACATCTCAGCAGGTCATGCCCCGTATGGCCACACTGCAAACAGGTCGATGACCTCTTGATCACGGCGACCGCCGCTAAACGCGTCATATCGCGTCCCCGCGACTGCTGCGGTTGTCTGGGCTCCCCACATTCAGATGAGCCAGCAGACGAAAATGATTGCGCCCCAGATGGCGCCAAGTCCGCTTGTGATGTTTCTGCTACCCTAGCTTCATATTCAAGAAACTTCATTAAGTCCGTAAATTTAGGCACAGTGCTGCCATCTTTTCCTGCGGACACCCGCTCAAAACGTGACCTCACATCATTAGGCAACCTACCTAAAATAATGTGAACGAGTAAAAACGACCACTCGTCCACCGGTAAACCTAATGTTCTAAGGGCATTACACGCCACAGTGACCGGGGTCAGCAACTGCAACCTTAGTTGGGCCCGGTCAGTTACCCTAGGTAACGTCAACAATTGAGACGCATGCGCATCAGCCAGTAAGCGCATGTTCTGATACCTATCATTTAATAAGCCCCACGCTATATCATAATGATCATCCTCTACCCTGAGGTGCTGGATGAGCGACCTGGCTTCGCCCTCCAATGTTGACATCAAGTATGCCATCTTTTGCCCCTTTGATAAATCTACCCTAGAATTTATTAATGACGTAAACATATTCCTATATGAAACCCATTCTTCCATTTTCCCATTGAATTTATTTAGTTTTAAATTAGCCAAACTACTAGACACGCCATCTACCGGTTGAGGCGTGACAACTATAGGACCTCCTGAATTTTGCCTCTTTAGATCAGCAACAATATTCGACGTTATAACCAGCGTCTTACCAGTGGCGCCATCTATTGGTCTAGGTGTGCTAACAACCGGGCTGCCCGATTGCCGCTTTTTGATCATGGAGGCCGCCTCTGTTAAAGCATCATAAATCCCTTTTATCTGAGCCAAATCCGTAACATACCTCTTCAAAGGCTCGTCACTTTCCTGCAGTGCTGCCACAGCCGCCTCTGCATCAGCCAGCCGCTGATGCATCCGCTCGGCTCTCTCCAGGATTGCATTGTCGCGATCCGAACGAGAAAGCAATCCCTGGACGGTTGTAAACCAGCGGAGCTCTTTCGCCAACGCAGCCTTGTGAGACTTGGACATCATGCCGCAACAAACCGGGAAATGTATAAATAAAAACTATTTAGCAAACACCCTGACAAGGCACAAAACACAGAAGCACTGCTCAATAGATACCCTACCTATAAATAGAATTTAATTAGCAAAATTAATTCCCAATTACCAATGTATGTACTGTCCGTCAATACTAAACAAACAAATAGGTTACCTACCTATTACAACATTACCAAATTTAAATTATATTTGGTGTATACAACACACACAAACCCGAATGCACATTCCACTATGCACTTGTATACATCCTTGTAAGTACATACATTCAAGCCAAGATAACAGTATATTAGCTAACAAGTTGATTTCCAAATCTATAATATAAACCGTTATATGATTATGTTATTGTAATACAAGAACACTTGATATGTACTAAATTAACAATTTATACTGATATTACTGAACCACATCAATGTGGTACCCTCCGGTAATCAATTATCTACTCAAAGCACTAAACAAATCCAATTTGTAATTGCTACATGTACATGTAAATAGCCTAGCTATGTTAACAGTTCAATGACACTGGGGCCGCCCAGTTCCGCTGTTTAAATGTATATAAACCAAAGTTGGGATTAACCACGCTCTGCTACCAAAGCATGTTTGATAAAAACGCTCGTTGCTACCAGAAATTGTAGCATATAAAAAGTAGTAATACTGACTAGTGACGGGCATCGGCGTCACTGATGCGAGGATTCCATAACCACGCTCAGACACCACTAATTGTATGCTAAAGGGTGATACTTGCAGCTGGAACAGGGGCCCATAAGCTGTCCCAGATTCATAATATACAAGTATCTTATAATCTATAATATTTAATATAAAACGTCCTACCAGACAGTTGTATGATGACGTCATCCACTGATCCTCGCATGAAGTCCTTTCGCTGCACGTGGACTCCAAGACGTTCCGGTGATGTGACACGTAGATCACCTTCCACGATGAATCTAAACACAACCCTCCTAACCCGGGATGCATCCAACCCAGAAATAGTAATTAACAAGTCCGCTTGTCGGAAGCCGCGTGGACACAGGTTATGTCACACACACACAGGAAATTCACCAAAAAGTGGCCTTCACGCCAAAATAACGTCAGCCATTGACTGAATACTGTTTCTTACGATGTCCGCACCGATTTACCGTTAATATCCCTTAATAACACATATTAAAATCGTCCGCGATCTATACCAAGAAAATTCCACGTCCCTCGTATTTTGACAGCTCCAAGTCCATAGACAAAATATATAGACCATTGATGGATGCGTTCCGAAATATACATTTTATTCTGAACACCAAGTCTTCTTTTTTGTTTTCTGTGGCGGCGCAAGCTCGGCGTAACCCTTAGTGATGAGGGCATTTGTTCGCAGTATTTCTGTTTCAACTTCGTATCTTTGTTGATTTTCTTTTCTGTCGTCGTTAATCGCTTCAATGCTTTTTGTTAGCTGCTAAGCACAAGACGACGTGGATGCACCCGAGATCCAAGCATTGGCATCTGATCGACTATGCAATCGTCAGGCAACGTGATGTATCCCAAGTACAAGTAACTCGCGTAATGCGCGGTGCGAATTGCTGGTCTGACCATCGTTTAGTTATCACTAAGTTAAATCTTCGCCTCCGTCCACCTCGTAGATCTTGTAGTTTAAGACCTGCGTGTTTAAACGTGGACAGGTTAAAAGATCTCGAGGTGAGGAATAAATATGTAGAGACCCTTATAATGACGCCTCAGAATTGCGAGTCGGGTGATGTTGATACTGACTGGGGGACTCTCGCCTCTCATCTATTAGACTCCGCTACTGCTACACTGGGTCTAAAAGTCCGTAAAAACGAAGACTGGTTTGATGAGAACGATGCAGTCCTGACGGCAGCAATCGACAAACACCGGGCACTCTTGCGTCAATCAGGTGGCAGACAGCAAGGAGGTACTGTTGCGGAGATAAAACTTAGTGGTCAAGAACTGCGTAGACTGTGTCGGGAAACAAAGGATAGCTGGTGGCAGGAGAAGGCTAAGCACATGCAATGGCTTTCGGACACCAACCAGCTCGGGGAGTTCTACTGCGAGGTCCGCAAACTGATAGGACCCACTCAGCGCGTCAAAGTGCCCCTGAAGTCAGCTGATGGGGTGTATCTCTTGACAAGTAAGGAAGATCAGTTGGAAAGATGGGCCGAGCATTTTAACCACCTGCTCAATGTAGATCGCGAAGTGGATTTAGAGCAAATCAGGTCTATTCCTGAGCTCCCAATTTGTAACGAGTTGGACAAGCCGTTGGCATTGTGTGAGATTGCTAATGCCATCATGCAGCAACAAAACAACAGGGCGGTTGGCGTTGATTTTGTGCCAGGTGAGCTACTGAAGTATGGCGGTGAGGAGCTGCACGTTCTTGTATGGAAATTGTTTGTTCGTATGTGGGAAGAAGAACGAGTTCCAGCTGAGTTCAAAATGTCCCGTATCATTGCTCTGTACAAGAACAAGGGAGACCGTTCTGATTGCGGCTCTCACCGCGGTATTTCACTCTTAACAGCCCCCGGAAAAGTCTTTGCCCGGGTGATTCTCAACCGCCTGAAGCTGCTGTCCGAAAATATTCTCCCCGAAACCCAATTTGGCTTCCGACCTGACAGAGGGACGTGTGAAGCGATCTTCTCAATACGTCAACTACAGGAAAAAAGCCGGGAACAAGGCCGCCAACTTTACCTGTGTTTTGTTGACCTTGAGAAGGCGTTTGATAGTGTGCCTCGAGAAGCTCTATGGATAGTACTGGAGAAACTGGGATGCACGGCGAAGTTTGTGAGACTTGCGCGACTACTGCATGATGACATGTCGTGTTGTGTCGCTGTTGATGCCGAACAGTCTGACTTCTTTCCCGTTACCTGTGGGGTGAAGCAAGGCTGCGTTTTAGCGCCAACACTGTTCGCATTGTACTTTGCAGTGGTGGTCCGCGAGGTGTTACAAACATCTTCGGAAGGAGTGCACATCCGTTTTCGAACAGATGGAGGACTTTTTAATCTTGGCAGATTCCGAGCCCGGACCAAAGTGTCGTACGCTCTAGTTACGGAAATCATGTATGCGGATGATTTGTGCTTCGTTTCTGAGTCTTCGGACGGCCTGCAGAAGCTAATGTCGATCTTTTCCAAGTCTTGTCTTAAATTTGGCCTGAAGGTCAATGTAAAGAAGACACAAGTGATGTCCTTGGACTCGCTTGGCCATGAACAACTGGTTGTAAGACTTGGTGAGGACGTGCTTAAGCAGGTCGACAAATTTCGCTATCTGGGGAGCACTGTGTCAACCAGGTGCGACCTCGACTCTGAGATCAACAGCAGGATCAGTGCCGCAGCCGCGGCATTTGGCAAACTGAGTCGTAAGGTCTTCTGCTCCCACGAACTGAAGCTGGGCACGAAAGTCTCCGTGTACATGGCGATAGTATTGCCAAACCTCCTATACGCTGCAGAGACATGGTGCTTATACCGCCACCAAATCCGCACCCTCGACCGATTCCACCTTAAATGCCTCCGAAATATACTTAAGATCAGATGGTCTGATCGGGTGCGAAATACCGAAGTGCTGCAACGCGCCAATGTGGGTGGCATAGAGGCATACATCATGCGGCGACAGCTTCGGTGGTGCGGACACGTGTCGCGGATGGCGGAGGAGCGAGTGGCGAAGCGCATCTTCTTTTCAGAACTCCAGTCCGGAAAGCGAAAAAGTGGAGGCCAGTACCTAAGGTACAAGGATGTTCTGAAAAGACAATTAAAAAGATGCAACATTGAGCCATCGCAGTGGGAGGATAAGGCAGCTCAACGCGCAGAGTGGCGGAACCTTGTTCAAAGGAAAGTTTATGACTTTGAACAAGAACGAAGGTCCGATTTAGACCGAAAAAGGGACGACCTTAAGTCTCGGCCACCTGCGAACATCGCTTACAATTTCATGAATGGTGTGCTGACGTGCGCCCTATGTGGGCGTACATTTAATGCAAAAATTGGTTACGCGAGTCACTTGAGAGCACATCAGAGAGCTGGACAGCTTAGCTCTCAAACTTGACAGGAGTTAAGAAGCTGTCGCTGTGGCCGAGAACGGCTGTGAAGCTATATACAATGCTTTTTCATAGTTATCAGGCATGTCGATGTTATCGTGTTTCCATAGTAACGGCGCCTGATAACGTCCATTTTCTGTCTCTTTCACGCCTTCGTTAAGTAGTTTTAGCGCCCGTTGCTCTGGATCGGATTGAGGCTTCTTTGGGTTTATTGTGAGGGCCTCTATTGAGAAGTAGTGGCGTAGCTGTTCGTAGTCGTAGTCGATTTGCTGACCCAGTGTGCGTGTGTGCGCGCCATGTAGTACCCAGCCGAGTGGAGTGAGAGAGGCGACCGGTTGATGTCGCTGTCCTTTTCGTACTTCTGTAGCAAGTAGTTAGTGCCAGTTATTTTGCCCGATGAGTATATTCGGAGTGGCGTTGTCGTACTGAAGGGTTGTGCTTATGTCGCGTAGGTGGTGGCAGCCGGCTATGTCTCTCTCGTTGATGGCTTGCGGCGATAGCTGTAGCTTGTGCATGGTGTGAGCTTGTATTTCGTGGCGCTCGGTCGCCCCCTGTATAGTGAGGGCGACTCGTCTCGATGTTGAAGCGGCGATTTTCGTGTCAGCGATAGCTTCTATGTTCAGTGGCTTGACTGGGCCCTTAGCTCCGATCCTATTGGCTAGATCGGAGTCTATAAGGCTGACTGTAGACCCATCGTCCAGGAACGCGTAGGCGACTTCTTCGCCTGTCGGGAAATATCTTGAGGTACGATTGTGACTTCTTGGGCATCCACGTAGATGTGACGGCTTCTGTTTTCGCCTCATCTTTCTGTTTTGTTTGGCGTGTGAAGTGAAGTAGTTTGTTGTGAAAGTAGGCGCAACCGTCAATTTTACATCTCTTTGCTTTGCAGTGGTGTAGCGGTAGCGGAGACACCGGAAACATAGGCGGCGAGTTTTCGCTATGTCCCAGCGTCCGTCGGAGTCAGCTTCTTTGAATTGTTTGCACTCAGGCAAGGCGTGGCTCCTATTCGAACATATAGGGCATTTTGCTTGACTTCTGTCTCTTTTTGTGGTAGTGAAGGTTTTCTGTGTTCGTCGCTGTGGCGCTACTGTCGCGTTTTCTTGTCCGACGACCTCCGGTTGAACGTAAGGACCGCAGAGTTCGGCTTTGTACTCGAGAAAGCGTGCTAATTTGATTAGATTGATTTCATCTTTTGGCTGGGCGGCGGAGAACTGGAACCATTGTCGTCGTAGAGTCGATGTGAGTTTCTCTGTTGTGAGCTTGGTAACTTCGGGGTTGTAGAGATAATGAGTTTTGTCAAGAGCTTGGAGTGTGGCTCGATTGCTGATTGGTAAGTGAGATGTGGAACTAGCTGCTGCGTATTTATATATTTTCGAGCGCGATAAAATTATCCTAGTAACGCTCCCGACGGCAGTTTTAGGATACGTGGGTCGTCTTCGGCCGCCCGAAGGGCGGTCGAAGGTACGGGCCTTGATGTGAACATCTTTGCCCGAGCTTCAACTCCGCGGGCTTCAACCCGCGGGTCCGGGGGGGGGCGCCAATATGATGGTTGGCGGCATGTCGGAGATCGCGTCGTGACGGGCCGCCGGTATTACGACCGGCAGTTCCACTCCCTTTTCATGACTGCCGGTGGTAACGTCACCGGCAGCCCAGTCCGTCTTCAATCTCCGACATCTTCTTCTGAGCTGCTCGCGGATGACTCACGCAGCAGCTCTCGAGGGTAGGGTCGTCCGGTGGGGGATCTGTCATACGTGGGGGCGAGTACACGGAGATGCTCGTGCGGGCCGTTGTCGGCCCGGTCATAGATGACACGGGCCAAACGGCGCACGAACTCTTCAACGCTCTCAACCCCCAGATCTGTTGCGATGGTCGTGTTCCTCGTCAGGTAGTGTGCGCCGGTGATTGCACGCAGGGCAATGTTTTGTTGCGCCTGGAGTCTCTGCCGGTTGGTCGCAGATGCCAAGCCGTACCACGCTGGCGCCGCATAAGTAAGGCGGGAGCGCAGGTACGTCTTGTAGATCATCGTCTTGGTCCGAAGTGGAAGTCTTGATGTTAGCACGGGCCTCAGGAGTACCCTTGCCGCCTTGGTTTGGCGGACGGCGTGATCAACCTGAGGCCCCATGCGTAGCCGGCGATCTATGTGGCATCCCAGGTACTTGACCGAGTCGGCCCACTCGATGTTCGTACCTCGGAGCTGGAGCTGCTGGAGTCTGCTGGTGCGGGTGGCGCCTGACAGCATGGCGGTCGTCTTCCCCACGTTGACGGCCGTGCGCCATCTGTCTAGCCAGTCCGGCAACAGATCCAACAGCCGTTGCATCTTCGACACTGCGACGTCAGCTTTGCGTGAGGAGGCAAGGTAGGCGCTGTCGTCAGCAAACAGTGCCAACAACACGTCTTCCTGCCCCTCAGCAAGCGAGTCAGCTAGTGTCGGGATGTCGTTGGTGTAGGCGGCGTACAGGCAGGGCGACAGGCAACTGCCCTGCGGTACACCGGCTCCGATGGGATGCGTCGCTGAGGTGGCCCCCTCGACCGAGACGTAGAAGCGTCGATCGGTAAGGAGGGCTGCCACGATGCGTATGATCGCCGGCGGGGTTGTAGTGTCCTTCAGGAGCTTGTATAGGAGTCCTGCATGCCACACTCGATCAAATGCTTTCTCGATGTCGAGGAAAACACTGACGACGTGGCGGTCGCGATTCATCTCGAATGCGACGTGATGCAGGACTCGTATGAGCTGGAGCGTCGTGGAGTGCTCACTACGGAAGCCGAACTGCTCAGCACGGTAGGGGACGTGCGGCCGCAGCCTCCGTAGGAGCAGACGCTCGAAGGTCTTCGCCAGGTGAGACAGGAGCGTGATGGGGCGATGGTGAGACGGTACTCGGCGGTCTTTACCCGGCTTCGGGAGTGTGATCACTTTTCCCGTCTTCCATGCCTCAGGGAAGTGGCACGTCCTGAGGATGCCGTTGAAGAGGCGGACGAGTGCTACCACTAGTCTACGTGGTAGCTGCTTCAGGGCCGCCGTCGGTATACCGTCGGGGCTCGGGGCCTTCTTCCTCGGGAGCCAGCGCAGAGTCCATGCCAGCTCGGAGGGCGAGATGTAGGTAGCGCCCTCTAGCGGCTCGGGCTCCGCCTGGAGGAATTCATCCACAGTGCGCTCCACGTGATCGACGTGCGACTGTACGGTGGGCGCGACTGGGTTCGGGGTGAACTGTGACTCCAGGTGCTCCGCGAGGATGTCCGCTCGGTCCTGAGCGGAGAATCTGCGGCGGCCCTGCCCGTCGATAAGCGGGTATATGGGCTCAGGCGCTCGCGAGAGGCTTCGCAAGAGGTGGCGCAAGGACGTCTCGTGTTCGGTCGCACGGTCGATAGTGTCCTCCCATGTCGAACCACGAAACTCCTTGACTGCAGCGGACAGCCTCTCAGCGAGTGCGTTGAGCTCCCGCTTGATGCGTGGGCAACGTGTCCGAGCCCACAGCTTATGTAGGCGCCTCTTCTGACGTAGGTCCTCTTGAAGATGTGCCGGAAGCTCCTGTCTGCGACGGGACGTGGCAGGCGTGACGGTGGTTACCGCCTCCTGCGTGTCCACAATCGCCTTGGTTAAGCTGTTTGTGCCGGATAACTATCTTCGCGCGAGAAATCATAAGTTGTTTTGCGTGCAGCATGCGCGCACTAATGTTCTTAAAGAGTCACCTGTTGTAAAGGCACTCCATCTTTTCAACAGAATCAACAACCTTACTGGTACCGATTTGTTTAGTTGTTCTTTGACGGAGTTCACAAAAACTGCTTTAAATATAATTTGTTACCAATCGCATTAGGTTATCCTGTAAAGATTGTGTAGTATAAATGTAAATAATAAATAAAAATAAAAAATAAATAAATAATCTTGGCTGCTGCATCTTCCACTTATTGGGGCGTCGAGACTGGCCCTTCGAGAGTGAAGTCCGTGAGTTTGTCTCGGAAGGCCTGCCAATCAACCTTTCTGCGAGGTGGAGGTTTCACTGTGAAGTCCGACGATAAACCAACCACGATGAGAATAGGTAGGTGGTTGGTGTTCATGTCATACAGGACCTCCACCGAGATGGGATAGGGCAGCGCCTGATGCAGCACGATGTCCAGGACGTCTGGTCTGTGGGCCGGGTTTGTCGGCACATGCGTGGGGGCGCTCGTGCCGACTACCTCGTACCCATGTTGCTCAGAGTCGTCGTAGAGTCGCCCACCTTCATAGTTGACGGTTCTCGAGCCCCAGGCAGTGTGCTTGGAGTTCAAGTCACCGGCAAGCAGGGTGGGTGTTAGGCCGTCAAAGATGTTCCTCAGGTCTTGGGCCGCGAAAGGTGCGGTTTGGTCTTGGCCGCGGGGAGGTCTGTAGGCGGCAAACACGCGTAGCTCAGCTCCGTCGGCGCTGACGCGCACTCCGATAGAGCGCATGCGCTCAAATGCCGGTAGGTCCAACTCCTCGTGCACGACGTCTCTCCGTACCAGTACCGCTGTACCACGATAGGGCACGTAGGGCGGGACAGGAGAGGTCTCGTCACGCCGATACACGTAGTAGTTGGGGATGCTGAAGTTGCTAGTTTCGTCTCCCCTAGTAGTATAATGTGGGCGTCTTGAGTCTGGGCCAGTGTGCGGAGGTCGTGTTGCTGCCCTGCGACACCCCCAGGATTCCAGTATATCACTCTAAGGCTGTGGCCGCTCATTAAACGCCATTATGAGGGCCATTCCTCGGAGTGTGACCGTCGTGACGTCAGCTACCGTACCAGTGCTGATAGCGTTGGTAACAGCAACAATGAAGTCAGTCACGGCGGCTAACTGTTGGTCTCGCAGCATTAGAGATGCTGCGTGAAGGGCGTCGAGTGCCTCGCTTATCATAGGGCGGGCGGCGAGGGCGGGATGCAGCCGTGTGCTCTCCGGCGTTGTAGCGCGCGGAGGTGCAGGCGGTCTCAACGGCGGTGCTTGTAAGTGCCGCACCGCTGGAGTCGGCGCCTGCGTGGCAGGCATCGTAGCAGCTTTCCCTTTCTTTGGGCGATTGCGACGGCGCACCGGTTGGGCGGGTGCGGCCGTAGCAGTGGTGGCCGGGGGGGCGGTCGTCTTTGTTGGCTGCGCCGCTGGGCGAGGTAGTTCGATTGCGGTGAGCGACGGAGGAAGCGCCGCCGATGTTGATACGGCGGGGGCAGCGGTGGGCGGGGCCGTGACTGGCCCCGCCTCCGCGACGGTCCTCTTTCCTCTGCGTCCACGCCTTCTGTTCCTTTTCCTTGCTGGCTGGCCGGAGTGCGTGTTTGCTGCAGCTGGGCCTGCCAGTTCGTCGGTCGGGAGTGGGCGGTGGAGCGTCTGTGATGGTCCGGTGGTGGGCCGCGGTTGATTAGACCCGCGTCCGGGTGGGCGTGGCACGGTGGGAGGGAGAGGCGGCGGTATCCTCATCCCTCTTTTCCTCGCCTCCTTTTTGAAGAAGGTGCAGCGCTTGTCATTAGCCGTGTGCGCCTCTCCACAGTTGGCGCACTTGGCTGGCTGGTCTCTTGGTCGCTGACAGTCAGAGGCCCGGTGTTCCTCGCCGCATCTCACACAGCGTATTGGCTGGTGGCAGTTCTGCGACGAGTGGCCAAATATCTGACAGCGATGGCATTGGGCGGGGCCTCCTCTACCCCTCCACCCTTCGATTATGATGCCCGGCATGTACAATAGTTCTGTAACTGTGTACAGCCGAGCAAGCTCCTCCTTGTCCATGTGTGGGAGCTGCACATGGAATAGACAGCCAGGGCGCCCTCTCCTGGCTGGGATTCCCTTCACGTGCGTTGTTGCAAAGCCGAGCGCAGCGAGGGCTTCTTTGATGTCGTCAGGGGGCGTGTCGGCTAACAATCCCCTTATTGCCACCTTTGTCGGGATGTTAGTGCTCGGGCTGAAGCAGAACCAGGATACTTGTGGGTCCCGGCTCCTTGCCTCGATTAGGTACCGCTGCACGGTACGGAATTCGGTTTCAGATTTTGGTAGAAATCTGAAACCGTTACCGAAGGGGCGTGCGGAGGGGGCGTGTCCTAGGAGCTGGTGTAGCTCCTTGAAGTGGGCCCCCCAGTTCGGCAAGCAGGTTACCACGAGCGGTGGTAGTGTTCTCGCCCTTGTAGGCGCCGTGGTAGCAGCAGGCGTAGACAAATTTTGCGAGCCTTGGCGCACACCCGTCTGTACGGGCGCGAGGCTCGCGGTGCTAGCGGTGGCCGCTTGTGACGCAGCGCAAGGCCAGGCCGGGGGTGAGGTCACGGCGGGGGGGGTGTTTACACCGGCGGCGTGTCGCGTGGCCGCGAGCGCCGCAGCGCCAGGCCATAGCGGGGGTGAGGTCAAGCTGGGGGGGGGGGGGTGTTTACCGTCGAGTGTTGCGTAGACGGCGGGGATTCTCTCCTCTCGGAGTTTACAGACAGAGGGCTTCTCGACCTGGGTGAGCGGCTCGGTGGTGTCTGCATCTCGACGGAGGAGGCAATCGACTCTACACTGCTCGGGTAATCTGCTTGCCTTGAAGGTGCGTCACGGCGAGGTGATAGTGTTGGCGACAAAGGAGGTGATCCATGCCGCAGTACCGCAGAGAATGAGGAGGGCGGGGTGGTGCATATCTGGCGGTTCGTCAGGTCTGATTCAGACGAGGACCGGCCAGTGATGAGGCGACGCTTTTCGACAGCGTCGCTGAAATCAGGCGAGGGTGGCCCCCTTTTAGAGGGGCGGGAGTCTTGCGTCTCAGCCGGCTGTTGCTCGACATCTGGGTCGACGGAGCTAGCAGCCTGGCTGGTTGCGTGGGTCGGTACAATTGAGATGGTATTACTGAATAAGTCACGCGAGGCGACTATTAGTGGCTTCGTCCCCTTACGGCCGTCCCGTTGGGGGAGGGGGGGGAGGGGGTTGCTTCCCTTCCATGACGTCACTTGTAGTTGGTCGTGAGATAAGGCGTCATCTCAATGGGCCCACACCTGTGTTACTTTGCACCATTCAAAGTACTATAGGGTGGGCACAACTCGTTGAGTAACCGGCGTTTGTCACTGTTCGGAGTTCGCTCCGTCTCGCTCACACAGCACTACACTACAGTGTCTGATATAAAACAGGCCATGCACTGACACTGGTCGATCTCTGGGCACGAGATGTACGCACTGACTCGACAGAGTTCAATACACAACACCTCAGTGTCCGATTACGAAAAGGCCATGCACTGACACTGTTATATCTCTAGGCACGAGATGTATTACTGGCTCAGTAGAGCACACACAGCACTCCAGTGTCCAAAAGAACAGGCCATACACACTGACACTGGTCAATCCTTGATCACCGCAATCCGTAGTTCCGTAGTACACTAAACTAGCACACACAGTCCCTACAGCCGCGGTGGCTCACTGACAGTCCAGCACAGTCCGTACGCACAGTTCTTTGTCGCACACACACACACACACAGTCCGAGGCGGGCACGTTCCAGAGCGCTTCGCACACACTTAGGTCCCAGTGGCGTCGCCTGACCACAGAGGTAGTCGGCGGAACACGGAGATCCTTTGCAGGCACGAGCAAGCTCAATGGAGACGGGGGGCGCTCGGGGAAGCGGGGGGGCGGTATCTGCGAGTCGCGTCTCACAATTTGGCTGTTTCGGCAAGCCGGTCACCGAAACAGTCTAATCGGTCGCGGTGTTCGCAGGTCGCAGAGGCGTCGTCGTAAGCGGTATCTACAGTCAGCTACATACGTAACGATAGTAAATACACTTTGAGACGTCGGTGGTGGTGAAGTTTTAGGAACTATCTGTAATTTTGGCATATCTAAGCCGCGTTACCGTCGCGAGCCTACTGTCCCTATATTTCTTTATTTATTTGCTAATTATTTACAGAATACATAAAATAACTGTCTTATTACATAAATCTACCTAAGTTTATACATTTCTAAAATATTCTTTATTCTTTATTCAATAAAATTATTTGTAACCTTAAGGGTAGTAAAATAATGGAGATATAACTGTTTATTAATTACAACTTAAACCACGTATAAAACCTATATTATAGCGAATAGCTTAACGTGTGTACATAAAGTATAACGATCTATAGCCGGTCGTCCGGAACAGAAAGTAACAAAAAATATTTATTTTACAGCTGCCACAGGAAAACTAGAAAAAGGGTTCAAATTTCCACACTGTCTGGGAGCTATGGATGGAAAACATGTCGTCATGCAATCTCCTTCACATAGTGGTACAGAATACTACAACTATAAAAAGAGTTTCAGCATTGTATTCCTTGCTTTAGTTGATGTCAATTATAATTTTGTTTTTGCTGAAATCGGAAGTCAGGGTCGAATTAGTGACGGTGGTGTCTTTCAAAGTAAGGAACCTTGTTCCTGGTCCCTGGCCGGGTCTCCGGTGTGGGTTCGGGCGGTTGATTGGATTTCACCTTGTATAATATATATATTACCTATAATTTTAATCGTATGTATATTGCTACATAAATTAAATAAACATTTAATCTAGTTCATGTAGGTACATTTATTATTTTATTACATATATTTTTTTTATATAAGATTAAATTTTGACTTGTGAAACGTGTATTTTATATACCTACTTTGCAAAATAAACTATTTGAATTTGAATCTGGCAAAAAATATGCTCAAATAATTTAAACTTGCCAACACCACGACCACTTCCTGGTAGAACAAGAGAAGTCCCATATGTTTTTCTAGCAGATGGAGCATTTGCATTAACGACTCATGTGATGAAGCCATATCCTGGAAGGCATAATGAACAAACTGCAAAACGTATATTAAATAAGAAACTTTCGTCTTCACGCGTTGCAGTTGGAAATGTGTTTGGGATACTAGCTTCAAGATTCAGAGTATTTCGAAAACCTATACTTCTGAACCCAGAAAAAACAACTGTGATTACTATGACTTGTGTACTATTACATAATTTCTTAAGAAAGAGTATTACTTCATCGTCAATATACACACCTCCTGGTACTATAGATGTTTACGACCAAAACGATGAACTGGTATCGCCGGGGTCATGGAGGAACGAAATTGAAGACACATGTGCCATCAGACCCTTACAATTAATACCAAGAAGATCCTCATTGAATGCAAATCAGATAACAGATGAATTTACAAATTATTTCGTCAACTTGCACATAAATAATGCTAATTAACTTTAGAATTTGTGGAATAAAAAAATAAATAAATGCTTACCTGTTCCTCTGTATTTATTGTTTTTTTTCCGGTTTCCTTTAAAAACGAGTCCATACACTCAAACGCAAACCATATAGGTTTATACACGGAATCAGCACTAGCTCCGGATTGAATGGATGCCTTAATTTTTCTTTTATGGCCCCGGTACGTGGCCATAAGCGAATCCCGCTTCTTCTTTAAATCTTCAACGGCAATGTCTATCATGTTGCTTATTCGGACCAAGCATCATGAATAAATTGTTTGTCTTTATGTTTTAAATGCTTTGGGTCCCAAATCACAGGTTCATTTTGATAGCATTCTAAAAATTCTATTTCACGATCGTTGGGACCTCAGTTTTAAGCGATAGCGAACACGTCTTTACCCAAATACAGTAAGCGGGCAACTAAATGAACGAGTGTGGACATGCTTGGTCTCGTTTACCTCGCGAGAGCGGACGAGACCCTTTGACTCGGCCGCAAAAAACCGACACGCGGCCGAGGCGAACCGCGGCGGGAACCGAGCGGGCGAGACAAGGCGAGAGCATTATGTACACACTCGTTCTCGGTCAGTCTCGGGGTGTCTCGGCGAGTGTGTACAGCCGGCATAAGATGACCGGCACATTGACGGTGGCAAGGGCCCTCCGAATGACGTCATTCAGGTTGGCGTGGCGAGACCAGCGACCGGCACTACATGACAGACCGTGATGGCCTCGACGCTTGTGCCGCACTGGCAGCGATGCCTTTCGTTGGTTTTAACACCGAGTCGCAGACAGATGGAGAGGCTAAAAGTGGTCCTGTCTAAGAGTGTGCCAATGTTTGCAGAAGGAAGTGCATGCAACCAGTAACCAGCCTTTCGCTCACCGGTTGCGAGAAGACGAGCGCGGTCTGTGATGCTAGAAGCCGTGTCCAGGAGGCGCTTTTGGACCTGCTCACAGAGGGGCTCGTCCCATGATTTTTGGTATTCCAACGCGATGGGCAGGTTCTCGCCTGGGCAGGCAACTGTCCAAGCGTTTCTGGCCTCCGCCAAGTACGACGCCTCTACGTCACAAAGTGACGGGTTTATGATTGTACCATAGAGAACGTGCGTACTGTTAACGGAAGACAGAAACGCAGGGAGTGCAATGCTTGAGATCTTTCTTACTCCAAAGGACTGGGAGTGTAGCCAGGCTCCAGCTCCTATCGTCAAGTGCACAGTTCAATATTGTGGTCAGGGTCTCCCGAAGCACGTTGTCAAGCAACTCAAGTAGACCATCGAATCTCCACAGAGGTAAAAAACGAAGTACGTACGTCAACTTGGGTGCGAACAGGCAATGACGTATAATAAAAAGGGCCATGTGTGGATTGATTTTTGTAAGGCGCTCTGATGAATTCTTGAATTTTGCCACTTGATTGTGTACGTACCCAGTGACTGCTTCCTCGAGGACTGGGGCACCAAGGAGGCGAAGCGAGTCTTTATCTAAAATTTTTATGTTGGGTGTTTGGAAATAATATTTATTTTCTTTATAGGTGATACGGAATCGGAAATAAAAAGCTCGCATTTTGAAAAGTTAAGGGATAGACCAATTTTTTCGAATTTTTCGATTAAAATACTTAAATCACTAAGAACTGATGTCGCTTCGCCCCTATGGTGCCGTCATCCAAGTACCACATATTGAACCTGGACATTAATGATGATATGGCTGGGTGAATGAAAGATGGCGCCCTTGGAGCGGAGCGCCTTGTTGACATTCGACAGCTGACTGAAAAAGATGTTTCCTGTAAACTAATTTTGACGGTTTATGGTAGCATTGATATAAGTAATTGTATACTGGTGAGTTGTGTTCCTTGATTTATATCAACAGGGCTCCCCTGTCCACCGTGTTGAAGGCATTCCGCACATCCACCTTCAGCAGGACTTCCCCAGCGTGGTTATTTAAAAATGTGCGAGCCGTGTGTACTGCCGCCTTGCAACCCCCCTTTGTTCCAAATCCTAGCTGTATTGGTTGGAATTTCGAGCTCAATTCTGGTAAAATGTGTTTGCAACAAACCCTGGACACCACACGACGAATCGTATTTCCGACCGTGATGGGTCTTATACCACCATCTTTTTTATTAAGAGCTATAAGATTTGCGCCGTATAGTACGTCCAGGACCTTATCACACACTTTACCCGACAGCATCAGATTCACTAACCGCGTGATGGCGTCCAGGATGACCCGGCCGGTCTCCCCGACGATCCCGCAGACCAAGTCCTTGTAGTGTTGGGGCGTGAGACCGTCGAGGCCACCGGCCGAGCCGTTCCGGAACGACATGATAGCGGCCATTGTCTCGTCCGCTGTCGCCTTAGGCGTGCGGTCTGATGTACCGGGCAGGTCCGGCAGCTGGGTTGTCGCTGCTGGGGCTGGATGCTTGGAAGCAAGAGCCGAAAGAGTATCCGGTGTATCGGGAGCAACTGTGTCGTCGGAGAAGAGCAACTGAGCGGCCCCTCGAACATCTCCATCGTTGACTTTCGTTTCTATTTGTTTTACTAAGTTATATAATCGTTGATGGAGTAAATAATGTCTCAAAATCCTGTGGCTGTTTGCAATTATTCTTGATCTTTTGTGTCAAGGAGCCGCCGGCACCCCCATCTCTTGTGACATGCAGTGTCCGGGATGAGAATGTAAATAATTGCTTCCAGCTGTCTTCATCATTATTGTCCAATACTCTATTTATCTATCTGAGGCTGAAGGATTTCTCTGTTCATCTGGATTGGCATGTGTTATTTCTTGATGGACCTTTGTTCTGTGGATACTTAGGCCTCTCTGTCCCTTAAATTGTATTTTACAATCCGGACACTGCACGTCTTCCGACGACACCTGGCCACTGGCTGCTGAGGACGGGCCAGTTGTCTGCGACATTAACGTGGTTTATTTCGATATCAGTGTATTAATAACTTAAAGTTCATAAAATTAGACTATGTACAATAGGGTGCTTCTTATTTGGGCAAAAAAAAAAAATTTTTTGTTATCATGCGTGTCACCCTTTTATTCTGTTCTAAGGCACAAAAAACTAATATGTAAGTAGTAAATTATTGGGCGTTCTACCCCGCCTCTCTTATCCATGCCTCGCTTCGCTCCGCTCCGCTCGGGGCTTCGCCCTCCGCCTGGATGAGAGAGGCGGGGTTGAACTCCCAATAATTTAGCTTCGCTTGGGGCTCACTCCGTTCGCCCTCTGCCTGGGTGATTTCGATAGCGTAGATTTTCCAATAAATTGGAGTGGGTCCCGAACTTGCTTCAAGACACCAAATTGCAACCATTACATCTTGTTTGAATTTCATAATATTGAAGAGCCACAAGTAACAGAGTCACCGTGCTTTATATAACATGAGCACAGTGAAATTACTGCATTTCTAAAATCATAATCTCCACGTTTACACTTATTAATTACTCCTTATTAAGAATGAGGTTTGTAAAACAACAACAGTCGCTGCACTTGGAAAAACTCTGTCAGGAGTCAGGAAAAATATTACTCCGTCATGGAAACCTTTTACCTAATACAATTAGATGTATTGTTTGTGGACCTTCCAACTGTGGGAAAACGAATATGATGATAGGTCTTCTTTTACATGAAAATGGATTGCGTTTTCATAATGTTTACGTTTATTCGAAAACTTTATATCAACCGAAATATATTTTTTTAGAAAAAGTCTTGAAAATGGTCCCAGGAATTTCTTACTCTAAATTTCATGATAATGAAGAAGTTATCGGCCCAAAAGATGCTGCATCAAATTCAGTTATAATTTTTGATGATGTTGCCTGTGAGAATCAAAATAATATACGTGATTACTTTGCGATGGGAAGACATAAAAATATTGACAGTTTCTACCTCAACCAAACATATAGCAAGATACCAAAGCAACTTATTCGAGATAATGCAAATTTGATTGTGCTATTCAAACAGGACGATATCAATTTACGTCATGTCTATGATGAGCATGTGAACACTGATATGAGTTGGAACCAATTTAGGGAAATGTGTTCACATGCTTGGAAAGATTCTTATAGCTATTTAGTTATAAACAAGGATTGTCAAAAAAACAATGGTTGTTATAGGATGAAGTTTGACACATTTATTCTTTTAGACTAATGAAATATATTTATAAATATTTTTGACAATTTCTCATTATTAACTGTGCTATCAACAAGCACGCTTGTTAGTTTGCAAAAATGAATACAGAGAAATCAATTAAACAACAGATAATCAGATCTGTTGAAGCTGTCAAGAAAAAGATAAAAACCATGAAAAACATCAAAATGGATAGTGAAATAGCTTTAGAATCCGTTTTTAAACCAATAACAGATCCATTAAATCTTATAGCTAGTAAAAGAAATAAAACGAATGATAAAAATGAAGAATCATTGGAGGAAAAGTTTAAAGAAGAGAAAGATAACCCTTCAGATTATTTAGCAAATACACAAGGTTCTGTAAAGAAAAGAAAAATATCTGAAACAAGTTCTTTGTCTAGCGATAAAATTTCTGAAAAAAATAAATTAAGTTCAAGTGAATCTTATACTGATGAAAGTACAGAAAATAGTAATAGTGAACAATTTTTTGAATCTAATAATTCAACTGTGAGCCCTAACGAAACCGAAATTAGCTCTTGGTCCTTGTCTTCACAAGTATTCAAAGATGTTCCATTCGGAGTACGCATAGTAAAAGGAAAATACATGATTGGTTCAATGCCACTTTCTTTAACAGATGATAAATTAACAGTTGATGGTCAAATTTATATTATTACCCCAGGACTAGCAGAGTTGTTGTTTAAGAGAGATCTTGATTTAAGTCTTGTAACTCAGGACGATAAAGAAAATTACAAAACAATATTATTAAATACCAACGCTCATCGCCGAGGATATGACCCAGATCAACCTATCAAAAGCAATAGAGGTGTTAAGTATACACAAATTATAAAACCGATGTTTAAGTCATGTTGTAAGGAAAATGTATCTAAAGGAAAAGGACTACCAAAGTTAAAAAAGTTTGTAAGAAATGTTGATTATTTATACTGGGATGATCCAAATGAGTTGGTAGAACGACTAAAAATACTTATTGCATCTCGTGATGCTGGTAATACTGGTCTTGATAATGAAATCATATCAATTATTGAAGAATTAAAAGAAAATTACATAATAGATTAAATAAATATAATCACAACACTTTGTAATATTCATTAGTGTCATATCCATCAGCTCAATTACACCATCAACATGAACATTGATAAGTTCGGACATCATGTTCATAAGCGGCTTCGATTCACAAACTCTTACGAACAGAATATAATGGAAAAAGTCATATTTAAAAATTTATCTGGTGATTATGATGTGAAATCTAACAGGTTAATAGGTTTGAAATTACCACTGCAATCGGATGAAGCAGTCAATAAAGAGTATGTCGATAAAAATAATCAATTGTTTTGTAAAAAGTACGACTTTTTTGTTGAACTGAAAAGTATAAAAAATCAGATACAGCTACTTCAGCAACAGTTAGATGAGAAATGTACCCAAGTACAAGTCAGTAACTTGCTAAAAGACCATTTAGTATCTTTAAAAAAAATAAACCATGAGTAAATGCAATGTTGTTGACGAGATTCACAAATCAGCTAGACGAAATTTTAGACGGCGTTCTGTCGTACTTAAGGGGATTGGTGATTTGTGGCAAGGAGATTTAATCGACATAAAAAATTATTTTAATTGTTATTGATGCCTTTTCTAAATATTCATGGGCAGTTCCTTTGAAAACCAAAACAAAAAGCGAAGTAGCTTTAGCATTCCAAAGTATTATAAGAAATGGTCTAAAATGTAATAATTTACAAACGGATCATGGTACAGAGTTTTATAACGATGTGTTCCACAAACTAATGAAGGTTAATAAAATCAACCATTATTCTACATACTCGACTAAAAAAGCATCTATAGTAGAGAGATTGATCAGAACTTTAAAAAACAAACTATTTAAATATTTTAGTCTTAATGGTAGTTACAAGTGGATTGGAAAACCTTTAACAGAAATTATGAGTAGTTATAATAATACCACACATCGTACAACAAAATATAAACCACTTGAAGTAAATATGTCAAATCAGTTAATCGTGGTGAGAAATATAAAAGAATCACAAGATAAATATGTCAAACACAAAAATAAATTTAATGTTGGTGATGTGGTTCGTATTAGCAAGTATAAAGGTAGTTTTCAAAAGGGTTATACTCCAAATTGGTCTACAGAATTGTTCACAGTTAAGAAAGTGAATAATACAAACCCACTTACTTATCACATTGAAGACCAACATAAAGTCATAATAAAAGGGTGTTTTTATGCAGAAGAACTTCAAAAGACAAAATGTCCAAACATTTACTTGATTGAAAAAGTAATTAAGAAAAGAGGTAATAAATATTACGTTAAATGGCTTGGTCTTAGTGACGATGAGAATAGTTGGATTGACAAGAATGCTATCGTGAAAATTAACTAGTTTAATTATGATTTTGGTGGTTAAGATATTTATTATGATATTTATTGATACAACTTTCAGTACTGTACTAGTAATGAAAGGAAGAGGACTTATCAATAATATTATTAATAGTTTACCAATTGAGTTACATATACCTGGTTATAATTATTGCGGACCTGGGACCCGACTACAAGAGAGATTACAGAGAGGTGACATAGGAATCAATCAGTTAGACAATGGGTGTATGCAGCACGATATAGCTTATTTAAAACATACTAATTTAAAAGATCGTCATAAGGCGGACAAAGAATTAATGAAAATGGCAAATAGAAGATTAAAGTCCAAAGATGCTGGTAAAGGTGAAAAGATCGCGTCTTGGTTAGTTGATAAGGTAATGAAAGTAAAGCTGAAATCAGGTGCTGGTATTAAAACATTTAAGAAGGCAGTTTCTAAAATAAAGTATCAACTGAAAAAATTCAAACCGAGAAATAATAATGACGCTATCAAGTTTGCACAAATGGCTGCAAAAAAAATATTTTCTAAAAATAATAAAATTAATCTTCCTAGGATTATACCTATTCCGAAAACTGGTGGAATACTACCTTTGATTCCAATCTTTGCGGGGCTTTCGGCACTAGGGTCTTTGGCTGGTGGTGCTGCGGGTATTGCTAAAGCTGTAAACGAGTATAAAACTGCTCAAAAAAGTCTTGCAGAGTCCGAGCGGCACAATATAGTAATGGAGTCAAGGGCTTTAGGTAAAGGATTGTACATTAAACCGTACAAAAAAGGAAAAGGCCTGTGTCTGCGTTCATCAAAAAACTAATAGCAAGGCTACCCAGAAGAGCACTTTCTAATATTGATATTATCAAATACACTCATGACGTTCCATATTTTCGGGGTGTTTTCATGAGAGATCGCTTACCTAGAAAATCAAAGCTAATTGAATGTGCAATAATGAATTTAGATAGTTCTGAAAACGCTGGGACCCATTGGGTAGCCTATGCAAAAATAAAAAATTACTGTGAATATTTTGATAGTTTTGGGAATTTAAAACCACCTTTAGAATTAATTAAGTACTTAAAGAGGTGTACTATATTTTATAACTATAAAAAATATCAGCAGTTTAATACGGTTAATTGTGGACACCTGTGTATAAAATTTCTGAATGAATTCTGGAAAAAGCATTTAAATGACTTACGGTCATTAAAAAAATCATTTTAATAATGTCGTTCACACTGTCAGTAACAGGCAACGATTCTGCTTTGATTACAAATTATTCACCTGAACTACAACTTGATGGTGAATATGAATGCGGTCTTATTTATTTTTCTACCTTTAACTCAATACCTAATGTTGATGGTAGAAACAATAAGTTTTACTATGGCAAAAATGAGGTGATAGAAATACCTGAAGGTTCGTATGAACTTGAAGATATTAGTGATTATTTAACTGAGAATATTAATGATTGTACTTTAAAACTCATCTGTAATAACAATACTTTGAGTACCAAAATATTTTGTACTAAAGACATATATTTTGAGCACAATGACTCTATAGGTCGTATATTAGGTTTTAGAAATGAAACATTAAAATCTAATATATTGCATGCATCTTGCTTTCCAATAAGCATTTTACCAACAACCATCATCCGAATCGAATGTGATATTGTGAGCGGATCTTTTATCAATGGAATTCCAAGTCATATAATTTATGAGTTTGCACCTAACGTACCACCAGGTTATAGAATTATTGAAATTCCTAAAAATCTAATATACTTTCCCGTGAACCAGAAAAGTGTCAGTGAAATAAACATAAAAATATTAGATGCTAATAACGATTTAATCAATCTGCGACACGAAGAGATACAGTTATATTTGCATTTAAAACGAAAATGATTGATTTCAATAAAATAACACAACATGCACAAAAAAATCTCAGTTCAATCAGCGCAGTTCCTGGGAGATCACCTAAAACAATAAAAAAAAAGTTAACCAAACAAAATAAAAAATTTCTTAAGCTCATAAAACTACTAAAATGAGTATTTTGGATATAGGAGAATCGTTTGTTCAGGACAACAGCATTGAAAGCTATCAGGTGCATTCTTATAAGCCTTATGTGAACAGTTTTAATAAAAATGACGAAATACGCATTCCCATCAATCAACAGGATTTGTACGTTTTGCCATCAGTGAGCACATTGTATATAGAAGGTTCCGTTACAATTCATAAAAGTAGAGAAACAAAAGAGAAAGTTAATAGCGTTGAGTTTATTAATAATTACATACTTTTCCTTTTTCAAGAAATACGATATGAAATAAATGGGGTAGAAATTGACAAGATTAAAAATGCTGGTTTGTCGACAACTATAAAGTCATTATTGTCAATGAATTCAAATGAATCGAAAATGTCTAGGTTTTGGGGATGGGATTTTGATGGTATAAAAAATACAAATGGAGGTCATTTTTCTGTTTGCATACCTTTGAACAAAATTCTCGGATTTGCGGAAGACTACAATAAAATTATCATGAACTGCAAACATGAGCTAGTTCTTTTGCGAAGCAATACGAACCTGAATTCACTCAAACTAAATACAAATGAAGTAATACATGACCTTACTATTAATAAAATCGTATGGAGGGTGCCCCATATCAAAGTATCGGATCGTGAAAGAATTAACTTGCTAAAATATTTGGAGAAAGACAGAACTATAAATTTAGCATTTAGAAACTGGGATCTGTACGAATACCCTCTTTTGCCAAGGACAACAAAACATACTTGGTCAGTAAAAACAACATCTCAAGTAGAAAAACCGAGATATGTAATTATAGGGTTGCAAACTGATCGCAAAAATAATGGAGCAAAGGATATGTCACAATTTGATCATTGTCATTTACGAGATGTCAAAGTATTTTTGAATTCCGCTTATTATCCATATGAAAATTTAAACATCCAATTTGGTGAAGATAGATATGCTTTATTATACGAGGCTTTTGCAACATTCCAACATTCATATTACGGTCGTCGTTGCGAGCCGTCAATCAGTTTTAAAGAATTTAAGGAAAAAGCGCCCTTATTTGTAATTGACTGTTGTCGCCAGAATGAAACTTTAAAATCAGGCCCTATCGATGTGCGAATTGATTTAGAAAGTGATCTTGAGTTTCCTGATAAGACATCTGCGTACTGTCTGTTTTTGAATGATTGCGTTTTTGAATACAAACCACTTACTTGTATTGTAAAAAAGATATCATGAGTACTGAATATATTTTTTGTGATTTGCAAGGCTTTAAGGACTTTAAAAATAATTTTATTTTAAAGGAATTTGCAATTGCTAGTCCACTATTTACACAAACATTTCTTGTAAAGCCCCCATACCCTTTTGCATCATTGAATGACCGAGAAAAAAAACACGTGAAGTGGCTTGAGATCAACCAAGGATACAAATGGTCTGAGGGTTATATTGATTATAGGGAATTTCGTAGAATTATTCATGACTATCTTAGAAATAAGAAAATTTTTGTAAAAGGAGGTGAAAAGATAACGTGGATATATGAATTGTGTAAAAAATGTACTGTTATTGATATAGGAGAAAAAGGGTGTCCTAACTTAAGAAACTTACTCGATGAGTTTTGTGAAAATAACTTAATTTGTTTTAGTAATCATGCAAACAAGTGTGCTTTAAAAAATGTAATTTCCATAAAAAATTGGTTTTATAACAACAATATGTTTTGTTTTAAGTTTTAATTGTACTTAATTATTTTACAGAGTTCAAATAAAATTAAAAATTAATTGAAAATTGTTTAATTTATGTACCTGTTAATAAAATAAAATAAAACGAAAACTTTAATTTCACTCGAATAAAATATATTTAATTGACTAAAATATTACTTACATCATAGAATATTTACTTAAATTCCAACACTTAACTAATTTTTAAATATTATTGTCACACATCTTTTGCGATATTCTTTTTATAACACTTTCTGTCAAGTCTAAAATTTCGTCCATAGGATCCTCACACACCCATTGACAGGTCACTAAAGCACTTTCACGATTTATGTCTTGGCATTCATGGAGGTCAAATATCTCAATCTTGATGAGCCGATTTCCTCGTCGAGACGTCTTGTTTATTATAAAAGAAGATTGCATCATCTCCTTTGAAGATCGCTTTCTGTGTGTCCTCACCCGTTTTTTAACTAAATTCTGAGGCTGGGGAATCTGTCGGACAACTTCCACGTCACTATCCATCCCTTCCAACATATTTTGAGCGTAATAATATGGGTCATTTTGATCAGTCAGGATCTGTAACAAAAACAAATTAGCTTTATTAATTTATAAATAAATATAAAGTATACTGATAAAGTTAATTTAATGTTAATCAAATTAAAGTTCTACTTACAGAAAAAGACATTTTTGAGCCAAGGTCGTAACGTAAATAACTGCTTAGTAAAACCAGGTAACTGTTGTTCACCTCGGGTCTGTCTAAAGCCTAATGAATGCATGCATTTGTTAGTTAATAGTTGCCCACTCCACATGTGACTATATGGCAGTGAGGCTTGTACCTATAAATATTTGAATCTTACACCTATGCAATACAGGTCATAATAGACTGATGTCAGCTGTTTACATTTCACACACACACACACGCATATACATACAATTGCAAGACGATTTCTGCTTACTTGCATTATTCAATCAGGTGACCGGTGACCGATGTCCGACGTGTTCATTCCTGTATGCGTTACACAGGTAAATAATAATATACTCACGCATGTCTCCTACAGGGTATGCAGAGACTGCAGGGTAATTATAAACGTTGTTTTTAACTTACTGTTAGGAATAGGACTATGAAATAAAATAAAATTCATGGTCATGATTCATGAACAAATTTATTTGTAAATTAAGGTTTACAATTTTTAAACTTACTAATATAAACTACAGGTAGGTATACATAAAAACAAAATACATAATGGTACCTACTTAATTTTGAGATAAATTTAATTATATTAATTATTAATTAAATTTATCTGTAAATTAAGTGTTACAGTTTGAAACTAATTATATACATAAAACATAAAAGGTTCTATCTACAGTTAAATACAAGCCATTAACTCACTTAAGATAATAATATTATTGATGAATTACCCCAGGCTTTTGTTGAAATATTGTCACGCTGCAGTAAACGTTTATCATCATTGCTCGACAAAGCAATTTTGTTTACACTCTGAGTAAATATTTCATGTTTAATTGACCGAAACAAAATATTTTTTTTACGAATTATTATTTTCTCAAACAACGATTTTTTATAATCGGAAACGTTTAATTTTTTTATTACGGCTTTTTTCACGCCTTTAGCTTTTTTTATAGAGCTGCTTTCGGTGCGAATGCAATATAGCTTCGAACGTAGACCTACAAATTCAGATATAACTTGACCACCCATTTCATCCTTAAATAGCCCCGGTACTTTTTTGTTCTGTAACGGTATACCGTAACAATTGTCGACGTCGTAATTACTGGTATCAAAATTATCCAAAAATTTATTTTTCAAATCCCTATAAAAGTTTTTGGTCTGTAACATTAGTATGTATGAATCCGTATCTAGGTAAAGAACGGAAACTCTATTTTCATATACTGGTTTTATTACGGTGTAGTAATAATCATACATGTGGCTCTTTGACAATTCTAGAACGGTGAAACCGATATAGATAGGTTTATCTAAGCGAACGCATTCGGGTTTCATCTGTATTGCAACTAAATCGTCTGATAGTACTGAAACAGTTTGAAAATTTGGTCGCGCGATTAATTTTTGTGCAGAAGATGATTGTTTTGTTTTATTATTTAAATCGATCCAATGTTTAACTAACTGAACATTTGTACGTCGCTCAGTATTTTCCAACGTTTTTCCAAAAATACTGTTGTTTAAGAGTTTAAAAAAGTCTTGCTCAAACTTTGACTTTGCTTTTTGTCGTAACTTTGTATTTAGATCAATATATTCTTTTAAATACGCACTTTGCCGAAAAGTAATAACTCTATGTACTTTGACTAGTCTCAAGCCGTGTTTAAGGCACTGCTTCAGGTGAACGTAATGAATCACGTACCTATATTTATTATACAGATTAGGCACAAGTTTATGATTCTTTCCTCCGGGAGGAATACATTTTTCAGGGCAAAAAGGAAGATCGTTATGCTCATGGTGTAAAATGTCAGGATAGATTATGTCTACTTCTAAAATATAACCAGTTTCACCATTATCGGGAATAGTTGAAACATCAAAAGTTTCCATTTCCTTTGCTGTTAAAAATCTAAAATGACTAAGGGGTAGCATCTGTGACATACAATAGCCGTATAAGTTGTTAGCGTCTATGTAAACGATAAATGAATCTGGTTGAGATGTATCATAGTCGGACAGGTACTTATTATTGGCTTTAGCATAACGCTTAGAGCACATACATACCCCACCTCTTATTCCTCCCTGAATCATTCGAATGATTTCTAAATCAGTAAGTAGCTCGAGCTTTACTTGAGTTTTGAGAAGCATACTGTCAAACGACAACGCATTTATAGTGAGATAGAATAAGCTATCAAGTTCGTAGTACTTTTTGCAAGTTTTTCGGAAATTTTCGAATATGTCTGTAAGTAATAAAACATCTGTTTGCAAATACAGATCTGTGTATTCACCTAAATCTTTTATAGCAAATTCCAACCAAACTGCTTGCGCATGCTCATAGTCCTCGTCACTTATGTCTTCACCGGTAAGTGAATTAAAAAAACTTTCTTTTGATGGTAAAGACTTATTTTCATAACTATCCATTTCAGACATAAAGCAATAAGGATAAACACCTTTACGCACGAGTAAATTAAATTTGCTGTCTTCTTGAAATCGGTTTCTTAAATAATGAAACTGATTTTTCGTTAATGATTTTGCAAGTTGGTCTAAGCTAGCTCCTAAAAATTTAAATGAATCAATAAATCGTACTTGGATGCTATCTTCCTGGGAAATCGGTATGTATTTAGTGAACGAAATATAGTTTTCTTTAGTTTTAGGTATGACTTTTACAGGGCCGGGTGATAAAGCCAGCTCCTTTATAAACAAGTGACAGTCGTACCCAGCTAAATTATGAAATACTACAGGAACAAAAGCGGGTAGTTTAAGCTGTAAATTACAATGATTGTGGGCTGGTCCGCGATACTTTCCGGTGATATGGCAATGATCACGGACCCGATCCAAAAACATAAAGTTTTTACAGATGTAACATCGAGTGGCGTTTTCGAAATCTTTTTTATCTGCTTCTGTGAATATTATGCTCACAGTTTTTTTCAAAATTTCATGTATTTTTCGTACATCGCGATTTAAACATTTGATAAACTTTTCAATACAGTCGACACCGCGGTAAGTAACAAACATATCATATGAGTCATCTACCGAGCAAACTATCTGGTAAGCGAATGCTATCGGCACGTGACGTTGTAAGGTCGATGTGCTAGCGATGTTGGGATTATTATTGCAGCCGTCATATTTCTCGAGCATCGTTTCTAAGTCAGCGTAAATCACAAAAGGCATGTTTTGTTTACGTCCATAGTTTTGAAACTGTAAAATGCTTCCCTTTTCAGGTATTTTGGTAGCTACCCCACTGCATAAGTGATTATTGACTTGTTCAAGTGTCGTAAAAAATAGCAAACAACTTTCGCAAATGTGTAACTTTTGATGGTGTTTAGTTATTTGACTTCTAACCAGACGAGACAGGTTTCTGATTAGACAGAAATGAGATGATAAATCCTTCTCAAGATATAATAGATGAATAATTGTTTTATCCTTTAAAATTTCTGATTTATACAAGGGACCCGAAATAGTCTTTCCATCATACAACCCATACACCACGATACCAATATGAGAGTTGTTTTTTTCAAATACACCTATATCCGAAAAACTGACTGGAAATGACATTCCCTCTATGTTCAATTTTTTCCTAAAGTCAGGGTAAGATGTTATTCGTTCGGGATGTTTCAGAGATGGAAATAAGGCTGCCATAACGCACCACAGAAAGCAATAAGGGTCATTGTTCTTTATGTTTAGACAAGCTCGTTTATTTTTTATAAACTCAGGCAACTCAACATGGCTAGCACCTCGCAGTGGTTGGTATTTATTTATATTAATTTCAAGATGCGAATTACTGAGAAATGTCCACCCACTATCTCTCTCTTGAAACTCTTCAATTTTTGTTTTGATTGTATTCAAGACCCCTGAATATTTCAAATCAAAATCGTAGTTCAGATATAAAATCTGGTTTTTAGTTCCAAATGATTTCATTTCTTGACAATCATTTTTGAACATCAAAAACAATGAAAACAGTTCAATATTTACTTTTATACAAGTATGAGCTTTGAGTGATTTATCAAAAAGATGTTTTATCTTGGTTCGAATCGAGTCAAAAAAGTTATCTACAGAGTTTTGCTCAAACTCACTACTGGCTGTAACCCTATATGTTGCTATACGGGACTTGAAAGCAGAAGTTATTATCTCGACACCATCGCATAGAGATACCACGGCATTGTTTTTATGCAAATTACTGCGTAAATGCCCTATCCATTTTTTACCATCAACTGCTGTTCGACAAACAGTACAGTACGGCATTATTGAGTTAATGGCTTGAAATCACTGAATGTAACAACAGGCAAGTATGTAAATAATAGTAATTGATGCGTTTTCGTCAAATTAGTTATCGCTCTGTGATTAGAATAAAAAAAGTTATCAGAATAAAGAAAGAAAGTGGAAGATCACAAAATAAAAAATAATGTGTATAATATATAACAGAAAAAGATATTATGTTTTATTGATCATGTCATAAAGAAAAATATTTTACTTAATATTAATTTTATCACTATAAAACACACCCTCACAGTCGGTAAACACAGAGTGTGCTTCCCGTACAAACTTCTGCAATGCCTGCCACTGACCAGAGTCCTGGTCGGTCAACAGTTTCACCCCAAACAACGATTTCTTCCACCTTTCCTCTGGCTTCGTACTTTTAGCGTCGACGGTTTTGTATACTTTTAACTCCACGTAAAATTCTCCTTCGTTATCAATAGCCTTCCGTACTGAACCGTTTGCGACTCGTGATATAAAGCTTGATGATACTGGAAAGTTTGTAGGCGCCGCGCTGCTGGCTATATTTTCGGCTTTTCTAGTATGCCGAAAATATCAAGCTGCTTGCTACTTGAACCACTGCTTTTCTTTTTGTTTGCCCTGTAAATAAAAGATTCGTTTTAGACACACAAGTATACGTTGAAAATGTTGTGCCACGTCTGAGTGTACGTTCATACGATTAAATAACTGCAAAATACGTTTGAATGCGGGTTTTATTACAGAATTTAATATCAATAAACTCAATAGTTGCGAATAGAGAAACATTAATTTATTTATTTGTTTTAAGTTAAAGTTTAAAAAACGGATTAAAGAGACTTAGAAATAGAAATAAAGACAAAGATGTACCTTTGGTTTTCTGCTGAAGAGGTCGTTTTACGTTTGCTCGGTCCAGCTACCGCAGCTTTATTTTTCACAACTTGCGGATGCGAGACGACACTTTCGTATTCTGAGTCAGACCTGTAAAATATACACTGTTTTACTACCTATATAAAAACTAACAGGACTAGACGATGTTTGTCTGTTTTTCATTTGTAACTTGAGAAACACTTTACAGATTTCAATGCTGTTTTTTATTGTTAGCTAGGGTTTCTTGAATAAAATTTTGGAATATTTATCATAACAAAACAACAACAAAAGGCTTGTAAAATAAAACAAACCATTTTTAGAACGCACAACGCCGTAGAAAATAAAACGCAAAACAAATTGGTATTAAAATATAAAACAGTTTAAAATCAATTCTACTTTAACTGAGAAGATGAAATAGGTACTCACGAATTAGTGTACGTTAAACATCGATAGTTTGAAAGTTCGATAACTATCGATATTTAACAAAAAACTATCGATACTATCGATAGACTATCGATAGTTTAATTTTTTTTTTGGGTTTAGTTAAGTTAAATACAACACATTCCGTTTTTATACTTTTATTCAACAAAGTAATTTTATTTAAAAAAATGAGCATTTTGTTTTATAAACAAAAGTTTATTCATTCTTTTGTCTTTCAGCCTGCTTCGACGCTCCGTCATAATCTGTCCGGCCTTTGTAGAATTTTTCCAGTACTGGAACGGACTTTCATTTTTGCCAATAACTGGCTTTTCTAAATATTGCCTGATATCTACGATCGAATCACTCAATGGCGTAGATATTTGTGGCTCATCTAAGAACCCTAATAAGTCGTCAGTTTTCTTTGTTTGCTGTTCCTTGGATGTCGATGGACCTGGGACTGGATTTGTTTCAGAATCAGTACATTCTTTAGGATTTAAAGTCAAATGGGAGCAATATGTCTTCTCCAGCCATTGGATTGCACGTTTTTCGTCTTCACTTGTTCTAAAACCTTTCTTTTTAAAACGAGGGTCGAGTATGGTAGCAAGCGCTGTAGGTGTTCTTTTTTCATAGGGGTTAAGCCTTGCATCTACTGATCCCTTCAATTTCAACAATACTGATTTTGCTTGATAGGTTTGCATTGTATTTTCTATTTCTGCTAATCTGCTTTTAATGCCACGAATTAATGGCAGAACAAGTGATAGTGTAACATACGTGTCACCAGATATTCTTGTTGTGGCTAAATCAAATGGTTCCAGAATTTGAATGATTTCTTGAATTATTGAATAGTCATCGGCATTTAATGCAGGTGGTGCTCTTTCGCATTCATTTATAGCAAGAGTCAATTCTGCTTTCACAACGCAAATGCGCTGGAGCATATGATATGCACTGTTCCAGCGGGTAGGAACTTCTTGGATCAGTTTAAGCTCTGTTTTATTCAGTTGACGTTGAGCAGCGCGTAATTGATCGCTAGCTAAAGTACTCATTTTGAAGAATGTCACAATAGCTTTACATTTTTTCAAGATGTAGTCAAAACACTCTACAGAAAATGAATCGGTTACAGTCAGGTTCAAGGTATGTGCGAAGCATGGTATATGACGAATCTGAAGTTTGTCAACAGCATTGATCATATTACGAGCGTTGTCAGTAGTTATCCCTTCGCATTTGGTTCTGATACCCCATCTGGTCAAAACAGAATCCAAAACATTTGCAATTTTCTCTGCAGTATGATTTCCTTCTAACTTCACAGCTTCCAACAGAGGTGCAACTAAATTATCGTTATAAAAAAAATGACATGTTACGGCCAGAATTCCTTCATTAGAAACTGAGGTCCATAAATCAGTGGTAACACTAACATGCTTAGCTTTAGCTAATGCTGATTCGAGCTTCTGTTTGACGTGAGCATAATCTGTTGGTAATAGTTTGTTTTTCAAAGTAGTTGTATCAGGAATTTCATATCGCTTATCTAGAGCATTGACAAACTCACGAAATCCTTCGTGTTCTCCTTTGCGCAGGGGTTCCATGTCGATAGCAATCATACGTACATACTTTTCGTCCAAATCTTTCTTAATTTTGCTTCCGCTTTCATAAAAATTTTCTCTGTCAAGGTAATTTTTTATGGTTTTCCTCACCTTTGGGCTGGGGCCAGCGTCCTGTTGACGGTTCTCTTCAATATTAATTGTATCATTCGTAGATGTAGATCCCGGGACTGGCGACCACGCTTCACGATGTTTCCTTTTCAGGTGATCTATTAGATTGGTGGTATTTCCACTAAACTTAAACTCGCCGGCACACAATGAACACTTAGCAAACCTTTTTTCCTTTGTTTTTGTAAAAAACATCCAAACGCGTGATTTACTCATTTTTCGTTTTATTTTATTTTTTACTGTGCTTAGAATAAATTCTAACCTAATTGACTGGGTGAATGATCAAGTCATGAACGAATTTCAAAGACAAAGCCGTGTTCTCTAATTACCTCCAAATAATAATGGGCTGCGTTCAGCTTGATCGCCCGCCGACGCTCTTTTGCACGCGTTGAATTTGTAAGGCGGTTGCGGGCGTCGGCGAGTGATCAAGCTTAAGGCATCCATGTAGGCAAAAATCGATTGTTACATTTGTTACGAAAATCCATCACAAATAAAAAATGTAACCAACAATCGATTGTTAAAAAACATATCGATTACTATCGATAGTCATCACCTATCGATAGTATCGATAGACTATCGATGTTTAACGTAGCCTATCACGAATATTAACATTTTTAGGGCAGGATTCGAAGGATTTTCACACACACACACGAATAGCACGTTAGAAACAACGGAAGGAAAAAACTAACAGTTTCCTCAAGGAGTAATAACAGCACGCGAATACGGTCAAAGAGTGAATTGGAAATTTGTAAAAATGTTTTATAAACCTTTTTGTCAAAATGTATTTTTGTAATAAGTTTTACTTTACTGACGATTAAATTTCACCCTTATAGCATATTGTTCAGTAATCTATAATCGTTTAACTTATTTTACTCATATTACTTTAAATAATTGTTATGAAAGTAGGTATACTTACGCTGCAATATTGATATTTTCGAAGGAAGTAACCCAATTTTAAATAATGTAATATAACACCTAACCCGTGGCTTACAACGCAGTTTCACAATAATTTTATTTTTGTAACTAACTTTTGCCTGCGACTTCATTACTACTAATCGTCCACCAAGAAATGATTTAACACCATCCCCAAATACATACCTTAAAGGTCATGATACAATTAAATTATATTATAATTATGAAACACCATTTTATTCATCATTCAAAATCATATTAGAGGCTTGGTAGGTGATCAATATCATAGGTCTTTTGTACAGTATAAATTTGGATGATGAATAAAAAGTCATCTTGGGTAAAAACTAGCTTTTCGCCTGCGACTTCATATACACTCATCTATAACAAAGTTACTTTACAACCCATAAATAAAAATAAGAAGTCTATGTTGATAGTAAAGTAAACTATATTAAAATCTTAAATGTAGTTTTGTTGTCACAACGCAATATTATCTCACATAAAGACAAACATTTTAACTGATTGTATTTATGTGAAGTAAAACATATATATAAAAAATAAATAAAGACAAACAATAATTCTAAATCAACCTATTTATTTATTTGTTATTAGTATGTAATATACAAACCTTATGTTATAAATCGAACCCTTAACTTCTAGTCTTTAACCACTGAACCATTAAAGCAATAAAGCTACCTAATAATTATGTGTAAGCAAAAAATAATATAATATTTCAAAGAAGTGCTCCACAGACCACTAAGTCATTAGACGTTGTAAAGTGGTACACTTTTTTCGCAAACACATCAGTGCAATTGCACTACTAAAACACCTTCTTATAACACTGGGGCGTAAGGAAACTCTTTTAGTGCTAAGTCCATCAAACTGTATGCAGGCTAAACTACTATGTAGGCATTTGCATGTAAATTTCATGTATTTATTATATTATTATGTTTTTAACTATTAGGTATCTACTATTAATTTAATCTTGTTTCTGTATAAGTATTATCTTGCACCATATGAATATCTTATTTATATAAAATATGCCTATCGCCCTTTGTTTGCTGAAAGAAATCTCATTATTGAGATAAGCGCGCCATTGTACACAACTTTATCATATAATTTAGAATTAAGTTTTCTGTGCGAGTGCATTAAGAATAAATATAAATATGCTATACTAACACTTGTCCATGGTTGATAAGATGTCTAATAGTTAATTAGTTTGTGACCTGCTCGCTAGTTACCTAGAGCTGATGCAGCAATGTTACACGTGGACTCGTTAATAGGTCGAGAGTCATAGACCTTTAATGCTGGTAAAAAATACTATCCATATATTGAAATTACCCTTTATTAAAATAAGTAGGTATAAAGGTAAATAGTAGTATATAAAAACATTATTTAGTTGAAGCTATGACTTCTAAACTGGGAATGAACTATATGTTATAAAATGTCTCATACAAAATTTATATAATTATTATACAAATAAACAAATATCTGGATAGTTTTAACGATAAGGATAATTATCAGTATAAATTGGAAACCAAAAACCTTTTGTTAATTTTATCAAGAATTTTATATTTTAGTGATATTCTTTACAGCTCCTGGTCTACAGCATTGGAACAGGGATGCAGAACAGTTTTTCTTTGATCAATTTCAAGAATAAGGATTATAGAATAATATGGATTTCGTTTGTTAAAACTATATGCTAGGTAATAGCCATGCTTTCTAGCTAGGATTCTACACTTACTCTAAAATAGGGTTCAATATATCAAAATTGTTTACACGTACATCTTAATATTTATACACGTACATCTTAATATTTATCTTTGTAAGTTTTTATCAAAATACCGTGTTAAGGTTCTAGATTATTCTACATAAATAAAACAGTTTCCTTAATGTAATTTTTAAATCAAAATGAAATATAAGCCTAAGGTTTAAAACAACTGATTCACAATACCCACTTCAAAGCATAGCATACTCATTACACTCAATGCAGTCGTCATTATCAGTTATGCATATTTTGTGTTAGAACCGTATTTAAATTTTAAACCTTATGCAGAGACTGAGCGTCTTTGGGGTTTTTTTAATTGAGTGACTATGGAGTATAGTTATGTTAATATTGAATAATAAAACAGATTCATAAGTCTTATACGAGAACTCAGTGTTTTCGGGATTTTAGAATTAGATCTTATGCGGAAACCGAACGTTTCTGGGATCAGGCAAGATTTATACGAGAACTGAGTGTTTTTGGATCTTGTTGCTGTAAAAATTTCAATAATTTACTATTGAAACATATTCTTAAGTCTTTTACGAGAACCCAGTGTTTTCGGGATTTTAGAACAAGATCTTATGCAGAAACCGAACGTTTCTGGGATCAGACAAGATTTATACGAGAACTGAGTGTTTTTGGATCTTGTTGCTGTAGTATTTCAATAATTTACTATTGAAACAGATTCTTAAGTCTTTTACGAGAACTCAGTGTTTTCGGGATTTTAGAACAAGATCTTATGCGGAAACTGTACGTTTCTGGGATCAGGCAAGATTTATACGAGAATTGAGTATTTTCGGATCTTTTTATTGTAAACTTGCTATTAGTCATCATTAATAAATTTAAGTACGGTTCAAAAAAGTGGTATTATTATTTGTGATGGTCTCAAACAAGGAGGTGTGCAGAGATCTGTAAGTATAACATCCCTGTTAAATTTTATGGATGTAATGGTTGCAATTTGGTGTCTTGAAGCAAGTTCGGGACCCACTCCAATTTATTGGAAAATCTACGCTATCGAAATCACCCAGGCAGAGGGCGAACGGAGTGAGCCCCAAGCGAAGCTAAATTATTGGGAGTTCAACCCCGCCTCTCTCATCCAGGCGGAGGGCGAAGCCCCGAGGGGAGCGGAGCGAAGCGAGGCATGGATAAGAGAGGCGGGGTAGAACGCCCAATAATCTACTACTTATGTAATTTTTATTTTATTTTTAAAGTAATATTTAGGGGTCGCTACCAGCGATTGAAAAATAACGAAAAGTATTTTTGATAATTCTTTAATTAAGTTCTAAAAAAGATAAGCATACACAAATTATGTAACTATAAGGATAAAAAAATTTGTAGCTTATGCAATTAAAGTAGATTTCTTTGTATCAGGGTACTTTTTCCTGAAATTTTTCACAACCAAAAGAAAGTATTGTTTTTGTTCTTCGTCTGTGGTAATTAGTTTATTAAATTCTTCAATCAATGCTACACCGCGTTCCGCAATGTCGTTCACCACTCTCATAGACCGTACAATTTCTCTGGAAGCTTTGTAGCCTTCATCTTCTTCCCAAAGACGAGGTTCTTTTTGCAGAAATGCAGACGGAATTCCCAGGATTCTAAAAAATCTTAAGGTGTTGCTGGTCACGAAATCCTCAATATTTTTTTCTTCAATGTGACTTAGATCCAAGGTAATTCGCTTTGGGCTATAGTCTGAACCTTCCTCATTCAGTGCAATCACCATTTTTTGTTTGCTTTCAAGTGAAACTTCGTCATCAAAAAAAGCAAGCGCAACAAGGTCTTCGGACAGATACCACAAATGCCCCAGGAACTTCGTTAGAGCTTTTTTGGACATAGCTTTATTTATATTTTCATATTTTTTAAGATTTTTCAACAGCCACAAGTCATTCCTTGGTGCTGAAGTCGCCACGGGAGCTTGGAACCAGCATCTTACATAAATCGTAACGACGAAAACACAAATTTCAGTAATGGCTTTTTGTTCTTTTTTTGTCAGTTTAAACTGGTCTCTGAAAATAAAAATCTTAAGGCAATAAATTGCTTTTGCCATCCATCGTGCGCGATGAAGACCTGCTGGAGCTCTGAATGATATCCCTTTATTAGGCACACCTCCCAAAAATATTATCGTAAGTGTCAACAGTTCCTTGTAATCGTCACGTGGTTGATAATCATTTAGCTGCTTTTCAGCAAATGAAATTACGCTGCCTGCTATTTTTTCCACGTATCTTAAAGCGTCAGGGTCTGAAGAAACTATACTGAACTTATTCTGGTCAATGTTAGGCCAAGCAGATCTAAATCGTTTGAAGATCAATATTTCTGGTCCACTTGATGGACCTAGTGCTTCAACTACGATTGCTTCTAGCAGTATTTCCATTATATGGTGACGACAGGCCAACCAAAGAGCATCTTTTTCCATCTTTTGCTCTATTAGAATGCAAGCACCTGCTCTTAAACCAGTGTTGACTGCAGTGGTGTCGAAGCAAAAGCATTTTATTTTGTCGCTCAAGTTCCAAGAAAGAATAGTGTCATAAACAGCTGAAGCACACGCCTCCCCAGTTCCATGACTGAGTTTTGGAACTGCCAAAAGTTGATCTACACCCTGTCCTGACACTAAAATGGGAAGGCGATCCACTGTTTTGTGTCCTGTTATGTCTTCGATCAGTTTGCCGTCCCAATGAACAGTAAGAGGCGTATTTGGATTAAATTCTTTCTTTAAGGATTCCGCTACCCTTTGCCTTTGCTTCATACGCTGGCGACGAATTGAGGATGAATTTATATTGTACTCTGATGGATCGGCACCTGCACTTTTGAGCGTTGATGTTAAAACAACAGTTGCTTTCCTGTCACTTAATTTAGCAAAGTCGAGGCTTGCGGATAAGCGTTCATCAAAGATGTTCTTTCTGCCGCGTTTGCGTTTAGGTGGGACTTCTAAATATGCCGTGGAAGGTCCCGCCCTCACTGAAATTTCTGACGTTGAACTTTTACTATCATTATCACTACTGCTAGTCGAAGATGATAGTTTGCACTCTTCTCGCAAGGATTCACTGTAACTTTTTTCTCGATCTAAAATACGTTGAAGGCGAGCCTTTTTCTCCTCTTCTTTTGCTTTTTTTTTTAAAAGAACTTTGTCCACTCCGCCTATTGTACCAGGGCGTCCTCTTTTTCTCTGCTCAATTAAAAATAGTCTATCTTCCTCAATGGTAATCTTGTTTAGAGCATCAGCATGTGCTATGTCAAACAGGTATTCCAAACTATCTTGCCACTCCTTTTCTTTATTTTGTAGACCTTCAGAGCGTTTGACTTTATTTTCTTTATTTTTTTTCAACTTTTGCCACTCATTAAACTTGTTCTCTATCTTCGTTATAACATCTTTTTTCAATTTAGTTGGAATGCTCGCTCGTTCCCACATTGCCATGACGTCACAAGCAGCAGAATTGGCCGAATCGCGATTGGTTTGCTTCATTACGATTTTAAAGTGAAAAAATAAACTCAACACTTCTTTTGTCGTTGGTAACTTGCTTTGAATTAAGTGGTCAGAGGTTTGTCCAACTAACCAAACATCTGTTTTGTTTCTAGTCAACAAAAGCGAACTAGACGAGGACGCCATGATGTAACAAAACGCGATGCGTGCCAAAACACAATCGAACGTGCACTCTCTATCACAGCGTGTTTGTTACTAGTTTGTTGCCTATCTCAAGGCGTGACTGGTGCGTGCGGGAGGGGGAGAGGGGTGGGTACGAGTGTCCTTGAACAGAATAATGTGACAACGAGTTGCATTAGTAAGTTTTATGATGTATAAATGATGAATATAACTGTTTTATGTACATTAAGCTGCAAGTTATCATTATCATAATTTTTTCAAACTTTGACACGAGGTAGCGACCCCTAAAAACCTATCTAAAAAATAAATAAAAAATACAGGTTCGTTTTTTAGGTGATAGAAGCGAATGGCGGGCTGACGCAGTAATTTTTCAAAAGTCGAAAAATAAGAAGCACCCTAATGTACAAACAATGTAAATATATATCCTCATCAAAATAAATATCAAAAAGACAAGCTTCGGATTTTCAGCTTCAGAGCCCGCTTACAGTTGCCCCCCACTGCTTGCACGAAGGACCTCTCTAGGATACAATGAGTGTTGAGTAGGTTCTTCTAAAAGAAGTTCTTCGTGCAAACAGCAAGAAGCAACCACATGCAAATCCTGAAGCCGAAAATCCGAAGCTTAATTGTCAAACGGAAGTTGCACAACTATCTTTTCTTGAACTGACACGAAATCTTCCACCAGAACGACACGATTTATTCAACTGCACCGAGAGAAGCCTTGAAATCTTTTAAATCTATCTAAACCAGCAACTTCAAGACATTTCTTACATCCTTTTTATTATTTTGATAACCTTTTTAATATTTTTGAAAAACAATAGTTACTGGTTATATTTTTCAACGTTGTGACGGTTCATGTCATTTGTTCTATGATTGCTTTTTCGTGCCTCTCCTTTTAGTTTGCGCCTTGTATAATCCAACAGGAATCCAAAAAATCCAGAATCAACAAAAATCACTATTTTCACTTCAAATTTTATTGTAATACACTTCGCTATTTTATAACGTAATGTCATTTTACTGCAACTAATTAAGTCTTGAGTTTAATGGACTGTAAAACGCAGACATTTCGAGCATGGCCCTTTTTAATAGATTAGAATCATCATGAAATGTACTGTTACAACTACAAACGTTCCAAACGCGCTTATGTTTATTTTCGCAATGACATACGAAAATAACCTCAAAATAAAAACGATACTTATCAGAAAAAGTAATTAAAATGTGTCCGTTTTAAATGGATAGTCTAACCGTGTTATTTTGAATGTGGTCTTTAATATAGGCCACAATATCTTTGTGTACACTCTTAAGGCATTTTGCTTATGGGGAACTGACCGTCTCCTTTATATACAAATTCACAAGTTACAGACAAAAACTCAAGTAATCAAAAAATCACCTATGTGGACTATAATTAAGCGTTTCCCTATTATTTTATTTTATTTTTTTTTAGTTCTACTTGTATATGTATGTATAAGTAGTCAAGTAACAACAAGTTGTGATATTAAATTTTCTGGAAATTTTATTACAATCGGCTCATCTGATCATGGAGCTGGAAGCTGTTAAAGGGAAGACTCCTATTCTTACTTGTGAACCTATCAAGTTTGGACTTATTTGAATTGTCTCAATAGGACCTATTTAGACGGATATTTTATTTTGAAACTGCTATAAGTAATTATTATTAAGATTATATTAGATGTGCTTACGTGGTTCTTCAAATGAATAGAAAATATCTAGCAAGCTTGCAGATTCAGGGATCCCATATTTCATTAAGTAGAACACAGAAGATATCTAAATCTGAAAATCTGTTTAACTTACCATGCCCATAATAAATAGATGCACTATCGCAATTGTTGTGCAGTGGTTGTATTTGATCTTCCCTTATGGCTAGCATTTGGGAACCAACATCATCCAGTAATGGTTTATAAGAACCACCTCCTGTGGTTTTAATTCCTTTCTGGAACACAAAGTAAATATATTTAATTAGGCACATGTCTTAAAATGAAAACTTAAATATAATATTAGAAGTACACACCTTATCAGCAACTTAGTCCTTTTTTAATTTTTTCAATAAATCTTTTAATAATTGTTCTTTTTCTTTTTCTTCATCCTGCGATAGGGAATTTTTCTGGAATGTATTCAAATTATATGTAAGCAACTAGCTGTCACAACTTTAGTGGGAAAACAACAATCAGTATAACTTCCAGAAAGTATGTCTTTGTGAGAGAGCGAGACACACACAGCAATCGCTGGCCAAGTTACATTCCGGGAGCTATACCAGTATTTCACAAGCTAAATTATATTATTGAAAAAAATATCTAACATAAATATTATTCAAAACGGCTTGTGCTGATGATCTTGCTAAATAATTTTCAATCTGAAATAAAATTTAGAAAATGTAAGGATGAGGAACAATATATCTATTAATAAACAAGCACCACCAAGTAAGTACTTGGAGAGCATAATAAAATAAAATATTGAACATATAACCTTGTTCCAAATTTAAGTAAGACTGAGTATGTAGCCATAGTATATTTAAGTGACGATATTACGCACAGTTTTGTCAGCTACATTCTTCCTTGTCACGCGCTTCAAGTTCAAATGAGCTGTTTGAAGCTGTTTCGTGGTCCTCAACACCTCTGAATGGCTGTTCAACTCGGAGGCAACTTTTTCCCACGTTTGGACCTTTTTAATGATGGCCTTGTTTTCTAATATGTGCTTGTGTCTGAGAAACGATAGTGGATGAATTTCTATTATACGGAAATCATACTCAAAAAACAAAATAATTATTATACATTTTGGAATTCATGACAAAAAGTTACGGTACGGTACTTACTTTTCTACAATGCTCAGAAGCATCGATTTTTCACGTTCTGTGAAGTTTTTACCTCGGATTGCTTTACAATTAATTTTAAATTAAACCAACTCAATAACTTTTAAACAGAAAAAGCTTTTCATATCGGCGCAAACCAAAACTTCAACTTCAACTGACATTAGTCCTGTCATTGAAATGTCTTGTTTTTTTTTTTATATTTGTTGGCTCTGGAATATAGCTGGCAAATAGTGTAAACTGGCATGCTAGCCATGCAAGATAAAAATGTTTGACAGTTCGTATGGTTAAGTTAAAATTATCGACTGATTAGTAAATTTTTGGCTAATCTGCCCTCGGGAAACCCGATTTGATTTGATTGCTTGGTCGAATTAAACGCTTTGTCAATAAATCACAGCTTTGAACACCACCCAAGAAACCGGCTGTTAAGAGTCCTAACATTTTGTAAATTAAAATTAATATAGTTTTGTATGAGAATAGTATTATATAGAAAGTAAACAAATGGTAAAATGATAAAATACGAAGAGTCGGCACTTCCCACTTCCAGGAAGTTCCCACACAGTTTTGCCAGCACAGTGTTCCCCATCTGTGCCATTCTAACGACCGTAGTTTTGACAGCTGTCAAAGAATAGTGATGGGACATACCAGTTATCGATAGTATATTCTATATATATCGATAATTCAGCCATTAAGGATGCGGGATTTTGCTCTTTCAATATAATTTTGATATTTTGAAATAAAAATGCATTTAATTTGCCTTCATTTTTATTTTATGGAGACAAAATATTAAATTAGGAGGACTATTTTTTACTAAACTTGAGCAAACATCACATACGAGCATTCAGTTTTGATTGTTTACAAAAAGGTGTTTTTCACATTCTGCCTGCAATAGTCTTAAACTCCTAACACAAATTAAATTATTTGCCTTCATTAAGCGTCATTAAAATTACAAATAAAAATGGTTAATATTTTTCCATATTTGCTTGTTAGTCCCAAGTCGGTCTTATTTTATAGGTTGAAAATTTCTTCATATTTGCTTGTTAGTCCCAAGTCTGTATCGCTGATTCTCCCAAAGATGTTCTGGAATTTTGGAGATACATTTAATTTTGTCTCCGCCGTTTCCACACTGGTGTTATCGCAGATAAAGAGTTTGTTGGTCCAAGTGGAACTCCAGATAATTTACAAAGACCTGATGTGCAACGTATTATTCCCTTAGTTGGGCAGTTGTACAGCACCTCTGTTCAATGTAAAAGTCAGTTTCATTCAGTTGAGCGAGATACAAAGAAAGTTGCTTTGTATCTTAATCTGTAGCGTTTAGTTAGTGCTGTGTCGTAATTTCGTTTTTTATTTGAGCAATTATTTCGCAGCACCATATTGCTGAGCCATTTTACAAGCATCAGATAACGCTTCTTCTTTCATTGCCAATCTTTGGTTTGTTCTTTAGCATTGCCTTCGAATAAGTAAACAACCTAATCGGAAACACATGAGGTCCCAACATCTTTTTGCGATGTGCTTCACATTTTAGGAACGAAGCATCACATTTGGTATAGGAGAGGGTGTCTGTAAGTCTACATATATATAAACAATACAGACAATAGACATAGCACTATGTCAGTCTCGAATGCTTTGACAGCTGTTTCGACTAATCTACAAAGTTCGATTGTTGGATAGGTGAGTGATGTTTTGTTTGGCCACCATCTTCTTATATGAGAAATAAAGAAGAGTAAATGGGGTCATCTTTAGGATTATTGACCCTCAACGCCTCTTCGCAAGTAGAACAGCCTTGAAATCCTTTTAAAAGGTTGGCTGCAATAAAACCACTGACGTAGACAATAGGCTGTTGCTCCAGGTTGGCTAGGTTGCTTTCTATTTCTACAAACTCAGTTTCTTCAGGAATGCTTAAAACTGGAAAGAATTCATAGTCTTCTTCCCCGATGGTTTCGAGGATTTGTCTCCCAACAGGCTTCGATGAATTATCAATTTGGGGTTCAGCGAAAAGTATGTCATGAAAGTCGGTTAACAGCTCTTGGTAGTCATTGTCACAATTAGCGCCTCTATATAATAGCGCATAGTAATGCGGTGGCGTCAGTCTCAAAATAATAGATGCTTTCAAGGCGCCAAAAAAATTGGAGCATGTTGGGTTCCTATTGGTTGGGCTGTGTTGTCTTATAACTCCGAATAGGTTTTCGAGGGCATCCTGATTGAATTGCCAGAGGTAAAATATTTAAATCCCTCAGATCGCAATTTATGCCATAAATGTTGTAGGACACTCGAAGTTATGACGTACCCTTGCACACATTTCACATGTTTGGCCTTCTCACCCTTTATATTGAAAAACTTCAGTGTATTCAGTTTTTTTCTGAAGTCAGTCCACACATTCAAATGATCAGTTCTCGAAGAAACATTTTGTCTAATTCCTTTTTTGACTTCAGCGGGACCTGAAGGTCCATTTGTAAAATCAAATAACTCGTCTAATTCGAAAACGATTTCTCCAGTCTCTCGCATTTCTTTTGCTGTATCCAAGTTTTTTTCGGCTTCGGACATTAGTTTTAAAACTGCTGATACCTTTCTACTAAACAGTTGGGCAGCAAGTTTTACTTTCATCTTGGCCCTGTACTTCGGTTGGACAATACTTTTAGTTATTGTTGTTAAATACAACATATTTCTGTTTTTTTCTTCCATCTTCACAAGGTGGACCCACTTTGCTTTTTTGTCACCTAAGACCAGCACTCCATTATTATAAAAGTTGTTTCGTATCGATTTAAACAAATGTGGCACGTCAAAAATCGTTGTTTCATATCCGTGTTTTTTGACACAGATTTGAGTTTATTAAGGCCAACAACAATACCATAGATGGCGATGAACAGTTACTGTCAGCCTGTTTGCCAACCACTGCACATGACAAAAAATCACTGCCTTTTGAATAAAACAAGCTTTGTGTAAAAGTTTCTTATTTCTTCCCCACTATCGACATTGTTTTTTGACGCATTATTTATTTATTTATTATATATTCTCGTGTTAAGATATTTTTTACACATACATTTTATCAAAAGTGGATAGTGGCTATCAATAATAGATTGCTCAGCGAAGTGGTCTGACAACTCCGAAAACAAATTTAAATTTAAACACTTTTTCATGCACTCTTGCAAAAGATTATGTAGAGAGTTTTTTTGGCTAAAAGTCTTGGTCTTTCAGTAGGTAGTTTCAGCCATTTCGCATATAGCTATTACGTCCTTTGTGGGGTAATGAAGGCCCCCCTTTATCTTTTTTCATTTGCAGGCTTTTGTAAGGCTTTGCACTTACAAGAGCAGACAAGCAATTGTGACATTTGATTTGTGCTTCCATGTGTCGTATCACGAATCCAGCTACGTAAATTATAACTTGCCTAGAAATTTCGGTCAACATGGTGGGATCTGCTTAATAGTCATGTTCCCGTGATATATATATATATATATATATATATAGCCTCACAGCCGTTCTCGGCCACAGCGACAGCTTCTTTAACTCCTGTCAAGTTTAAGAGCTAAGCTGTCCAGCTCTCTGATGTGCTCTCAAGTGACTCGCGTAACCAATTTTTGCATTAAATGTACGCCCACATAGGGCGCACGTCAGCACACCATTCATGAAGTTGTAAGCGATGTTCGCAGGTGGCCGAGACTTAAGGTCGTCCCTTTTTCGGTCTAAATCGGACCTTCGTTCTTGTTCAAAGTCATAAACTTTCCTTTGAACAAAGTTCCGCCACTCTGCGCGTTGAGCTGCCTTATCCTCCCACTGCGATGGCTCACGGCGATGGCTTGCATCTTTTTAATTGTCTTTTCAGAACATCCTTGTACCTTAGGTACTGGCCTCCACTTTTTCGCTTTCCGGACTGGAGTTCTGAAAAGAAGATGCGCTTCGCCACTCGCTCCTCCGCCATCCGCGACACGTGTCCGCACCACCGAAGCTGTCGCCGCATGATGTACGCCTCTATGCCACCCACATTGGCGCGTTGCAGCACTTCGGTATTTCGCACCCGATCAGACCATCTGATCTTAAGTATATTTCGGAGGCATTTAAGGTGGAATCGGTCGAGGGTGCGGATTTGGTGGCGGTATAAGCACCATGTCTCTGCAGCGTATAGGAGGTTTGGCAATACTATCGCCATGTACACGGAGACTTTCGTGCCCAGCTTCAGTTCGTGGGAGCAGAAGACCTTACGACTCAGTTTGCCAAATGCCGCGGCTGCGGCACCGATCCTGCTGTTGATCTCAGAGTCGAGGTCGCACCTGGTTGACACAGTGCTCCCCAGATAGCGAAATTTGTCGACCTGCTTAAGCACGTCCTCACCAAGTCTTACAACCAGTTGTTCATGGCCAAGCGAGTCCAAGGACATCACTTGTGTCTTCTTTACATTGACCTTCAGGCCAAATTTAAGACAAGACTTGGAAAAGATCGACATTAGCTTCTGCAGGCCGTCCGAAGACTCAGATGATATCCCGTGATATAACCACAGAGTCACTAGCACTCATTTCCTCAATATCATTAGATCGGTTTCCGCGTGTGGAATTATTTAACACGACTTCTGGTTATATACAAGTTAATATATGTTTGTCTTTTAAAGCTACACAATTCCCGGTAATAATATGTTTCAGCTCCCCATGTATAATCATTATTTTAAAAGCAGATTGAAACTGCCGAGCTGGGTTATTATTAATAAGTGGGGTTATTATTAAAACCCCCATGTGCTCGAATTGAGCTGAAAAAACATTCTAAATGGTCCTGGCTTAATTTGTAACTTGACAGGAATGTAAGTTTATTGGTTTTAATGGATTTATCATACAGTACTAGCTAACTCATTATACAAATCATAAATCTCAAATACCCTGTTTTTCTTTTACAATCTAGAACGCAAAATTTTTCCAGTTGCAATGATTTTATATAGTTGTACATATAGCTCAGGAAATCTTTGTGAGTCTCAATATTTCTCTCTGATAAAGGTCTTTTATACCCAAATGCCCTCAAATTTCTTAAATTCATTACATCAAATAATGAATTAAAGTTTCTTGTAAATTCCACTGTACTTCCACAATCTGCAAAATCCTCGAAATGTAGATCATCCCTACAAACTTCGAGGGCATCTGCCACCGATTCACTGAGGACTTGGGCGGCTAACCTATCTTTTATTATTTGCTTACGAAAGTTAATATGCGACTTAGTCAGTTTATTCCCCAAATGAAATCCCTCATTTTCACATTGATAGTTCAACTTTTATTATTATTATTTTATTAACTACTTTTCTAACATCACTCTCTATTATTTTCCCTCGCTTTATAGCTGCAGTTTTTTTTTATTTTAAGGCTCCAAATACAATTTCTACTAGGGAGCCGTCCTTTGTTTTGCACTGTGATGCTTCGTGCATTTTTGATGCCGTAATGCGTCCGTAACGCATTTTGAACCACATACTAGACTCAGCTTGAGCCTTAGTGGCATATTTTACAAGAACACATCTTGAATCAGTAATTTTATTTTGGCAAAATTTTATAAAATTTTCAACGCCCCGATCAGCAGAACCATAGTAAAACCAGAACAGTAGTTTATCTTCAAGCAAAGGTACATGGCGCGGCTAATATGTGTGCGTGCTAGTACGCACGAACTACAGTACGCACACAACAGCAATATCTCGGTATGCAAGGCCGGTGCTAGTCGGGGTCACGCCGCGGTCGCGCTCAGTCAAGTCTTTCGAACAAGCCGCCACCCCGCGCCGCGCCGCGCGTCACCGATCACTTTAAATATGTCGACAGCACGCTGTCGTACATATTGTACTGTCTTCGGATGCCTCAATAATAATTCCTCAAATCCAGAATTATCGTTCTTCTCAATACCTACTCAACAAGAAAGGTGAATAAGAATTGATGGTATATATAAATAATAATGTGAAATGTAAACCGTATTTTCTTTGTTCACATTTAACATAGGTACCCTCAGAACATTTTAAATGTTCTGTGTAGGTACCTATGATCATAACTGTGCTATGTTTGTTAATTATTCAAGGTGTTTTTAAACGTGGAGCTGATATGGTTGAAATCGCAAAGATTTTTTAATTTTAGACTAGGAGCCAATGTTTGATTAGATACTTAAATTTTATTATGTACTCTAATGAATTTAACTGATTAATTTAAGTAACAATCACAAAGATTTTTAAGCAAAGGCATCGCCAGAGGGGGCAAGATGACATAAATTGTAGGTAAAATAAACTAATTTTATGTTTTTAAGATAATCTTCTTGTGTTCCTCGCGAATTTTTCGACTACTTTGTTATTAAAATCTCAAAAGTTTTTCGAATCTCTAGGGGGGGACAGCTACCCCCTTCCCCCCTTTGACGATGCCCATGTTTTTAAAGTAAAGTTCAGGAGCCAATATTTTTTCTCACAATAATTAAGATAAGCAAGTAAGATTTCTTTATGAGTTATAGTGTCTATATGTTTATTATGTATGATATGAATGTATGTTTGTTTGTAGTAGGTATGTATGTTTGGATGTTTCACTACATCGTCGATTGATAGCTCATTTGTCATAATCAGCTTCAAAACATTTTAAGTATTGATTTTATATTAGCTACGAACAATGATACGAAACTAAAAGAAGGGACAACCCTGCAACAGTAGGTATTTAAGTCTCGTACGGGGCGTGAGTTAAACTACTGTTCTGGTTTTACTATGGCAGAACTTAGTTTGAATGCGTATATTAGGTAATGCATAGACATTTTCTGTACTTCCGGCTTTTCAGTGACATATTGAGCGAGTGAGAACTGTACATTTAGTTCAAAAAGCTTTGGAACTAGTTTTTCAAAAAACCCATTACTATCGTCTCTAACATTTTGAAGCTGTGAACCAGTCTTTGGCTTTTATAAATTTTTCCGTAGTACCAACACTCGCAAGCTTCGATTTCTTCCAGTAGCATTTGACATCTGTCGATGACGGCTCCGCAGTGCGACGATGAAGCCACATTAATGAAGCTATAGTGTGTTTGCATTTACCTTTACTGGCGGCACAATCATCACAAGTAACGCACAAAACCTCGTCCTCTTTTTCATTGCACTCCAGAGAGCAGTGGTAAGGTTTTGTGCGTACTCGATGCTCCGGTGTGATTCTACACTTTACGATGCAAATATCTCCTTGTCTTTTTACTTGTACATAGCCAATTGCATCATCTCCATAACTATCTCTCGCTGATATAAAAAATAAATAAATAGTTTACTTAAATACTTGATTAAAAATTTTATACTATTCTATTAAATGTTTAGAACTCCTGACAAAGCTTTTATTGTTTTATATACTAAGATCATAATAAAATTTACAAGAAATATAGATACTAAAGATATAGGTGTCAAATCTTGTGTTAATGCATATCGTTACTATAACCTAAACTGCTGCCGTTAATTCGAGAGAATGATGACAGATGGAGTGTGGCGATATCTCGAAAAAATACTACAAGTCAACAAGAGCTTCTTCACGACAAAAATAAATAAAGGCACGTTCAAAAAATATCAACGGTACAACAAATGGGACGAAATAAATCCAAATCATGATTATTTAAACTTTTTTTATAAATAAAAACCCTGGAATAGAATATATATACGATCTTATTATTTGGTAAGGTATATCAGTTTTATAATACGACAACACTGCCTTACACCGCAGATATTATAAACCTTTTTCTGAAATGTCGATTCAAAAAGTCGAGGATTCATACTGCAGGCAATTTGTTTGCTGATTTGACAGAAATAACTTGACAGTATCGCTAATAGACAACTTTTCGCCAAAAATAATATTTTTTGGGCTTTTTTTTCACTTTTACGTAGAAATTGAGTCAGCTGATTCATTAAGTTTTGTACTAGGAAGTGGAAAATATATACGACAAAAATACTTTTTATTAACAAATGGGACCTTTTAACGATATACAATCTACCCTAAAATCATCATGATAAATATAAAATATTGAAATGCAAAACAGTAAAAAAAAAGGTTTTATCCCCTGACATTTGCAAACGTCACCATTCTCTCGAATGAACGGCCGGAGTTTAGTATTATTTTATTAGAGAAAAGAGTTTGGTAGGTACCATAGTACAGTGCTTAACCACAAAATAACCACTTATTCTGTAAGTTTACTCCGAATAACTAGCGAAAACAGGCGAACGAACACATACACGCGTACGTACGACAATCTCGAAGATACTCGGGTGAATGCCAATACGAAATTCTGCCGAGATCATCGTACGTACGCGTCTATGCATGTGTGCGTCTGTTTTCGCGCCGTCATCGAGTCGGCCTTCCGGTTGTATCTGTTTTGTGGCTTAACTATGTTTCGAACATACCTACAAACTGACTTACGTACCTATTTGCTCTTACAGTATTATTGTGACGCGTGAAATGGGAAAAAAAAATCATGTGATATACAAATTGGATTCTTACTTACTTTTTCATTTTTACTCTTCGCATATCAGCGGCAACGAAATCAGCATTTTTCGAAGAATATTGAGCCACCATCAAACCGTCCACTCTAGGCCAGTTATTTGATTGTCCTTTTTGAAATCTTTCTTCCATGTTTAAAATTAAATAACTTGTAAAGAATAATAATCGGTCGGGAGACGAACTCGTTACTCGCGGTTAGTAGGTATCAGTATGTGTGTTTGTGGTGAACCGGCGAGCGCGCGAGGCACCGCGAGGTGCAAGTGGGCGGGACCTGTCCAACTACGTCACACGCGAAGCGTGCGCTTTCACGGACATTTGAATTTTTGTTCAACTTCCAATGTCTATAATGTTAAAACTGTTTCGAATTTTTGAATGAAACAAAAACAGTTGTATTTCGTAACACTTAGGCGCCATTCTTACGAAGTTTCAAGTGATTCTGCGAACCTACTGATATTGTTTATTTATATTATGTACATAATTTGATAATTATACAGCGGTATACAATACAATACAATACAGCTTTATTGTCACACCACAAAAGAAAAATAATACAATTAATTGAACTTAAAAATACGAGTACAGAGGGTAAGTACAAATAGGCGGTCTTATCGCTTAAAGCGATCTCTTCCAGACAACCTTTAGGTGGAAAAAATACATTAAGATTGCTGAAGAGGCGGTGTACATATAAAATAAGATATATAAAGTAGAAGCCAAATTATATGAATAATAATACATACTAATACATATATGTATGTCATATACCTACATATATAAATAATTATTTTAAACATAATAAATACATTTTACAAATATACAATTAAAAAAATTAAATATAATAGCTCTGAATACAAAATATGGTGCAGAAGAGTTAGAGAGACAAGTAATAACCCTTGACTAATTTTCTGAAGACAGGCAGTGATGGAGCTCTCCTTATTGGCAAAGGAAGATCGTTCCACAACCGAACAGCTTGGACTAAAAAGGAATTTGTGAAGAAGGATGATGACTGAGATGGTGTTGCCAAAAGGAGATTGTGAGAGGAACGTAAGGAACAACCATGAGTATCACGAAGAAATTGAAAATTAATCTTAAGGTAGAATTGCATGATTGTGCAACACGGAAAATAATAGAGACAGGATGTGAGTATCACGGCGCTGACGAATAGGGAGCCAGTTAAGTTGAGAACGAAATTCAGAAACGTGATCGTACTTGCAAAGACCAAAAATAAATCGTATACAAAAATTTTAAAGACGTTCCAGTTTGTCAAGTTGCGCTTCAGTGAGATCCAAATAACTGACGTCAGCATAATCAAGAATGGGTAATAAGAGAGATTGTGCGAGTGCAATTTTAGTGGCAGTAGGTAGGAAATTTCGGAGCCTTCTCATAGCACCTGCAGCAGCAAACATTTTTCTACTTACCTCATTAATTTGTGGAACCCATGTTAAACAGCTATCAAAAATGATTCCTAGATGTTTAACCTTTGTGCTAAATGGGATAAGAGTTCCATCAAACAAGATATGAGGAAGCTGTTGCCAATCAATTCTATTAACGAACCACGGGCTACCTATTATGATAGTTTGAGTCTTGGTGGGATTAACTTTTAGCCCATAGTCATTGCTCCATGCAGATATCCTCGTTAGGTCATCATTAGTCATGGAAATGGCCTGCGAGAGATCATCCAACTTTGCTTGAGTGTAGATTTGGAGATCATCTGCATAAAGATGGTACGAGGAAGAAATGAATTGTGAGATATTATTGATAAATAAAGCGAAAAGTAGAGGAGAGAGGACGCCTCCTTGAGGAACACCAGCAGAAATATCGCACCAATCAGAAAAATAATCATCAATGCGGATACGTTGCCGGCGTCCACGTAGATAACTACGAAACCAGCCAATCACCGTTGAAGATATGTTTAGGGAACGAAGCACCCCTAAGAGTATGTCAAAGTCAACTGTATTAAATGCATTTGAAAAGTCCAGTACAGTCAGAAGTGTCAGTTGTCCTTTGTCTATACCCCTCCGGATATCATCACTTATTTTCACTAACGCAGTAACGGTACTGTGACCAGGGCGAAAACCTGATTGATTTGGATTTAGTAGGTTGTTTCTGTTAAGGAATTCACTTAACTGATGATGTACAGCACGTTCGAGGACCTTGGATAGGAATGGAAGGATGGATATGGGTCGGTATTCAGAAAAGGAAGATGGATTAGCTTTCTTAGGTAACGGAGTCACTTGAGCGTATTTCCATAAAGTTGGAAAAGAACTCATTGATATAGAGCTATTTAGGATGAAAGTGATAACAGGTAAGAGGATTTCTAGGATAGGAATTATCATTTTACGGCTTATACATTCACTACCAACTGCATTAGATGTAATAGAGGTGATGTGTTTCCTAACATCACAATCGGTGAGTTGGCTAAAGACAAACGGAGAGTAGTCGGGTGCTGGAATTGAAGAAAGATAACTTAGCGTATTTGTTTTCGTAGCACTATCAATAGTGGACGAAGAAGAAAAATGCTGATTAAGACAATTTAAGTTTAAATCTTTAGGAATGGAGTCTTAGCGAGACTTACCAACACCCAGTGACTTTAGAAATTTCCATACTTTGGCTGGATCACCGTTTTCAACAGATTCATGGATATGGCGTCGTTGAGCATCTCTACACACCTTGTTGCAGTGATTCCGTATCTGCAAGTACTTATTTTTATTGACATCAGTTGGTCGACGTTTAAATTTTGACTTAGCGATGACTTTCTTCTCCATTAACTTCTTAATATCATCGGTAAGCCAAGGAGCAGGAATGTGTTTCATCTTGATAGCGCGGACAGGGGCATGCTTATCAAATAACTGCGTTAGCAGAGAGTTAAAAATACTAACTTGTTCGTCTACAGTTTTGGCATTTAAAACAGCATTCCATTCTATGTTTTTGGCATCCTCGCTAAGATCATGCAGATTCATACCACTAAAATTGCGTCGCAGAAGAACTTTTGGTTTAGCCTTAGGGGGACGAACTTTATAGGATAGATAAATTAAATCATGATATGAAAAAGCATCAGCGCTTTACTGACCATGCTTATCAACGTGTGCTGGTGATGAGTGGAGTTTGAAGGGAGGATATTTAAATTACTGGAACTAATGAGAGATCTGAGAGAAGAAGAGCGATGGTCGTTTTTGAGAAGGCAAGTGTTAAAATCACCCATTACAATTGTGTGACTGTATAATGGAGCTAAGTTCTGTAATAGACTTTCGAAGGATGAAAAATAATTGACAGTCATGGAAGGAGGGTAATAAACACCAAGAAGAAGCTTTGTGTGATTTAACATTACCTCAATAAATAGGTGCTCGCCAGCATCCAGGGGAGGTGGTTGAGCAGACATACTGACTATGGAGAAAGGAATGTGTGATCTCAAGTAAATTGCTACTCCACCACAATCCCTAGGTACACGGTCGTTGCGTATGAGATGAAAACCTGGGATTGAAACAGATGTGGAAGGTAAACATGGTTTTAAAAACGACTCTGACACTAAAATTGCATGGATATTTTTAATATCAAATGAACCCAACATGTCTGGGTAATGACCCCAGATGCTTTGGGCATTAATATGTACGGCATTGAAATTTTTAGCACAGTCGGAAAATTGTGACGTCAATGACTCATGGAGACTTGGAATACATTGAAAGCTGCAGTCACTACTACTGTCATCAAAAGAAGAAGAGCAAGACATAAACTCATCATTCTTAGAACTATTATCATTGAATATACTACTTAGCATATGTACTTATGAGTAAATATAAATACCTAATAATATACTAATACAAATAAACTATTCTATAATACGCGAGACTAAAATTTAAGTTCCACCTGCCGGTAGTGTATTAAACTAAAGATAAATTAGGCAGTAAGTACAGAACGGTACATTAACAATATATTTGAACGCAAATTGACTAAATCTGAACACATGCGGAAACACAGTTTTAACAAGTAGTTCGATGCACAAAACGGAACAAATTAAAACTATAAATAAACGTCAAATTTCAAGAGTTAAAATTATGAAAACAAATGAATACTTAACTAGAAAAAGCAAAATTACCTACTGCCCGTAAGAAAAAGTTTCACTAAATCAGCTCTCAGTGGTTTGTGCACCTCTCCTCGCCTTCGGTGCCTTCGGTTTCGCCGTCCTCGCAGCCTTTGTCTTTGTGGAAACTTCACCATCTGTCGCAATACTATTTACATCGGCAAGTGAGAGGATTCGGTGTCGTCGTCCTTCTGGCCCCAAGATAAACACGGATCCTTCTCTCGTCCAGCATTTGGAGACTCCGAACCGCTGTCGAGCCGCCATAAAAACGTCATGCCGGCGTTTAGTAAGGAACTCCGAAAGAGTGATCCCGCTACCTTTAAGTTTGGTCTTACTGAACCAGACCTTATCACGAAGATTGCTGTCCACGAACTTCACCAATATAGGCCTGGCTGAGTCTCGAGTAGAGCGTCCCAATCTGTGACAACGTCTGATATCACTGGCACTGAAACCCGCCAACTAAACCCGTTCCACAACTGCTTTCACCACTGTGGATGTCGTGTTCTCATCTTTGGACTCATCCACACCGTGCAACAGGAGAATCTTGCGCCGACCTCGCATCTCAAGCCGATCCACCTCCTGTGCCATGATGTCTAACTGCATCTGCAGGTTATTCATGGCCTCGGTGATAAAACTCCGAAATGAAGCAAACTCTGCAGCAAGACCTGGAGTAGTAGAAGTCTTCGATGTGGTTTGCTGGTACTCCTGTTGGAACTCAGCCATCCTCTTCTCGAATAAATCCTTCATTTGGGACATTGTTTGCTGAACTTGTTCCATGTTGGGGGTAGTGAAGACAATTTTGTGCAGTGAAATTGATGATTGAAGTGAAAACTGATTATTGTGAAAGGATAACACTTCCTAGCAGGTATCTGTTGTTATACTTTACTAATAAACATTAATTTTGGCAAAAACTTTAGTTAATTTTATTTTAAATAATATTTTAAAATTGAGCTAATTAATTTCCGTGTGATGACTTTTATGCCTACCCGCCGAAAAAAGTATGCGCGTATGTATGTGACTCGAGTAAGTCAATTGACTAGTTACTTACACATCGCACCATGCAGGGATTCAGTGTGTGATCAGAGCGCCTTCTAATCACTTAAGCATGTAGGTAGGTAGGTAGTTAGGTTAAGTGTGGGTTCCTGGCGTGTGGTCTAGAAATCTGTGGCCGCGGGTGGAGTGATACTAGGGGGTGTCGTAAGGAGCACGCAAGGTTTGTTTATGGTGTCGCCCTGACCTTGTCATATAACCTAGGGGCCCATTCAATGGCCAAAGGTCTTCTGTGTTTACAGTCGATCCTTCCACAGCGGTGTAGGGTCTTTAGCCAGGGTGGTGTTTACCAGGCCTTAGAGGGCTAAGCCAGTTGGGCAACTTTCTATTCACACACTTATCATTATTTCATTTGAATAAGAAGAGGTTTCTTAATATAAAATAAATCAACTTAGACATAATCGAAATCGACTTAGACAGGTAAATGAGAAGTAATATGCTACCATATGCTTATAGGTAGGCTGTTGATATGAATATTGATGACCTGAATTATAGACCGTTCTTATACAAAGTAAAATTTAGAGTTTAAGCCTAGTGGTTATACCCACGTAGAATCATACTCTGTTTCCAATTACAGATGGAGATCACCGTGCTGAGGGGTCGTGCACAACATGCTGCGTGGAGACAGTCTGATAATCTTTTCACATAGGTTTACTTGACAACTATGTAAGCGAAGCAGATGAGAGAGTATAACATGGTATACCTCACATTATAGTATGTATTATTTATTCCATCACATCCTGTATATGAGAATATCTTCCTAGTATAACTACGTGATTCACTAACTGAGATACAGAATCGTTTCGCGACAGACGTAAAGGCATGCTTTATGTTTAAAGTGAAAGTGACTTGCTGTATTATGGCACTTACGAACTGTGAGCTATTGTCACTCACCATTCGGCGTGGCAATCCAAAACGTAAGAATATCTCATTTATTAATAACATCGCACAGTTCTCTGCAGTGGCATTTTAGAGCGCAAACAGTTCCACCCAATGCATCTCTACGTCTTCCACGATGAAGATCCATCTTTTCCCTTCAGGGGAAGCTGGCAGTGGTCCGAACGAATCAAAATATATGACTTCGAATATTTGATTAATTATGGTAGTCTGCAGCAGTCCCGCTGGTTTTAGATTTGAAGGCTTGAAGCGCTGACAATCTATGCAATTCTTGGTATAGCTGTCGATGTACTTCCTCATACCAAGCCAATGATACCTTTGAGATATCCGTTGATACGTCTTTTCTGAACCATCATGTCCTGCCAGCGGGTCATCGCGATATGCTGATTCCTATCAGTTGGCCCACTCATGTTCTGTAACAACCAACTGTGCATCTTCTGTGTCTGCGTAAGAACTATGTCGGTAAAGGAGACCGTTATTTATCATATATCCTTTGTTGCTCAAATATGTAGCCTCTTCATCGTTATCTGTGCTTTCTAAGGCCTTCATTATCTTTCGAATCCGTTCATCTTTCATCTGCTCATCTCTACTTCTACTTCTACTTCTACAGGATTTCGTTTCGGCATGTCTACAGTCACTGTGCAAATTCACCTGAGTGAAGCTAGCGAACCACTTTTAACGAACGACTTTTAACAAACCGGTTGTAATATAGCACGACCAAATTAAAAAGTCGTTTTTTAAAATGTAATAAATGACATTTATGCCTTCTAATTACCACAAAGACACTTTTAAGTGATGTGCAGCAGTCGTGGGCACACAATTTTGTTTGTTCCGTGTAAAAGGATTTCATCTGGAAGCTGCTATAGATTAAACAGAATTTTCAGCTAAACAACGATTTTAAAAGAAAGCTGAACCTTAAAAGAGACCAGAGATATATCCAGGTGATAGGCAGCAGCCCGTGGTATACACCTGTATAAGTCTCATACTGTAGCAAATCATCTGGAAGTTGTAAAACGCACATTCTTGTAACTAGTCCTAAAAGGTCAATAAAAGTTTATGTTTTCTTTAAATTGCACCAAAATTATATCCAGGTGACCCGCAAAAATCCTCTCCATACACCTGTATAGGTCTTAAGCTGTAGAAAATCATGTGAAGGTCATAAAATCAATTTAATAGTGGCAGCTTTTTCAAAAGCGCTAGTGCTGTCATAACTACGCGACGTCGAGTAGCAGAACTATCACCGCTTGCAAAAAACCGAATAAAAAGCTGTTTTTCTTTCAGACGTCCACATAATACTTCCACGTTAAGCGTTAAATGTTTTGGCATGCATCTAATTGGGTGTCATGCTGGAGGTTTTCATCAAACGTGTATTTTTAAGGCTAGCCTGAAAAGTCAATAGAAGCAATTTTTTTCGCGCCATCTAGTAACAGGAATGGGGTATTTTTAGACTTTTAAAACTATTTGACGTAATCCTATGCCGTATAGATGGCGCGTGGTTCCATTTAAGAAATATTTTCAAAATATGACCTGTACAATTCCTGCGCTTTCAAGTTAATTCACACCACAGCTACCTTGGTCCATGTTTAAGGTATCTAATGAACAGTCATTTCAGGCAGATTTTCGTCAGAAACGTCACGTCAGTCGCTCGGTACAAAGTTTCTTGTTAACAAGTTGAAAAAGAAAAAGGTAATGGCCTGTGGCAATTCACGCCAGTAGATTAGTGTAAATTAGGATTATAAGTCACAATTAAAATACTGTTTTAAGTTTGCTTCGACAAAATACATAAAAGGAGCAGGTACTATCACCTGCCGTTCAGGCTACTTATTAATGTTTCATTTTAATTTAAGCTGCCATTGGAACGTGCGGAAGACCGTACCTAGGTACAATAACTTTCAACACAATATATATTAACAACTATATTGCAACTTCAGATTGTAGGTACAAATAAAAAACAATAATTCTTATAAACAGTTGATTTTTGTATTTTGTAATGCATACTAATATACCTAATATTGAAACTGTAATACTTTTACAAAATCAAGAGTCTTATTATTACGCCATCTTTCTGGCAGACAGAGCAGAGCCAAGATAGATTTCTCTAGTCTTGCTACATTTGAGTTACATATTCCAAAAGATTTAATACAATTAAATACAAATCTGGTGTTCTATTCTCAAACCCATCTTTTTGGATAATGTAAGACCAATTTAATACTAAAGGTCGTCCGTCGCCTCGGTACCAGAAGACCACCTCAAAGAATGCATTGAAATGTGAGCTTTAAACGTGTCTCATATGTGACATTTTGCAAGTATACAAAGGGCGGGCCAAGCGCCTTGAACCAGCACCGACAGAATGTACACTGACAGTAGGTGTTGCTTGAACCCAACATCTACTAGTACAAAAATGTCACATACATTCAGCAAAAGATTTATGTAGGTTACCAGGCACAGGCCAAACACTTTGATCCTAAGTCCCACTAGTGGGTAATAGATGATATTGAAGAATACTCATTCAATAGTGCATGTGTGTGTGTTGACCAAGTATTCCTCATCTCATCTATTACCCACCTGTGTGTCTTAAGGTAAAACGTCAGTAGCTTAGTGCCAAGTGCATAACTTAACTTTGTTTTCTTGTTTAGGAATTTAAAAATAAAATGCATTTTGATCTGTGCTATTTTATGCCAATAATTCAGTATTAGCAGAGAATGTAAAGTTTTAGTGAGGTTTATAAAGCAGGAGTTTGAAATTGTATACACAATTTTATTAGTCATGACCTTCTCAAAACTAACTTAAAATGCTGTTTTAACTTCTCTTGGACCAGATTATGACTAATTGTGCATTCAATTTTTAACTCGTACCTTATAAACCTCACTAATACTGAATTGTTGGTGTTAACTGCCAAAATATTTTTCAATTTTAAACTTCTAAATGTTAAGTTATGCATTTTGTGCTAAGCGACTGACGTTTACCCTAAGGATCAAACTGTTTGCGCTAGGCCTGTATACCTATATATTTTGCTGACTGTACATAACACGATTTATGGCTCATATTTCAATGCTTCAGAGGTAGTCTGTTGCCGATCAGTTCGGCATTAATCCGGATGTAGCGGGTTAAAATTCCGTATGGGCACACATATGGGTTCGGTCTGCACATTTCAGAAGCAAATTAGCATGGTCCAATTTGTGCCCGAAGTACAATGATAGGGTTCGCTCACCACCCATCATGCTGGGCCATAATAATTATTGGTGAAACGTGGGTGTAAAGGTATTTGACTTTTATTTCACAGGCCACACTCAGAAACACCTCTGACAGCCCCGCGGGGATTTATTTCATGTCTTGTATGTTTATTTTTTATTGAAGGGCAACTGTGCAGCAGCACTTTGCACGTTGGATAAAAATTGCTCTTCTCACACGGATCTGAAAATGAAAATGATCATGACTGCGTATCTAAATTTAATAGTACATTTGAATATTTAGGTGTCCGTCTGTAGGTATGTCACGGGTCTCATAGAAATGAGTTTCAGACCTGAAATTAGGAGATTTTGTGAGAAAGTTGTCCCAAAATCGAATATTGAATTGGAAAGTGAATTAAATTATTTTTCAGGAGGGGTCTCATACATTCAAAAAAAGACTAAAATTTCACTTATTTAACCACAAATCTCTATATCTCCGGGAAAACTTAGAATCATAGCATTATGTGGACATAATTTTTCAAGTATTTATATAGTTGCTTTGTACTTTTGATAATGTATCATTTTACTTACCGCAATCCTTTAATGTAACGTAACAAAAAAAATAAGTATGAAGTAAAATTAATTCTTAAGTATGTTTTAAAATAAGAATATTTTCATGTCCTAACCTAAAATATAAAAGTAAATAACAAAAGGTAACGGTCGTTTCATTATATTACGCCATCCATTTCCGAAATAATGGAACATTACATTTGGCGAAAATAACTTCATAGTGCTTCCGTGTTACGGAGAACTCTAGTATCGGAGCACACATATTCGAAACTATTATTGTGCTAGGTTGTTAGTTTTACAGTCTGAGAAAGAATCTGTTAATGTGTCGGAAGCCTGCTTTGGGTATTATTAGTCCCAAATTCTTTTTTTTTTCTCTATTTTTGTATTTTACTAACCCTAGGATAGGCCTAATTAAGTTTTTCTGTAATACTAACCATTTAAGTAAATAAATAAATAAATAAATAAATATATAAATTATTAGGTTAATAAATGGTCTAACTTTAAATCTATCGCGATAATTTGATTTTGACATTTTTGAAGTACATCGAATGTCAAATTCAAAGATATCGCCTCAAATAAAGAACCACTGAGCATGTAAAGAACCAGTAGATGGACCCTCAGCGTGGCTGTGCATGAGACAGCGATAGATGTTTAGAATGTTGCCAATGTTGAAAATTTACCCAAAACTGGGGAATATTGCGTGTAATAAAAAATATATTGTGTGTAATTTTGAGGTTCCTACATGTTTTTAAATATACATAGTGTTGATTTGGTCCGCTGCTTTCATTACACGTTATTGTAATGGAAACTATGGAATAATAAAAAAATGTTTTATGAAAAATACCAGAAAACATTGGTCTCTAGTTATTTGTTTTTATTTATAAAATATTTTCTTGAATACACATTGCGTACACTGACACCCACGTAACGGAAACTGTCGACCAAAACAATATTCTGAATAATAATTTAAAATCTTATTTAATTTTAAATTTGTTACTTTATATTATGGTATAAATAAAAATACTAAAATAAAACAAATGTAGTTATTAAACATGTAACCTGGATCACAAAAGAATCAGGTTGCACAAAGAGCTATAGAGCGCGCCATAGTAGGAATACAGAACGTTGTCTTAACTGCACCCTTTTTTCTTTTATATCGAATAAATGATCATCAAAGTCAACTAAACAAATTGTCGAATACTTCGTTGCTTTCCAATTTTGTCGCCCAGTAGCGTGCAGCCATTTCTTTTGTATTTCAGCATTAGAGGGAAACCTAAAATGTGATATAAAATATTAGGGTAGGGATGGCAACATTGTTGATGCTTACGATAAAGTATTTTAATGAAATTATGCAATAAATCTTAATTTTATTAACGAACAGCATTCAGAAACTACGCAAAATACTATGAATGATAATTGCAAGGCTTTACAAAGTACATAAATACATAGATTCTCTACTTACGAGTGAAATGTTATTCCGTAAATTTTTCGTTCACTGCGGCTTTTACAGCCTAAAATACTACAGCCAACCATAGCGCAGAAACTAAATACAATAATACTTTCGTTGATTTAATCCTAAAATGCGCTTAAACATTAAAAAACTTGGAAATATGCAAACACCGTTGTGACAAACAAAAAATCCGGCCACGCTGACAAGGACAAGAAACTAATCTCTTATCTCATTCTTTCACATCTGCTAACCGATAAGGGATCTCGCTCTATTACCTAAACGTCATTACTTGACTCCATCTACTGGTTCTTTATCTGAGGATATCGCGGAGGCCGGAAGATTTAACATCAGTGTTGCCTTGCCAGTAGTGATTGAAGATTTAGAACGCCGGGATATCTGATATGATATGCGAGCACGTACGCGTCGATTAGAAAAATTTGACAGATTAAATTCTAAACGATAACCCTTATTGCAATGAAATAAGAGTTACATTTTTATTTATCGAATCGATGTCGAGTCAATACCAAGTTCATGCTAGGTTCTATGGAACGAAATTCGCGGTGAAGAAACGCAAAACAAAAATACGTAGAAATACTTTATATTCTCTGACAAAAATATGATATAAAAAAAATTCCATGTTCATTTAGAATCGATTTTTGCACAGTTTTACTTAAGTCCTCTCGATGTACCTGCGCTGTAGACCAATTTTAGTAGTGCGGGAAACTTTGATCTATTAATGGCAAAGTAGAGTAAATGGCAGATACCGGGAATTTAGAACAGAGGGGATATGCCATGTAGGCGGGGCGCCGGTGTTTCGAGTATGCTCAGAGGAACTCACTCACTGAGAGCATGCTTTCAGGCCGATCAGTCGTGAGCGAGACACGCTGAGTGTGTCTTGTAGAACAAGCTAGTTGGACAAAATTATTCTCATTGTTTTTGTGACATTAATGGTTATGTAAGCATTACATAACTTGAATAGCATGGTCTAAGACATCGTTTCTGAAAATGTGAGCCGTGACCCCCACGGAGGTCTCTTTTAGGTAGAAGGGGGTCGCATTTGTCAAAACATAGGTTCTATCTATACAAATATATATTTCTAGTAACGTAAGTAAGTCGTAAATATTTTTATTTTATGTTTTGTGTTTTAGGTCGCGATACTAAAAAAATTTACAATAGATGCTCTAAGATGTGCCTATCATGTATAGTTATAAAAACCTTTTTTAAAAGTAAACATTCAAATAAATAGGAGCGTTGATATCAAATACTTTTTAATAATTCTTCAATAGTCTAACACAAAATAAAAAATAATTGCCACAAAATTTATACAGAAGAGTGCAATAAATTTAATACTTCTTTTGGAAAAGCCTTTGACTGCTTTGGTAATACCTTTAGCTATGCCGCAATTATAGGGTCCGAAAACAAAAGAAAATATTTGATTCAGTCCATATTTGTTTCAACTCGTGACATTTGTCGGGTATGGTGTTCCCGTACTTTGCGTAGTTCTTTATTTCGCGCCTCCTGAGCTTCCTCGAACATCTGTCCGATCGGAACCATGAATGACTTTATAATTTCTTTACCATGGCATGGAGTAACATGCATTGGTGAAGTGTAACAGGCATTGGATACCAGGAATATAGGCGCAAATACAAGTTCCTGGTTTACACGCAATATTCTTCAAATTTCTCTAAATTTATTTCATACCCTGATGAAATCCCTCTCAATAAAGTTCCCAATCGTTTTATTAACTCCTCATTCACTTCGGTTATACGACTTGTAAGTTCTGGGTTAAAAAAAAACTTTTTCGCTCCATAAGAATCGGTCATGGACAAGCTGTTTTTTATCTTTTAGTTTTTTTTTATTTACCTCGCCTATAACTTGCCATACGTTTTTTCCATCATCTGTCTTTATATCTAGTCTGTAAGATATATTTAACAGACATTCCGTACACCTTATATAGGCATGGAGACTGGTGATTCCAAATGCATAATTTTCAGTTTTCTGTGTTTTCTCCGTGGCATTGGCATTATTCATTTCTTTGGCAGTTTCGCAACGTTGCGTGTTCTTTGTGTCTGGGAGTGCATTACACACTTTAATATCCACCATAGTTAATGCCAACTGATGGGTGACAGTTAAATTTTTGTTTTTCATATGCACTTCCGTTGGGACTAGGCTTTCAATTTGTTGTTGCACTTTGGCGCATTCCCACTGTAATACGAGTAGTTCAGTTGTTTCTTGCTTGAACAAAATTTTTATTGGTCGACAGTATCTAGATGACGAAAGTCGCCGATTATGCCACACAACAGTTTTTTCATCATTATTGACATAAAGTCTTATCGGAACTAGCGTAATAGACAGCACATATTGGTTAGTGCTTTTTAAAGATGGTAGTTTGTGTTTTTAGAGACTATGCCCACTGGACCCGTCACAGCCCCACTTGCAAAAAAGTGTGTAGCTTTCAAAATCCAGCTTCTCCAAAATTTCTTCTTGAAATTGTGTTCTAGAAGTGACTATAATGATATTTCAGCAGACTCCTCTGTAATTGTAAGCTTTTACAGAGCTGGATAGCAAGCTTTTTTTTGCTCGTTAAGTTTCTTATATGGAGGGTAGATGTTATAACCTGTTTCAACTGCTTCTTGATGAAATTTTTTGTACTGGGCTACAGTGAAGTTGTTGCTAATGAAAAAAGCTAACGCTTCTTCTGAACTATAAGGTCGCTGAGGAGGTGGTGCATTAGCTACTTCTAAAGCTTGCTTATACCTTCTTGGACGTTTTGGTGATGCCAAAGAATCGTGAATAAGTTTTGCAGCATCTCGTTTTCCTGTTGCACGTACACTCGTTTCCGCAGCAAAAGTAAGTTCTTCCGAACTATATGATTTTGTTAGTGAATCGATTTTCCTTTTCTTAGTTTTCTCGCTACTTTTACGAAAACTTTTTGTTGGACGACTGACCTTAAACAAATAATATATTTTATAATAAAAACCATAACTCACTCATGAGTTCAAAGTATGAAAAACCATATTCCACTTTTTAAATTCGTTGAAACCGTTTAAGCCTGCGTTCAGACATGCGGGAATCGTGCGTTTACGAATCGCGCGGTTTCAAACCGCAAAATTGTGAAGCTATTCAGACACGCGCGGTTAGTATGCGATTTCGTGCGGGTTAGCGTCAGTTTCAAAATGGAGGTCGACGAAGAAGTGTGTTTACTGTGGTTGCTCCTTAAAAAAAAGAAAAGAAAAAGGCGGTATTGGGTGCATCCAATATTACGTGACCGACTAGTACATGGTCAGTTCGTAACATTATATCCCAAATTAAGAATGTATGATAACAAATTTTTTGACTATTTGAGAATGTCAATAAAATCTTTTGATGAACTAATTGAACTGATCAGGCAAGATATTTCATGCTCTGAAACGCATTTGAGGCCAAGCGTGTCACCGGAAGAGAAACTCGTAATAACTTTAAGGTAAGATTTATTTATTGTTCTTCAAAATCAGCATAAATATTTTCTATAACTGTAGAGGACTGAGAGCCAGAACTAAATTGCGACGGTGACGGTGACGGTGCCGGAACAGGAGGTGATGATCCAGATGTAGTAAAATATCCTTGCGGGCTTGTATACTGTTGTCCTTGCCAATACGTAGGTGTGATCTGCTGAGTATTGTAGCGAACAGGGGGTGGTAAGCTTTGTCCTTTTTGTATCACTTGAAGTAATTCAATTTTGGTTGCTAAACGCCTATTTTCTGGTACTTTTCTGAGTTCTTTATATAACGACAAACAAAAGAGTTTGTCGTCATCTTGCTTGGTAATACTATTTTCTTGAAGTTCATTCTGAAAATGTTTTCGTGACTCGATACTTTTTTCTATTAAAACAGCTATTTTTTCTTCTGGCACTTGTGTTTTCTTACGTTTAGGGGGACGTATTTCAGTGGCTTCGGTTGCATTGGCGTTTAGTTCACTTGTCTCCTCACTTTGCCTTTCATTCTGTTCTTCAATATTAGTTGTAGTGTCTTTATTACTTACACTATTCTGCAGGAAAGATAATCTTGAAAAATACATATATCGGGCTCCTTTACGAGCACCTGAACCAGAAGGAGTTGTTTTTTCTTTTTTGTATTCTTTATTGTAGCAATCTCGTATGTTTTTCCATTTTTTTTGGAGTTGTGTACCTAAAAATAATAACATTATTAATAATATTCTTGTTTCAGATATCTTGGTACGGGTTGTTCATTTGGAGAACTAAGCTACAATTATCGCCTAGGAAAATCGACGATTACTGGAATTGTCCGCGAAGTATGTAAATCATTGTGGAATAAGTTGGTAAACATAGTCATGCCCGAAGCGACTGAAGATATCTGGAAGACAATAGCACGAGACTTTGAGAGATATGCAAATTTTCCAAATTGCATTGGTGCTATAGACGGCAAGCATATCCGAGTTATAAAGCCTGTTGATTCGGGTTCTTTGTATCATAACTATAAACATTACTTTTCCATAGTGCTCTTAGCACTTTGCGACGCCAACTATTGCTTTACTTATGTTGATATTGGGGCTTATGGCAAAAGCAGTGATTCTGCTATATTTAAAAATTCGGTTTTTTATAAACGCCTGACAGAAAAATCATTAAACATACCAACACCTAAACCAATATCTAATGTAGACCTAACACCAATGCCTTATGTTATAGTTGGAGATGAAGCCTTCGGCTTAGCAGAAAATTTAATGCGCCCATATTCAGGCAAATGTTTACCATATGAAAAAAGGATTTTTAACTATAGGTTATCGAGAGCCCGACGTAATATTGAGTGCACTTTTGGTATTTTGGCGAACAAATGGCGCATCTTTCATAGGCCTATAAATGTAAACATAGATTTTGCCGAAGATATAATAAAAGCTTCTTGTGTTCTACATAACTATGTGCGGACTAGAGATGGTCTAAAATTTAAAGATACTTTATATAATGCACCCATGACTAATCTCAATACCTTGCATGCGGGAAGAGGGACACCGTCATCTTTGAATATCAGAGATAAATTCGCTCATTACTTTGTGAACGATGGGCGTGTTCCATGGCAAGACACAAAGATATAGCTGCAACTAACATACCGTACTTGTAATGTTTAGGTACATAACTAAATGTAAACAAACGAAATATGGTAATACCGTTGTGACCTTCATTTGAAAAATGCTCGAAATGTCTGCATAAAGCAGCCGAAGTTTGTTTATATTTATTTAAGTACCTAAAGTATACGGAGAGTATAATATACGCTTCATAACAATAATTATAACATAATTCTGTCAATTATTTTTTGGTGAATAAACCTACTTACTTAAAATATTCTTTTTTTCCACCGTGTCTTCGCAATTTCCAAATATCTCCACCAACTCTTGCCAAGCTCGGTTCTTGATAATTTTATTTGAGTAATCATCACACTGAATGTCCCATATTGCAGGTCTCTTCTCCACCTCATCAATAAATAGTTCAGTGTCGAAACGATCCATGGCGAACTCACGAACAGTGACGTGCTCACCGCGCGGTATCCGCAACGCAACTGAACGCGAAGTAAAGACTCCATTGTAATAGAAACGCGCGGGAGCAGCGCGATTCTATTTTCTGGCGGTTGGGTTGCGGTAACCGCGCGGCTTGATTAACCGCGCGGTTATGTCTGAACGATTACTAACTAACTCATATAAATAAGACCCGCGCGATTTCCATGCGATTCTATAATCGCGCGGTTCCCGCCGTGTCTGAACGAGCGCTAAGCATTCATTAAATTCAATTTAAAATACCTTCACATTAAAATCGATTTTATTAATATATTACCTGTTTTTTTTTAATGAGTATCCTAAAATCCTCAGGAAGATCCACAACCTCATCTAGCCAATCTCCATAATGGCGTTCGAACAAATCAGCACGTCTGCTTTTCAATTTCCATCTATATCTAAACTGCTCAGCAGTGTGTTTCAAATGGACTCAATATTTTTTTTGCACTGATGCTTGTCACCTTAAATTGAGCCGATATAAAATCTACTATGACAGTGAGCCATTTTTGTGGTGGTGTTTTTCGCCAAACATCAAAAATTTTCCTTCTAGGGATAGAACACGAAACCTCTGAAACAAATCAAAAACTCGTAAGTCGCATATTTTTGCAAAATATCGTTTTGTTATTTTGAAAGATAGATGTCATGGCTAACATATATCTGTAAAGTCAGAACTCTACAACACCCGACACTATAACTTTATGACCATTTAATTATCGAAACATTTTTTAACCTTAAAATAAATTATTTTTTCATGTCACATAATCTTAACAAAAGTAAATACATACCAGATATCTCCAAATCCGTAGTGACAACCACACTAAAATGTTTTTTGACAAGTGCACACACAACCACGGAACACTTTTACCAGGAGCACACAACTGTCAGGATCAATGTTTGAAACAACACTAAAACTCCTAAAAATGTGAAACGTGCAGAGACCGGTTTTCATTCGTTTACTGTGCGCGCGCCCTACACAATAGGCCCGTTTAAAAGTTGAATTGAGATAGCCTGATAGACATCATATTGTATTAGCTATAAGGTGCATTTTTGTACATTTAGATTTTCGTACTTGGTACTTTTGTCCAGCTGGCTTATTCTACAGGACATACTGTGGCGGGCCGAACGTCGATTTTTTTTTTAATGCCATACTGTATTGTAATTGCGTGCAGAAACAAAATTGGAACTGCATGTGTATCAAGCGAACGTGTTAGTTGGCATCGGTAATTGTTAAATCATTAAAGTAATCACACATCTTCACTGTTTTCATTTCAGAAAATAATCCATCATAGAGTATTTCGTGCGTACTTGACTGGTTTAGTAGGGACGGGACATCTTATAGAAATTACATTTGAATCGTATATCCAGCAAAAAGTATCGGATCTTTTTTTTTGGACAGGAATTTTGTATTGTAGTTTCTGAAAAAAATAATTAGGTGCACATACATATATTGGCATAGTACAACGGGTTTTGTTTACATTTAGAAATAGATTATTTGCGACCCGTTTATTAGTATAAAAACATATTGTTCTAATTTGTCTTTGTGCAGTTGACGCACCACTTACATTTTTACCCATACCAATCATTCTCAGGACGTTGAGAGATATTATAGGAATGACAACAATGTTGTAATCACGGTAATGCTGTGCATATTTGGGGGCATGATTCCCTGTAGGGTTAATCACAAAATGTAAAAGCCAACTACCTAGTTGGTTTGGTTGGTAAAAATTATTTGCGTGCAAATGCGACTCAATCTCGTTGCAGACAAAATTAACTGCCCGACTAACTTAAGTCCAAAATAGTTCGAATCATCCCTCGCATTCAGTTAATTCCATTTTATGCTAACCTTCACGCGCTTAGCAGGTATATTACCGAAAGCGGTAAAATGGCAGCACTGATGGAAGTTCAAGAACTTGACTTTCAAGTTCAGGGGATTTCGCCTTGTGTTGTTGCCGTAGATTTTCCAAAAAGTTGCATATTCGTATGATCGTAAATTATTTATTATGTATTTTTCGGAAATCTTATTTTAAAATGCATAGTCTTATATATATATTTTTTGCTGGCAACACTGAAACTGCATTTGCATAAATCGTAACTGAGTTTGTATGTGTTTTGCATGATTTTTTAAATTTTAATTACCAAATTTCCGTTTCTGGTAAAAAAGTCTTATCCATACTATTGTATCAATTAGCAGCAGGAAAATCCGATCTCTGGTCATGACTCAGACTTTTTCCTTTATAATTGGCTCTTAATTCACTTATTTTGAGGATAATATTATTTTGCACCTTATTTTTATAATTAAACGTTATTTTTGAATATAATCAGCTAAAATACTCATTTATTTTCCAACTTTTCTCGGAATAATTCAATTCAAAGCTGCCATGTAGAAAAAAAAACGCCACAGAGTTATGTTGTAAGAGGATGCGTTCTGTTTTGCATACCAACTTCATTCATCAATCATTAATATCATCATTGCCACGCGTGCACGTGCCACCCACGCCACGTGCGCCCACGCCGCGCACAACTGCGCCACCCCCAACTGTGCCGCGCACGCACCTGCCACGCACAACCGTGCCATCCACGCAACCCACAACCGCGCCACCCAAGGCGCGCGCGCCTGCACTGCGCAAACCCACCGTTTAATATTTTTTTTTTTTGCTTATTCCACAAATCCCCTGCCGGCGCTCAAGGATAACGGAAGAGGATTTGTGGACAAAAGTTCCAGAAATCCCCTGACTCATTTATTTTCATGTTTTTATTAAACAACTAATAAGGTAATCACAGTCTTTATTTTTATACATAGTACATTAACGATTACACTGTTTAACTCACATAAAATATGTTATTTCTTTACGAGTGTAGACATAAACTGTCTCATATATTTACAATAATAAACGAAATCTTGTATTCATTAAAATATCACAGAAAATCAGTTTACAGTAATCCTCCCATAAATAAGTTCTGTAATCACAGATCATTTGTACAATAATATTGAATAGTTAAACCTATACGAGTTACGTAAAAATACTAGTAGTGCTATCACTGGTAAATCACTTACAACAATGTTTACGTCTGCAGACATAAAATCTCTCATATAATTAAAATAATAAAACAAACCTCGGAATAATTAAAATATCACAGAAAATATTTTTTTTGTACTTATCCTAACAATTAATAAGTTCGATAATCAACGGAGTTTTTCTGAACAGTGCCCAACAGTGGCGTGCGGTCCATACAGACAAAAAGACACTGACTACCCTGACACGCATCATTTACGCATTTTTACGCATATCGTAATAAATTTTCTGCTAAAATGTAGCGACACCGACAGCAATCTATTGTCATTAGCGGGAACTGCGAGTCTCAGTTCCGAGTTGTTTGCTCACTCGATGCCAAAAGACATCGCGGAATGGTGTCTGTCGGTGTATATGTGTGGGTCATATTCTAACAGTCTATGTTTGTGTGCGTTACTGTAAATACATGGCACACAATGCAAAAGTTTGTGCTTGTTTGCGTGCGAAATGTAGGCGACGACTCTGCAAAAAGCCGACGGCTTTTTACGACATTCACTGAAAATGCCACCTTCGCCTTGGCGGGCGCCATCCATTATTGTTTTTCGTTCGTTCTTTACGCAAATTGATGACAAGCAGTAATTTTTTATATTTTTTTCTATGTTAACTTTTTCACCCAAAGGTTGCCTGGAAGATATTGCTATTAGCAATAAGTGCCGCAATAAGTATAAGTGTACACTGTAAAATATTTTAATGTTATTTTTTCATGTTTTTGTGTAAATGTACATTAAGTGTAATAAATAAAATAATAAAATAAAAAAATGGCTAGTGCCAGTGTTTACTGTGAAAGTTATTCAATGTGACAACATGTTGTACAATGTGTGTGTACAAAAGTTAAAAAATGGTGCATTTTTGTAACTGTGTTTTGATGATAAAAACAAATAATTGCGAAACGATATTTCAGGTGGCAAATCGCAAACAGTAACTTGATTATTTGGTAAGTTTTTACCAAGTTTTTTAGGCTTTTACATTTTTATGTCTACCCTGTCTAAAAACCCTGTGCACGCCACTGGTGCCCAACCAGTTTCGGTTGGGCACTGTTTAGAAAAACTCCGTTGATTATCGAACTTATTAATTGTTAGAACTAGTGTTAGGACAACTACAAAATTTTTTTTTTTTTGTGATATTTTAAGTATTCCGAGGTTTGTTTTATTATTGTCATTAGAAGAGAAATTTTATGTCTACACATGTGAACATCGTTGTAAATAATTTTTCATTGATACCACTACTAGCATTTTTTTTCAATATCCGCTATTTATATAATTTTGTATAAATAATTTTGGGTCTAAAAATGAAACTTTAATGCTATATTAATGTACAAAATAATCCGTGATTATAGAATTAATTAAATTATTACGAGGTTTGTTTTATTATTGTAATTATATGAGAGATTTTATGTCTACAGATGTAAAAATTGTTGTAAGTGATTTACCAGTGATACTATACAATATTATTGTACAAATGATCTGTGATTTTAGAACATATTTATGGGAGGATTAATGTAAACTGATTTTCTGTGATATTTTAATGAATACAAGATTTCGTTTATTATTATATATATATGAGACATTTTATGTCTACACTCGTAAAGAAATAACATATTTTATGTGAGTTAAACAGTGTCATCGTTATTGTACTATGTATAAAAATAAAGACTGTGATTACCTTATTAGTTGTTTAATAAAAACATGAAAATAAATGAGTCAGGGGATTTCTGGAACTTTTGTCCACAGATCCCCTTCCGTTATCCTTGAGCGCCGGCAGGGGATTTTTGGACAAAAAGTCCACAAATCCCCGACGCAGGGGATCTCCGCAGGGGATTTGTGGAATAAGCCCTTTCAATTTGTTGTTGCACTTTGGCGCATTCCAACTGTAATAGTTCAGTTGTTTCTTGCTTGAACAACATTTTTATTGGTCGACAGTATCAAGATGACGAAAGTCGCCGATTATGCCACACAACAGTTTTTTCATCATTATTGACATAAAGTCTTATCGGAACTAGCGTAATAGACAGCACATATTGGTTATTATATTCAGGTTTTTTTTAATTAATTTTTTAGTTTTGCATATTTATTTTATTTCTAAATTAATTAAAACAACTTCCAGATGAATTGCTACAGCATGAGACCTATACAGGTGCATGCTACAGGTGCATGCCTATCTTTTAAAAGTAAATTCAAAGTCTTAAGGTTCAGGTATTTTTAAATATTTTTTTAAATTTTTCATCTTTTTTTCTCTAAATTAAATAAATTAACTTTCAGATGAATTGCTATCACATGAGACCTATACAGGTGCATGCCACAGGTGCATGCCTATCTTTTAAAAGTAAATTCAAAGTCTTTTAAGGTTCAGTTTTTTTTAATAATTTTTAAAATTTTTCATCTTTTTTTTCTCTAAATTAAATAAACTAACTTTCAGATGAATTGCTATCGCATGAGACCTATACAGGTGCATGCCACAGGTGCATGCCTATCTTTTAAAAGTAAATTCAAAGTCTTTTAAGGTTCAGGTTTTTTTAAATATTTTTTTTAATTTTGCATTTTTATTTTATTTCTAAATTAATTATTTTAACCTTTGGATGACGTGCCACAGCACAAAACAAATACAAACGTATCAAATTGGCTTCTGTCTATCACACAAATGTGTTTTTGTATTCCTACGAAAGCAAACTTATTTTTAAATTGCAATTTGCTACCAGTACTAGCGCGTTAAAAGCGGTTTGCTACTTTTAATATGATATATTGACTTCCACATGAATTGCTACAGCATAAAACTTATACAGGTGTATGCCTTAAGCTAGTGTCAATCGTTTTAATGGGTTTTAAAAGTTTTTTAAGGTTTAGCTCTTTTTGAAATAATTTTTAAAGCAAATTTTCATTTTAAGTGAAGGTATATGAATAATTAAAACTTCCAGATGAATTGCTACAGCATGAAACCTATACAGGTGCATACTTATCTTATAAAAGTAAACTCAAAGCCTTTTAAGGTTCAGGTCTTTTTTAATTAATTTTTTAATTTCTATATTTATTTTATTTCTAAATTAATTAAAACAACTTCCAGATGAATTGCTACAGCATGAGACCTATACAGGTGCATGCTACAGGTGCATGCCTATCTTTTAAAAGTAAATTCAAAGTATTTTAAGGTTCAGGTTTATTTTAATAATTTTTTTAATTTTGCATTTTTATTTTAGTTCCAAATTAATTAAAACAACTCCCAGATGAGTTGCTACAGTATAAGACCTGCACAGATGTATGCCATAGGCTGCTGTCTATCATTTAGATGTTTACATGTTGACTTTTAAAGTTCAGTTTATTTTTAAAATCGTTGGGTAGCTAAACATTTTGTTTAAGCCATAGCAGCTTTTAGATGGTTTTGTTTTACACGGAACAAGCAGAAGTATGTGCCCACGGCTGCTGTTCATCACTCTCAAGTGAATTTGTGTCCATTTCAAGTCAAAAATGCCATTTATAAAATTTTAAAATACGACATTTTTATTTGGTCGGGTTATATCTTTAAAACCGGTTCGTTAAAAGTGGTTCGCTAACTTCAACTCGGTTGCAAATTCCACAATCTTCGATATTTTCTTCCGAGCAAGGTGGTCTTGATAGGCTGTCGACTACAACGATAATTCTGCCTAGTGTATATTTTATGGTTATGTCAAATGCTTGTAGTTGTAGTACCCATCTTGCAAGTCTTCCTGAAGGTGACTTTAATGACATAAGCCACTTCAAAGCCTGATGATCAGTGATGACTGTAATGGGGAGACCTTCTATATAACCTCGAAACTTAGATACAGCCCAGACCACAGCAAGTGCCTCTGTCTCCGTTGTGGAGTAGTTTCTATCAGCTGAAGTGAGAAGGCGACTGGCGTATTCTACTCTGGTGCTCGTGTTCTCCCTCTTAAATTTTCTGCATTTAAAATGTTTATGGTCGTGGTACTTACAGTAGCTGCATGCAGGTCCGGTAACGGTGTGGGCTGCTACCTTGTTGCCACTTGAGTGAGGTGTCTGGTGGCCCTGGTCGGCAGTCTCCATAGCCATTGCACGCTTTTCTAGGAATTTCAGGAACTCCTCCAGAGTGGGGTCCACAGCTTCGTTCCTCTCGAGTTGAAATGCACGTGCGGAATATGTATCTACACTGGGCCACAAGGAAAGCGGGTCGGTAACAAAAACCCCAATAACTTCCAAAATTTTGGAATTAGCTTTATAAAATAAATACTGTATTATGAACAATTTTATATTGCTTAAATGAAAGTCAAAGAAGTTAAAGTATATAAAGTTTATTTTATATAAAAGTAGGATTTTCACACATTTTAGTATTTCGTTTTGCCACCACGAGCTGTTAATACTGCTGTTATACGGTTTCGCATGCTTTCCACTAGATTTCTGAGCCGATTCTGAAGAATATTCTCCCATTCCTCTCCAGTGCTTCTTTTAGTTCACGAAGTGTGATTGAAGGGAAATTTCTCTAGCGTACTCGTCGTCCCAGTTCGTCCCATGCATGCTCAATGGGGTTCAAGTAGGGTTTGCACTATTCGTTTAATTTTACTATTCGAATAAAATGAATACTTCTAGAGCCAAATATTCGAATATTCGGATATTCGAATATTTTTAAACATTGATTGAAAACAATACAATATCAATTCAAAACAAACAAAAGCAGCTAGACTGTGGTTTGGTTTGATTGCTGCATAATTTTATTCAAATAAAATCAAGTATTTTAATTATTTTTCTTGTTTGTGTTAACACAAGTTAACACAACACAGATGCGTGCGCGCTGTCGCTGGCCGCGTGACTGACTGAGTGAACGAACGAACGAGGCTGAACGAGTAAATGAACACAAGGTGGGGTGGGACTCAGGGGCAGAGTAAGAATAAGACCAAAAACAAAAACTTTATTATTATTCAACTATTCGAATAATTTAAATGAATTATTCGAATTTGAAATTGGAGCGGATATTCGAATAAAATGAATATTCGAATATTCGAATTGCAAACCCTAGGTTCAAGTTTGGGCTGCGTGCTGGCCACTCCATGAACACTATCCGAGCTGTATGGAGACGAGCGTTATCTTGCATAAAGATGCCGTCGTCGCCCGTGTTTACTAAAAATGGGCCAACGTACTCATTTAAGATTTCATTCACGTGTCTTTCTGCAGTTAAAGTTCCATTTTCTATCACCACTAGCTCGGTACGGCTTTCGGAAGAAACTCCAGGCCACATGTGTATGGAGCCTCCGCCGTATGGCACATTCTCTTTTATGCAAGCTTGGTTATAGAGCTCTCCTGGTCTTTTGTAGACTCTTTGCCTCCCAATGTAGCATTGCAAATTTTGTAGGGTTGGTTATCACAAAAAGTTACGCGTCGTAAAAGTTTTGCTTGATGTTAAATTTCGGTTTACCCTCTTAATTAGACATAAGTTGCTCGCGTGACTGCTGCATTGCTCGAGGTTTTTTCTCGTTCATTTGTCGGCCGGAGTTGTAGCAGTAAACTCGTGTTGAGTGTTTCCTTATTTGATGGCGTTCAACGGCGAATGAAAATGGCGGATGTGCCAACAGGAGTTGTGTTTTTGATATATTAGGTGGGTTTTGTGTTTAAATTTGGGTTATTCATTTGTGTGGAATGGTTCTATAATATTGTTTTTGTATTTCAGAAAAATTATACATATGCGTTTGGATTGATTTAGAAAAGGAATTTTTTCTTCGGGTTGGAGGGAGTTCTGACTATCGTCAGATCATGGTATGTATTGCTTTCTTTGTATTTTGAGTCACCGGAATTTTGTTCTCATTGTTCCGTGTGGTAAAGGTTTTAATATTGTCTTTTCTCTTCTAATTCCAGGGTGTTTTTCAAGATCTTCATGTTTTCGAGATTTACCAGATTTTTCAAGTTTGAAGTTGTATTGCCTCGTTGGTGATTATTCGGCTGGCAGAGGTATGATCGCCGCGTGGTGTACGCAGTAAGCAGTTCCTTTGTATGCGTGGACGAGGATCGTTGACCTTGAAGGGGGCAGCGGACGGCGTGACATTTCCGTGGAGTTTAATGGAAAAATTCAAGTAGGTGTTGGAATTTTTACTTTTATCCACACACAATTAAGATACCTAGGACGGTATGTTTTCAGGACACTTAGTTATGTGTCCTATTAGTAACCAAGGTTAAATTCTTCTTCCTGTTTCACCGAATAACCCAAACTAAAATTTAATGTTCCGTAATATTTTTTTTTCCTGGTAGAACTGAATGGTGTACCAGACGATTTGGTTTAAAGTGTATGTACGACAAATATTTATTGTTTGTAGGATCTACGGCTCCCCTGAGCTAGATTTATTTTTGGAAATTAATTCCCTTGTATGTTTTCAAGTATTGTTACCCTTAAAGTTTTTTTATGTAATTCCACAAGTTTCCATGTAATCTAGTTACCTTTGGTTAAGGCGGTAACAAACACATCTAGTTATCACTTAATTGTTTTTTTTTTTTTTTTGTCATGGCAATACTAAGTCCAATGTAATATTACTACCTGATGTTAAGGCGGTCCCTGACACAACTATTTAAAGGTCTTTAAGGTTTAGTAATGTCTTGGCAAGATATTTGTCAAATGAAGGTCTTGGCCAAAAACTTGTAACTAAGATAATTTTTTCCGTTAACACCTTTCCTTTGACTTGTGAAATTTAGACATTTTGTTTTGGTAAAATTAAATAAACTTAATTGTATAGTACCTCGAAGTTTTCTTCAGAACCTTTTACCAACGATTAGGTTACAATTAGGTCCCTGTTTAGTTTTATCTTGTCCAGTTGCATGACCGGTGGAAAGACCGGGTACCTGCCGGTCGTGCTATCTGACAATGGCGCCCTTACGTTTTTTAAATAATAATATTTATCGAAGGGTTATTTGGTGAAACAGGGTTTTTTTTTGTTGTTACTCGGTTTTTTTTGGTATGTGTAACATAATTTTTTTTGTGTACTGTGTATTTTGGTTTAGTGTGTGCTTTTGCACATATAAGGAAGCTTAAGTGCAAAATTTTTTTTGTGAGTAACAACTTAAGGTGTATTTACACTGGTATTTTTTTGGTACCAAAAATTTTTTTTAAATGGTTTTTTGAATTTTTTTTAGTTGACACTGAGTTGTGTTTGTGGTTGTGTAAATTTCTTTTTTGCACTCAGTGATTTTGGTACCAAATTTATTTTAGAAGAATTTATAACACTTGTAAGAAACAGGAAGCAGATTTTTTTTTTTTTTTTAAATGGATACTAAAGAAGTATTGTTTTTGGTCCTCTTCAAGGATGAATTAATTTACGAGTTGACTATTCGCGCCGACACGCCATCATCCACGGTTTTAGATCTTTGGACGCTGTTAAGTAAACCATTTTTTTCGTGTGTTTGGTTGTTGATACCTCGGCATTTTATTTTTGTTTTAATTTTATTGTGGTTTTATTGGAGTTTTGTTTTTTTTTTGTTTATGTATGGAGCTTCAAAACAGTGATTGTGGTTTATTTTACACTAATCTTTGGATTGAGCTTCGTGCGTGAGGTTGTAAGTTTTTACAATTCTCGGGTTTTGGGGTTATGTTTTTTTAATTTATTTTATTGGGGTTAGTTTGTGGTTCAGCTCGCTGCTCGAGTTGTTCCGGGTTTTGTTTTACTTGCTTTTAGGCAAGAGCCGAGGTATCGGGTAGGTTTTTTTGTTGTTTTGTTTTTTTTAACCGTCATATAATAAACATGGGGGTAATTTTTTTTTTTCTCTTTCTAGTAATGTTTTTTTAAGTTACTCGAATTTTTGTTTTTTGTTTGTTTTGGGGGATTTTCTTTAATTAAAATTGAGTAACATGTTTTTTTATTTAATGACGTTTTGTCAGGGGTTTGGTTGGTTTCACGGACTCACGTATTAGTGAGATTCGTGTTTTGTTTAAAATTTTTTCCCCCTGCTGGATTTGTTAGTGACGCGACTTTTATTCGTAATGATCCCGTTTTTCCACTTTTGTTTCATTCGCGAGCCCGGGTGGGAGTTGAGTTTGATTTCATGGCCGGTGTTTTAGTGTCCCAACAATATATTTGGGGGGATACCTAATTTTGTTTGAAAGGTTACTGACGAACAGCATTGTCTGGCTCGTTAAGAAGTTTGGATGTTATGTTTAAATGGATAGAATGCAGAGAGGTATGGAAGTAAGGTTGGTGATGTATGCTAGGATACACTGGGCCGGTTTTGTTAGAAGTCAAATTTCGACAGTGATCTACTCCAGCTCAAAGAGGTCTCGGTTTTTTTTTTTTGGTGTGGGCCATTACACACTTTTGTCCGCTGCCGTTTGGTGGTATAGGGTAGCCGTGGTTTTTTTTGGAAGTGGGCGATAATCCCTGGACGGCTGGGAGTTACTCGTTTGAGTCTCCTGGTGTTTTTTTCCTCTCACTGGAGTGGCTTGTTTGTGCCGGTAAGTTCGATTAAGTTCGTTGATTCCGGTGATACAGGTCATGTTGATGGTGAGGGGCCGAGGCGGAACTCTTGAATGATTTCATTTGTTTTATTTTTATAGTTGGGGAGTAGCATTTCGTCATTACGAATACTAGCGCACTACTTTTGTTGTTCCTGCAGGAAGGGTTACTTTTGTTTGGTTTTTGTTTTATTGTCGTGGGTTCGACTTTGTTTTGGGTTTTGACGGATGTTTGTTTCTTTTGTTTTATGTTTGTCTTTGGTTTTTATTTGGTTTTGTTAGTAGGTGTGCTGTTTTCAGGCACCTACTTTAGTTTGTAGGGTTTTGTTTTGTGTTGGTTTTTTTTTTTTTTTTTTTTTTATAAAATCATCAGGGGGGGGTTAATTTTGTTTTTTTTTCTTTTGGGTTTTAAAAAAAAAAATTAGTTTTTGTTGTGGTTTTACGCTGAGGGCAGCGATCGGTGCTCTAGGCGCACCTCTTATGCTTCGGGAGGGGGTATTGTAGCATTGCAAATTTTGTAGGGTTGGTTATCACAAAAAGTTACGCGTCGTAAAAGTTTTGCTTGATGTTAAATTTCGGTTTACCCTCTTAATTAGACATAAGTTGCTCGCGTGACTGCTGCATTGCTCGAGGTTTTTTCTCGTTCATTTGTCGGCCGGAGTTGTAGCAGTAAACTCGTGTTGAGTGTTTCCTTATTTGATGGCGTTCAACGGCGAATGAAAATGGCGGATGTGCCAACAGGAGTTGTGTTTTTGATATATTAGGTGGGTTTTGTGTTTAAATTTGGGTTATTCATTTGTGTGGAATGGTTCTATAATATTGTTTTTGTATTTCAGAAAAATTATACATATGCGTTTGGATTGATTTAGAAAAGGAATTTTTTCGTCGGGTTGGAGGGAGTTCTGACTATCGTCAGATCATGGTATGTATTGCTTTCTTTGTATTTTGAGTCACCGGAATTTTGTTCTCATTGTTCCGTGTGGTAAAGGTTTTAATATTGTCTTTTCTCTTCTAATTCCAGGGTGTTTTTCAAGATCTTCATGTTTTCGAGATTTACCAGATTTTTCAAGTTTGAAGTTGTATTGCCTCGTTGGTGATTATTCGGCTGGCAGAGGTATGATCGCCGCGTGGTGTACGCAGTAAGCAGTTCCTTTGTCTGCGTGGACGAGGATCGTTGACCTTGAAGGGGGCAGCGGACGGCGTGACATTTCCGTGGAGTTTAATGGAAAAATTCAAGTAGGTGTTGGAATTTTTACTTTTATCCACACACAATTAAGATACCTAGGACGGTATGTTTTCAGGACACTTAGTTATGTGTCCTATTAGTAACCAAGGTTAAATTCTTCTTCCTGTTTCACCGAATAACCCAAACTAAAATTTAATGTTCCGTAATATTTTTTTTTCCTGGTAGAACTGAATGGTGTACCAGACGATTTGGTTTAAAGTGTATGTACGACAAATATTTATTGTTTGTAGGATCTACGGCTCCCCTGAGCTAGATTTATTTTTGGAAATTAATTCCCTTGTATGTTTTCAAGTATTGTTACCCTTAAAGTTTTTTTATGTAATTCCACAAGTTTCCATGTAATCTAGTTACCTTTGGTTAAGGCGGTAACAAACACATCTAGTTATCACTTAATTGTTTTTTTTTTTTTTTTGTCATGGCAATACTAAGTCCAATGTAATATTACTACCTGATGTTAAGGCGGTCCCTGACACAACTATTTAAAGGTCTTTAAGGTTTAGTAATGTCTTGGCAAGATATTTGTCAAATGAAGGTCTTGGCCAAAAACTTGTAACTAAGATAATTTTTTCCGTTAACACCTTTCCTTTGACTTGTGAAATTTAGACATTTTGTTTTGGTAAAATTAAATAAACTTAATTGTATAGTACCTCGAAGTTTTCTTCAGAACCTTTTACCAACGATTAGGTTACAATTAGGTCCCTGTTTAGTTTTATCTTGTCCAGTTGCACGACTGGTGGAAAGACCGGGTACCCGCCGGTCGTGCTATCTGACAATGCGTGTATAGCATGAACCTCGACTCGTCCAAAAACTTTACTCTTGACCAGTCATCCTGAGTCCAATTCATGTATTCTCTTGCGTAACTCAGCCTTGAATGTCGTTGCTGCCTTTCGAGTTTTGGATCTAAATTTTCGGGTCTAAATGGCTTCAAATTTGCTTCAGCAAATGACTTCAAACAAAGTTCGAAACAAACTTCGACTTCGACAAAGCTTCAGTAGCCGAAGCACTGTACACGTGCTAGGATTGCTTCCTCCAGCACGAAGAAGGTGATTTTTGACTTCCGCAGCCGTTTTAAATCGATTCCTCAAATTGATTGTTGACACCATATAGCGATCCTCCCGCGCTGTTGTGCACCTTGTTCGGCCTGTTCCTGGTCTACGAATATTGGATCCAGTCTCTTCAAATCGCTGGAGCACTCTTTGAACGGTTGATAGCGACACACCTACAGTTCTCGCTGTATAACGCTGACTGCGCCCGACAAGCATTGCCAGAATTCTGGTACACTCTTCGGCTCCAAAATATAGTGGAAAGCATGCCAAACCGTATAACACGTACTTAACCTGCTTTTATTGAAAATAAACTTCATAAACTTGAACTTATTTGACTTTTATTTAAGCAATATAAAATTGTCTATAATACAGTCTTTATTTTATAAAGCTAATTCTAATACTTTGGAAGTTATTGAGGTTTTTGTTACCGACCCGCTTTCTTTGCGGCCCAGCGTATTTTTCGACAAAGAATACATAACAATATATGTCCCAGTATCTAACTCGGGAATAATGATTTTTGATTGCAGAGATATCCTGTCTTACCGCTGATACAAATTGTCTTAAGGTTAAAATTTAGTATCGTTTGGCAGGCGGAGGGGGGGTTGGGGTGGGGGGGGGCCTACCCCCTGGTACCCCCCCATTAAAAGGTAATGCATCGTTTTTTTATAATTAATTTTTTACTTTCTTGAGGTTATAATCAATAAATTCAGGTTAAATTTTTAAAGTAAAGGTGGGGGGAGATGGAAGAACTTCCTTATAAACTGGGAGTGCAGAAACCACCTTGAACCTACCAGTGCAGAAGTAAATTTTTGAACCTATCAATACTGAAGTCACTTTTATATCACAAATTCACTTCTGCATCGGCTACGGCGCTGTGGGAAGTGCAGCCCCTTCGCCCTTGCGTAACAAAGCACAGGCACCTGTGCTCGCCTCCACAGCTTCGGCTTGTTGGTCGCTTTTGGCGACCAGCCTCAGCCGCTACGGCTGACGCAGGTGCCTAAGCTTTATTACGGCGGGCGGGGGCTGCCCTCCCTTCGCGCCTTCGGCTTTTTATATACACTCTAGGGGTAGTAGCCACAAGACTGTATAGAGTCGGGGTGCTCTGATTCGGTTTTGAAGCAGATTTAACCTATTTTAATCATGAAGTGGGGTACACTAACCTCCTTTTGAGCAGGATTTCAATCGGGAATGCAAACAAGTCCAGGAAACAAGCCAAAGTCGTCGAAGAAAACCAAAACAAAAACACCACACAGCACAGGGAGAACATTCACGGAACTTAAGGAGAAACGGAATGAATAAACGAATTACGAATGACAGTAACACATGACGCATTTTATTTTTTTGCGTTCCGTTTCATCGTTATTGCACAATATTTTGCACCACAGACAATAAACTAGGACAGATTTGGTTGTCAAACGCCCATTTTAACGTTCCGTTTTCGCCTTTTACCTGATTTTTGGTAAGAAACAATTTTCATTTATTTCTCGAAAAATGTGCATTACCTTTTAATAAGTGTGATAGCGTTATAATCGGGGACCCCCCCTTTACCAGCTTTAACCACTTTCACCCCCATACAACTGCCAAACGATACTAAATCCAACCCCTTTTGGTTGTTATTATTTTGAATGTTATTACCGTTAAGTGGTTTTAATGCCTCTATACGAATCGGCACAGATTGTTAAGTTTTTTATCAAATCAAAAGGCTCACCTCTTAGATAACATCTCAAATAATAGAGCTTTTGTAAGGGGTCTAATGTGTTGTCGCTGTCTATCATTGAGTTGAAGAGGTTAATGAATGGTATAAACTCGGTAAATTTACCATCAACATTTTTTATAAAGATTGCTGACAGTTATATTTTGCTAGTGGTGGCAGATAAAGTGGGCGGTGCCGAGACAGATAGGCCTGCTTGAGCAATCGACTTGTCGAGATTTAGTAATATTGTGTGGTAGTTATCCTCAACCAAGTCCATGTCAAGCTCCTTGTCATCAGGTGCTAACCAATAAGACAATATTTCCCGTATTCGATAAACGCAGTTTGTGTAGTTTAGCGTTTCGAAGTTAAGACGTCACGGGAATACTGAGATTAATCTTTTTGCACAAAAGTGAGACATCGTGTTATCTTACCTTTTAAATTCGTTAGCTCAGTCACAGTATAACTGTGGCTCAGTCGCTGACATTTTTCGAGTCGCACTCCAAGTCACCAACAAAATTACTTTCGGCAACACAAATATACACCTAACTTTTTTACTTTTTAACGTTAGTACAATATTAACACTCATAGCTATATAAAATTTCGAAGCCTTTTCAAATCTTTTTCTTAAAATTGCAAAGGACGGTGAAGGGGTTTCCCAGACTGGTCTGTTCGTCCCTTCGTGATTGTTGCTTGATGTTAAAGCCGCTGGTAGCCGATGCGAGCGTATGCCGTAAGGTGTATTGGGGGAATTCCGAAGGATTTTTGGTCAAATGTCAGGAGGTTTATATTTTAGTCAATAATTCTAAAGTTGTACATTGTTGTTTCGAGCTTATGTTGCTTCTGTATAGTCGACTAAACGACCTCTCATTTTATATACATACATTTCTAAAATATGGTTGGGTTTCGTAAATACAAGTTTTTTAAAACATGGATAATTTATTTTTCACAGGGGGGAATTCCGAAGTATGTCAGGGTAATTCCGAATAACATTCAAAAGTAATCTGTATTGAATGAGACTTAAGGAGCAAATGTCTTTTTTGTCATATTTTATTCCTCTCACAAAGATTCTCTTGATTTCCTTCTATGGAGTGAGTAATCTCATTTTTTTCAATTTTTTACTTCGGAATTACCCCGCGAATAATCAGTGATTCTCAACATTTCAGTTACTAGTTTTTCTAACTGTGTGGTAAAGGGGTTTAAAATTAATATTTGAAGCAAAAAAAAGTACCGTTTTATGAATTATTATTTAAAAAGGAAAAACTAAATGAAAACCAAGTTAATTATATTAAGTCTATCTATTGAAACTGCAGTTTTATAATTAGTCTTTCTACAAATATTCAGAGGGTTTTAAAATTATACCGTGTCCTTATTACTAAAGTGAGAACAAAAAATGGAAAACAAGTTATATATTTAAGAATAAACTTTTTTTTATTTCTTCGGTTGCTTTATCTAAATCTTCAGGCGTGTAGGATTTTTTTCAATACCTATATATTTTCGCAGCATAATTATCCTGAAATATGTAATAAAAAATTTCAGTATGGAAAAACTGCATACAAATTTGAGATAAGATAAAAAAAAACTGGCTAAGTGCGTGTTGGACCACGCGCAATGTAAGGTTCCGTAGTTGCTCATCATCATATACCCACCTAGAAGGTTCATAAACATATATTTACTTCCTGTTTTACACAACTAAAAATTTCATTTAAGTAATTTTGAACAAAATTAGTTCTAAATTTTCATTTTAGATTGGTCGACTATTACTCGTTAACTTGGAAAGCCTACTTATCTGTGACAGTTTTTCTTTTAATAGGATTACAAGATGATACAATTTATTGAAAATTAATTAAGTGCGTCTCTAGGTAGACTTTAAATATTAACGTGATTAATGTTTGAGAACCAGAGATCATTACTATGGAAAACAAAAATGGGATAATACCGAATCGGAATTACCCCAGAGGGGAAATTCCGAAAATAAAATTAAAACATAGCTAGCGCATTTTGGTCTACATTGCAATATGCTAAAAACGACAATCTATCGTAAAAACTAACAATAATTGAATTAACTTACCAAGTTTCCGAGATATGGAAGTTGGGGTAAACCCGAAAGTCGAAAAATGGCGAAAAAACGGGTGGTGTAGCAAAATTTCGTCTAGCACACGTCACAACTACATGGTGACCACCGTCGACTGATGCGCGTGGAGCGAAAGAAATTGGCGTCTGAATGAATGTTGCCAGTGTATGAAATTCTCATGCGTTACGGAGAAATTTGTCACTTTCGGGATTTCCCCATTTTCGGAATTACCCCAATACACCTTACCTGAGCCTTATTTTTGTGTTGGAATATCAAATAAATAAATAAAAGAGTCCCTACACTCACCCCGTGCCGCACCGCCGATCACAAATGGTCCACAGCTATTATTTTACGTGAATTAGTTCTTTCCGTATACTCCGGGCCGGCCGATTCCTTTTTAGGTTTTTTCCATAGTCATCCGTCAAATCATTGACATAAATAGATGCATAGACACACCGCCCCAAACCAAAGAGCACATATACCTAAATAAATACTCTAATATAATAAATGTTATGTGTCATGTACATGTACCGCGAAGAGAACTAAAAATAAATAAAGCATTAGAGCTTTCAAGGCAACAAAATTAAACAGACGGAGCGATGCCATGGCGTCGTAGTCCCGTCCGTCGCCCACGCAGATTTTTTGTCTTATTTGCTGTCTTGCTGTCTCCTGCCTCGGTAGCCGGATGCGCGTCTCGGGATGACAATGTGGCACTCGGCGGGAATAAGGAGAAACGACAACGTAATATGAATGACGTAATAACTTTGCTTGAAAATTATCGGCGAGCACTTCTCATGTAAAGTTCTCTGGCGCTCGCTGGCAAAAATTTTTTTTGCGTCTTGCTTATATTTTGCGTGGCACTCGGTGGGAATGAACAGCACGCAACCTACCCACTGGTCAGCTAATTTTATGCAAATAAAGTATAAGAATTGCACTGCTTGCTTGGTATAATATGTTTGGTTCGCGTCGATCGGCGAGGGCTTCAAGTATAAATATTTGTGGGCACTCACTGGCGAAAAAATGGCGTAGGTTTCCTTTGTCTGCAGCAACTGTGACCCTGTACCTTTTGCTTTTGGCAGCCGCGGTTTTCTTTCTTGAATGTCGAAGGACCATGTGCGGGAGCGAGGCTTTTGATTTTGTTCATCTATAGGGGCTGAGACCGCCGATGCCAAATAAAATTCGGGATAACAGAAAACACGATGCAGGTTTTTTATATGCTACAAAGATATGTATTGCAAATATCTTTTGTGTGGTAAATAAAGAAACTTCATGACATAATCATAGCAAGCTGCAGAAATATAGTATACAAATATTATTACTGACACAGATTACCTTGGTTTTTTGGAAATACTTAGTTTTAATTGATCTTTTACTACCTTTAATTTGGTAGTGCCGTTTTCCTGATTACAATTAATTGCTTTGTCTAAATATTCTTCAGCTTTTTTCACATAAAACTCATAAGAGTTTTCTGTAGTAGTAAAACCGCTTTCCTTGTATTTTTCAAGTAGCTATTTTGGGTCCACCTGCTTATTTATTTTTTATCTATTTTTATTTATTCAGGACACAAACAGTCATACATATTATGTTAGCACATACATGAAACTCGAGCAGACCTGGAGGTCCCTTAGTAAAATACTATAATATAAATCTACTGTTTACTATTAATTTTGACAAAAGTGTATTAAGACTATATGTAAATAAGTAACTAAATGCATTTTATTTACAATCATAATGTTAAATTGTTAAATGGTTTACAATTTCTTTTTTGAATGAAGAAAGAAATAATGAGAAAACGTCGATATCGGAAAGGTTATTACAATACAATATTCTTTATTGCACACCAAAAAACAGAAATAAGGATAGTTTATTGTTATAATAAATTGAGCTATGGATGAAGAAAGTGTTCTTCAAATAATCTGTACGAGCAAAGCGTACATAAAACAAGTTACGAGAACGTGACAAGACTCTAGGAATCTGCAGATCAAAAAAAGAAACGGCTACATTTTTCTCTTTAAGTAAGGATTTATGGAAGTATTAAATAAATTTGTGGAATAGTACAAGTGATTTTCTGTTCATTACGGATTTATGTGTAATATTGAGTACTATGCCTAACGATTTATGGTGCGGATCTTCTAAAGTTAAAGGATCCGAGCATGACGACAGAACAATCGATATTAGAAAATATAACGTCAAGTATTCTTTCATGTGTGTTGAGGCAATTATTATATTGACACAAGTTGGTTTCAGCCATAAAATCAGATAATAAAATAAGTAATCGGTGAGTGTCAGTTTCAATAACCTTCAAACTGTTCGTTTCGAGATTCATGCTCCATGAGGCCGCTCTAATGTTAAAATCACCCGTTATTAAAAATAATTCATCAGGGTAGTCATTTACTAATTGTATCACCCTAGCAAAGAAATAAGTTAAATATTCGAAATGTCTTGCATCGGTGCTGCGCTTATCAAGATTAATATTTTTACTTTTACTACGCTGCGCATAGATGCAAGCAATGTTTATTTTAGTAAAATATCGAGAGTTTGAGCGGCAGCTCGATTTGGAGTGAAGGTCAAGGGTTAGCTATATTTCCTCGGCCGGCGCAGGAGCGCACCACTCATTAAGCATTTCAACTGCGAATCCGCGGCGGACGGCCACTATCACGCCACCACCTACCTCCATATAAGTAACTAAGGCATCTCTGTCACGTCTGTATAAACTATACCTGTGGTCGAACAGTTCCGAGTCCATAAAACTATCATTTAACCATGATTCTTAAGACTAACCCATTTTGTAATACCCATTTTAAATCATGCTGGGACAACTGATTTGATTTTCAGTATATGGATACTTTTAACTCAGAATTAATTTTTACACTATTCACAATATGAATTTGATCGACAACGTCTTGAGCGATATTCAAATCAGTGTTGAGTGTATAAAAATAAACACAGTCTTCATATAATTTGACATACCAACCACAAGATAGACCTTGATTAGCATGCAGTTGACTTACGAGGTGAGATATCATCTTCAGCTATTAACTTTTTTTGAAGTTCTGCATCTCTTATTTGGCACTGTTGCCGCCTCTCTGAAGGATTTTTGCGTCTTTTGCTTGTTGTGCTCAGATACGAAGGCAAATTGAAAATTCCGTAGTATCAGACACATGTTAAGACGAGAAGTGTCTCTGAAAAGGATTTACGTTTTCGTTACGTTCATTTTTAGTCCTACTGATAATAACAGTGGTTTGATTTGTGTAATTATGTCGTCTAGGTTTTGCAGTTTATTAGTTATTATTATCACGTCGTCGTCTGCAAACGAGAGTATGACGGGTAGTTGAATCTCGTTGTCATGGTCAAGATGCATTTGCCGGAATGACTTCCATTGTTACCATATTTAAGGGGCTGCAATTGTTTTGTAGCGCTGAAATAAACCTTATCTCCAAAAGCTGTTATTTTTTAATGCTGCACATGTTGGGGTGTTTACTGACAAGGGACGTTTGTTTTTTATGCGTCTAGTTTTGTACTTCCTAAAGGGACAAGAAAAAGAAAATAATTTGTCACTCTTTCGAGTGACTTGTAGTTGAAAATAAATTTGATAAGGATTTTGATATTTGAAGTTTTAAGGTTCTAACGTTAGCCAGACGGGTAGGTATTATTCGATTTATTACATACAAAGACAGGTCCAAGCTCCGTGCAGAATTGAAAACGCACGGGAGATGTGTAGCGCGAGGTAAATTGTGTTTTAGTAGGTGGAATTAAAGTTCAAACTTCTTTAGCAATAACTCATAAGACTTTGTTTATAAGTTTGAGACTATAATAAAAGGGACTTCGTTGTTCATTGTTTATACTTAGTAAGACTAGATTTATTGGTGTTATCTTGGTGATATTATTTGGTGGTGCAGTGCACGAACACTTTTGAACCAGCCGCCACTGGTAGATATGTAGGTATTAAGCGGTTTATCGGTTTTCAACCTAATATTTTGGGTGTGAGTTTTACAAGTGTGAGCTTATTTAAGTCAGCATAGGTCTTGGGGTCCTCTTCTCCGTGTGTTTTGTACTGCAATTAAAACCCTAGCTTTATGAAGGTGGTAAAATGCGAATATAAGTGGTCGTTTGTTGATACGCTCCCGGCTCAGCTCGCGTTCTCGTTCCTGCGTGATAATGGAGAATTTGGTTGCAATTAGTTTTATTTGAGGCAGGAACGGTCTCACCGAAGGTCTCCCATAGTGTCTTCTGTGTTGCAGCTGTCCTGTGCTGATGGCTGGCTCCTATACACTTGGGGGCCTGTTGCGTCACCCAGATTTAGATCCGCAGTATTGTACTTAGCTAATGCTAAGTCAAAAGCTTGGATTTAGCTAAACTTAACACCACACACATACTACACTGTTACGCGTACGGCGAGTAACGAAAATGATGGAACATAAACACGGCACTAAACAACTGTAAACAACGGGCTCGTTTACACAAAGGTTTTGCGGAGCAATTTGACACGTCCGTCCGTCTCGGCGGCTGACGAAAGATCCATACATTATTAGCAATTAGTGACTCATACTCACTCTGCACAACTGCTTTCCACTCCTCAGCTCTAGAGCATGAAATAGCCTCTTCATAGGATTGTGGTTCAATGTCATCTTGTGCCACAAAAGTAGTATCATAAGCTTCATACCTTTTTGGTTCAACGGATCGAGTAGTACGCACTGGCCGGGTACTAGTATCAGTAGGAAATCCTGAACCTGTAACAACTTCCCCTCCAGAAGCAGCCTTGTTTGACGTTGACGACGTCACATGCTCACGCAGACCACGACTCTCCCTCGCTTTCACTACTGCCTGTGCAGTATTAGTAATAAATTTATTTTTGTTAGTCAAAGTGCCAAGAATGGAAAGTAGATGGCGCTGTACGTTTCTGCATCGCGGTATCGTTTGCCTTTACTTTTCGGCTACTTATTTTTCGAGTGTATAATTTAATTTGAGGATTTACAGTCTCATTGGTATTTTATTTCCTATACCTAGGTCCAAAATTATTCAATTAGTAAACTTTCAGCTACACAAGCCTCACCTATCTATAATATAAAAATGAATCGCAAAATGTGTTGGTATAGTGCTCGCCAATCTTTATGTCGCCTCTGAAGCTAGCCCCAAGAATCGGCGCACTAGCCGTTTTACGGTGTCAGGGGGACGTTACAGGAGCGAGGGCGCGGAGCACTCCCGCCTGCGTGCCGCACCACACCCCTCGCTCGCCTCTCAGCAGGTGTGAACACTATGCGTTAGTGTTAGTGCTACGTCCGTACACTACAAGTCATTATATTATGTATTTTAATTTTATATTTGAATGTTATTAAAACAAAATCTATTTACAGGTTCTGAAACCAACAAAAAAGTAAGTTCAATGAACTATTATTCATACCGCCTAATGATTCGGGAAAATGAAGATAATCACATATTGAAATGTCGGCGATTATATCACAAATATGTTGTTGACATGTATGTTAAAATTGAAACGGAGAGATTAACATTCATCAGGTTGAATCAAACCAAACTCCGATCTGAAGAGTATATTCACCTTCGAGATGCGATTAATACTGATGGAAATGCACAGAATGTCGGTCGGATGACTATTCTTCCAGCAACATACATCGGAAGCCCTCGGCATATGCACGAATATGCTCAAGATGCCATGTCGTATGTTCGTCATTATGGTACAGCAGATTTGTTCATCACATTTACATGCAATCCGCAATGGATAGAAATCAAGCAGGAGTTATTCTCTGGGCAATCACCCATTGATCGTCATGATATTACAGCCAGAGTCTTTAGACAAAAGTTGAAATCTTTAATGGATTTCATCGTAAAACATAATGTGTTTGGTGAGACACGCTGCTGGATGTATTCTGTGGAGTGGCAGAAACGAGGATTGCCACATGCACACATTTTGATTTGGTTGGTTGAAAAGATAAGGCCAAATGAAGTTGATGCAGTGATATCAGCTGAAATCCCTAATGTACAAGTAGATCCTGGATTGCATGAGGTAGTTATCAAAAACATGATACATGGTCCCTGTGGAACTCTTAATCAAAATTCACCGTGTATGATGGATGGTAAATGTTCAAAACGATATCCACGGACATTAATATCGGAAACAATTACTGGTAATGACGGTTATCCATTGTATCGTCGCAGATCGACAGCAGACAATGGAAAATCAACAATTGTCAAATTAAATCAACAAGATATTGAAATAGATAATTCTTGGATTGTTCCATATTCACCCATTTTATCAAAGACATTCAAAGCACACATCAACGTTGAATCTTGCCATTCAGTGAAATCTATAAAATACATTTGCAAATATGTAACCAAAGGGAGTGATATGGCTGTGATTGGAATTGGTGCAGAGAATTCCAATGATGAAGTTACCCAATACCAAATGGGCCGCTATGTCAGTAGTAATGAAGCAGTTTGGCGAATATTTTCTTTTCCTATTCATGAGAGACACCCTTCTGTTGTTCACTTAGCTGTGCATTTAGAAAATGGACAAAGAGTGTATTTTACAGCACAGAACGCAGTACAAAGAGCTGCTCAGCCACCATCTACTACATTAACCAGTTTTTTTGAGACATGCCAAAACGATGATTTCGCACAAACATTGCTATATTCTGAAATGCCAAAATATTATACCTGGAATCAATCCTCAAGGAGATTTATACGACGGAAACAAGGAAAACCAGTTCCAGGATATACAGATGTATATTCCACCGATGCGATTGGCCGGATTTATTCAGTACATCCAAGCAATGATGAATGTTTTTATTTACGACTGCTATTAGTCAATGTACGTGGCCCAACATCATTCCAACAGTTACGAACTGTTGATGGTGAATTGTGTGGATCCTACAGAGAAGCCTGTCAACGTTTGCAATTGCTTGAAAATGACGCTCATTGGGATCAAACTCTCAATGATGCTGTAATATCATCACACGCTCATCAAATACGAACATTGTTTTATATAATCATATCTACATGCTTCCCATCAAACCCAATTGATTTGTGGATCAAGTACAAAGATTATATGTGTGATGATATTTTGTATCAAATACGGAATAGAATGGGAAATCCAAATATACAAATCAGTGAAGAAATTTACAATGAAGCATTGATTTCAATTGAGGACATGTGCTTGATAATGTCAAACAAACTATTAATTCAATTAGGCCTGACCGCGCCCAATCGTCCAATGCATGACGCTTTTAACCAAGAGTTGCATCGAGAAAGACTGTATGATCTCAACGCTTTGAAAGAATTAATTCAAACAAATCTTCCACTGTTAAATGATCAACAGAAGTATGTATTTGAAACTCTTATGAAAGTAACAAATGATGAAACTGGAGGGATTTACTTCTTAGATGCACCTGGTGGTACAGGAAAAACTTTTTTGATTTCATTAATATTAGCAACAATTCGCTCACAAAATAAAATTGCACTTGCACTCGCTTCGTCGGGAATCGCAGCAACTTTGCTTGAAGGTGGTCGAACAGCCCATTCAGCACTCAAAGTAACCCAAAGTAACACAAAGTAACCCAGCTGACGAAAATATTCTTTCCGGTTCGACACTTGTAGCTGGAATTGATAGAAAATGGTCATAAGCTTGTGACAAACAACGCCCACGATCTCCACCATTTTCAAAAAGTGCCATCTCGATTCTCACAGTCGTATCAAGGTCTTCATCCTGTGCAGGTCTTACACGTTTCACGCTTGCAGCTTTTTGGAGCTTGGCGTTTAACTCTTCACTTTTCGAAATACCACTTCTTTGTACTTCAGGTTCACCTTCCTCTTCTACAATTGGAAGTGGCAATGAACTTTGAATTGTTGGGGGAGGGGGATTAATGCGTCTTTAGAAGTGTAAATACACTTACCAACGTTAGTTTCGTCGCGAAACACAAAATCCATAGCCGAAAACCACCAAACACTCTCATTGCAGTCCACAAACTAACAGTGATGAACAAGCGAGGCGGCGTGCCATTCAAAATGGCCGCTCGTACACCTCTCCGTCGCCGCCCCCTTACATCTTTTCGACCGAGAGTACCCAGCAGAGTACTCTATCTAACGCTAATCGCGTATAATTCAAGTGGCATTATTTTAATACTGAATTTTTGGTTATGTTTTTATAGCCAAATCCATCGCTTTGGATACGTTTTCAAAATATTTGTGCTTTTAAAATTTGTTTTTGATTGATATATCTAGTACTCGTAATAACTGAATTTTGGTTTAAATTTTTGTTGCTGGAACCGAAAGTACCGAAAGAACCGGGATTTACTTTTGAATCCCGGTTCTGGTTTTTAATTCCGAAGAACCGAGTTTTCCCGGTTCTATACCCTAATGTGGATATTAATTTTTAGGGTAATGCTATAAGGTTCTTAAAATAATAAAATATGATAATCTGTAATGTTTTACTATTGCTTTCTCAGAACTTTGGGTATTTGGTTTTACGATTGGTAAGTCAGCACTTTGGGTACTTGGTGCGAGTTCATCATCTCTAGTTTCCCATTCTGGAACAGTTTCTATTACTGTGAAAAAAAAAACATTTTGTGGCAAACAATAAGTCTATGGAAAAGAAAATTTGTGAGAGAGACAATTAGTGTGTTAGAGATAAATTAGTAGGTATAGGAATTATCAGACATTACCATTTCTTTCAGCTAATTCTGGTGCAGTTTCTTGGGTACTGCTGATTATACTCGTAGGAACAAGTATCATGTATCAAGTATCAAGTCAAAAGGATTGCTTAATCCAACTGCACTAATATTGATGAGGCTTAATATCCTGGATGTAATTTTTCCTTTGGAGGTCCTCCGCCTGTATGATAGATTTATTTTAGAATGATAGATGCATTTTGAAACGTTATTATACATTGGGTATCACTGCGTTTAAATTTAATAGTCTTCTTCTTGGTCCTAGCCTCATCACTGAGTTTCATGACCGACAGTGAGGATGTCACTAAGGTTAGCTCTCGCCAGCAGCGTTCTTTGATTTAAAGTGAAGTGTATGCTATGGTCACGGTAAATCTGAACGCTATGAGACCAGTTAAATGTAGGTATAACTTTATGAGTAGTACACTGAGAGTTAATACTAAAACTAAGCATTAGCTTGAGTAGCTACCTGTTTTCAGGATCTCAATTCTGTCACTTGCAGCTTCCTTCTTTGCACTTTTTTTTCATGCTCTCATTGGGCTTTAAGATTATCAGCAGTGCGATGGGTTATACTGTCGTCGTCGTTCGGCATCCTACCTAATCAGCACGTACAATTTTGCTCTCTGCCTAACTAATAAATAGTGTAGTTTAAAATCCGATATCATAGACTTTTCTATCAGATTTCGTTAAAGTTAATCTCGTTCCTCTTACTATCAAAAACAGTTTTTAATTTTATTGCGTAATTAAGTAAATATTCGCAAAAAAGTGTTTGTAACGGTCAAATCATAACAAAGAAGTCAGTTCGCAAACGCTTGTGATTCATCATCACGACGTCGTCGCCAAAACCGGTCAACTGCGGCACACACGCAGCGGGCTCCACACGCACAGGCAAGCTGATATCCAGTGAACATACGTCATTGCGCTGCCGCCACTGCCGCCGCGTACCACCGACACATCGACATCGGCGGTGAGTCAACTCAACCGCTACGCTGACTAAACAGCTACGCTGCCGCTACGCCACTGCTACGCATCGTGGGACTGTCTCGTGCGTGCGTTTGTTTACCGGAAATCCCAATCAGCGCTTCGATGTCTAAAGAATCCAAGAGCTCGAGCACTGCTTTAAATAATACTATGGCCAATTTATCTTGTTTTGGCTGTCGCCTAGCGTTTGAAGAGCAAGACGATCATGTCGTTTGCATGGTTGATAATTGTCACAAACTGTATCATATCCTATGTGCTAGTGGTCGTATTTTGTCATTAGAAGAGAAAGCATCCTGGGTGTGTCCCGAGTGCCAACGTGACTTGAAAAAGGGTGGAGACAATAGTGCTACTCCCGTCGGTGCCCCCAAGCTAAATTCTATTAACGTGACACTAAGGAACAAAAAACTCCAACCTTTATCTCTTGAAACTGGATCCGATTGTCATAACTGTGAGTACATGGATGTCATGGCAGAAGTCCAACAGCTTCGAAGTGATATGTCAATAATCAATGACACTTTGAAGCAGATTCTTGCATCAATGACAGGACAAACTGATGCGTTGGGGGCTGTCACAACACAGTTGACCTGCATAAATAGGAAACTCGCACGCCTTGAAGCTGATACTCAGCGTGGTTGCAAACAGGTACAAATTGATCCCGCACCCAAAAAGATAGCAGTTCACCAGAAAGTTCCCGAGACAACATATGCTTCAAAATTGATTGCTCAACCTCACGGGAAGGGTTCTGTTACTAAGGCCACCAGTGAAGGAGAACCAATTATCGAAAGCGGTAAAAATGATAACAAAATGCATTCAACCGCTGTGCCCCCTTCTATGAATGCTTCGCATGGTGTGACAATTGATAGCCAGAAGAAAAATCGTCATTCTACATCATTAGTATGCACAGCCGGACCTAGCGTTACTACCCTGAAAGCGGTGGAACGCCGAAAGTACTTTCACCTGTGGAACATGGCATCAGGAGCAGATGAAGTTAAAACATACCTTCAACAGTTTTGTGACAAAGAAGCATTTTCAGTAGAAACTCTGAACCCTAAAGGAGACTACAAAGATCTTACACTTACAAGATCGGTGTCTCAGTTCCAATGTATGAAAAATGTTTCTCAACAGAAATCTGGCCTGAAAATGCGAGAGTAAAGGAGTGGATTCCCTTTCGAGGACCACCCAAGCCTGCGAGCCGAGCCTAAAACATCAAAGTCATCTAACATCACATTAAGTATCATCTACCAAAACGTCAGAGGTATGAACACAAAACTTCAATTCTGGAGACAAAATTTGCTTATGTTGGACCAGCATCTTGTGGCAGTTTCTGAAACGTATCTGAGTGCATCTGTAGAAGATGCTGAAGTTGTATGTGGAGGCTGGAGTCTTCTACGACGTGATCGCCCGAAACTAGGTGGTGGGGTACTGCTCGCAGCTCGACCGGGTCTGTCATTAAGAAGACGACACGATCTTGAAACAGATGATGGAGAAGATCTCTGGGCGTCTATCACTTTTCATAATGTGGACTTCAATATTTGTGTTTTTTATATACCACCAAAATCATCAGATAATGTTTACCTAAAATGGTTCCAAAATTTAGAAAATCATATTGAAGATCTAAGTAATGTTATAGTCATTGGTGACCTCAATCTCAACAGTGCATCCCTTAATATTTCAAATTATTATGGTTATTTTTTAAATATTTGTGGTCTGTCAGAGAGGAATGAAATTGCTAATGTGTTTGGAGGAAAGCTAGATGTAGTTTTGCTGGCCGATGGTGTGGGTGGGGTCTCCGTGAGTGAGGCGGAGTGTGGAGGTTTAGTACCGCGTATAGATCTTTACCATCCCCCGCTGGACATTGCCATACCCCTTTGTGGGCTGCACTGTGCTCTCGGCTCTAATTACGTCGATGCCAGCAACATTGACAATAACCACGACTGGAACTTTAGTAGGGGTGATTATGTACTACTACATAAGTTGATGTCCGAAGTCTCGTGGGATGTAGTTCTGCAACAATATGATGTAGACGATGCCGTGGATTCCTTTTATAATATTTTTAGGAAACATGAACAATTTCCCTTAATAAAAAAAAACATAAATTAGAAACCTAACCTCGGTTTTATTCAAATCTAGAAATTTACAAACAAAAGGAACAAATCGAGTAACAAACTAAAACTAACTGACTATCTAATTTTAAACATGGAATCAACTCTTTACTGATACAATCACACAATGACTCGCGAGACCGGAATTTACTCTACTCGACAAACACTAGGTACGTAGCTTATGCTTGTAGGACGGATGCAGGGCAAATGAACGAGACAGCGATTCGGGTTGCCTTATATAGGCCTAACCGCCGTCATTGCTGATTCACTAAGGGTGGCGCTAAAACGGCTTCTCCTGACAAAGAGTCGTCCTCGACTCGAGCTCCGGACGCAGATGTGCCACTGGGACCAGCGACGTCTGCGTCTTCAATAGCGTCCAGCGAGGGCATTGCCAAGCCAGCACCATGTTGTACCGACGTAGTAGCTTCAATTCCGTCCGAGTCGTCGTTATCTGCAATGAGAGTAGTCGTTATAAAAATGAGTTAGCAATAATATGTATGCACACTCATCCTCCCGTACGTATTTCAGCCATTCAACCTTCCACTTAATTCATAACTCATCACTCAATAATCATTAAACACATAAGTACAGTTCACACAAGAACATTCACTTAATTCATACTTCATCTTACAATTACCATTTCATAACTCACACATACTTCTCCGCCTATCGAGATATCTCAAAAGCTTAGTAAGTAAAACAAACAGGCCCCCTTCTTACACCACTCGTAGTCCTCGTTCTTACTCTGGCGACACCCGGCAGCACATAGCAGTCGAGCTTCCATCAGCCAGCTAAACCGTTACCAAACCATGGTAACCGCCGAGGCAACTAACAAATAGTAAACCACCGGCTTACACGAGACTGTCTCTGTCCCATGTGTCACGTCACACAAAGTTCAGCCTCCCCAGGCGTCACACACAGTTCAGCCTCCCCAGGCGTCACACACAGTTCAGCCTCCCCAGGCGTCACACACAGTTCAGCCTCCCCAGGCGTCACACACAGTTCAGCCTCCCCAGGCGTCACACACAGTTCAGCCTCCCCAGGCGTCACACACAGTTCAGCCTCCCCAGGCGTCACACACAGTTCAGCCTCGCCTGCTCGCAGGCAGCTCGTACAGTCGTGGGTTGTCTGCATGCCAAGCACGCTGCACCAGTCAACGGAAGGCAGCACTTCAGCAACCCGTCACTAACACAGGCATCCCCTCACGTAGCCTGCAACACACAGAGAGACATGTAACAAAATTACTCACTATCGAAAAATGCTGCGCATGTCTCCGGGCACCATTCGCCTTTCCACGGCACCATATACTGGGCTGCCGCTTGGTTGGTCTTGCCGTAGCCTCCCCTAAGCAGCTTCAGCTCGTACCGACCACTCGGTAAGACCTTGGTCACCTTGTATGGACCGCGCATTCCAGGATCTAATTTGCCTGTGGACTGGGAATATTTTATGACAAACACCAAATCATTTTATGACAACCACCGATGCATCTCCGGTGTGATGTGATGTAGATCACAGCCAAGCTCGTTCATCCAAGAGATAAAATCATTTGACTCGAACATTCGTCCTTTGTCGGTAACCATCAACGTCGGCACTCCGAACAAGGATACGGCATTGGTGATAGCTTGCTTGAATTCAGCTATGTCTTGTCGATGGATGGGGTACAGCAAGCAGTACTTAGAAAACGAGTCCACTAGAATGAGCACAAACTTGTTACCTTCTGACAGGGGCAATGGGCCTAACGAGTCCACATGTACCGTGTGGAAAGGTGTTTCCGGTTTCTCCCAAGAAGTTATGTTCTGCAGAGGAGCTCGTGGGACGCGCTTCTTCGAGATGCATACGAGACAGTGTGCGACATATTTTTGTACGAACTGCCTAAGCCCTGGGAACCAGAAGTGCTTTAGGATGAGGTCTAACGTCTTGTCAGCTCCAACGTGCTCGTGTTCGTCGTGGAACACCCGAAGTAGACTCAGCCGATGACCTTTTGGGATGTAGCAAAGGAGTCGGGGATCCTCACTTACGGGTGTGTATCGGTAGTACAGCAGATCGTTTCGGGCGACATACCGGCTGGCGTCCAGGCTGCCTTTGTGTAAATTGACAAAAACGTGACGATTTTGTCAGGCGTCAGTTCGGCGTTCGCTGCAGCTGCACGAACTTGCGGGTTATCTATTCCACGAATGATAATGAGCGTTCTCATTTCGTCGCTAAGTCCCTGCACTATTCGTAGACGCAGTAGGGTACGGCGCGCGTACTCCGCGTACGTGGTGTACTTATCTGAGGTTGTTTGCATGGCCGTCAGTAAAATATTTGCGTAATCTAATTTACCTGGACAAAGCGGCCTGAACTCGAGCTTAAAGTTAGACCATGTTCGGTCGTTAGTGACCCATTCGGACAACCACAGCTTAGCATCACCTTTGAGACACAACGACACGCGAGATAAGGTTTCGTGATCATTCCACCCATTTGCGTCTCTGGCGCGATCTACCTCCTCAATCCACGTATCGATATTGGTCAGAGCGGGGTCAAAGTTTGAGACGAAGTAATGTTTTGACCTTACTGGCTGTACAGATTTGAAAGCCTCCGCTATCGCGCATGCGAGGGTAGACGCCTCAGAACGCTGAACAGATATCTCATGGGACCGATGACGACCCTCAGGAGTGGCCTGAGATGTTTCCACAACTTCGGGTAAGGGCGGTGTTGTCACTCTATGAGGGGGCGATACGAACTGGTTATTATCGACGTTCGCGTCAGTATTCATGGGGACGTTTACTCGCGTTACTCGTTTTACAGATGTTGTTGACCGTCTACGTTCGCGATAACTATTGTGGCGATGTCGACAACATGACCTACTTTTTGATCGTCGTAGGGGCGATCTACTCACTGAGCGATAATACCTATCAGGGGTAAACGAACGCCTACGCGATTCACGGGAGCGTGACCGCCGCCGATTACGCCTATTATCAGTCGCGACTCGCGAACGCGACCGTCTTCGACCACGCGAGCCATTCTGTGAATGATTTCTAGATCGACCACGAGATCTACTTCGCGGCATATAGAAATCAAATTGTAAACAAAACAAATGTACTCACTCGGGTTGATAGCAAAATCACACTAACAAAACAAAACAAAACTACCTACTCGTAATCGGTAGGTACTCGCACAAAACTATCGTTTAGTTTGTTCCTTTCGTTTCAGTGGGCTATATTTTTTGATTGTTTACCCCACTTCTGATTTTAGGAAACATGAACAATTTCCCTTAATAAAAAAAAACACAAATTAGAAACCTAACCTCGGTTTTATTCAAATCTAGAAATTTACAAACAAAAGGAACAAATCGAGTAACAAACTAAAACTAACTGACTATCTAATTTTAAACATGGAATCAACTCTTTACTGATACAATCACACAATGACTCGCGAGACCGGAATTTACTCTACTCGACAAACACTAGGTACGTAGCTTATGCTTGTAGGACGGATGCAGGGCAAATGAACGAGACAGCGATTCGGGCTGCCTTATATAGGCCTAACCGCCGTCATTGCTGATTCACTAAGGGTGGCGCTAAAAATATTATGTACGGTATACTTGACCAGTGTGTTCCTAAAAAAAAGAGACCTGATACACGCAAAAGACAATATCCAGTGTGGTTTACAGCTGACATTATAGTAGACCTTAGTCGTAAGGCATCTCTGCATCGTACTTGGAAGTCAACAAGGAATGCAGAAGTATACGCAAATTTCAGTGCACTTAGAGCAGGGTTAAAAGTTCGTATGTCATTGGCCTATGAGTCGCATATGCGCGAGATTGAAGAAAATATCAAATTCAATCCACGAGCTTTCTGGAAACACATTGCCAGCTTAAAGTCAAAGGGAGGTTTTGTACCTCATGTGTTCCACGAAGGAAAGGAGTATACGGGAGCAGAAGCAGCATCTGCGTTTGCCAATTTTTTCGCAAGTGTGTTCCTTCCGAGCACACCCATGTTAGATTCAGACCAAATCAATAGCTCGGACAACACCGGGGACTCCAAGTACATTGATATAAACCAGATACATGCTGCTGAGATTGAATTGGCTTTGAAACGTCTTAGGGCTAGAAGTTCTATTGGTCCAGATGATTTACCCCCATATTTGCTCAAAACCTATGTAGACCAACTTAAGGTCCCGTTGGTATACATTTATAACCTTATTCTGACAACAGGTAAATATCCTGCAAAGTGGAAGATCTCACGCGTGACGCCGATTCCCAAAACCAGGGACACTTCTTCAGTTGCCGAGTACAGACCCATAGCCAACTTATGTTCCCCAGCAAAAGTCTTCGAATCAATTGTGCACAAGAAGATTTATCCACAAATACAACCTTTTTTGAGTGACTCCCAGCACGGTTTTAGAAGTCATCGTTCTGTAGACACCAACCTTTTGACACTTGTTGACATGGTCTCAGGATTAATGGATGAGCGTGTGCAAGCGGATGTCATTTATTTGGACTTTAAAAAAGCGTTCGATAGAGTTGACAACGATGTACTTCTGAGAAAATTGTGCAATATTGGTTTATCTCCAAGACTTTTGCGATTTTTCGCAAATTATCTGAGTGACCGGAAACAGTACGTAAAACACGGTTGTTTCGAGTCGAAACCGTACTTGACGCGTTCAGGAGTGAGCCAAGGCTCTATTCTTGGTCCGCTTCTTTTTGTGATCATGATTAATGACCTCGATGCCGTGCTTCGTCATACTTCATGCCTTCTGTATGCAGATGACCTAAAGTTAGTCAGGGGCATTAGTCAGGATTATGATAGCAAGTTGCTTCAAAACGATCTCAACGCCGTCTATCTTTGGAGCCTGGAAAACAAACTGCATTTTAACCCCGATAAGTGTTGTGTAATGTCTTATACACGATCCCCTCAGCCAAAACATTTTTATTACACTTTGGGTGATGCGAATATTGCACGCGTTTATTCGGTTAAGGATCTAGGTGTCACTTTTGATACTCGGCTCAATTTTCATGACCATGTGGTGAACCTAGCAGCAAATTGTTTTAGACGGCTAGGGTTCGTTATGCGAAACTGCAGGGACTTGCAAGACCTGAAGACCATTCAGCTTCTCTTCACATCGCTTGTTAGGACCAAGCTCGAGGCGAGTTCTGTGATATGGAACCCATATGAGAGCACATACACTCTTATAGTAGAAAAGGTGCAAAAAGCTTTCCTACGTTACCTATATAAAAGAAAGTTCGGTTACTACCCTTTTATGTATCCCACCCCTTTTCTCCTAGGTACGCTCAATTTGAACTCACTGGACGTCAGGCGCAATACGGACTTATTGGTTCAGGTGTGCCGTATTTTGCGGGGTGACTCTGACTGCCCCAAACTTGAAAACGCTGTAACCTCGTTTTTTGCACCCAAAAATTACAGTCGCGCGCGTAGTCACAAGCTGCTACACGTACCCACCGTTAGAACCATGGCGCGACGTCGTTCTCCGCTTCCGCGCGCTCTGGAGGGCCTAAACACACTGCTGTCAGCAAATACAACGTGTGATCTGTTTGCTGATAGTTTGATGAACGTGTTTCGTGAATGTCTGAGGTTATGTGAGAAAGATGCAAAAAAGAGTAGTATTGTGTAATTATTTGTTATTTGTATTTGTAAATAAATGTTATTTGTAAATTATTGTAGTAGGTATAGCGTATTAGATTTAAGTATCTGTAAAGCTGTACTGTAAATGTATTAAATAAATAAATAAATAAAATAAATAAATAAATAATACTGGTTTGGGAATTATACTTGTTGCTGATTACAACCCATTCTGATAGTTTTTCCTTCATGGATACACCGTCTGTCTTTCTATTTTCTATTACAGAAAAATGCTCTGTAACCAGGTCGATTAATAATCTTTTCTCTGAAGCCATCCAGTTGGCGGACCGTTTTCTCTTCTGTACACTCATCTTTTGTTTCAATATAAAACAATAATAACAAGCAAAGAAAAACTAACACGCACCCACAGTAAATCACCACAAACGAACGAAAACATGCGAGGTTATGTTAATAGAATGTCAAAAATGATATGTCAAGCAACGATTATCCTAACAAATAAAAACGTCTGCAATGTTGCTTACAATGTTCGTGTATTCACGATTCTTAATTTTGACGGTTATCAAACACGTTTCGTTCTTCCATTCAACATTAAGAGTAACTACGCAAGAGTAAATTTATTCTGGAAGAGCATGGTGAAATGGAAGTGAACATAACTCTACATTAATCCTAAGAATAAAAATAATCCGGGTATAGCTAAACTGGAGTACCATCAAGTTTACTCTGCGATAGCGAAATCGGCCCTTAGGGCGGATTCGACCAACCAAGCTTTATACCAGGAATAACTAATCTCAGAATAAATTTACTCCCTCGATTTTAATCTCAGTATAACTCGTTGCGTTCTACCAAACTATTTTTATACTCGGGATAACTATTCGAGAGAATAAGAACGTACCACAGAGCACTCATAATATAATTGAACGAATGCCGAATGAACGTAAAAACCGACAAAATTGCTGTGATAATATTCCTTAAGCCAAAGTACTAAAAGTAGGAGGCTGAAACAAAAAAGAAAAATTATAGTTATTATAATAAATTCAGAAGACGTTTAAAATTTCTAAATCCAACCAAATGCTGGCTGATTTGGTAATGGCTGATTAACATTGATACATGTAAATCAGCCATTATGCTACGTATTGGTCAACTTTGAACCGATTATGCTGTTATCTGTCAAAAATATATGATTGCATACCTCTGAAAATAATTGGCTATCAGTGCTTCTCGGGCTCCACTAATTCGTACAGAATTTTGATTTATGTTGTTTACTCGTATTTGCCCATTTCTTATAATTTCCTCCCATGGCGCTGGAAGTTGTAGTTCAAGATCATCCTGAGGAATCTCTTCTCCACGGCGGCGTAGAATATTATGCAGCACAGCAGTGGCCACAATAATAACCAAGGATTTATCCAGTTTAACACTCATCCCCATAGCTAATACAGGGAAACGTCTCTTCCAAACACCATAGGACCTTTCGACTGGGTTCCGTGTCCTTATTTGAGACTCATTATAGAGCTGCTCGACTGGCGTTGTGGGGTTTACTAAAGGAGCCATCATGTATGGTATTGTGGAGGCATAACCCCCATCTACTACCAAATGTGCATTGCCGTAAGCACCAGCTTTAAACTTTTTAAACAGCTATTGAAAATAATCCTATCATGAGCTTGTCCTGGCCACCTTGCTACTATATCCATTATCTAGAGGTTGGCATTGCATATGGTTTGCACGTTGATTGAAAAGTAATGCTTTCTATTCCTATACAGTTCTGCTTCTTGACCACTTGAAACAAAAACTGTTTAGTTAGCTTGTGATTTAATTTTAATTTATGCTACTTATGTACACTTTAACACATTTATTTTATATACCTGGAGATGCAATACGCATGTGTGTACAATCCATGGCACCCACTACTGGTGGAAATTGGGCCATGTGATAAAATGCATCTTGCTCTCTTGTAATTTCTTCAGGCGTTTCAGGGAATTTGATATATTCCTTGTGCAATGAAGCTATTGCTGCACTAACTTGATGTATGATTTTATTTGAAGTGGAAACACTCAAGCCAGAGTAATCACCAATACTTCTTTGAGTGTTATTAGTAGCATAAAATCTCAATGTAGCTAGTAGCTGGTTTACTGGTGATGTTGAATAGTTCGTGTAAAAAAAAATACCTTTGTATTGTTTACAGCACACAATGCTACTTGGTTATAGTTTCAGCTTGTTGTAGGCAGGTACTAAATAGAGTAATAACTTAAATGGGCTCAGTATACTTACCGATTAGATATATACTCCAAACTATGTTCGATTTTGGACAGCAAAAACAACGTTGATGTCTTGGATAATCGAAACCTCACTGTAAAATCATGGTCGTCAAAACTTTCGAAGTAATTGCATCTTTCTCTGATCAATCTTGGACGCCTAGGTCTTAAAATTTCCTCGTCACTATCGAAGTCGTCAATCATATCTCTCAAGCGCCGTGACATCATTTTCTTAGAAAAAAACGTTTACTTAATTCAAGCTCAATTCCTTCCTACCACACGAAACTAACCGCTCGCAAACTTTGACAAACAGCTGACTGAAGAGTCGGTCGCCATTTTGATTTTCGTATTTAATCCAAGAATAAGATCGTTATACCGCGAGAATCGGCGGAATAGCACTATACCCGGAATAGTGTGAAGTTAATCCGAGATTAGTGGTTGGTCGAATGTAATATAGGTTTACTCCAGAGTATAACTCGATTTATTCTAGGAATAAGACTTATACCGAGTATAACTTAGTTCGGTCGAATCGGCCCTTATAGACATAAGATTTGTAGAGAGCTGTGGAACAAACAATACATCAGAAAGTTTTCTCACCTCATTATTACATATCAGTGTTATATCTCCAACACCTTTACTTTGCATTTGATCACCATTTACAGTTAAAATAAAGCTATTATTCATAGTGTCCTTAAAATTGCATAAAATGTTCTTATTATTAGTCATATGAGAAGTGCACTCACTGTCCACATAAAAGTCTATCGATTCATGATGAGCAAGTAGCGCCGAAGCAAAGTGCGTCTGATCATCCTTTCCTCCTTGACGTTTTTGGTCCCGCTTGAACTTGTAGCATTTTGGCTTAATGTGTCCAGCCCGCTTGCAATAATGGCAAACCACACCCGCCTTGGAATTCTGTTTGGAAACAAACGCAGCATTGTTAGCCATTCCACTTGACATTTTCCTGCGCTCTTCCTGAATCAATAAACATCTTCACTGTTTAGCTTTCCCGTCAAACAGTATGTTTCTAGGTTAGATACAACACTATCATACTTGAGGTAAACCATTCAGTAACAGTTCTGCAACCTCATCATGTTCAATCACCTTTCCGATGTCTGTTAATTGTTGAACAATTTCAATAATGCCTTCAATGTAAGAAGTCATGTCTGGATATTGACAGAACTCCACTTCACCACCCGTCGACTAATGCCCTTACCTTCAAAGGCAGCGGAGAGTTTGTCCCACGCATCTTTTGCAGATTTCGCATTCCTCACATATTGACAGAGAACATTGATAGATATGCTGGTGTGATCAAGAGCACGCTGATTTCTCACGGCGTCATCATACCTGCCAACCACAGTCTCCCAAAGTGATTCCAAATACAGTACCATTTTCATGGCAAATTTCCAAGTGTTGAAATTAGAAACACCTTACAGTTTTTCAACAGTATTTGAGGCACCTGTGATCCAGTATAAGCGTCGTTTGGGTTCGTTCCGGTGCCCACCACGTCCACTCCGCGGTTTTCAGTAATTGGCGGCGACATACTGGAGGTCAAGTCTTGATAACCTCAAACTCAAAAACGTCGCGCCTACACCTGCGCCTTATAACCCTGTCCTAGTACGATATATAAGTATAGATTGTTCATACCTTCACGTTAACTTGGGTCCATAGCCTGATAATCAGAGGTTTGAGTTCGTGACATGGATCTCGATATAGGACAGGTTAGCAGCAGGGGGCGAAATAATATGCTGTAGATCTTCGGAGAGTTCTATTTATTTATATAGAAATAAATATGTTAGTAAATAACAAAAGCACATTTGATTGATTTGGATTTTGTTTTACAAGTCAGTGAGATAAAGACTACGATGAAAGATGGAATACGGAATAGGATATGCCAAACGAATGTTGCCATAAAAAAAAACATCACAGACAAAAGGTACATAGAAGCATAAAGGGCATGCTACACATTCGATTCTTAACAGATCAAAGCAAATATGAGATCGATTTGTTGGGTTTCACTGAGTACTGGAGGGGACGCAAACAATGCCCTCTTCCTTGCAATGAAAGCTTCTGTTGTGACATGCAACTCCTGTACTTCATGTGTAATCTGATGGCACACCATGAAAGCTGGCTTCTTAGGAGCGAAGGTATGACGCAGTCTCTGTTTGAAGTCATCCCACTTGGTGGGCACAAAGGCGACAGCCTTTAACTCCCTGCCACCATACCGCAGCCTCACCCTTAAGAAGGAGCGGTAATTTGGGAGGATTTGTATACACTTGCTGCAGCCAAAAATGCTTCTACGGCACCAGTGTCCTTTTCGCCATTGTAAACGATATTACAGGATGCAAAGGAACCCTTTTAGCTCGCCGTGATAGTCTGCAGAATCTGCTGGAACTGCCCATTCGTCATAGCCATCTTCGATGTGGAAGTGGTCGTAGACTCGCAACTCTATTTTCAAACTTCGGCCCCACTTTGTAGCAGGCGATTAATTAAAAGATGCGAATCCAAAAACTATCTTCTTTATTGAACCCGAAGACAGATATGTCGCAGACTCAACTAACGCCGTCTATCGAGCCTAGTCGGAAATGTCAAGTAGTTTACTTGGGTATGGTCGATACAGCGATGGCAACACTAGTTTCCGGTTGTCTGATGTTTTTGACGTTTCGTTTGTCGGTGGAGTGCGGCTCGTCATCATTCTGTTGGAGAACGCCAAGACGAACGGTCATTGCCATAGAGTATATAATTAGACTGGAAATAGAGTTGTCACTCAAAGACCAGCGATTACAGCGCCCCGAACGGGAATTGGCGGAATCACTATAGCATATGTATATATATATATAAATACATATACTTCGTTGCTCTATAGATACAGTTCAAAAGGGCTTTCACTACGAGTTGCAAGAAACCATAATTAGTTTAAAGTTCACTAAAGAAAGGAAAGTAGTTTGAGTAACTTAAAGTGAACTTTAAACTGATAATGGTTTCTTACAACTCGTAGTTCAATGAAAATTACATTTAATTAAAACGCTTCAAAATAAAACACATTATTATAATGATATTATATTTTTATTTCCTTCTTTTCTGATTATATATAAAAGCCATTTTTTGCATCTCATCTTCGGGGTCATAGTCCGTCCTTCTACCATTCAACAATTTATTGATATCTTTGCACCAATTATACAAAAAGAAATTTCCTGATGTATCTTGTATATATTGAATTACGTCTGTTTTATGTTTGTTACATGTTATATAATCAAAATTGCATTGGCAAGCTAACACAGTTTTTATATAATTTTTAATATTGAATCTAGCACAATTTTTTCTCAAAATATGAATGACCACATCCTGTATGTCTGAAAAGGATGCCATTAATCGAAAGGCGGGGTACGACAGACACTTTTTATTTGTTTTGTATTCTCGCATCACTATCGAAAAATTGTCCTTTTTTTCATTTTGCAATGATTTCTCGCACAGCTCACATTTTTTAGATGTGTTTTGTTTTTCTCAAAATAAACCCCGCCACGTATTCTATTTGGGCAATAATTTTGGGACTTTTTAATTTATTTTCTATTCCAGTGAGAACGTGGTCACCAATATCATCGAAATCAACTTCCGAAGGAGCATCGCTCGACTTCACATTAGTGTTGAAAAAAATATTTTTTAGACTTTTAAAATTGTAACACCTGTCGACTTCGCAATTCGACCCAGGTGAATGACTGCTACTCAAATTGTTTATTAATAATGCAGCAAATGCTATTTCGAAGCCAGCACAAGTTGGGTTTGTGTTTCTGGACCCATGACTCCGAATGCTACCGAAAAAAAATTCTAGAGGATCCTGGTTTAAATATTGTAAGTTATTAATAGTAACTAACCAATTTTTGATTGATTGCACAACACCTATTTTTCCTTGTTTTGTGACATATTTCAGCGTATTTAGTACCCTTTTAGCTTCACGCCATACTCGATGGTGAGGCGAATTCTGTGTTAATGGTCCTAGCAGAAGCTTGCCTGATTTTTTAAATTAGGGTCGTTTCCATTGACGGAATCAAATAATTCATCAAAGAAAAGAATTATATCTGCGATCTGTTTGCACTCTTCATCAAATATTCCTTTATCTGCAAATAAAAACGTTCAGGATTAATTTTACATAATACTCATAATTCCAAATTAATCGGACTGTTTAGTGTCCTGACTGAACCAAATTTTGGAACACTTCTGCTCACTTAGACTTCTATTTGAGTGTGCTATAAGCCCTACATATAAACGAAATTTCACGTTTCTAAGTCAACTGGAAGTGCGCTATAGGTTTTGATTCCCCTGCGAGTGTCTCAAAAATGTGTATGAAATTGATTATGTAAAGTGCAATAACTTTTTTCGCGTCGAGATAGAAGACTGACTTTTTTACAGCACCATGGGGCCGGCCGTAGGCTTCTGTAGTAGGTATCAGTTTCAACTTGATATTATTACATACGGGGCCCGAGAAAAAGGGTCTTGACTCACAGACGGACGGACAACATAGTGATCCTAAAAGGGTTCCGTTTTTCATTTTGAGGTACGGAACCCTAAAAATAAGCTACATAGATTTAGTTTTTCATGAATATGGAAACTCACCAGCTAAATATCCCATGTTTATAGCAACAGTTCTGCTAAACACTTGTGTGGCACATTTAACCTTCATTTTCTTCATTTTCAAGTCGTAGTTATTTTGCACTTTGAAACACACGAAACAACAAAATTACCACAAAAATTTTCAACTTCAATGATGAATGAATCAAAAAGAAATGGCTGACCGTAAAAATACGTTCCCTTTCATTCATCCTGCCAACACTTACCATTAAACAAACCTAACATTGAACATACATACCTAATTTATTTTGGGTCAATAAAACATTGAAATGTGATTTTAACAAAAGATGCAGTTGGGCGGGCTAGATTTAAATAAATAAAAAAATATATATATATTAATTAGGAATACCCAACTGCAAAAATCTAGCATTCTATAAAAAAGCATTTGTTTAGGAATACAATATTTTAAGAATTTGAGCTGCGTAAGCCCGAACGTAATTCGATAACATATTTCAGGGTGACCAGATAAAAAAAAAAACAATAAACGCTATCTAGTGCCAATTGGTAAAATAACGATGAGTCCCTATCCATAAGCACTGTAAGGCAGTGAAAACACCGTGGTCATTGCTTTGAGGGTGCGTCGCTGTATTGAACTTACCGCGTTTCTCGACCAAGTAATCCGAATCTATCCGTCTGATCGTTGGTTGTTTCCTGTTAATTTGTTTGCAACAGTGAAAATAGACGTCTGTACTAAACAACCGAACTATTATTTTGAGGTTATTGCCATGTCTGACACACCTGACAACGAACCCTCCTTCCCGCCTTCGTCATCAGAAGTGCGATGAATCTACGTTCCATCTAGTGCCAATTGGTAAAATAACGATGAGTCCCTATCCATAAGCACTGTAAGGCAGTGAAAACACCGTGGTTATTGCTTTGAGGGTGCGTCGCTGTATTGAACTTACCGCGTTTCTCGACCAAGTAATCCGAATCTATCCGTCTGATCGTTGGTTGTTTCCTGTTAATTTGTTTGCAACAGTGAAAATAGACGTCTGTACTAAACAACCGAACTATTATTTTGAGGTTATTGCCATGTCTGACACACCTGACAACCAGTGGCGTGCACAGAACTTTTTGCTGGAAAAGCAAACAATTGGTCAAGAACAAAAATAAAAAAAATATGAAAAAATTTAAATATCACTTTGAAAAAAAAAAAATTGTATGACGCCAGGGTAGACAATGTCTACCCTAGAGTGAAAATTTCCTATACAAACTTTTTTTTTTCAAAGTGATATTTAAATATTTTCATATTTTTTTTATTGTTATTCTTGACCAATTGCTTGCTTTTTCAGCAAAAAGTTCTGTGCACGCCACTGCTGACAACGAACCCTCCTTCCCGCCTTCGTCATCAGAAGTGCGATGAATCTACGTTCCACACTACGCCAATGGAGTCTATTGTTATGGACTAAGATATTGATGACGTCAAAGGCGCTCATCCAAGCTATGAAAACACCAACATCGAGCCACGCAGCCCAGCAACCGGTGACGAAGCCCTTCACTTGCTTCAAGTGCAGGATGCCTGGACACATCGCTATTCGGTGCACGAGCACCGGGCAAGCAGGCAGCAGCGGTGGCGGCGGCGGCGCAGGCTCAGCTAGAAACGAGTGGCTCGTTGACGTCTGCGCCGTGCAACCTCCGTCCGGCGTTCTACTTCATAAAGGTGTACAATATTGTTTTTCTTATGATTCTGGCGCTGAGTGTACGTTAGTTAAAGAAAGTTTAGCAGCCAAATTGAGTGGCAAACGTTTTAATAATGTAGTAGCAATGACTGGCATTGGTGAGACGAGTGTACTCAGTACAGAACAGATTTTGTGTTGCGTAACAATTAACAATCATCCTCTTGAGATTATGCTACACTATATTGCCATGTCTGACACACCTGACAACGAACCCTCCTTCCCGCCTTCGTCAGATATAATAGAGGAATGATATCGTAAACAAAGCTATGTTCATATAGTACAGGGTGATCAAACCCAGTGCGTATATTATGTTATAAGTGAATAGCCGGAATCCAGAGCTGTCTAACTAGAGAGGTAAGAGCAGTCCTGAGGCGCGGCGAGAACTAGCTCTTGACCAGTGTTGCCAGGTCAGGTTTTTACTTTACCCCAGGCTCGGTCTCAATTTACCCTAAAATCTGTATTATTTTAAAAAAATACCCTAAAAATAAAAAATATTGTGTTTTCCTTCTTTACAAAAATAAAACAACTCAATATTTGTTCTTATTACTATATTAATGAGGACACATAACAATAAAAGTCTCCTCTGCATCACTCTTTTTTGTCATACATGCTGTTATTAAATTTGTCTAGCATTGTTTTTGAAGGATTTAAGTTAACACAAGATTTGTAAAATATGTTTAAACTGTATCTTACAGTCATTATATTCCGTATCATAGGAAGAGATAACCTATTTCTAAGCTTAGTTTTCACGACTGAGTATAGAGAAAAGGCTCTTTCTACGGCTGCATTATATATAGGCGATGACAAAAGCGACAATGCTAATTTCGAAATGTTGGGGAATCTTTTATTACCCCCAGCATCTGTGTCCCGCTGAACCTCAGCCCAAAAATCAATACACCGCGTTGTATTTTCCCAAGATTTGTTTTGTAAATTATTCCATTCTATTTCAACCTCTTCTTTAAATAAATATATATATATTGCTACAAAGAGCATTTATTTTATTTTATTTTTATTTTTTGTTTAATAATTAATAAACCTCTTCTTTACAGCCATATGACTCAGCTCTTTGAATTATTAAAGCATATCAACCAGTGTAGGTTTTACTTGATATGTAGCAATTTCTGGAGAAAGTTTCGCCATGGCTTTAAGGAATGTGATCTGTTTTGGCAACCTTTTCTGTAATTCGGAACACAAAGTAACTAGAAAGGTTTTGCATCTCTCACGTACGTCTTCTTCGTCACGTCGGTCTAGTTTCAATAGCGTCTCTTAAACTGTATAGCCAAAATGCATTGCAGATACATGCATCAAATGCTCTTGAAAACCAAATGATGCACATTCTCCTTCCGTAACAGTTTCGAGCTTCCGAGGTATGACAATGATTTGCAAGGATATTTTTAAATAGCAAAAACAAATCTTCTAATAGTTTCGCTAGATCGACATTGTCACTTTGAAAAAGGTAATTAACTTTAGTAACTTGCCGTATATGTACATCTAAGAACGTGAAGTATGCATGGTAAGCACTGCACTTCATAATGGCATACAGTTTTTCCGCCATAAAACATTCGTCTTCAGTCTTAGCCATCATGAAAAGAAGCTTCAATTCAAATTCAAATTCAAATTCAAATAGTTTATTTTGCAAAGCAGGTATAGATATATACACTTTTTACACGTCAAATTTAATCTAATAAAGAAAATATATGTAATAGAATAATAAATGTACATGAACTAAATTAAAGGTTTATTTAATTTATGTAGCAATATATTTACGATTAAAATGATAGGTAAAATATATATTATACAAGGTAAAATCCAATCAGCCGCCCGAACCCATACCGGAGACCCGGCCAGGGACCAGGAACAAGGTTCAGTGATCACCAACCGAGCCCCCAGCACGAATCCAGGCGGCCGACCAAATCCCATCCTATATACTACATACTAATAGGTTACATATATAAATACATGCCTACCTCCGCCCATTCGATTAGTCTTGCTAAGAAGAAGGGCAAGAAACTTAGCAAGATCATGTCTTTTTTTCAACATAAAACTTATACTATACAATATATGACTTATATCTACTTTAACCAAGGGATAAGAAAATACAAGACAGTAGGAATTCAGGTTAATGAAAAAAAGAAAAACATATATATCTTTGTCTACCTGTCTCATATAGTCCTTTTCCTTTTACAGTCTATAATCAATTAATGTTTACACCTTAGAGGAATCATAAGTTAAGAAATTATACTATTTAATTAAATTATAACTTACTACGAGTATCATTATCACTGTAACACCATGCTTCACCATCATCCAAATATTCATTTATTTTATAATATGCCTTTTTCAATAGGCCCTGCTTAATATACAGTTTAAACTTATTCTCTGACAAAGTAAGGACCTCCTTTGGAAGTTTATTGTAAAATCTTATACCATGTCCTACAAAAGAGGTACTCACCTTAGCGAGTCTGATTTTTGGAAAAGCCAGTTTATGCTTATTTCTGGTCTCCTTACAATGTTGCTTACCAAGCCTTGGGAAAGACTCAACATTTTTTCTGACATATCTAAGGACTTGGTAAATATATTCACAAGGAACCGTTAATATATTAATTTCTTTGAACTTTTGTCTTAATGAATCCCGGTGCTTCATATTATAAATAGCCCGAATTGCTCTCTTCTGCAAAACAAAGACTGCGTCTGTATCCGCGGCTCTACCCCATAACAGCATGCCGTATGACATAATGCTGTGAAAGTAACTAAAATAGACTAGTCTAGCAGTATCTACATCAGTAATTTGTCTTATGCGTCTAACAGCGTATGCGGCCGAACTAAGTCTACCACATAGGGCTTCTATGTGGGGACCCCACTGAAGACGAGAGTCTACCGTAATGCCTAAAAACTTTGTTTCGTTAACTAACTCCAGCTTGGACCCCTGCAAAAGCAAATTACCATCCACTTGAATTACATTTGGTAACGTAAATTTTATACACTTTGTCTTTTTTGCGTTTAAAACTAAATTATTTACAGTAAACCAATCAAGCACCAGTGATAAAGTTGTATTCGCGCCGTCAAGGATATCTTTACGTCTATTAACTTTAAAAATAAGTGACGTGTCGTCTGCGAATAATACTATCTTCGTTAAGTCTTTAACTAAATATGGAAGGTCATTTATGTAAATTAAAAACAGCAAGGGCCCTAATATGGAACCCTGCGGGACACCCATTTTAACTAATGCTCCACTTGATTTTACCCCGTTAATGTCTACCTTTTGAATACGATCACTAAGATATGACTTCAATAACGCCAAAGATTTGCCCCTCACTCCGTAGTGATCCAATTTACATAAGAGTGTTTCATGATTAACGCAATCAAAGGCTTTCGAGAGGTCACAAAATACACCAAATGCATCTTGCTTTTCTTCCCAAGCATCAAAAATGTGCTTAACTAAAGCAACTCCTGCATCTGTGGTTGACATCCCTCTAGTGAATCCATATTGTTCACAGTGAAGTAACTTATTTAAATTAAAATGAAATAACAATTGATTAAAAACTATTTTTTCAAAAACCTTACTCAATACCGGTAAAACTGACACAGGTCTATAGTTTGAAGGGTCCCCGTGGTCGCCTGATTTAAAAAGGGGGATCAATTTACTAAACTTCATTAAGTCAGGAAAGATACCATCATCTACACATTTATTAAAAATTAATGCCAAATAAGGAGCTATTAAATCAATGACAGAACTTATAACTTTCACAGATAGGCCCCATAAGTCCTCGGTTTTTTTCAAGTTAAGCGATTTAAATGCTTTAATTACAGTTAATGAATTAATATGTTTAAAAGCAAATACAGAAAGACACTGAGGTACGTGATCTATTAAAAGATCCTGCGCAAGCCTAGGGCTTGAATTTAAATCTTTAGTTGTTAAGGAAGGAATTTCAGTAAAGAATTGTTCAAAGGCATTCGCAACTTCTTTATCTCCTGTAACGACTTCATTGTTAATACTTAACTTAAGTTCGTTATCTCGTTTCTTACTTTTCCCAGTTTCAGTATTTATGATGTTCCATACTGTTTTTACTTTGTTATCGGACCTTTTAAGTTTTTTATTCAAGTAGATACTTTTTGCTTTTAAACACACCAATTTAAAGATGCGTGAGTAATTTTTCACGAATTCAGTAAATTTAACATTATTATTGTAGGACTTTATGTCGTATAATTCGTATAAATGATTTCTGCTTTTATAAATACCTGGTGTCGCCCAGTCACTGAAGGTGATTTTACTTTTGTTAGAAAGTTTTTGCATCTTAAACGTATTTTCGAACTCTTTAGAGACTATGTTGAAAAGGTCTGTAAAGAGAGCGTTTGGATCGTCTTGGAGAAGATTAAAATGTGCTAATTTAACTTCTAGATTTGCTTTGAAACAATCTACTTTGAGAGTTGTAATAGGTCTGCAAAAGACTTCTTTGGGCAGTTGTTTTACGCTTTGTTTAATGGTTATAGTTTGGCCACTGTGATCGGACTGCAAGCGGTTGATTACTTTATTGTCTGAATACTCACAATCACAGAATATATTGTCGAGGCATGACGCAGTATCCCGAGTAATTCGAGTAGGTTCTAAGAACACATTAGACAAATTAAATGATTTGAATAAATGTAATAATTTTGAGCGCATAATCGATTTTTCTAGTAAATCTACGTTAAAATCTCCACATATAATAACTTTTTTCTTTGTATCAAATAATAATTTTAAAACCTCTTCCATTGCTTTTTCAAAAATGTTGTAATCTTGTCCTGAGGGTCGGTAAACACAGAGAATAATATATGTACTCATTTCTATGCAAGCTAATTCTAGTTGATGTTCTACAGAAAGTTTTACAATGTCTTTTCTTTCCTTTGCTTTTATACTATTTTTTACAAGAATCATGGAGCCACCTTTTTGTATTTTTAATCTATTGTAGCAACTAAGAACACTAAAATTATTAACATTAAAATGCATATTATGTTCATGTAGATGATGTTCGGTTACACACAAAATATCTGTTTTTGATTCCTCTAAGAACAACTCGATTGAAAGTATTTTGCTGAGAAAGCCGCCTTGTATGTTTTGATGTACCAGCTTTAATACAGGCGGCTTTCCCATTGTCTTCAATTCTAAAAAGAATTTTTTACAATTTTGTTAGTACTTGTACTAACCGTGTCAATAGGGACAAAATTATGTAAATAATTAACATTACAAATACCATCAATTATAACTGGTATTGGAAAATTTCCTGTTACACTCTTTGTAACAGATTCACTACCTTCTAAAATGCATGCTAACTTAGTAGCTAATTGTTTTTTATAATAATTTGCAAGGTACAAAGTACCTTCTGTCAAAAAAAAATCACGAATGTAGATATTCGTATCTAAGTAGTGCACCTTGTCACTGTGACCAGCTGAGAAGTTGTGCATGCACATATTCAAATTATATAAAGTAGTTTTTTGTGACCCTGTAAGTAATTCTGAATAAGGGAATTCACAAATGATGATTTTTTTAACACTAAGTTGTAACATTAGCTCGAGATATTTTATAAGGTCACTTTGTGTGATACCTGTACTATTTCCTATTAGCAGAACAATTGTAGTATTTAATTGATATTCCATTTTGAGCAAACGCTCTACAATTTGTATGAAAGATGCACCTGGCATACAAATATTGGTGACTTTCTGCATAAGTTTATTTCCTAATAAGGGCCCTAAGTTTTTTCCAATAGAGTCTGTAAACACAACAGTATTATGTCCTTGCGACGCCGAGGATTCAGCCGCTGACGCAGCAACCGACAAGGGCTCAGAAGGCTGAGGGGAAGAGCTCGGCGTGGGCAGCGCGTCAGACGTAGGTGCAGGGTCTGACGCGGTTTCCACTGCAGGAGTGGATGATGGTTCTGCGCCATGACCGGAGCCACGACGAAGGCGAGCAGAACGGCGACGTTGCTTTCGACGGGTAACCTTGCTCTTAGGTTCAGGTGTGGAGACTGGTGTTTTGGGACCCTGGTAAAGCTGACAGTCCTCACTTACGGACTCGGACGGAGGCACTGACACTCCAGGAGAGCCTGGGGATACTCTCAGACCAGTGACAGAGACGTGCTCCTGTGCGGGGGGTGTCATAGTCATGCCAAGTGGACTCTGAGATGGTGAGAGGCCCACGGACGTATGTAGATCCTGAGGGGTCAGTATAGGCGGAGTATCTGGCGAAGCTGGTGTTGCAGATGATCCACATAGCAGGCAGCTACTGTGTATGCAGCTAGGTTCCTCTGAAGGCTGTGTCGCTTTTACAAGTAACTGTAGTTTTTCATCATTGCTGTCTATAATTTCACCCATGGATTCAGCAATTTTCAACATTTCTCCAAACGTTACATCCTGCTCAATAAGCTCGTCCCTTGCAGTATGATATTTTTGTCGCATGGTCTCTAGCTCCAATCTCAATTCGGTGATTTCGCTCGATTGGTGTGTTACATTCAAATCAGTTGAGTCGATAGTATGAAATGTTGAACGAGATTCAGCGCAGCTAACTAATTCATCATATAGTACCATTGATTTTTGTAGGGCTTGCTCTGCTTCATGGTTTTCTCGTTCCATGGTTACTTGTTGCAGTTCATTATGGGCCTTTGCAAGCTGCTGTTCAAGGTCACATATCTTTTGTAGTGATGCTTCATGTGTTCGGATGCACTCATTGTAAGAAGTGATTTCCTTGTGCAATGAATCTCGTTGAGTATGGAATGTTGCACGCTCCCTGTCAATGACAATCATCTCACGTTTTAAAAGAGTGTTTTGAGTGTTCATATTTTCTATCTCTTGTTCACTCTCTTTCCGCTCTTGGAGAAGCTGAGCATTGAGCTCTCTGGCAGTCTTGAGGTCCTCAAGGGTGGTCGCCAACTTCAGCTCCAATTCTTGATTTAGAGCCCTGCTCAGTTGGCTCCGGGTCATCATTTTGACGGATTGACCTGAAATGATATGGGGGAGAACGGTAGTATTTCCACAAACAAAGCCAGGAAGTATGAGAGCCCTGTATACAGGATTGTGTTATGCTTGTAATGTGTAGGTTTGGTGCTTGAGTTTTGTGGGTGATGTGAATTAAACAAGTAATTTAGTCAAGCGTTCAACTGTGCTTCCACTATTGGTCAAGCACAGCGAGCCAAACTAACACTTGTGTGTGAAACTGGACGTTTCTCACAGAGTGAGATATGTATTTTAAGGAGTTGTGTATGTTAAATGTAAGTATATAATGACTCAAAATAATCAATGGAATTGCAAATAATCTCCCAGTTACAATCATATAAAAAAAAAAAAAAAACGAAAGTTGAGTAAAGTATGTAGAATAAAAGGTGATAAGTAGTTAAATAAAATTAAGAATACAAAATAAGACTGTGGAAAATAAATTAACAGGTAAGTGAGAAAGAAAGGCTAAAAATTATAGAGAAAATAAGCAATAAAACAAGAAAAAATCTAAAAATAAATTAGTCAGTGCTAAATATGACGAGAGATTTGTCAGGTACAGGCAAGGTACAATATTTTACTAACTAATAGGTCCTACAATAAAATGTGAATTACATTAAAACATAAAAACACGATATACTCGCCTTTAGATTTCTTTGTTCTCCGTGACCGTTACTAACAAACTTTAGCCAAAATTTTATCAGTTTTTGGCGTTTTCACTAATAAATAAATATACCCCCTAGGTATTTTATACACTAATTAACAATAAAACACTAATAATTGATGAAATTAGGGGGATTTAAACTAATATTATAAATAAAAACAGGAGCTGCTGTTTTTGACAGCTGCTCAGGTCGCGTTCCGATTTGCGAAAAAAACCTCCCAATTCCTCCCATTGCTCGAGTAACGTACGTATAGCATGAGAACGTGCTAACCAGCGTGTTCCACAAAATCCTGGTATTTTTTTGGGAGCTCGACTTTCATTCATAGTATCGTATAAGTCCCTGTAAGCTTCAAGGCGTTTTGTACTCTACGAAAACCAATTATGGCTTTCTCGTATCAACAATTCCAGTGGACGGGGCATACTTTCTGATGCTTTCTCTGCACACAAATGCAACGAATGACAGGTGCAATTAACGACAATAATATCTGGCAAGTCTTTTTTCAGCAGTGCTGCAACAGAGTGGTGCTCATCGGCCTACATTAGTACCGTCCAACCCAATTCCTACCAGCATTCCTCTATAAGGAGTCCTCTCGTAATGTATTTTTTATAGTTTCATAGATGGTTGTTGCATCACATTTAGATATTTTAATATATCTGTAAAATGTTGTTATTATATCCATATATTATCCTGCTTAATTTTTGAAAAATACCGGATCATCATGCATATAATTTTCCTGTTATTATGTCTATAGTTTCGTCTACAATAAGTGAGTATGCAGAATCGCCAACATCTGATATCATTTCTTGCATCATGACTGGACCAATAATGTTTTTTATTAACATGCTGCCATTTAGTTCTGTGTATTTTTAACGTCTTGAGCACTTCTGATTTCGAATCAAGACATGCTAGGATTTCACCTAAATGGTCTATGTTTTGAATAGCACTATGTTAAGCTATTTAAGCAGCTATCTTTATTTCCGCAGTTTTATTAGTCTTTGTGACAGTTTTCACAAAAGGCAATTGCTGGCAATACTTAGCCGCTTTATCCGAAGACACAGCTTTTATGTGTTTTTTTACTTTTTGCATCATAGTTAAGTTCTTTCTTGTAGGGTACTAATGTGACATTACAATATTTGCATCTAGCAAAGTTTTCTCCAGTAGGGTCAGGACAAATCCAATCTAAAAAAATAAATAAACTAAGTATGTTTAGCATTGACATGTTATTAATAATCATCATTATCCATCACTATTAACCACAACCCATAAAATATACAGATATGTGGGTAAAATTTTCAACAGGCAACCCTTTTACAAAAATACAATGCAAAAGAAAGTTCTAACTATGCTTCTGTGTAACCTCAAAACGTCACATTGATTAATTAGAGTAGTGAAAATGACATGTTATTAATAATCATCATTATCCATCACTATTAACCACCACCCATAAAATATACAGATATGTGGGTAAAATTTGCAACATGCATAGGCCAAGCAATGAAAAGGTATAGAGAGAAATGGTTGGAACACAATTTTTGACTTCGTAACGTTGTTTGGATTAGTTAGGAGGTAAACATATAAACATATCAAAAGTCCCTGCTCCTAGCCTTAATGTTGAGGGGCGGGGGCGGGGGTTGGAAGGTACCTTTTTTCGGTTTTGTGCATATATCTCGGAAAGTATGCGTTATAGCGATATAAAACCTTCGACAAAATGAAAGCTGATTAAATTTTATACAAGTTTTATTCAGTCAAGTTTTTCGATATCTTGTATAGTTTTAGAGATATCCGCTCTTGAAAGTCTGTCATTTTGAAAAAAAACATTTTTGCTCTTTTTGACCGGATAACTCTTCAACAATGCATCGATGTCTAAATAGCACAATCCATCCATCCATCAGCCTGTATTTGTCCACTGCTGGACATAGGCTTCCCCAATATTACGCCACTCTTGGCGGTCCAGCATCCTCATCCAGCTGCCGTCCACCACGTCCTTCAGATCGTCAGCATAACGGGCACGCACAAGGGCGGCCTACGCTACGCTTTGGTGTACGTGGTTTCCAGACAGATGCACGAAGGATCTGTCGGCCCCGAACAGACCGCACCCCCCAGACGAAATAAAGTGACTCCATCCAATGAGCACGTTTTTCCACATCTGGGAAGGACGTGGTCCCAGATGTGGGGGAAAGCTTCAAGAATGCTTCGCAGCCGTTTTTCCATTGTGAGAAATAAATATGTAGCAAAAAAAAATTAAATATATAAAATGAAAAAAATACACAATATTTCACATCAAGTCGAAAAAAAAAAGAGATGGCGAATTTTTTTTTATATATACGTCACATTTCCAAACAGCCAGTATTTTATAAAAAACCTGTCAAATTTTTTTTTTCTCCTCTTCCACTTTCGAACAATAAAATAAACCATGAAATACTTACATATAAATTTTAGTAACCACAACAAAAAAAAATTGTATTATATATATATCTAGTCGGTGTTGTTATAAGTATTATTGTTTATCAATGAGCTAGGTACAAGAAAATACAAATATCTCTGAAAATAAAGTTAACTTACTTGACTTTAAGGCGATTACCATCGCCAAATTAGCAGCTCGATATTTGTCACTACAAATATCAACAGAAACGACATTAAAATGACGTTCATATCAGCGCGCAATGCCTAGTGGCTGTTACGACACTCGCTGCGTTCTTAAGGCCCCAGACTCTCTTTGCAACATTTCGCTTTCATCTTACCCGATGCTTTAGAAGTGGCGCTCCCCCCGCTGCATTAAGATGTTAGAGACCGCAGCTGAATGTTGCTCTACTTCGTTAAATGAGTGTACGATTACTTAAAATTTGACATGTGAATATTTTTAATTATTCAAGTAACGGTAATTTACAAAGTTTGGTTTGTTTATCGGCACAAACAAAATGAATTTGCAAAAGCAAAATAAACAAAAGTAAATCTACCTGGAATAGATGGCTTATTGGTAGCAGTAAGAGACACAATACATTTTATAGGTCATGCAATAATTTGCAGATTTTTACCGAAGGGGTGTCAAGAGGTGTTCCGAGTGTGAACTGTGAGATGCAAGTCATAAGTCCACCCATACGTGTACCTATAAGTACACCCGCGTTTCTCTGACGATTATTACGTCTCAACGTGATGAGCCCTATCGCTCTAAGGAAACCTGCATGCCCTAAAAAGCGTGTAGTTGTGCCCGAAAATTTCTTTATTCATCAAGATTTTCATTTAACTAATGCCTGACATAAAAAAATACCTTTATAAAACTTGGAAATGTAGAAAATTAATAATCAAATCGTAACAATGAAAACATTTAAAATTATGTATTCCTAATAATCACACACATATTACAATCAGTTCTTTAAGTAATATAATATCAAAAATAGAAACTCTTACGGTAATTAAGTGTCTGTCAGTTTGTGTGTCCATGATTGTGACTAAGGTGCAATAAAAAAGGTAAAAAATTTAGTTTTAGAAATGTGATGTTTTAATGATAAGAACCGCAGCTGCGTACGTTCTTTTGTTTTGATGCATTATTGTCTAGCACGTTGTTATCTCGACTGTCGGTTTTAGTGACTTCGATAGCTTTTTAAGATATTTTAAATAAAAGTAAGTAAAGTAATAAAAAGGATGTAGCTTCGGCTTTAGTTATTCCAAAAAGTGGCGACAGCAGTGCTGGTATAAAATTTGTGTCACGCCATCCCCGTGGGTTTTTTAGACCACAACTTCTAAAATACGGCTTTACGGGTTTTCGAATTAACACACATTAACATAACTTAATCTAAGTGAATTAGGGCATGCAATTATTTGCAGATTTTTACTATCCGGATAACGGATAATGTATTATCCGGATAACCGGATACTTATGGTAAAAATTAAGGGTAGTAATAAAAGCTCCGAAAACTAAATTAAAACCGCCCAAAAAAACGGCCTACCGCAAACATCTTGAAAAAAAACCGGCCAAGTGCGAGTCAGACTCTAGTCAGAACCTAGGGTTCCGTATTGTGGATGATAAATTTAGTTTTATCATTTTTTTTCGTGAATTTCTCAACCGCTTTATTTTTCTGTAATTCTTACGTAAACGCATATTACCATGATTTTTTTCATATTTTTCGGTCCACCAGTTTTGGAGATAAGAGGGGGGACATACATTTTTTTATAGTTTTTTAAGGATTTCTCGAAATAGATGCAATTAAATATAACCAAACTATATATTATTACAATAAGCTTTTTAATACCTACAATATGATACCCATATTGTATTTTTATAAATATATTTTTTTATTTATTTAACTTTTTTTTATATTTTTAAATCACTATAGTTTTCCCGGTTATTGGTCAGTTATGATCTATAATGGACATTTTTTTCATATTTTTCGGTCTACCAGTTTCGGACATACACATTATTGTAGTTTTTTTTAAAGATTTCACAAAACCAGTGCCAGTAAATATAGTAAAAGTATATATTTTTACAATCACCTTTTTAGTGTCTACAGTTTGATACCCATATTGTATTTTTAGGATATTTTTTATTTTTCTCACTTTTGTTTTGAAAATATTTTAAACAATTTCAAATTTTTCATATTTTTTTTACAATGTAATATGTAGGCAAATTAATGCTATTTTTGTGCCAAATTTAATGTCTTTATCTTTACGGTGCTAAAGTAATGATGCTGTGAAATACGGACGGACGTAGATTAGACTTTATTTTATCAAAACAGGGATTTCTTAAAATAATCAAAAAAATATTTTATCCATAGTTGTTTACTTATTAAATGATAAGTGCAATATTCAAGTAGAGCAACTTTCGTGATACAGTTCGCCTCTCCATAAGAATCTACGCGAGGGAAAGGGAGCAACCGTGCGAGCGGGAGGTAAAATGACGTCGAGCTACACAACACACGTCTGAACGCTGCGATGTCCCAGCGAAACTGAGGGAAATTTCGACGCGTTTTGTGTTTTTAACTCTCGATAAGTTTCGATTTGATAAATGTTCTTAAAATATTTTTTTAAATACCGTTTTTTGTTATTTCACTTATTAATAGTTCTATTCTACGTGTTTTAAATTTGACTACGCTAAACGATAGTTTTCTAGTAGAAAAAAAAAAATTTTATCAGTGGTTGAATTCATAAAATCACAACTACTTAAAGCACTCGAAATAAGAAAACTAAAGTATTATCCAAAAAAGTAACCAGGTAAGATTATTGTTTAAGATATGGAAATAAATGTTACCTGAATAAATTTCTTGTTTTTGTCATGATTTTTACGTGACGTGTGCATGAATGAGACTCTCAACGCGTAGAACAAAAATAAAGGTATGTTTAAAGCCTAAAAAACCTATTAAAAGTAGCATTAAAGTAAATGAAAAATTTGTTTTGAAATCTTCAAATTCCACACTATAAATTAACGTAAAATGTATTTTATTTATTGCTTTCTTACTAACTAAAATAAAATCTTTCTTTTCTGATAATTCTGCAAGAATACTGATTTTTAGGGGACTGGAGCCTTAACAGGGCGAAATGGAAGAAAATTATATTATTCTATTATATTTTTTTTTTTTTCTTTTTCATTATTTTTGATTTGGCCATAAACTAGGAGTGGGCTTTAGAGGGTACTCATTTGGCGATAGTAAGGCCCTTAAGTAGAGTAGTAGAATACCTTCAAGGTTATAGCATTTGGCAGATGTGTATAAGATAGAAAAAAAAAGAGTGTGTGGGCATGGTACGAAAAAGATGTTTGGAAATACAAGCTGTCAAAAGTTCATGTTTAATTACAAGCGTTTGTTTACAACTTAGAAATTTGTGTGGAGTTTTATTTAAAGTTTTCCAGAAGACAGGTGTTCGCTGCCACTCATTGTGAATATCGGGGACTCCATGGAGGGAAAGTGACCGAATCCAAGTTAAAGCTAAGTCTCACAAGCTTGGATAACCCCAGACGAGTTTGCTGACTGACGTCAGGTATCAACTTTGCGCGAGTTCCCTATAAAAACATGGGGGTGTTAATTGTAAGTACCTACGTAATCTACATTAATCCATACAATACCACCAACGCACCGTATGTGGTTTCATAGATAAAAGTCCCATGTTACAGAATCAAGATTGTATTGGAGCTAGGGTCGACTTTTTATTCAAATTTGTGTATTCTTATAACTTTAGCAGGTAAATATTATACATAGGTATGTAGACAGTCTGTCTATACATCTCATTTTTTTTACCTTTGTGACAGAATATTTCTTTTGTTTCCTTTTATTTATAATGGAGATAAATCAAAGAAAAGGGAATATTTCGAGATCACATTTCTTTCTACATGTGTTATTGACATAATAGTTTATAACAGAGACACTTATAATTAGTGAAAAGTAGTTGACTTAATAAACTCAAGAATTAGACTGGAATTTTTTTTAAATCACTTAACCCAGGAATTAAGAGGGGAAGGATTGAAAATTTTATATAATTGGATAGAAACAGGGTGGTTTTCAAAAGTCATGGAGAAGGAATAATTCTTAAATTGAAAAATTTAATTAACTTTGGACCTATAAAATTAGGTGCTTTTTAGGTTGATGAGTCTATAAATGCTTAAGAGTGCACCGAGCTTTTTATACCCACAAACACGTTTTTATAACCCGTGTTTGAGGTAGTAAACAATTAAATTAAAATCTAAGGTAATATATTGGTATTATTGAGAATGTATACTAAACGCTACAATTCGTGGAAACACGATTTGATACAGTTCGCTCGATAGAATAAATTCGCAAAGTTATCTCTAAAAAGAAATATAAATCCAAAGTACGGCGTGAATACTTCACAGAAGGTCATGACTTTGAATAATAACAAACTACTAAATGTTTTCTATAACGTAGAGTTTTAACATTTTCAAAATGTGCATTTCTTTAGCAATGTGAAGGAAATACCTAAATTTACGCGCGTTCCGCCCATCACACCAAGAGCCGCCTCGCTTCCCCCTGTCCGCTTTAGTCCTGCTTCGGCCTTCGGACGGGGAGCTTGTGTCGCTTGCGCCTACGCACGGATATAAAAACTTACGGGAAATTGTGTCAAATCTAACTTTATTCTAAATGGGAAATAAACAAAAAAAGTCGAAGGAGTTGGCGAAAAAGACTTTCTAAACGCATGTATGAAGAGAAAAAGTAAGTGAAACTCGTATAGCTAAGTACCTACTAATTCATATTTTGCCTTATGAGGTATTAGTCCATGGAGCTCGAATGCTACTTTCCGAATTTGCATTCACGCTTGGACATATTTTTATCCCAAAAATACTCGACCGGCTAGGCGTATGTAATTCTCTGGGCAAGTGCGAGTGGGACTCGCGCACAAAGGGTTCCGTACCACCAGATAATACGGGTACGGAACCCTAAAAATACATATACTCACGCCTGTCTCCCAGCGAGGTAGGCAGAGACTACAGTTTTCCATTAGCCACGATCCTGACATACCTCTTTCGCCTCTTCCACATCCATCAGTCTAGTCATATAAGCTCTTCTATCCCTAAAAATATTATGGTAAATAACAACAATATGTATATGGACAGCCATATCATATATATAACACGCCGTAATATGGCTGCAACATATAGATTCTACAGCAACATTGAGGCGCAAATACGAGTATATGAGTATGGAACTCACTATATTTTTCCTTTGTTGTTTTCATAATCACTGATTCTTTTCATATCTTTAGGAACTCTCGTCTCGGAGAAAATAAAATTGAACTATAACGGCTGAAGCTGTAGACCCCTGTGACAGACGGACGGACATACAGACAGCGAAGGCTCAGTAATAGGCTCCCGTCTGGCACCCTTCGGTTACGGAACCCTAAAAAATAATTAAATTTATCTTTTTAGAGCAAGACGCTTACAGGCCAAGAATTTTGAAGAAAAAGAAAATACTCCTGTTGCGTCGTAAGTATACTCAGTAGTACTAGTATCTACTTACTAGCTGGTCTTGCTACTAACAGAATAGCTACCAACGAGTAAGTATTTACGTCATTTCAGAAATACTTACTTACAAAGTGTGTGTAAAATTCACAAAATTAAATCCACTATGAATTAAATCATTCTCTGTATTTCTCTTTTTTTTATAGAGTAAATGTACCAATTGTTGATATAGCAATACAAAGCAAAGTGGAATCTGATGACGCGATGAGAGAAGGGCAACTACAGACAGACAATTTTGAAGATAAAGAGAATACTGTGTCTTCGTAAGTAAATACCTACTCATTAAAAGTATTTGGCACTTACCTACCTACAGCAACATACTGTTATGTATTGTACATGTATTGTATTTTATTTATGAGTATATGTATATATAACAACCTAATTATATATTTATATATATATTATAGTATATAAAGCAATATTTCTATTTTGAATTAATAAAAAAATATTTGGCACTACCCTTGAACTCTCCACATCACCAAAGGTTAACTGGCAGAGACGCTAATTAGCATTAAGTTCGCCTTTGTGCATTGTAATTTGTTGTGCAATAATGAATTTACTACTACTACTACTACTACTACCTACCTACTCACGATATTTCAACAAATAGTTTGAAAATTATGGAGTAAACGTACCAGTTGTTGGCACAAATGCACCAGTTGTTGGCACTATTACAAAACAAAGATTCATTTGATGAACTGGTGAGGAATGCGTAAAAATAGTAGGCTGTGTATAGGAAAACATTGTTATAAATTTAGGAGGAATTGCCGAAATATATTCATATTTTAAATTTACAGGGTAAATTTATTGGATGACGATACCGACGATTCTAAAATTTATCACACTCTGGAATTGTAAGTTCAAAAACTAATTATGTTCTTAAAATAAGTCTTGGAAATGTCATCCAAAAATTAATTTTGTTTTATTACAGGGTGCCAATTACACCGAAACAAAATTCTTGTCTTAGAAGTGGAGAAATAGAAAATGTCATGACTTACTCACACATAGAAAATACTACCGTGAAGTAAGTCATATTTTTTTCTATTCGATATCTTATACATTATGAATAAGCTGTGATTGGTGGACATTTATTCTCTTAGGGGTCGCGGGGTGTACATCAAAAACATCATAAGTGCTCAACACAACACCCACCGCAACACTCTCTAGTTTATATCATAAATCCCTTTTAAAATATTGATAGCTAACATAAATCTTCTATTTTTGTATTTTAGACTTCCGTTTGATGAAATACAAAATTTACAAAAGCTTGCTGCTGTAACTAGGACGCAAGATAATCCCAATGTAAGTAGTAAAGTTATGAATTTATTAAGATAATCTGAACCAAGGCGTTAGATAAATATAATAATACTTTTATATAATTTAATGTCATAATTTGTGTACCTTTTAGCATTCTACACATCATTCTCCAGCTGATTCAGATTCAGAAGAAGATTATTATACAATAAAACCAGAAGAAAAAGCGGAAGCGACCAGAATAAGTGGAAACAGAGTTATAGATTTCATGTATTTATTTGAACAGTTGCAAGAAATTTCTCATCATAACTCTCCATTTGGTTGTAACTTCAATTATTTGGAATTAGTCGGAGAAAAAAGAAAAGGATTTGTGTCAAAATTCAAGTTTGTTTGCAAAATGTGCAAAGCTAAATTGAGTTTAAGGAATTGTAAAAAACCCAAAGATAAAAAAGAACTTGATATCAACGAAAATGTAGTAAGTAGTTTCATGTCTATAGGTTCAGGATACGCGGGTTTAGAGCAAGTGACTGCTTCACTTGAAATACCTTGTATGTCGGATCATTATTATGCGAAGTGTAATGCAAAAGTGTGTGAACTATGGGAAACGGCAAAAGAAAAATGTATGGAAGAAGCAGCAAAAGAAGAATTCGATTTAGCTGTTCGAGATGGTAATATTAATGCAGATGGAGTACCTATGATTACCGTAGTTGCTGATGGATGATGGTCAAAGAGATCTTATAAAAAGAATTATAACGATTTGTCGGGTGCTGCGGTAATTATTGGTTATAAAACAAAAAAAGTTCTTTACATGGCTGTTAAAAACAAGTATTGTATGATTTGTGCAAGGTCAGAGAACAAAAAAGTACCAGCCCCCGATCACATATGTTATAAAAATTACGAAGGATCCTCAAGTGGTATGGAATCTGTTGCAATAGTCGAAGGCTTTAAACAGTCTTTACAAAATCAGGGCTTGATTTACTCAAAGTTAATCGCTGATGGGGACTCCAGCACTTACAAGAGTATACTAGAAGCAAAACCTTATGGAAGTTTGTTAGTGGAAAAAATTGAATGTACCAATCACCTGTTAAGAAACTTTTGCACAAAACTTGAAGAGTTAACCAAAAACACTGGCTATCCTATAAAATATCGCAAACTTCTTGGCAAAAATATATTGCGCTTACGTAGGTCAGTTAAAGGGGCAGTCAAGCATATCAATTCTAAAGATTTAAATTTTAACCAAAAAGTAATTGATCTAAAACAAGACCTTATAAATGCACCAAATCATGTTTTCGGAAATCACAAATTGTGCAAACCTTATTTTTGCCAAAATATTGATCAAACTGAAACTACACAAAATTTTGTTGACGAAATGAAGTCTAGCAATATTTTTGCTGCTATCATGAAAATTATGTCCAGATTGATAAACAATGCTAAAAGCCTAATATATGATGTAAATAGTAATATTGCAGAAGTATTTAACAGCGTTATTGCAAAATTTGTGGGTGGTAAACGAATTAATTATTCAAGTCGCCAGTCTTATTCAGCTCGCTGTGCTGGCTCAGTTCTGTCGTTTAACGCTAAAGAATCGCAAACGTATATTTGCAAAAAAATTTTAATGCGAAGTCCTAACTCTATTGTAAAACGCTTAGAGATTAAACGCAATAAAAAAAGAATCGCAGATTCAAAACGCAGATTATCAAAATCTTTTGCAACAAAAAAGTATACACACAATATCAATGACAAATTTTATGGCGACTCTTGTCAAAAGCCAGATCTAGAACAAAATGACTTTGATTTTGCTAAATCAGAACATATGAAAAAAATTCAACTTTCTGATGAGAATCGCCAGTCTCTTGAAAAAAGAACCGTTTTGCAAGCAGATTCCATTGAATGGCACCAAGAGAGAAAATTACGTCTCACTGCGTCTGCCTTCGGAAAGGTATGCAAAAGAGGCCTTATAAAATGTGCACCTCTAGTAAAAACTCTTTTAAGTGTGACTGGTGATTTAAGTCACGTAAAATCCATTCGTTATGGCTAGGAACACGAACATATTGCATTAGAACAATTGGCTGAAGTACTAAAACTTGACGAAGAAGCCAACTTCAACGGTAAACAGAAATGTGGCTTATTCGTCGATCCTGAAATGCCGTTTTTGGCCGCAAGTCCAGATGGATTAATAGGTGATAAAATTATCGAAATTACGTGTCCGTATTCGGCTAAGGACATGACAGTCCGGGAAGGCATAGCACAAAAAAAAATTAGTTTCTGGAAACAGGAGAAGAACGGGAACTTGAAAATAAATAAACAACATGATTGGTTCTACCAGGTGCAGGGTCAGCTTCACATTACTAGGAAAGAAGTATGTTTATTTGTTATGTGGACAGAAAAAGATATTAAAATAGAAGAAATAAAAAGAGATAACGAATTCTGGAAAAAAAACATGGAAACAAAATTAAAAACATTTTACTTTGATTGTCTTCTACCAGAAATAATTGATTCAAGGCTGGAAAGAAGAATGGAAATACGCGAGCCACAATATCTTTTAGACGCAATACACAAGAAAGAGTCAGCAAAACGAAAAAAAGCTATGCCTTCCGCGACTGTTATGCCAGAAGCAAAGCGACAAAAATAAAAAAAGTAAAAACAGTTTACTTTCAAATCAAACTAATCACACTTCACACTAATATATAAATGCGAAAGTAACTCTGTTTATCTGTTACCTTTTCATTTCGTGTTTTTAATTTATTAAGAATTTTGAAGTATAGATAACTGTCAAAAGAGTCAAACTAAGATACGCGTTCGAGGTTTTGTAAAAAGCAAAAAATAAATTCAATTTTAATCGTTCATAGAATAATCATAAAATCTTAAATATTACATGAAAACCAGTTATGGACACTTATTGGATCCAGTAATTTACACTTTGTTCTTTACTGCTACATGAGCTCTAATCAATTTGACTTAAACATCAACTCATAGGTACGATATAATAAAAAAAAACTAAAATCATGTGCCAACTAAAGAATCTCCTAAGAACACAATTATGGACACTTGTCGATTAATAGAGAAAGTTTATATTGCAGAAACAGTAAAAAACACAGGTTAATCCATGTTGATTCGGCGGGATGAATTATTCTTATTCTTATTCTTTATTGTACACGAAAAGTGAATACAAACAATTATTACATAAACAATTTTACAGGGCGAGCATATGTATCTCTCTAATGAGATTTTTTATAGCAAACCGAATGACTATCGGATTCTTTTATAAAATCAGTAACCATAATATGTACGTACATGCTAACACCCCTACTAATAAACGTGGAATAAAATGTTATGCTGAATATAACTTTGGAATGAGCAAAATGTCAACCAATAAACACGGAATAACTTAAACCTAGCATAACGTCAGCGTAACTGTCCTTTGTTCCGTTATTCCAACCCCTACCCTAGTTTAAGTTCGGTATAACCTATCATCGTGTTGTGGTGGGCGTGATTTTGTGTTTGATTTTTCGGAATTTCATAAAATGGCCAGGGCAGTTGAAGCGGTGGAGGAAGTTGATTACCTGGAGAACCTGTTTAATGACATGCAAAACGCAAGAAAGGTGAAAATATACAAAATACGACAAGACCCGTTTGAACTTTACAGCGATGACGATTTTCGTGTAAAATATCGCTTTTCCAAAAGAGGTGTTCTGTTTTTGGATCAACTGATAGGTGGTTCTTTGGTTATGGACAAACGTGGAAGTGGTTTATCTTCTATTGTTCAGATCTTAATAGCTCTAAGATATTGGGGACGCAATCAAGTAAGTAAACATGCAAAAACTTAAGTTAGGTCTAAACTATTACTACTAGTTACCTTTTAATGCTCCTACCACTATATCAATAATTTCCAAAATTTGGAATCAACTCGACGGTTATGATTTGTACTATTTCAGATACAAGATGATGCGGCAGATATTCATGGCCTTAGTCAGCAATCAGTGACTATAATATGCAGACGAGTGGCAAGGGCAGTGTTGGAGAAACGGTTTCATTATATCAAAATGCCCCTTTCTCTGGATGACCAATTCAAGACCATGCAAAAATTTGAGGCAATAGCTGGGTTTAAAACAGTCGTTGGTGCCATAGACTGTACACACATAAAAATACCCAGAGTAAAGGGGCCTAGTGGACAATTCTACATAAATCGCAAGGGATTTAGCTCCCTGAATGTTCAGGTATGTGCATAATGTATTATAACAATGAGGTTAGGTACCTACCTACTGTAAGAAGGTATACCTATTCATAATTTGTCATGATTTCAGGTTGTTTGTGATGCAACATTGAAAATTAATAACATTGTTGCACATTGGCGAGGCAGCACACACGATTCTCGCATTTTTAATGAAAGTCAGCTGAAAGAATGCTTTGAAGAGGGTCAAACTTTTCATGGGAGATTGCTAGGGGACTCCGGGTATGGCTGCACCCATTACTTGTTTACACCGGTGCTAAATCCCACGACTCCAAAGGAAGAAGCATATAATTACGCTCACATAAGGACACGAAACACTATTGAGAGATGTTTCGGTGTGTGGAAATCTCGGTTCAGGTGTTTACTAAACGGATTCCGAACGTCTCTGGAAAATACTAAAATGTATGTGGTGACCTTGGCAGTGCTTCATAATATGGTTATTGAGCTAAAAGAGGAGTCTTTTCCGGATGAGGAAGATGGTCAAACACCTCAATCTCTACCAGCTTCTGCGCCAATCACAAATCATAATACATTGAGAGGGAATGCAGTTAGAGCCACATTTATACAAGACAATTTCTAAGGTATGAATAAAAAAAAAAGTAATTCATTGTATAGTTTCACATGTTAATTTACGATGATAACATCTTTTTTAAATATTCCTCCTGTAATTTTAGATTTTTCATCATTTGGCTGTGAAGCTCAGTCATGTTCTTCATGCGAAGGTCATGCTCTTTTTCTAATCGGTCATTCTCCAGGACCCAGAAATTGTGCATATCATCAAACGAAGACTCTGCAAATTTGAATGTCTTATCCGTCTGAAATATATGAAAAATTGTATATGAAAAAAAGGAATTTAATAAATCAGAGAGAGAAATCACAATGCATGCCTAATGTGGAAGCACCATTATAATAATTGCAGAATAAATACAAATCCGTAAATATATACCGGCTTTTCCTTTTTCTTTGCAGATCGCTTTAGCGTTGGCACTATGTGAGGAGACTGCATTACTTCTCCCTGAGGATCATCCGATTGCACAATCTAAAATAAAGATTTCTTGGTATAAAGTTGTCATTTTAAGTCAGATTTACTTTTCAAAACTGTATAATGTATATTATAAATAAATGTATAGTATAATATCACCCACCACAGTATTTTTAAAATTATAAGACGTCGTTGGCACTATGGGAGGAGACTGCATTACTTCTCCCTGAAGATCATCCGATTGCACAATCTAAAATAAAGATTTCTTGCTATAAAGTTGTCATTTTAAGTCAGATTTACTTTTCAAAACTGTATAATGTATATTATAAATAAATGTATAGTATAATATCACCCACCACAGTATTTTTAAAATTATAAGACGTTCCAGTATGGGTCAAGTCAATTTTCTGGATGTCGTTTTTTTTTGTTGTCCTGAAACAAATAATAAACCTGTAATACAGTATTGCATAGCGTTAAAAAAAGGTTATTAATTTTGAAATGCAGTAATTACTTACCATTACCAGTATTGTAGCTATTTTCATCCTCTGGTAAGTCTTTTTTCTCTGTTAGTATGTCTTGTGTGATATCCTGCAAAATAAACACAAATTAGCTAGATATCTTAAATATCTAAATTTTACTAGGCCTAACAATCATGCAACCTACATTGCATACAATATAGTATAGCCTTAAAAAGCTTTCCCCAGTGCCTGAAGACAAGTCTTCAATCAGTGTGTCTTGCCAGTCGTAGACGAATCTTAAGCATTATAATACTGAAACATAGGACTTTTCCAAAATTCAAAGTAGCTCTGAGAGAGCTATGGAGCGTGCTATGCCATAGAACTGATGACCGGTGGATTGGGAAGTTTCTCAAATGGAGGCTGTGAACTGTAAACTGGGTTGGTCGATGGCACGCTGGACTGATGATTTGAAAAGAATTGCTGGCAGCGGGTGAATGACCATGGCCGAGGATAGAAATTTGTGGCTCGCTCTTGGTGAGGCCTATGTTCCGCAGTAGAATAAGATAACTATGGTCTTTTTGAAATGTAGAATACTAACTTTTATTCCATCAATGTCAAATTCATTGGAATCCACAATAAACTCATGTGGTATCATGTCCACAATTTGCATGGTGTCTGGAGAAGGAGATGGTGGTTTTGGTCCACCTCCAGTTTTACAAGTCTCCTTTCTGTATTGCGAATAATCCTTCTTTGAAGCCAGTTTTGTAATCTTCCATTGGTTAATCAATTGTTTTTTGTCCCTGATCCTCGCATTAAGTGTATTAAATCTGAAAGTTGTAATAACAATGGCATCGATTTTGCAATTTAATATAGTGGACATGAAAATTCTTGAAAGTATGTGTGCCAGAGCAAATCGGCTGTAACCGACGGACAGACAGACAGCCACACAAGTGATCCTATTAGGGTTCCATTTTTTCCTTTTGAGATATCTATCGATCTATATATCCACAATCTATCCATCTGTCTATCTATCTATATCCAAGCAAATTATCTTTTAAACGGAAGGTAGTGCATCCCTAGGGGTTGGACCACGGGATGCCAAAAAAAGATTTTTTTTTAATGTCAAAACTTTGACGGCCTGTATCGCCCAAACGGCTGGAGTTAGATCCATGTTGATGGGTGTCTAGGAAAAGGTCTCGACTGTCTGCCGAAAGTGTCAAAACTTTACAGGCCCATATCTCCCAAATGGCTGATGCTAGACCCATGTTCATGGTAGTCTAAGAAAAGGGCTCGGCGAGGTCTAGATGACGGTAAAAAAAATGAAAGTTCTTTATTATCTAAATATCTTCTAAATCTATCTAAATCTAAATATATAAAAGAAGAACCTGACTGACTGACTGACTGACTGACTGACATATCAACGCACAGCCCAAACCGTTGGGTCTGGAGATTCCAAATTTGGCAAGAAGGTTTCTTTAGAGGTCTTGGGGTGCACTAAGAAAGGATTTTTCAAAATTCACCCCCTAAGAGGGTGAAACGGGGGTCCAAAGTTTGTATGGGGAAACAAGAATAGTTAGACTATTTTATTCGAAACTTCACAGGAGTACTCTTATCAATAAATAAGTAAATACGTGTTTCCGGATTTTTCAGAATTCAACCCCAAAAAGGGGGAAACGGGGTAGCAAATTCTGAAAATCAACATGGGTATCGTTTGTATGGTTTATCGGGTCGCTGATCACGAAAACGACTACGATTTTAAAATACAACGTAGTGGACGTGAAATATCATCTTCCCCTTTGAGGTGCGATGGGGTTTAAATGTTGAAATGTGTAAATATCAATATGGGTGCCGTTTTTATGGTTTGTTGGGACGTTTATTATAAAAATGGCATCGATTTTGCAATTTAATATAGTGGACATGAAAATTCTTGAAAGTATGTGTGCCAGAGCAAATCGGCTGTAACCGGCGGACAGACAGACAGCCACACAAGTGATCCTATTAGGGTTCCATTTTTTCCTTTTGAGAAATCTATCGATCTATACTTAATAATAAATATATAAAAGAAGAACCTGACTGACTGACTGACTGACTGACTGACTGACATATCAACGCACAGCCCAAACCGTTGGGTCTAGAGATTCCAAATTTGGCAAGTAGGTTTCTTTAGAGGTCTAGGGGTGCACTAAGAAAGGATTTTTCAAAATTCACCCCCTAAGAGGGTGAAACGGGGGTCCAAAGTTTGTATGGGGAAACAAGAATAGTTAGACTATTTTATTCGAAACTTCACAGGAGTACTCTTATTATAAAATGAGTAAATACGTGTTTCAGGATTTTTCAGAATTCAACCCCTAAAAGGGGGAAACGGGGTAGTAAATTCTGAAAATCAACATGGGTATCGTTTGTATGGTTTATCGGGTCGCTGATCACGAAAACGACTACGATTTTAAAATACAACGTAGTGGACGTGAAATACCATCATCCCCTGTTGGGGTGCGATGGGGTTTAAATGTTGAAATGTGTAAATATCAATATGGGTGTCGTTTTTATGGTTTGTTGGGACGTTTATTATGAAAATGGCATCGATTTTGCAATTTAATATAGTGGACATGAAAATTCTTGAAAGTATGTGTGCCAGAGCAAATCGGCTGTAACCGGCGGACAGACAGACAGCGACACATGTGATCCTGTTACGGTTCCATTTTTTCCTTTTGAGATATCTATCGATCTATATATCCACAATCTATCCATCTGTCTATCTATCTATATCTATCTATATCCAAGCAAAATATCTTTTAAACGGAAGGTAGTGCATCCCTAGGGGTTGGACCACGGGATGCCAAAAAAAGATTTTTTTTTAATGTCAAAACTTTGACGGCCTGTATCGCCCAAACGGCTGGAGTTAGATCCATGTTGATGGGTGTCTAGGAAAAGGTCTCGACTGTCTGCCGAAAATGTCAAAACTTTACAGGCCCATATCTCCCAAATGGCTGATGCTAGACCCATGTTCATGGTAGTCTAAGAAAAGGGCTCGGCGAGGTCTAGATGACGGTAAAAAAAATGAAAGTTTTCTTTATTATAAAGTTCGTCTGTTTCGAAGTTAGGATCTTTAAATTTTGTGTTTAGACTACCAATTAAAAATTACTTTATACGTGTCTCAGCGTTTGTGATAAATCCAACCCCGAAGGGGTGAAAAGGGGGATGAAGTTGTTTTCGGAAAGTCTTTCAATTTCAAAGTAAAATGACTAAATTTGTTATTTAAGCTGTCCGTCTGTCCGTCCGTATAAACGGGAGACTTGGTAAGTGGTCACGACCAAGGTGCAATGACCCTTTTAGCGAAAAAAACAAAATAAAATTTGTGCCCTATACTAATTTAAGAATAACTCCCAGTCAATTAGTATAGGAAACCTATTGTTTTTATTGTGTTTTTTCTCAAAGAGGGTAACTGACCACTTACCGAGTCTTTAGTATGTATTTTTGGCTATATAATTAGAAGTGACCTAATGTATGTATCTCACAAATATTGCAAGTATTAGGAGTGTGTTTCGCAAGTACTTTCTAAATCCAATGAAAGGAATAGAAAATGAGTGTTTTGATGTCCATAAAAATTTAAGGGATGAGTTCATGTTCTTTCGTCTTGCGGATGCACTCTTCTCATGTAAGGTACATCCAACTAATATTATAAATGTGAAAGTTGGGATGGATATAAAGTTGTTAGAGTTGTATAAAGTTGGTATGTTTGTTACTCTTTCACGCCGTAACTGATGAACCGATTGAGTTGAAACTTTGCACAAATGTTGTTCTAAACCTGGAAAAAGACAAAAGCTATTTTATTACTGATAAATTAGTTCCCATAGAATGGCAATGGGTTGTCAAGTTCCTATTCCTATAGAAAAGTGATGTACTGTTACTCCTTCACGCCATACCTACTAAACCGATTAGGCTCAACTTTGCACAAATGTAGTTCTAGACCTAGAATAGGACATAGTAGACCACTTTTTATCGCATTAATCAGTTCAATTTATCCCATCAATCAGAGGCAATTGGGTGTCAAGTTCCTATAGAAAAGTGATACACATCTTCACACCGTACCTCCCGAACTGATAGGGCTGAAACTGCTTTAAATGTAGTTCTAGACCTGAAATAAGACACACGCTACTTTATATCAAATCAGTAACCAAAAAAAATTTTTCGTTTGGAAACGGCATGGCTTTCGGTCTCGCCAAAGGCCTTTTAGAAGAGGATTAATTCAGAGAACAAAAAATGGTGTCTTTCGAAAACGCAGCCCGGCCTTCTTCCTCGCCAAAGACCTCCAATGATACTTAAGCAGATGATTAAAATTAATTAGAAAACAAAAGATAGTGTCGACTGGAAATGCGGCTCGGCTTTCAGCCTCGCCAAACATGCTATACTAGGGGATTAAATCAGTTATCAAAGACAGCCGTTACACATTAGCAGAGGATTAATTCAGAGAACAACAAATAGTGTTGATCTGAAAAACGGCTCGGGCTTCGGCCTCGGCAAAGACGAAAACGTGTCTTGGTCTTCGGCCTCGCCGAAAAAACTTTACATAGGGATCAAATTAGAGATGATGAGAACCAAAAACACTTTAAATACTCCAAATCAAAGTCAGGTCAACTACTAAAACTAAAAATATTTACAGTTTCGATGCGACTATACAAACACTTAATCAACGCGGGCGAAGCCGCGGGCAAAAGCTAGTATATTCAATAAAAGTATTTGAAATCGTGTTTTTGTTTTATTATGTAAATATAGCACTCTTGCTAGTCGATCGGCGCATAACTCGCCGCACGCGGCGCGCAATCGGCGCTCAGCTCGGTCTTACCGGTGTGTGCGTCACGCACACACGCAGAATACCTAAAATCGATTAGCGTCAGAAACTCGGTGCGCCCTTAAGGGACAACATCAGCCCTTTTTGTAGACATCTTATACACCATATGGGGTAAGAATACTACTACTCGTCAAGTGTTAATATATTCATCTTCCTATTTGTAAACTTTGAAATATAAAATTGGCAGCGGAATAAAACCTTTCGCTATCAGAATTATTTCGGAACCAAAGACATGATTTATTTAAATTAGAAAGTAGGCTTATGACTGAGTTTATTATATTCTTTGAGACAAAGGAAGGAGTGCAGTGAAAATACCCAATAATTTAAATCAATCCAATTCAATCCAATTTGAATTTATTCTTTGTGGTTTTTGTATTAATTTGGTCTTTAATTTTTTTATTTTCGGTATTGTGATTTACTTACCGAATACACAGTATAATTTTTCTTTATACTGTGCTTCAATATCATGAATTATCCAGTGGTTTACCACTAACTTTATATTTTTTATGTGACCTAAAAATTTTAGGTACTAGTAATTTTTATATTCTTCTTTCCTTATGTGTCGTGGTATTCTTCAATAGTTTATCCGACTTACTAACAATAAGAGAACTTGACTTTGTTTTATAATAGTCCCTGACTACAGGTTAATGAACTGAAATATTGAAATTATTTCAAACCTGTATTTACTAGAACAGTTTTTCGGTTGAAACATTTTAATTGATGTTGTCTTTCATTCAGTGAAAGGCTGGTGAAATCTATTGAATTTACCTACTTAATTAATTAAATGGTTATGATATATAAATCATGTACCTACCTATTTCAAAGATTCAAGTAAAGGCAATTTATTTAAAGAAGAATAAAGCCTTAGTAAATTTAAATCAGATTTTATAATTTTGGAAAGAAAGAATTTAATAACACAACTACCTAGATTGATCTGGTGTGGTTTCTTGTAACCTGGAGAAGGAATAATTTTAATTTATAAATGATACCTGAAAAAGTAGAGGTTTATTTATGGTCGATGGGTTTATCTATGCTAGGGACACCTCAGCCCTTATGTAGATTTCTATACACCACTCGGGGTAGAAACTACTATTCGTCAGGCATATTTTAGATCCATCTCCTAGTTTATTGTAGATATAATTCAAAGATGGCTGTGAAACAACCTTAAATAATGTCGAAAATTGTTCCGACTCTGGAAGCATGGAAATCATAATAACTGGATCAATGCTTGTTTTTATTCTTACATCCCTTTGACAACTGAAGTTTACAGAAATTTATACACCAGTGATAACAGGTCCAAGTACCACTGAAATCTGAAATAGACTAAAATTTTGATTATGTTATTAACCTATACAGCCCACATTATGGACTTTGGTCAAACTTGCAGCATAAAGCAATGCTTTGTAGTTATTTTATATTACTTACCATTCAAAATGGGAAAGTAACTCTTTGCAGGTACGTCCTGATACATTGAGAATCATACTCATCATATCTAAAGTCAGATTAATTGCCTATGTCGCTAATTTTATGAAGCAAATATTTGGCAGAAATTATATTTAATAATACTTATTGTTGAAAATTATTCTCTGACTCTGAAGTTAGAATCCATCTTGGTATATTTATTAATAGTTATCACCTTTAACAGTGAGAGAAAGAGTTTTCCATACATCCATTCAACAGCTGAGCTGGTACCTGAAATACAGGGCAGCTTAACAGATACTCATAGAAATATTAGTAGATAAAGTATGATCTTGTTCCACTGGTAACATCCAGGACCTGGTCAGGAATCAGTAAGACTAATTTTGTTGTCTTACAAATTAAGACATACTTGTTAGTTCAGCAAATAAATGTACAATTCATAAAGTTTATCTTTTTTCATCCGAAACAGTGTGTGGTTTAAATGATAGATCAGCATATAAAAGTTTTATTGTTTACTCACACAATTTATCACTTAACACATTTATTTACAGTTGAATAGTTATTTGTACTCGTACTTATTTAAAATGAAGAGTAATTTAACCTGATAGGAAACAACCAAGTCAATGAGGTGAAGGCTGAAATGGATTCCTCATATATTTACAATAAGAAAAAGTAAATTTCATTATAGGTTGAATTTCTAGCTGCAATAACATACTGTCATACTACATTTACTCTTTTCTTAAATAGAAAACTCAACTTTCTATTTCCTCATCTACCTATTTATACCCTGGGTTGCTGAGATACTCAGACATGCCTTGGATGAGCCCGGCTAAGTTTCTTGTCCTTCTTCTTAGTCGGAGTAATCGAACGGACAGGAACTACCCCTTAAATAAAGTCATAATTTGCCTTAATAGTGGCATGTTTCTTTATTTTGTACTCTATCTATATTATGCTGAGAACATACATCCAGCAAACTCTTCTAGGTTTCTTTTGTCGGTTCTTCCTAGAAAGATGTAATTGAACTGACAGGATTGGCCCCTTTAAAATTAAATATATGATGGTTATATACCTCACAATAATTCAGTACTTAATTGTACATTATCTTAATCCTCTTCGGGAGAGACCATTGTCCGGAGTCGGGTCTCACTTGAACCAGCGGGGAGTGGGCTGGTTTCATTCCTCCCCCCATAAAAAAAAAACATTTAATTTCTTTATGGTCTTTGTATGGCTATAGTTTTTCTAAAATAACTCAATCTTGTAATAAAACAATTTGTAGTTGGTTGGTTTTCCAATAAAATCTGACATCGTGAATTTACTTTTAGTTTTGCATTAAGGTTTCTGTATTGCCTCTTCTTTGTTCTCTACTATTTAATCTGATCATGTATAAAGACTAGTTGAAGTACATTTGATGATTATTGAAAATGTATGCAGGGTTTATTTCAGCCTATACTTCATCTATTCTCTTAAGTTTTCAGTCTCTTATTTCTTCATACTACTTACATATTGAATCAAATTAACCTTTACATAGTGTCTGTATTTATTATAGGTTTCAATGATTTAGAGTTTAGACTATAGCGTTGTAACCTTATTTTTAAATACTTCAGGTGTAGTGCATAGGAAGTGATAGTTTAGGCCATTCCCACTTTTATTAAAAGGACTAGGGTTACACACGTTTACGGTTCACAACGAAGGGTCACCAAAACTAGACGATCACACTGCCAAAATAAAACCAGTCTGGAATGCTTTTCCCTGGGTAGCAAGTTTTTACGGGGTTACATTTAATGTCTTATGCAAATAGTTGTTATTTATTTATTTATTTGGGTGTTTAGTATGTTCAGTACCAGTTAAGCTTGTAGGGTAGTTGGGTAGTTAGCTAAGTGCCTGGGTGAGTTTTTTACAAGGACCGTGTAGGTTATCCATTCCGTAATGGATACCTCCGATCCTCTTGAACCGGACCCACCGGATGGGTCGTCTAAGTCTCTTGATTTATTCTCTCAAACCAGCCCTGTGGTAGACGGAGAAAAAAGCAAAAAAAGATCAGCTGATGGTTCCGAGGAGCAGTCATCTAAATGCTCAGGCGTTAACCCTGCGATGGCTTCAATCCAGACAACATATATACACCCTAGCTTCGAGGACGACAAGCTTTATGATGATAAAGACTTGGGTCCATATATTGTACATGTTTCCAGAGAGGAGTCCGACCCAGCATCTGGTACTACGATTAGGCCAATCAAATTTGGCAAATTTTTGGTAGACAATAAAAATACCAAACATAAAAATGAATGGTATAAAAAGTGTAGGAAGGAATAGAATTTCAGTGGAATTTAAATCCATTCAGGACGCCAATAATCTGCTTAAAAACCCCATTCTAAAACTTCACAAGTACAAAGCCCTAATCCCATCATATAATGTCACTCGAATGGGACTTGTAAAAAATGTCCCCTTGGACTGGTCCATGGAGGAGTTTGTGGAATCAGTTGTGCTTCCTGAACCATGTGGAATGATATTAAAGGCAAGACGTCTCATCGTATCTAAAAAAATCGTATCTGATGGTTCTCCTTCTTGGACCCCCACCCAATCGATAGTGATCACTTTTAAAGGGCAGTTCCTCCCAAACAGAATTTTCTGTTTCTATACATCCTTGCCTGTAGAAACCTATCATCTCCCACTATTCAGTGCCTCAGCTGCTGTCGCTTTGGTCACATTGGAGCGCAGTGTAGGTCAAAACCTAGATGCTACCGTTGTGGGCAACCTCATACAGATCATAGCTGCAATGTCACCGAAGCCCAGGCAACTTGCCTATATTGTTCAGGAACCCATTTCTCTACAAATCGTAACTGCCCTGAACAAAACCGCCAAAAATCTATCAAAATTATCATGTCGCAGGAGAGCATCTCTTACGCAGAAGCTTCTTCCCGCCTCCCTAATGTACGAAAAACTTATTTAGAACTCAGTAAAGAACCATCATCTTTAAACACTGAATCCCATACCTCTCAATTAGGTTCTTTTGCAAAGGCATCCAGCTCGTCATACAGAAAGACTGTTTTTAGCCCTCCCCGTCCCAGGCCCATCATGAGTAAGGGATATGACCGTGAGGCCCATGCTGCAATTATAGCTGAGAGCCCTGAATTACTTCCAAATGGTTGTGCCCTATCTCAAACACCTACTATATCACCCAACGACAATCTCTTGGAGCTATTATTAGCCACTTTACTAAACATTATCTCCAAAAGCAGTGACTCTATACCGTCCAACGTTGCCACAAAATTCAATGAAATCTTCCTCTTAATTAATAAACATGACTCTGGTGAATTTATCCGTACAACTTCTCCAGTGGAACACTAGAAGCGTCTCCACTAAAAAACCTGATGTTTTATATTTAATTAATAAACTCAATCCCGCTGTAATTGCCGTCTCTGAGACTTGGTTGGTTCCTGGGTCCCACTTCAGGATCCCAGGTTTCTCTTGCCTTCGGGACGACAGAGACGATGGGTATGCAGGTTTTGCTATTTTGGTTAAACGTTGCTTGACTTTCTCCCAAATTTCTCTTTCTGCTCATAGTCAAGGTATCAACGCTGTAGCCATCAAATGTCTAAATATGACTATTTTATCAATATACATAGCAGATCCCAAACCAGCATTTCTTCCCGAGCTGATTTCTATTATTTCATCCCTTCCTGTACCTATTATTATTATGGGTGATTTTAACGGTCACCATTTATCTTAGTCTTTTAAAACGGATGCCTTTGGAAGTGATCTTATTGATACTTTCGACTTCCTTAACATTTGTGTTTTAAATGATGGTACTCCTACTCGTCGCACCCGCCCAAATGAAAATCCTGGTAGCGCCGTCGATTTATCCCTTTGTTCCCCATCCCTTTCTTCTCTCTTGTCTTGGAAAGTTTTACCCCTCACTTATGGAAGTGACCATTTTCCTATATTAATTTCTATTCCTAAACGCTCTGTTTCCCATAATAATTCCCCCTTGTTTAAATATAGACTTAACAAGGCAGATTGGGAAAGTTTTTCTTCCACTGTAAATAGTAAAATTGCTTAACTCCCATCTAATTCTAACTCATCTATTACTTAAAAATCTAAATTAAAAATCTATTACTTGGATGACACATGGCTTAATGAGGGTTATTATTTTTTCATTGCTTTTAATGTCCCAGTGAATTGAATTACCTATTATTATAGACTTTAATATTGCTTATAAGTATTCAATGTTTATATTTGTGAATTAAAATTTATTTTTGTTTTAACTAGGGCACAGCTGCAATTATGTCTGGATGGACCATTATATTAGAAGTAGCAGACAGGCATTTTTGAGAGGTCTCTCAAGTGGGCTTAGAAATCCGCAGAAAGGAAAGAGGCTCATTATCACCCACATAGGAAACGAGGATGGATTTCTCGAAGGTGGGGAATGGATATTTGAAGCACAGAAGTCGGATGGGGACTATCATGGGGAAATGGATGCTCATAATTTTGAATTATGGTTAGCCTTAAATGTTTTCAATTATCATTTTTAGGGTTCCGTACCCAAAGGGTGCCCAACGGGGCCCTATTACTGACCTCCGCTGTCTGTCTGTATGCCTGTCAGTGGGCTGTATCTCATGAATCATAATAGGTAGACAATTGAAATGTTCACAGAATATGTTTTTCTATTGCCGCTATAATCACAAATAATAAAAATGTAGTAAAATGAATAAAGGAGGCTCCCATACATAAATCGTGACTTTCTGGCGATGGTACGGAACCCTTCATAAATAGTTGTGCTCCTTTAATAAGTTAATCATACGCTTGCCATAATTTGTTATCCTTTTATGTCAGGTTTCAAAAATTTTTGGAGAAAATTCACCCTGGGTCTGTGATTGTCATGAACAATGCCCCTTACCATTCTCGCCAGCTCGAACATGTGCCTAATATGAGTTGGAGGAAGGACGCTATACAAGATTGGCTACGTAGCGAAGACATAGCTTTTGAAACCAGCGAAATAAAAGCACAGTTGCTTACAAAATTCGATAAGGAAAGATATAAAACAAAATACGTCGACGATCTCGCCGCATCGAAAGGAATAACTGTGCTGCGCCTTCCTCCATATCACGGTGAGCTTAACCCAATTGAACTAATTTGGGCACAGGTAAAGTCCTATGTAGGAAGAAAAAATAAATCTTTTAAAATGGCAGAAGTTAAAATGTTGCTAAAAGGTTTGGCGAGAATCGGAGCAGAACAATGCGCTAAATGCGTCGGTCACGTTCAAAAGGAAGAGCAACGGATGAAAACATTAGACGGAATTATGGATGTGGCTAGCGATGCTGTAACAAAGCCTTTTATAATAACTGTGACCGGTGACACGTCAAGTGATGATGAATCTGACACAAGCGAATGACGCGCGGCGCGATTGATTATTGTAAGTGTATATTATACTGAATAAATTTTTATTCTATTCTATTAAATTTTCTAAAATAATTTAATTAATATTTTTTAAAGAGCCTTGCCCTATGTTTTGAAATATTGCAAAAGCTCTTTTATTAATTTTATTTCTGTACTGAAAGCCCAAAATCTAACAATATAACAATCACTCACTTTGACATCAGTGTAGGTACAACACTATGATCATAGACAACTGTCTAATAATTATCTTGTTTACATTATTGCCGGATTCTATTGAAAGGGATTTTATGACGCGCACTGTTGCTCGCAGCAAGTCTCCGCTTGTGCGTGCGCGAACTTCACTCCGTCTCTCCATATCATAACTATTTTTTATAAAGTTTAGATTAATATACTATACCTATTCTGATCTCAATACCTAATAACCCTTTATAATCTAAAGACTGCTTAAAAACCTAGGAGATCAGATTTAAGATACTGCCATTCAGCCGAAAACATGTATTTGTATTTATTATAAAAATATCTTTATGCAATCTTTACAGGGGTCTCTTTCAAAACGATACCTCACATGATTATATTAGTTTAAATGAAGATAGCGACACTTCATTTAATTTGAACGCGCTTTCACGCGTTAATCTATGGAACTGGAAGGATGACAGGCATGTTTGAAAGTTACGTCATCTGTGAGCTGTTGTCAGACAAGTGAAACAAATAAAACATCAAAATGAATTTGTGAAATAATAGCTTTAAATGTTGTTTCTCTTTTCAGGTAAGATTTGTAATTACTTACATTAAATGTATATACCCTAAACTAAAAGATAAATATGTAAACTATTGTTTAATAAAATATTCTCTTTTCAGAGCAACTCAATTTGGTTTTTGTTTCACGGTTCTAAGAAAACAGGGCCTGTGTATAAAGCTACATTATATTAATTAAAACTTTATATGTGTTTCACTAATCTGATATATATTTTTTTCACATTTCATCGAGACCTAATTCCAAAGGAGATAGCCAAAACCCCATACACAAAAAACCCAGAGTCGACAAAAACTTCTTAAGTGCCATTTGAGTAGGCTTATTATGTGCATTAAAAAATTGTTCTCACTGACTCTAAAAGCTATGGTGGTATTGATAAAATAAAGATCTAATATCATTATTTTGTCGATATTCATACAAGGTTGGTATTTTATTTTTACTTTTTAAATATTATTCTGTTATAATTATGAATGAATGAGAATACGCACTTTATTGTACACGGTAAAATGAAAAATTGGACTTATCACTTAAAGCGATTTCTTCCACCCAACCTTTGGGTTGTGAGGAAAAATATAAAAAATAAAATATATCGTCACGACATGAATCCCCGAGGAGATGTCAGAGGTGTTCCGAGTGTGAACTGTGAAATACAAGTCCACAATCGGAACACCCGCGTTTCACCGACGAATATATTACGTCCCAATGTGATGGGTGATGAGCCCTATTGCCGTACTTCGGGCACAAATACATGCAAGTGGTAAGTAAGAACAAATACTATGCACATAAATTCCGAAAAATTCATTGGTGCATGCCCGACCGGGGATCGAACCTGGATCTCAAGATTAAGAAGCCAGCGTTCTACTACCCTGAGCTACCGCTTGTGAAGAAAGTATTCTTTTATGTATTTTCCTGCTACGCAGTAGTGGTAGGTAGGTACAGGGATAATCCCACCAAGACAAGAGGTAGGTAGATGTAAAAAAGAAATCACAATGACAATAGATACTATATTTTATTCAATCAATCAATTCTCTAAATCCAAACACACTGCATCCAAAAATCCTGCAGGCTGATTCAAGTCGCCTTCGTGTCTGGCCCAGGCAAGATGATATATTATTGAAATAATATGGGCACAAATGCCCAATGTGCGACGACCATGTATACAGTTACAGCAGTATTCGGAGATTACGTGGCGATTATACAGTACATAACAATAATATGTTTTTGAAGTGACTGTCTGGATTTAGCGCCATTGTTTTAGAGCCCGGAGACCGATTGGTCTTAAGTTGCTTAGCCGCGCCGGGCGCAGGTAGCGAGAATAACAAAAACAGATTCGGATAAAATGGTCGCTGCCTATTATAGTAGCAATATGCTACTTAATACCGCAGTAGAAATATCGTTGTTTTGATTTAAATAATAAAGATTAATAAGTATGTAAAACAAGTTCTGAGTCAGGGTGTTATGGAGAAAATAAAAGCATTTTTTAATGTACATATAAAGCCTATGGTAGGGGAGCCCAGCGGGCTAAAAAAATATAATAATCAGGGCGAAAAAGCGATAGCTACGCAGATGGAGGCTGATGAGAGATTACTGAAAATATATATGATAAGTCCCAGATAGGGGGCTTTTGCACGGGAGAGGGGATTAAAGATGGGTGCCGCTCGTCATCTTTAAAAAAATCCATTTGCTGCTGTGTGGTTAGGTATTATAGAAATTTTCCGAGAAATTGGCAAAACAATCAAAATGTCACCCATATATTTTTTCTTCCAACGTATATAACTTCTTTTAGCCATATGAAAAGCAATAAAAAAAAATACTCAGATGAAGCTTATTTAATGCCAATCTTAAAAAATATAAATTATAAGCATCTTGTTATACATCAACATGATGAAAAAAAATAACGGCGGCACCAATAACGACGACACTCTATGAGAAAGGAATGAATATTGTATATCCGTTCTTTCATGTCATTTGATATCATGAGAATTCAACAGGCACTTATAAACTGATGATGTAGAACTCATTTCTAGTATTTATTTTTGTAGTTTTAATAGAATATAATAGAAATTTAGCCAAAAATTAAATTATTCTGATTTTTGTTTTTCAGCCTTCATATCTTTTTGACTGGGATATAATTTGCAATAAAATTAGTCAATAAATTGTTTTTGATGCAAATTCAAAGAAATATAAATTTGATTAAGGAACTCTTGTGGAGCCCAGCGGGCTAAAAAATATTTTTTTAGCCCGCTGGGCTCCCCTACCACTACTTAAACTGTATATGAGAAGTTTTTATCGACTCTGGGTATTCTTTTGGCCATCTCTAAATTTCCAATTCCTATTTTACATAAACATTAAGAAAAACCTCTGTGACAGACAGACGGATGAACACGAGACAGATTTGATAAAGGTTCTTATTTTCCTTTTAAGGTAAGGAACCTTAACAACTGGTCAAGTACGAATAGGACTCGTGGCCTGAGGGTTCCGTACATACCGTTTAGAACACAAACTAATTCCATGTGCAGCTTATTAATGACCAACTGAATTTGTCACTTACAATCCATGAAAATCAATGCATCCAAAAGATCTTATCAAGTTGGTCTAATTACATCTTAATGCATAGGTAACTTTAAATGTTTTAACTTATACGTGTGCTATAAGACCTACTTGTGAACGGAAATTCAAATTTCTAAGTCAACTGAAAATGCTTGTTAGGTTTTCATGGTGAGCCAATTTGTATGAAACTGATTACGTAAGGGGATTACATGAAAAAAAAAAGCTTGTTTGCATTGACCTTGCTAGAAGCATGATTATCGGTCGGATAGAACAGCACTATTGGGCCGTAAACATTTGTAGGAGGTATCAGTTTCAACCTCAATTTTGAAGTTAAATCGGTTTTGTCGCACGCATATCGCATATACATAAATTGTTGAGATATTTATAAGTAATCATGTTACTTATATATGTTAATAGTTTGGCCACACAAAGGACTGCGTTTCATTACCAACTGTTTAAAAATAGAATAAGAATAATTTATTTGACTGAAACCTCCAACATTTTCGTACAAAATAGATTTATAAAAATTTCAGGTGGAGGATAAAATGGTCAGGGCTCAGTTTGTGATTGTGATTTTTATTGTGGTTTGGTTTTGTTTTATTGGTGGTGGTGGAATTATTAATGGTTGTGATAGGTCCGTTTGAGTCAGATTCAATTCACCAAATTTGTTTTCGTGTTCGTAATTTATCGGCAATTTGATGTGTTTCTGATGATAGAAGTTAAGAAGACTGAAATTTGCGAGATTGTTTGATGTTTTCGTGTGCAAGTCTAAATCTAGCTTTTGATATAAGATCTTGTATTTCGATGAACAAGTGAGGAAAAGCTACTAGCGAAATTTTGAGTAGGTTATCAAGAAGATTTTTTTGGTTTGTACAGAGATAATAATATTGAATGTATAACATGTTAGTTGTATGTAGGGCGTTGACGAGGTTGACTGATATCATGTGTTTTCGTATTATTAGCGGCATACTATGGGTTGGGAATTTAGGGATCAGCCCTTTTGGTGCTGCACCTACTTGCAGACATCCTCCTAGAAATTGTAGGTGTAAATAGTATTGTAAGAGTTTATTTATAGAGTATTTAATTTTGTTTATAACTTCTTTCATGATTGATATGTATACTTTTTGGAAAGAAAGCAAGATTGATTTATGGTTCTGAAAAGAAAAAATATAAAATTAAAATTAATTTAGCCATGGTACATTTGTCTGTCACAGGTGAAAATGGAGATGATGAACAAATCAAGTTATTTATAGTAAATAAAAAACTGCTTTATTTAAGGTGGCGACGAAACAGATAACTTCTCCGCAAGGGCGGCACGATATCGTACAAATCCGTTTCCAAGGCAGATGTGCAAACGGTGTGTTTCGCTCTGTTGTATCTTCGAGACAGACTTTCATGGGTTGTGACTTGTGAACCTCTTTGTAAGGTGTTGCTTCCGTGGTGCAGTTGGTGCTTTCTTTCAGCGTTGCCGTTAGCGTACATTTTACACATTTGACGTACCTTTTAAGCCTCCCGTGTGTAATGTGTAATGGGGTCCATTTTACGTACCTTTTCAACTTAAAATCCGAAATCATGTGTAAAATCGTCTTGTAAAGACTATTTTACGTACGTTTTTTAAACCGCCGCCAAAACGAAAAACGAGATGGCGTCTTCGGTCCTAAGTTTAGTTCTTTTCACGAAAGAAGTCCCCGGTCAAAGCACTTATCATTAAGATTTAAAGACGTAAATGCCTTAATTCACGGGACTTCTAGTGTAGGAAGGAAGTAACTCTGTCTCGCTTCCACCTCTACTCTACTCACAGGGATGGATGGGATGGATGGATATCGGTTTGTGCGGCGCGTGCGTGTGCTCACAAAGTGGCGGCGGCGGCCCCATACAAACAAAAGTGTATTATGTCAGTCACCTCCATCCTCGTGGGTTTGATAGAGTACCTACTTACATTTTGTTTTGTATTTTTATTTAAGCGCACGAAATATTGGTCTCTGGGATAAGGGAAAGTGATTTTCTTTCTTGTATAGGTACATTGTGTTCAATAAATAAATAGAATAAGCCTATTTCCACTAATCTAATCCTGTGTCCGATTTGGTCGTGGCGGCCCCGGGCGGCTGACCGGTGCCTTTATTCGCTCGCTGCTGTGGTGCTTGGTAAGTTGTTAAATACTTCCTTGAGAATACCTATTACCCTAAATATTTTGTGTGTGTGTTGCATTGTGTTTTGCTGTGGGCTTTGAAAAGTCCACTGTAGGATATAGGCCTAAATACAAACAACTGTGCCTTCAATCACGTTGTTCGGTTATTAATTTATACTTAAACCCCAGGCAGATTAGAGGTTTTTAAACTGTGGATTAGGTATGGTTTTATCAGGTTTGCCACGCGAACACTTACTCTTATCGGGTGTGTATCGAACATCTTATACAAATAATTCTTAATATTACATTCATACTACATAGGTACAAATTAGGGGTGCGTTCCAATACGCCTAGGTAAAGTTAAAGTTTCAACTGTCAAAGTAAATTTTACATTTTTGTCAAGGTTTAAGAGCTGTTTGTTTTCACTCGGGTGGTTTTGGAACGGCTGACAGTTAAATTTTACATTTACCCTGGCGTTTAGGAACGAACCCTAGATTATTAGATGTATTTGTACCATCGAAGAAATTGCCGCTGACCTGCTTTTTGCTCCTATTTCATTACAATACGAGCGAAAAACAGGTCGGCGGCAATTTTTTCGATGGTACGTCATCATGTTATGTCATGTCATATCTTTCCTTGGGCTGCGTTCAGTTTTAACACCCTAGGACGCCTGCTCATCACCAAGCTGAACGAAGCCCTAGTATAGCTTGTCAGAGTTGCCAGCCTCAAAAAATGTGTTTTTTTGTGTAGAAAATATCGATGGCATAGATACTTCAAAAAGATCTTAGTTTCTTACAAAACAAATGAATTGGGATGAAATCTGTCTAATAAAATTAGGATTGTTACCAGTCTGCTGTACCTATTGTTACCGACTTAGTCACAGTTTATAGACTTTTTTGGCTTGTTTGCTGTTTGTTTTTTATTTAAAAGTTTAGAGTTTAGACCCCTTGTTTTTGGCTTGATCTTTGGCGCTTTACCAGCCATGAAAAGCAAACAATCATAGTTCATAAATAATGAATGCGACAAATATACGTATAATATAACATTGAATACCTAGTAAAGGTGTTGGTTTCTTACAAATATAATCTCTATAAGCTAGCAGTGTGCCTTCTTGTGTGACGCTAAAATGTTTGTTGTTTTAATTTCATGATTTCTACGCGCTTGGGCACACGTGCATGGAACAGAAGCTTGAAACAATTTTAACTACTTATTACTAAAGACAATAGCAAATCTCACTACTAACTAACCCAGTAAGAAAATGGATAAATTTGTCCGCCGCTTACCCCCAAAACCTAATTTGACTAAAATGGTGAAAGATGAAAAAACAAAGCCGTCCACTTCAACTATCCCTGCTGCGCAAGGTATTACAGCATTATCTCACTCGAACCCAACTTCCAAACCAGACTCAAACACAAAGTCTTCTTCAAAAACGGTTTTATCAAAGAAAGAGGCAAGCACAAGGCCTGCTGAACAAGAACATCCTGCAACTAGTTCTACTGCTAACATTGAAACAGTTCAGCTTGATAATGTACCAGAGTCAGAGAAAGAGTTTCAAGGTGTAGAACCTCCCGCTAAAAAAAGAAAACAGGTCTATAAATTCAATGATGACTGGCTTTTGTTGTCATCATTTTGCAAATGGCTAGAAAAGAAAGAAGAAAAAGATAAAGAACCGACTGCATTTTGTAAATTGTGTGAAGTAACAATTACTAATCATAAACCTGTAATAGAAAGACACTTAACAACCACAAAACACCAAACAAATGCTAATGCTATACAGCACTCTAAAAACATTGGTGACCTATTAAAAAAAACTAGTGGTACTAGCAGGGATCAACCCAGACGGGCAGAAGTAAAATTCACTGCATTCTTGGCTGAACATAATTTGCCGTTATCCTTGGCTGATTCTCTTGTCGCATTAAGTCGTAACTCATTCCCGGATTCAACGATTGCACGAGAAATGTCTTTAGGTCGTACTAAAGCCACTGACGTTCTGACTAAAGTTGTAGCGCCAGCTTGTAAATCCGAGCTGATAACGCACTTAAAAACTCCTGGAAATTTCTTCAGTTTGATAATGGACGAAACAACTGATGTATCTACAAAAAAACAATGCGCGCTGTCAGTTATATTTTTCAACAACGACACTGAAATTGTCGAAACAAGATTTTATGATTTGTATGAAGCCAACTCTGGTAAAGCTGAAGATTTATGTGAGGCCATGCTACTCCGTATAAAGAACAACTCAATTCCTTTAGAAAACATCGTAGGATTTGCGTCTGATACCACTAATAGCATGGTTGGGCAGCATAACTCAGTTTTCAGCCACTTAAAAGAAAGCATACCGGATATTACTTGCGTAAAGTGCAGCTGCCATATGATGCATTTAGTGGCATCAAAAGCGTGCTCTAAACTTCCAAGCTCGATCGAAGACCTTTTAAGAAACATAGGAGCACACTTCAGCCGAAGCTCTAAAAGAGTAAGCCGTCTTCAAGAGTGCCAGGAGTTTTACGGTGTGGAAATGCATAAAATATTGAGCCCAGCTAACACCCGATGGCTTTCTCTGAAAGCCTGTGTTGATCGCACGCTAGAGCAGTACGTGGTCTTAACTGAGTATTTTCGCCTCGAGATGTTCGAAGATGGCACAAGCGCTAACGTTCGTATTTACGAAGGCCTGGAAAATAAACTGACAAAGGTGTACCTCGAATTTCTATCATACATATTAGAGTTCCTAACCGGTTTCAACAAATTATTCCAATCCGACAAACCACTTCTACACTGCCTACAGCCCGAAATAGAAAAGTTAATCCGATCCATTGCATCTAATTACATGCAATTAAACCACGTCAAAAACGTTATACCGTTACTCATTGATCACGCCAATCCGGGTCACTTTGTGCCACTCGAAAAGATATATCTTGGAGTACTGGCACAAGATTCTGTGATTCAGATCTTACAAGACCAGCCTTCAGCATTACCTGATGTGACTAACCTCAGAAGACGCTGCCTTACATTCTACATAGAATTGATCAAGCAAATCAAGGACAGATTTGATTTTAATGATCCTGTGTTTAACACTATATCTATACTGGACCCAAAAGTGGCACAATCGTTCGAACGACAAGATTTAAATGAAGTGTTAAATAGATACCCAGTTTTGAAAAGTGTTGTTGACGAGCCAGCTCTACACAAAGAATGGCGAGAACATGCTCTGCTGGATCATGAAACATTGAAACTAGACCCAACGTTAACGGCCACCAGCTACTGGAATATGGTTTTCAAGTTACGAAACATGAACGAAGACCCTCTGTTTCCCAACCTAAAGAAAGTTATTTGCCTACTTCTAGTCCTTCCATTTTCAAATGCTTCGGTCGAACGAATATTCAGCCAGCTTAAACTCATCAAAACCGATAATCGTAACAGATTAAACACAGACACCATATCAGCTCTCATGATGACCAAACAAGGTATCAAAGATTCGGTCAAATACGAACCGCCGAAATCACTACTTAACAGCAGCAGCTGGAAATTTAAACAATAATAATAAATTATTCTTACTAACAATTAATCTTATTATAATTAATACATACCTAACGTCCTAGATCTCCTGGGCTAACAAAAGGTTGGTGAAGGCATTTGTTGCAACAAATATGCATGACTTAATTGTAGAATTAGTAACTTTTAATTTATGATTTTAGTTATAAAATTTAAAATTATGAGCATATATGTATATGTTTTTTAATTTTCAGATTATGGATCTAATTTCAACCACAATCACGATTTGGATTTTTTTATCGTGCGATTTCTCCATTATGATAACTATGAGAAACAATTCAATGAGTCTATTATAAAACTGCGGGGATTTTTTTATTTAATATAGGTAAGTTTTCTCACGCCTAGAATCCAAAAAATAGAACTTCTGGCGAGCTGGCAATTTCTCCCTGTCTCGCATTCATTGCGAGAGAGCGAGAGAAGCAGTAGTCAGTGGTTTTAGTAAAAGCATTGCTCATGTACCATTTTAACCCAAAATGTACCTTTTCAGCGCTGGATATGTACTTTTTGGGAACTTAGTTGCGGCAACACTGCTTTCTTTTCTTTACAGATGTATAAGTGCGAAACCCGATTTGATACTTTATCTCGTGCAGTTGTTGAAATAATATTTATATTTATATATCGCTTTTGCCAGTGAATTAAATATTAAAGATAAGTTATTTGTTTTTTTTATTCAGTTTATATTACATATTTATATAAAAACACTTATTAAAATAACAATTTCCAGATATATTTCGACATATGGTCGGCTTCAGTGGAATTTGATACAGTATACAGGGTGTCCCATAATAAGCGAATCAAATTGTTATGGGAGGTAGCTTAGTCCAATTCCTATCAAATAAAATAAACAAAGGTGAAACAAAAGTTCGATGGTTTTTGAGTTAATTAACTTTTTCAAAAAAAATTGAAAACATCTTCCCGTCCCTGTTTTTTTTGCTGTCATTACTTTATTTTTCAGTTAAGAATTTTTTTATTTTCAGAATATTATTTAAAAATAACTATTTCATGAATTGGCTACCAAACATTTTAGAAAAGTTACACCAAATTTAAATGGCAAGACTTTGTTTTCACTTCTTGTGTAAATTCGAAAAAAATCTTTAAACTTTGGATCTCTGTGATGAAAAAAAAAAGTATGGAGTGGGAATGTTAAACTATTTTGAAAACTTGCTCATTTAATGTTATTTCCAAAAATGTATAACATTTGACCACTTTCATAAGGGCGAGACTAGTTATTGGCCTTGACCACCGGCTGGAATGGATTTTTAAAAATATTTACTTTCCATAATTTGAACTAAAATGCTATAAAAGTAAAAATTGTTGAGTTTTAATTAAAACAATGTGAAGAAGTGATTATTTTTTTATTATAAAAAAGTGTATACCGACAAGAAAAAGTGATACAATTTTTTTTAAGAATATCTCCTTATAACAAATGTTCGAACTGACGCCCGCCTGTGCGAATGCATAAACGACACCTTTTCAAAAAATTTCGTTTTAGTCGGCGCAGGCTGAGTGCCGATATGCTTCTGGCGGCTTGTGTCACTCGTTCGCGTAGTTCTCCCTCATTGTGAATGGGCTTTGCGTACACTCGATCCTTTAAACAGCCAAAGTAGAAGATGTCGAGTGGATTAAGGTCTGGCGACCTTGGTGGCCACAGAATGGGGCCTAGTCTGCCAATTTAACGGCTGGGGTATGCTTCGTTGAGATGAGATCTTACTTGAACAGCATAATGAGCCGGACACCCGTCATTTTGCAGCCACATTTGTGCTCAGGCTTGAAGTGACTCGTCTTCTAACAAAACTGGCAAAGTATTTTGCAGAAATTCCAAGTAATTTTGTCCATTCAGAACTGAGGGCAGTTCTACTGGGCCCACGATTCGACCGTTGTAAATTCCGGCCCACATGTTTATTTTAAATTGGTACTGTGAATGGTCTTCCTTCTTTTCATGCGGATTGACCATCCGCCAACTGTGGAGATTATGCAAATTGATGTAGCCATCTTTCCTGCAGGCGGACTCATCACTCCACAATACGTGATTAAAAAAATCCGGGTCTTCTTGGTGTTTGCGTAGCATTTGTTGGCAAAATACCACGCGCTTCGCATAATCGCGTGTCAGAAGTGCTTGTACACGCGTAACATGGTAAGGATGATATTGATATCGTTTGAGTACTCTATGCACAGTGGATTTCGGTATTCCCGTAGTTTGTTCGATGCGCCGACAATAAGTTGATGGATCGTCTTCAATTTGTAAGAGAACTTCCTCATCGTCAACCTCTACAGGTCTACCCTCACCACGGTGTCTGCCTGGATTTCTTCCTTCTCTGAAGGCTTTGTCAACCCTTAAAAAAACTCCATATTGTGGGTGTTGTCGGTTTGGATAACGATCAGCATAAATCCTTGCAGCTTGTCTAGCAGAGTATGTGACACTTCCACGTATTTCGTCGAAATGTCTGGTTTCTCCATAAATCAAATGCATATCTGCATACTCATGATGGGTAAATGGATGGTCTTGATGATTTGCCATGATGCAACAAATCACAAACACAATGATCCAATTCACAAGCAAAACAAGTCCCGAGACGCGCCAAGTCGTACACTTCACAAGATACCAAATCAAGAGCACAGCAAAGTCCAAATTAAAGCCAGGTTCGTTGGAATATCGCAATACGGAAGCAGTTATAGTACACGAGTGTAGCACAGTAGGTAAAGTGTTGCACTGAGCGACAAGTGAGTGCGCAAACAAACAACAATGGCAAATTAGTGGTGGCATGGCAGCTAGCTTTATGTTAAAACGAGACAGCTATACATCACGCTGTTGATGTCCTTGTTTATTTTTTAACTGTTCTTAGATAAATAGTCAAAAGAACGGTTAGAACGTCGATGCGATAGTGTAAATAAGATTTTTAGTTCAAATTATGGATAATATTTTTTAAATATCCATTCCTGCCGTTGATCAAGGTTAATTAATAGGCTTATTCTTATGAAAATGGTCACATATCTTACATTTCTAAAAAGAACATTAAATGAGCAAGTTTTTAAAATAGTTCATCATTCCCATTCCATACTTTTTTTTTTCATCACAGAGATCCAAAATTTAAAGTTTTTTTTCGAATTTACACAAGAAGTGAAAACAAAGTCTTGCCATTTAAATTTGGTGTAACTTTTCTAAAATGTTTGGTAGCCAATTCATGTAATAGTTATTTTTAAATAATATTCTGAAAATAAAAAAATTCTTAACTGAAAAATAAAGTAATGACAGCAAAAAAAACAGGGACGGGAAGATGTTTTCAAATTTTTTTGAAAAAGTTAATTAACTCAAAAACCATCGAACTTTTGTTTCACCTATGTTTATTTTATTTGATAGGAATTGGACTAAGCTACCTCCCATAACAATTTGATTCGCTTATTATGGGACACCCTGTATATATAATTTTAAAATGTCATAAAATGAAGTGGATGATTGACAGACAAATGAGAGACAAAAGAAAAAAAATTATAATCATGAAAAATTAAAAAGTATATATATATGTGGGTTTGTATCGAGTGAAACGTTCTAAATTAGTGATATTTCTTTAATAATAGGGAACAAAAATCAACACGTCTTTCATCGTCTAAATCGACAGTGACAGCCCATTCGCAGTGTTGCCACTTTAACAAAATCTCCACTTTCAGAAGGGAAGTGTTCAAAAACAAAAGTAATTTAAAAATAATCTTATCCTAATTAGTACATAATTATACCACACGGTCATCCTGCTTCTTCATCTGACCCAGATGTGTCAGAATCTATTCCCATCCAACGCTTCATTTGATCAGCGGAGCTGGTGGTATTAATCGGACCCTCACCATGCCCAACTTTCTTTACTGCATATCGGTCATTTCGCTTTTTCTGTACCACTTCATAAGGCCCCAAAAATTTAGGGTACAACTTGCTACCCTGTGTGAACTGGGTTCTCTTTATGGCAACTAAGTCACCAATATCATATTGATTAGCCTCTTTTCTGTGTTTATTATAGCTTCTTCTATTCTCATCTTGTACTTTTTGAATAGACCCTTTTGCTTTTAATCTTAGTTTAGATCTGTCCTCATTCTTTTCATTTCTTCAATTAATTTTCTTATCTCATTATCCTTGTTTCTAATTTGTACTCCAATAAGTAATTCAAATGGTGTCATTCCAATACTTCTTTGAAAAGTACCATTTATGGCACGTTGAACAGCTGCGACATTTCGATACCATTTGGTAGGATCTGCTATACTAAGTTTGCTTAAAACTTCAATGATAATTTGATGAATACGTTCTACTTGTCAGTTTCCTCGAGGTTGACCAGTAGTGATTGTATAATGAACAATATTCTCTTCTTCACAATATTTTTTGAATTCATTCGATGTGAATGCAGCGTTTCTATCAGATATAATTTTTTGCGGCGTTCCAAAGGTTTGTTGCTGTATCATCAGTTTGCTCAAAGTCTCTTCTGTCGTTAATGTTTTAACTGGATCCACGTAAACTTGGTAAAACCATCAACAATCGTTAATATGTACTTATAATTTTTATTAGTTGAAGTAAGTGGACCAAGATGATCAATATGATACGTGGACAATGGCACGTCTCCTTTGTCTAACGGGTGTAAGTAGCCTTCTTTCTTTCCCCTCTTGTGTGATATCAATATGCATTCTATACAATTGTCTATAACTTTTCTAATTTTTCTTTTCAGGTCTTCAATGAAATATTCTCGGTTAATCAATTCTTCAGTTTTGTCAATAGAAAAATGGCCTTTCTCGTGATTCTTCTTTATAACGTCATATTGCATCTTCTTGGGTACTACAATTAGTTTTCTTCCATCTTTCTCTTTGGTAAGTATTCCATTTTCTATAACATAGTCTTTAAAAGGTTCCTTTTTCAGGATTCTTTTTATTAAATCAATCTGCTCATCTTGTTCTTGCGCTTTCTTGATACGAATAGTAGTTTCAGTAAGTATGAAGCAAACGGGATGTCTGCTCAACGCATCTGCGTGTTTCATTCTCAAACCTGATCTATGTTCGATCTCATAATCGTATTCTTCAAGTAGTAGGGCCCAGCGAGCAACTCGTGGAGGCAGATCTTTTTTCTGGAGTGTCATAGTCAGTGCGGCACAGTCCGTCACAATCTTAAAACGTATTCCAAGAAAGTATACTCGGAACTTCTTTATAGCTTCTGCTGTTGCCAAAATTTCTAAATAATAACTATGATACTTTTCTTCTGTCGGTGAAGTCTTCTTGCTCATAAAGTGTACTGGATGCATCTGGCTATCTTCTGGGTCTCTCTGTAGAAGTACAGCTCCAAAGCCTTTTGCGCTTGCGTCCGTGTGTACTTCCGTCTCGAAAGTTGGATTATAGATAGAGAGGACTGGTGAACTACATAATATGTCTTTGAGCTCTATGAATGCCTTCTCACAGCTTTCATCAAAGTAGAACTCCACATTCTTCTTAAGTAAATCCGTAAGTGGCCTGGCTATCAATGAGTAATTTTTTATAAATTTCCTGAAGTATGGCTACTTCAGGCCTACAGTGAGGCCAAGAAATGATTGCAATGATTTAACGTCTTTAGAAACTGCATTGACTTTTTCCTTAGATGGTTGGACTTTTTTATCACTGATGATATATCCTAAATATTGTATTTCCTTCTTCATGAAATAACATTTTCTCCAATTGAACTCCAATCCGAATTCTTCAGCCCTCTTTAATATTTCCTTTAATTTTAACAGTCCTTCTTCTTCAGTCTTCGAAGGTATAATTAAATCATCGAGATATGCGAGAACAATACCTTTGGATATAAAATCTTGGAAGATGTTGTTAATAAATCTTTGGAATATGGATGGTGATGTGCAAAGTCCAAAAGGCATTTTTGTAAATTGATATTGTCCTTGTGGGGTCACAAAAGAGGTATACTTCTGACTGTCTTTATGGACGTTCACGTGCAGAAATCCGTTTTTTAGGTCCAATGAAGTGAATAGTTTCGCATCTTTTAACTGGTCCAATTGATCTTCTATCAATGGCAGTGGGAATCTTTCTTTTATTATCTTCTTATTCAATCGCCTGTAATCGATACACAGTCGATATTGGCCATTTTTCTTCTTGGCCAGAACAACCGGACTTGCGAAATCTGAGTTACTGGGTTCGATAATTTTCTGTTCTGTCCATTCTTCTATCTGTCTGTTAACAATTTCTTTTTCAAGAGGTGCTAATCGGCGTGGTTGTTGGTAAATTGGGGTTTCATCGGTAAGTACTAACTTCATTTCAACATTACTTTCTTTCTTAGCTTCATCAATTTTGTAGTCTTTAATCATCTGCCTTATATTTTCAGAAAACATCGTGTCTCCTATGTTCAAGTCGTCGTGTAAATTCTTTTCTTCAGTAAGCAGAGTAAGATGTGCTATCTTTTTTACAGTAATTCCATTTGATGTAAAATTAATATTGAGATCGTGCAATATCGGATTACCGAGTATTAGGTTGACAGGTATAGTTTCATCTTTGACTACATGAAAGACTGTGTCAATAAAACAATCATCTATTTGCAACTTTCCCGTAAAGTATCCCTCCGTGTTTATTTCTTTATTGCCAATACCAGTCAGACATATTTTGGAATTATTTTCGTATTTCGGCTTATCATGTTCAAATTCTTTTAAATTTGTAGTCTTTATTAGGTTCACGTCACTTCCGGTATCTATTAACGCGGTCATCTCAATTCCATTAATCTTAACCTTCTTAAAGGGAGCCTTCTTTTCTTCTTTTTCGTTATGAATGTTTAGAGTTTTCTTAGGTTTGCTTGGGCATTCAGTGCTTTTGTGGCCATATTCGTTGCAACGAAAACATTTAATACCCTTCGCACAAGCTGGCGCTAGATGATCTGTGTCACCGCAGTTAAAACATCTCTTAATCGTTGGTTTACGTCCTGTTGTAACGGCAGCTGACGTACTTGCTGGTGAAGAATTATTCTGTCGAGTACTATTTTTATTATCGATTCTTTTCCTTAAATTGCTATATGAATCTAACTTAGCACGGAATTCCTTCATATCTTTGGCACCATACAATATAGCTTTATTCGTTTCAGAATCACGGATGCCATCAATCACATATTCCATCAAAGCTTCATCTTCCACACTAGCGTGTAAAGCCAATTCCCTCATATGCAAAAAATATTGTTGGAATGTTTCTTCATTTTTCATTTTTCGGGAGGTAAGCTTCTTATGAACGACGGCGCTATTTAACTTGGGACCAAACTCTTCTAAGAGAGATTCCTTCAGGGTTTCCCAATTCTTCACACTCCCTAATGATCGTAGGAATAGTCTTGCAGTTCCGCGAAGAAGTCTTTTCCCATAAACAAGCTTCTCGATCTTGGACCATTCCATTACCTCTGCCGTATCTTCAAATTCCTGTATCCAACTTGAAATTGGATATGTATCATCTCCAGTAAAGGTTATCATAGATTTCTCTAAATCACTGAAAGATATCTTCGGTCCAGGTGATTTAGGAATTTCTTCTTCTTCTTTATCTTTCTTCGGCGGCATTGTTCGTCTTTAATATTCAAGTTAGTAATCCAAATTTTACTTCTTAGTTTTACGTCTTTACTTCTCTTCTTACTTCTTAATGAAATAAAATATCAATTATAACTTCTTCAGTACGTCTTCAAAATAAGGTATAAATCTTCAAAACAAGTCATCAATCATACTTCATAATAAAAATATCATGACGTCACAATCAGCGTCCCGCATCATTCGGTTTGGAATTTACCGCTAGCGCGTCCCGAAGCATTCGTTCATGATGTCACAATCAGCGTCCCGTAGCATTCGGTTTGGTATTCACCGCTAGCGCGTCTCGAAGCATTTCTTGTTTACGCAAATTGGTATTGTGCGGCAGGTAGGTATAGGTTAGTTTTACCTGTAGGTTCTTCAATATAATCTTGATAGTTCTCCTCGTTGATCACTTTTATAACGACACACGATCACATCCCGGACGAGCCCCCAAAAGTTGTGGGTTTGTATCGAGTGAAACGTTCTAAATTAGTGATATTTCTTTAATAATAGGGAACAAAAATCAACACGTCTTTCATCGTCTATTTATTTATTTATTTACTCAGGTTAACAAACAGTTACAACACAGATAAAGTACATTAATATAAACACAAACTAACCTAAAGAACCATAAGAAAGATCAAACATAAATTAGCTCATAACCTACAGTTAAATGATAAAAATTTACAGTATGAATGCGAAATTTATACAGTATTTATACAGAAACACAGCATTATTATACATATCATAATTCCTTGTACATACATGGTTTGTTACTTATTTGTCACAATAAATGAAACCTTATTCTTATAAGAGTGCAAACTTTCTAAGAAAATATCAGTGTTACTCAGTACTTGATTATACTTTTTTGGGGCACGAACCAAATATCGATTTTGAGAGTAATTAGTGCGGCAGGTATCGACATGAAAGTTAAAACCTAAGTTGCGAGACGAAAGCCTGGGGACCTTAAAAGATAGCCTTTCAACAAGTGATAGGCAGTCTACTTTATTATTTAAGATTTTAAAAAGGAAAATGGCGTCAGTGATGGTACGACGGTCGGCAAGAGAGGTAATATTATGACGATTAGCAGAGGATTCGTAGTCAGTGAAAAATGTCCTTGTTCTATAGTCTAGTGCCTTCAAAAATTTCTTCTGAACCCTCTCGATTCGGTCCTTATGTGTTGAGTAATTTGGACTCCAAACGACGCTACAGTAATCAAGAATACTACGAACAAAGCTGAAATAGATGATCTTGTACGTTGATGCAAGCTTAAAAGGTTGGCACTGTCGAAGTACAAAACCTAGTCTTTTAAAAGCTTTGTTCATTATTTGATCGATGTGGAGATTGAAATCCATTTTGTGATCAAGAATCACACCTAGATCTCTAATTTTGTCCACACGGTTTAAAGGGTTACCTGAGAAATTATAATTATTAATGATAGCGCTTCGTTGTCGAGAAAAACCAATGACACAGCATTTATCCTCGTTTAAAAACAGAGAATTTCTGCTGCAATAGGACATGAGGGTGTAAAGATCCTCCTGGAGTTTAGCGCAGTCTTTGACGTTGCTTATTATACGATAAATTTTCATATCATCTGCGTATAATAGAAAGTGAGTAGGTTCACTAAATATTTGTACAATATCATTAATATAGAGAACAAATAAGAGTGGCCCAAGGTGAGACCCCTGTGGGACACCAGAACTAATTTGGAGGAAAGTAGAAACAAAACCCTTGAGAGCCACTGCCTGGGAACGATTCTCAATATAGGATTTTATCCATCTTAAGAGGTCACCGTGTATACCGATGTTTAATAATTTAGAAATGAGAGTTTTATGATTAATTTTATCGAAAGCTTTAGAAAAATCGGTATACATGGCATCAACCTGATGACCATCCTCAAGAGCTTTAATAACAAAGTCTGTAAAACTCAATAGATTAGTATCCACACTTCTCCCTTTCATGAAGCCATGCTGCTGGGGTAAAATATGTTGGCGAACACTGGCTGCCACCTCTAGTGTTACTATTTTTTCCAAGACTTTACCAAAAATGCATAACTTGGAAATGGGTCTATAATCTTTCACGGATGATTTATCACCTCCTTTAAAAATAGGTGTTACAAGAGCCATTTTCCAAATGTCAGGAAAACAACCTTCATTAAGGGATTTGGAGAAAATAAGAAATAGCGGTAGACTGAGCGCCTTTGCGCATTTTACTATTAAATAAGGATGAACGTTATCACAACCAGCGCCCTTAGTGGTATCAATATTCTCTAGATGTTTAAGTATTAGGTTCTGATTGATGTTAATGCTGGATACATCAACACTACAGTGGTTAGGGTTATTGTCGTAAACATCACTTGAAATGTCAGAATTCACAAAGACCGATTGAAAATATTCGTTAAATAAACCGCAGATACTCTCGCCGCTATCGGAGCTTTTATTTTCATAATTAACTGTATCCGGAATGGCATTATGGGACGATTTATACTTTATAAACGACCAAAAATAATTTGGAGATTTCTTAATGTTTTTTGCGGCGTAATTAATATAAGATTTATAATTTACTTTTTCTTGCTTTTTAAATCGGGCTCTTAGTAATTTATACTCTTGGTAGTCACGAGGGTTGCTGTAAACCTTCCACTTTTTGTGTAATTTTTGTTTTTCTTTTTCAAGTTTAACTAGTGAGCGAGAGAACCACGGGGGATAGTTTGTACTATTTTGGACAATACGCTTTGGAATATTATCCTTAATTAGGTTACTAAGTATTGAATAAAAATACTCAGCGCAAGAGTTAACATCCATATCCCTAAAAATAGTCCAATCTGCACTCAATATTCCATTTGAGATTGCAGTATAGTTTCCCATATGATTAATAAATTTACTTCTCATATTATCCTTAAGGGATGTGAAGGGTTTTATGGAAACGCTAATAACAAGTGGTTTATGATGAACATCCTCTTTGGTTAGTGGAAAGGGGCAGCTTCTGACAGAACAGTCAACGTTAGACAAAACAAGATCCAAAATGTGGTTATTAATGTTAAGACAGTGATTAAATTGATTCAGGGAACTGAATGACATGAAGTCCTTTAGACTGTTCGTTTTTAATTCATTAGATGGTTCTATAGTTAAGTAGTTATTATTTAGTGTTGAGGACCAGGACGCATAAGAAACGTTAAAGTCACCCAGTAATAGAAAATCATCATAGGGATAAGATATTCTGAGCTCTGAGACATAATCGAAAAATGTCTGTAAACAAATATGATGATTGAAGTTATTTGGAAAGTATACACAAGCGATATTTAATTTGGAGGGAGTATTTCGGGCCGCCCCTGAATTGCCAGCAGGAGAGCGTTGACATCCTGTGACGTCAATACTCACCCATAGCTCCTCGTGGACGGCAGAAGCGCGCCAATCGCGTCGCGTCGCACGTAGACCGCGTCGCACTGCCAGTGAAACCCCACCTCCCAGCTCGTGACCCCTGGACAGCGGGTCCCGGTCCACTCGAAATACATTGTAGCGACTGTCATAATACTCTGAATCATTAAAGTCGTCGGAAAGCCATGTTTCACTGATACCTATGATATCATAATTAGATGTAGATACGTTGCTTAAAAACGCGTGAGATTTGGTTCGCAGGCCTCTCGCATTTTGATAGTAGATATTAAGAGAATTTTTAGCTAGGCCTTTTATCTTCTAAATCGAACATCAAGTAAGCAACTCTCATGCCTTTACCGCCCACTGAACTAACTTTAAGAATAACAATGTAATAATAATAATAAACATGATATATTGCATAAAGATATCGAAAAGTTCGTATAATTAAAGAGACATCGCATAGTCTTTGCAGAATAAGGCTTTTTGTGCTATTACAGTGAAAAACGTAATTAAAAATACTATTAGCCAATCTGGCGGTAAGCAGTGTCGACACCCACCACCGCTTATAAAAGCGAGCGCTCAGTCGAGTGCCGCCTATTTGCTGCTCAGTCGCCGGTCGGTAAGGTGGTTGGTTTCGAGACTACTTACTGTAAGTTCGTTCCATATCATATTTGTGGTCATTTTTGTTCAGTTCTGATATTTATTATTGTGTGGAAATTAACGGCTGTTTGTATGTTCGAAATTATGTTGATTTGGTAAATTGTTGTTAAAATACGTTAGTTTTGTATTTAATTAGACTGATTATGTTTGAGTGTTTGTTTTGTTTTATATTTTAACACTTCTGGTCTCTAAAATCAGAATTGGGATAGAATTTCGCTCACAAAAAGCCTTAAAAAAAAATAAAAAATAATAAGAAACAGCCGTTAATTCCAAACAAGAATGCCACGTGCGGCACATGACCGGTCCGTTGAGACACCGCCCCGCTCTGGAGCTGAGCCTAGTCGTCGCGATGAATCACCACGACGTGGCAGACACCGTTCGCGACCGCATAGAAACAGGTCACGTCGACAGCTGAGTCATAGCAGGGCGCGATCGCGCACACGCTCGCGTTATGCTAGAAATCGTTCGCGTTCACGTCACACGAGAAACCGTTTGCGTTCGCGTTCTTATAGCCCACGTTCACGTTCACGTTCACGTTACGACAGATCTCGTTCACGCCGCAGTCACTCACGTACTAGTGTCCATTATCGTTCCAGCAAAAGGTCCAGGTCACGTTCTGTTTACTCGCATCATTATCAAAGTGAATCTCGACCCTATCATCACGATATCTCCATAAACGACGCGTTAGGCACAATTATGACACGATTAACCGCTATCGAAGAAAGCACGGCTAGTGGTTCGCATGACCCATCAACCATTGGTGGCAAAACACCTCTGCCAGATGCAAGCGGTGCTTCCGCGACTAAAACGCTCGTTGACGCGTTAACAGTGTTGACAAAAAATAAGGCTAGCAATTATTATGTCTCAAATTTTGACCCGGCTATAAATAACTTTGAGATGTGGTGCAATGAAGTGGAGAAGGCTAAATGTGCGAACCACTGGGACGATATTGAGTGTTTTTCCCGTGTGGCTCATTGCTTGAAGGGGGACGCGAAAACCTGGTTAAATGAGTGGATTACGAATGATCGTTCTTGGTCCAATTTTGTTAGGGAGTTTAAGTCCTTGTGTCCACAAAAAGTGAACTACGCGCAGATTCTTCATGAGGTTATAAATTCGACATCGGATAAGTTTTTGTCATACGCCGAGTATGCACGTCGTTCTTTATTACGCCTACGTGTAATAAAAGGGTTAAGTGAAGAACTTATGGTCCAAATAGTGATTCATGGCATTAGTGATGTACAAGTACGGGCGGCAGCTACCAACGCTGATCTAACGACAGACAATCTTATTTCATTTTTGGCTACTTATGTCAAGCCTACCCGCAAAGTCGATAATCACAACTTAAGTAAACCTGTATCATTAAATTCGAATGCAGCTAAAAAGCGTTACTTCAACGGTTCTGATAGAAGCGAAATCAGGTGTTTTATTTGCAGCCAACAGGGTCATTTGAAGGAGAAATGTCCCAAGAGACTGGGTTCTGCCGATAAAACCGATAGTACTAGTAATGCTAGACATGCCTGTTCCTTCTGTAAAAAGTTAGGGCACAAAGAGAGCGAATGCTTTGCCAAGGCTCGATCTGAGAACTGATGGCGGGTTTTCTATTAATGTACGCAAGTGCTCTTTTCTCGCTACAGAGCTACAATACTTAGGTCGCGTTATCAGCCAAGGTCAGGTCAGGCCGAGCCCGAACAAAATCGATGCATTGGTCAGGGCCCCTACTCCTACTAACGTCAAACAAGTGCGCCAGTTCCTAGGCCTCGCGGGATATTTTCGACGTTACATTATTAAAGGGTATGCGACAAAAACCGCGACTGACAAAAAAAAAATACTTAAAATCTGAATGGGGATCTAAACAAGATCAAGTACGGCAAGATCTGATAAGGCAATTAAAAAGCGAGCCTATCTTGCGATTTTTGACCCAAACCTTCCTACTGAGCTACACACCGATGCCAGTAGTACAGGATACGGTGATGTGCTCATGCAGACTCACGTAAATGGTGCTAAACGGGTAATAGCCTATTTTAGTAAAGTTACTCGAGGCGCTGAGGCGAGGTACCATTCGTACGAGTTAGAGACGCTGCTGGCGGTCGTCAAGGCATTGCAACATTTTCGCTACTATTTGATAGGTGTAAACTTTAAAATTATAACTGATTGCAATGCAATGAAGGCCACCGAGCGTAAGAAGGACCTTCTTCCACGGGTTGCACGCTGATGGATTTATCTGCAGGACTTCAATTTTGAAATTGAATATCGTAAAGGCGTGTTGATGGGTCACGCAGATTATGCTTATCATAGTTGACTCCTTCACCAAAATTTTGCCTCCTCTAGCCGATGTACCGACAGGACACAAGCGAATTAAAACGAGTATTTAATAGCGCAGTGTCTTTATTTGGGACGCCCAAACTAATAGTTTGCGACCGTGGTCGTATGTTCGAGGCGTCAGCTTTCACAAGTTGGGTTTCCGAAATGGGTTGTGTTATCCATTACATAACGCCCGAAATGCACCACTCCAATGGGCAGGCTGAGCGTTATGTAAGGACTGTACTTAATTTGATCCGTGTAGAGAGTAAAAATAAGATGTCTACTTGGTCTAATGCTCTGTGTAAAATTCAATTAGTTTTCAATGTTACGAAACAGAAGACCGCGCAGTATTCGGCTTTGTACCTACTAATCGGTACTAATGCGACTACTCCTGTTATTCGTGCGCTGGTCCGAGATGTTGCCATCGAGAACTCCAGTCCCAATCGTGAAGCCACAAGAGAACTCAGCAGGAGCAACGCTAAAGCATCGCTCAACAAAAACAGAGTTGGTCAAGATGCACGGGTCAACCATCAAAGAAATTCCAGATCAATGATCAAGTGTTTGTAATTAAGTACTCTCAGTCAGTTGGAAAACTTGATTCCGGTATGAGGGGTCCATATCGTGTCACTAAAGTACTACCAAGTGACCGCTACCAGATGATGCTGTTAAGCGGAGCTAGAGGCAAGACCACTCGAGCCGCAGCTCAATATATGGTACCCTGGAAAAGCGAATGGTGTCCTGAGAGTTGTTCTGCATTTTTTGAAGTTCCAACCGAACCTTTTAATGTTAATGTTAAATGTTATTCTGTTTACAGTACACTTGGTGTGTGGGTGAGCATGCATACGAGTGGAAGGCGAGTGTTTGGCTTGCTGGTTGGAACGAGCTGCCCCGGTGCGGTCCAGTGGTGGCTCCCGAGGCCGATGTTCTGGAGTATCCGGCTGCGGCGGACGTGCACTCTATACACATGGAGGGCTCAGTCCCGTGAAGTCGTGTTCTTTGAATGCGCATCAGGCTTCGTCCTGGAGGGCTTAGTCCCGTGAAGTCGTGTTCTTTGAATGCGCATCAGGCTCCGTCCTGGAGGGCTTAGTCCCGTGAAGTCATGTTCTCTGAACGTGCATCAGGCCTTGTCCTGGCAGGCGCAGTCCTGGTCTACGCTTAACGTGGGAACTTGCAAGTTCAAGTATGAGTATGATAGAGTTGTTCCGAGTGAAGATGTATGCATACTTTTGAAAGTGAAGTGCTTTAATGGTAAAATAGTGTGGAAGAGTATTTTTGTATGAGGGCCTTGAATGCGTGATGAATAACAGAATAGGCAACAACGTATGTTATCATGTTTAATTAAAAACGCTTTTCTCATGCAGATGTTGACTACTCTGATGATGACGATACCAGTGAATCCTCCGGTGCTCCTACAGATGTCGCTGGTACTCTAAGTACAGGCGAATCACACACTGGTGAAGACGGCGAGCAAAGTTCCATCATAGTTGCCAGTGCTTCTGAAGAGGACAACTCCAGTGCGGCCGAGGACGACGCACGATCAGGAGAAGCCGTATTAGCCAATCTGGCGGTAAGCAGTGTCGACACCCACCACCGCTTATAAAAGCGAGCGCTCAGTCGAGTGCCGCCTATTTGCTGCTCAGTCGCCGGTCGGTAAGGTGGTTGGTTTCGAGACTACTTACTGTAAGTTCGTTCCATATCATATTTGTGGTCATTTTTGTTCAGTTCTGATATTTATTATTGTGTGGAAATTAACGGCTGTTTGTATGTTCGAAATTATGTTGATTTGGTAAATTGTTGTTAAAATACGTTAGTTTTGTATTTATTAAGACTGATTATGTTTAAGTGTTTGTTTTGTTTTATATTTTAACACTTCTGGTCTCTAAAAATACAGTTAACACCTAAAAGTTTTGTTAAGTATGATAAAAATATGACAATGAGAAAATTTAATTCAATTAAAGTTGATACACATAAACATATAATACACAGTAAATTACAAAGAATACTCAAAAATGATTTTAATATATAGCTAAACGAGTACAACAAAACAAGTTTGAACAGAACACATAAGTAAGATAACACATATAGTCAATGTAAGTTATTAAGATCCTTTTCACAGGTTATTCGGACAAACTTGGACTTATCATTTTTTCTCATCATAATTTTCCCGTCGCGTACCCACAGGAAGTTGTATTCAAGCTCAGCCTTCAGAACTCTGGCGCGACGTAGAAGCACTTTGTTCGCCGGCGTCATGTGTTCGTTGACGTGGACATCCAAGACGGGCTCTGAGAAGCCCAGGTCTCCTGTGGTCAGGCCTCGACGCGAACAAACGGCTGCGAGAACCTCGTCTTTGCGGCGCCTGCGCGTGAACCGCACGATGATAGCTGGTGGGCGGGACCCATTGGATCCAGGGTCTTCAATACCGCCTGCTCCCGGGTACCTCCGTACTCTGTGTATGGTATCAACGTCGGAGTCGGATAAAGATATTCCTATTTTTACACATAGGCTATTTAAAATTGAGTGCAGACTTTCACCCTTTTTTGATGGCACCCCTGAGATTTCGACGTTGTTCATGCGAGAGTATTGGTCACGCTCGTTGTTTTGTTGAATCAGTGTGGCCACCTTTTGTTCCAGGTCTCCTTGATTAGAGGTTATTGTCGTCACTGCAGACTCAACGGTCTTCAAGCGAGCATCCATACCTTTCAGGTTTGATTCCAACTTACTGAACTTGCCTTTTAGATCATCGATGCCCTTTGAAGCCTTATTAATGTCGGCTTTTAGATCTAAACTATTGCTTCGTATTTCCAACAAAATATCGTTCAATGTTGGAGATGCAGCCGCTGTCATGATACTGATGCCTTCAGGCTGATTCTTGTTCTCTTTACAAGGTACACACTTCCACTTTGGCCTGTTCATCGGCAGGATCTTGCTGTAGTCGGCGTCAGACAGTCCTGCACATCCATAATGCAGTGATATCAAACAGATTCCACATTTTAGTAGCTCTGTTGCTTTGATTGATTTGTTGCATTTACCACAATCCATTGCAGTGAACAGTTGCTTTCTGTTTTGGTGAAAAGCAACGAAACGGCCGTAATTACTAAGTTAAAAACCAAAACTTTCTTCCCGAGAAGTTCGTGAGTAAAGAAAAATTATTCGAGAACAAACGGTAAACAAGTCCACGATAATGCCGAAAATGAGGGTGGGTGTAAATAAATGTTGCGTGATGATATTAGATCACGGAATAAAAAATGAATTTTCGTATTCACATATTATTGCACTTTAGATTATATATATATTGTTAATCTTTGTTGGTGATTGATCAACACTAATAATAATACACCAAAGATAGTCACGAATAGTCCCAATCGGTGTTCACTGTATGTCCGTTATGAACAGACCAATGTCTAGGTCACTTTCTTACGATGCACTAAACTAGTCTTTCCGCTAATACCAGTGCCTGATAACAATATATCACGAAGATAACTTTAAAAGGTCACTAGTAAACACAATTTTCAACTATTACGCACGTTTAAACAATTTTAAAGAATATTTTACTGTGAGATGAAGTGAGCTACACGCGCCATCTTGGACGACTGAGTGACAGCCCATTCGCAGTGTTGCCACTTTAACAAAATCTCCACTTTCAGAAGGGAAGTGTTCAAAAACAAAAGTAATTTAAAAATAATCTTATCCTAATTAGTACATAATTATACCACATATATGAATAAATAAATATAAAAATGAATAATCAATCAATAACAAAGATAAATGACAATTTGTTAAAATAACAATTTGTTTGTTATAAAGGCAGTATTAGACTCGAAAAGTCCAGAAGCAAAAGATATCACCACAAACTATGAGGCAAAATCTTTAGAAAAGTAGAAGGCAAGCTTTATTGGGTAGTACCGAAGGACGCAAGATGGAAAATATACCAACAATGCCACGATGAAACAAGACATTTTTCCTATGACAAAACGCTGGAAAAAGCAAAACGGCAATACTGGTTCCCGAGGATGACGCAATTCATCAAGAAATATGTCCGGGCATGTATTCCCTGTGCGCATGCCAAAACGCCAAGTGGAAAGAAGGAGGGGTTTTTCCACCCCATACCTAAACCGGATGTTCCGTTCGAATGTGTCCATATTGACCACCTAGGTCTTTTTATAAAGAGCAAAAAGGGCAATATATTTATATACTTGGGCTCATAGACAGCTTTACGAAGTCTGTAGTTGTACGAGCAGTTAAGAATATAATAAGTAAAACATCAATTGGTCATGGCCATAAGATTATGGAATTCGCTTCCCCATAACATCAGAGACTGTCCTACACTCGGTATTTTTAAAAACAGAGTGAGAGAGTACTACCTTTCAACTCCATGAGTATCTATCATGAGTAGCACAATATTTATTTTAACTATTGTTATGTATTTTTATGTTATTTTTGTAAATATTATGTATATAAGTAAATATGTTTATTGTTTAAATAATTACTTCATTATTATTTATGTAGGTGTATTGTTGTTATTTATAATCATAGGATGTAAGTATATTGACATATTTAGTGTACACGTATGTATGTCTACTTTTTATTATGACTTCTCTTTTTCAATCCGGGTTTGCTGGAAGAAATCTCTTTTTTGAGATAAGCTCGCCTATGTTCATGATATATCTAAGTACTTTGTAAAAATGATGTTTCTTTTGTATACAATAAAGAATATGAATATGAGGTTTTTCGACTTTTCGGCACTCCCAAATGTCTCATATCTGACAGAGGTACAACAAGCTTTACGTCCAATGATGTAATGAATAATGATGAATGATATGAAGAATACATGGAAGCAATAGGAATAAAACACATACTGACGTGTGACGACACCACGTGCAAATGGAGCAAACTAATTTAAGTTAGGTCGAATGAAATTAACTCCAAAACAATTTTACAATTCGGAGTGACCATCTAACTGTCAAATTTTAAAAATGTCAAACCAAATTACGCTTAATTTTAGTCGCGCGGCGTATTTGGTATCAAATAAAATTTTTGTAACTCCATCTAGAAGTTTATTTACTATTTGTGTTAACTTTTGGGGTGAGAATGGAGGAGCATGTGGTGGTAGCTATGGCAGATGCAGAAGAAAGGTAAATTAAACAGTTAAAACTAGTATTTTCCAGTAAAATTTTTCCAAATGAGGAACTATGTAGGGCCACTGAGTGATGGCACTTATTACAGCTGCATTTAGTAATGGGGTACATTTCAAATTTCGGTTACAAATAAAAATCAAGTGTGAGTTTACTCAACATTAGACACGTCATTCAACATAATGATACAAAAATGTGCCAAAACCAGTGGCGTAGCTATCAGAGGGCTATGCGGTGTAGTGCCCCGGGGCCCCCAAGAGATGTTTAAATATCTAAATAGAAAAAAGTATTTTACTATCATTTATTATCGTTTAGTTTAACTTCGTCATTGTTTTGTTTTTAATTAAATATTATTGCGTTACTTGGCGACCTCAAACACGACCTATAAAAATGAGAAACTTTAAAAAAAAAACTCTTTGTTTCTTTACGAATTCTATTGCACAGTAAAGCAACATTCAAATCGAAAAATAATAACCGAAACAAGTAGTACATCACTATCAACAATGAAGTATTACATTTTTTAATTCACACTTGACACAGTACTGTGCACTTGATTATAAATAATTACGATACTTTGTAGCCATTTAAACGTCATAGGCGCCATCACTCAGTGGCTCTACTGTAAACATTATTTGCTTTGTTTTTTCTCAGACTCCGTTGTAGGTACCTTTTGTAATAACTAACCTATTTTAGAAAAATTAAAATATACTCGGATTTAGTTTGAGCCGCTTTTGTTGGTTTGTTTAACGGACTTTTAAATTTGTACAAAAACTATCAGAAAAGAATAAGGCTGAGGGACCTACGCGATTCATCAAACCCTTTGGCGCTGGCAGAAAAAAAAATTAAGAAACTTATCCGTCTGGTATATGAGCTATCGGATGACTATCCACAATTAAATGAAAGTGGATGCATTCCAAAGCATTTGAAGGTAACTTCTATACATCTAAGTAGGTACCACTGAACTACCGCTATTCTAATCTTGACGTAAATGAAGTAAGACTTTTTTCAATTTAATAGATTTTTATACTTATGGAGGTTATCAGGCTCCAGACGGGGAAGATAGCCTGATATCATTGAGCAAGCCCTCCACGTGTCGGGCATTTGAAGAAACAACCAATGGAATTGTTGACATTCTGGCACAGCAATATATTAAATTTCCATTAAATCAAGAGGAAAAGCAGACCACAATGAGAGATTAGGATTTTAAAAGACATCATCCGGGTTTCATACATTTTTGGTCCAAATGTGAAAGTGCCGGCCAAAGAAAAGTAATGGTCCACTATGCTTCTTCCCGATTGGCTAATCGTTGAGGTCAGTGACACAACGCAGGCGAATCATGTCCTTGCCGGTAACGCGTCAGTCGACCCGCACGGCCGGGATGTAGCAAACGCAGGCGCTGTGACAAAAATTCGAATTTTCCTGTTTTTTATCGTTATTTTCGGTGAGTTTTGATTAAGTTTTGCCTCTTATATTGTTGATTTATCATTGCGGTGTATTAAAATAATTGAAGTATGTAGTATTTTCTTTGAATTAGTAAAGTAATTGTCCCAACATTTTTATTTTAAGAACCTTGAACTTACTTTTTATTTCAAATGGGTAGGTGCGGCTAATATGGACCGATACAGTTGAGGTAAATATGGACTAGTAGGCCATAATTGACACATTTATTTCTTTGTAGGAACTGATGGCTCCTACGCACTCAAAACCTTCTAAAGTACGTGAAACATGGAACAAAGACGCTATGAAAGAGGCTATCCAAGCCATAAGAGAGAGAAAGATGGGTTTTCTTAAGGCATCGAAAACTTTTAACGTTCCTAAAACTACACTGCGTCGTTTGGTTGCTAAAAAAGACAAACCTATGGACGTTTTAATATCTACCAAGTTAGGAAGAAGACCGGTTCTTCCACCAGATCTGGAAGATTCACTCGTTGATTATGTCTTAATCATGGAAGCAAAACTTTTTGGAGTTACACGCAGAGATATCAGAACACTGGCGTTCCAGTGTAGCGTAGCAAATTTTATAGGGTGCGGTTATCTCAAAGTTTTCGCGTCGTTGTTAGCTTGTCGATAAATTTCGATTTTTTGTTCGCTGGGTTGGTACGTGTTTCAAGTGAGTGGATTGACATGTAGTTCGTTCACTTGGCTTGTGCGAGTTCCGTTTCCTAAAGCAATGCTCGGCCAGTGTTTTAGCTGTCGAGTCGTGTCTTGTTTTTTTTTCGATCTTTTTGTTCTTTGTCTGGAAAATGATAATGGCGGGTTTGCCTAAACGAGTTGTTTAAAGTTAAAGGTTTGTTTCGAGTTTTAAATTGGTGTGTATATTTTGCGTGGAATAGTTTCTGTAATATTGTTTTTGTATTTCAGAAGAATTATATGAAATTTGATTGATGAATTAAAAAGGAATTTTTGGCTGGGATGGTGGGAGATCTGATCTATTGTCAGGTCATGGTACGTATTACATTCTTAGTATTTGAGTCACCGGTTTTCTGTTTTCCTCGTTTCCGTGTAGTTAAGGTTTTAATATGTTTTTTTTTCTCCTAATTCCAGGGTTGTTGTTTTTTGCCTACTTTCGTGATCTTTGTCCTGATGGCTGAGTGACGGCAGGCGCGTGGAGAAACACGGTCAAGCTGCCCTTTGTTAGCGAGGTTGGAGTTCATTCACCTTTAAGTTGGACAGCGGACGGCGTGCCAGTTCTGGTAGAAAATGTTGGCGAATTTCAAGTATGTGACGTAGATTTTATTTTTATCCTCACATTATAAAAGGTGGCTTGGACGGGATGTTTCCAGGACACTTAGATTTATGACTTTTCTAAACAAAGTGTTAAATTCTTCTTCCTGTTTCATTTGAATAACCTAAAATGTAAAATTTCATAGTTCCGTAATTTTTCCTGGTAATACTGGATGGTGTACCAGACGATTTAGTCAAAAGAGTATGTCGACAAATATTATTAAGATGGATTCACGGCTCCACTGAGCTAGATTTTATTTGGAAATTATTTTCCTTGTTTTTTTCAAGTTTTCTTACTCTTAAAGTTTTTTTCTTTTAATGTAGATTCACAAGATTCAATGTAATATTGCTACCTGATGTTAAGGCGGTACCTGACACAACTATTTGATGTTCTAAAAGTTTTAGTAATGACTTGGCAGAATTTATTCCAATGTAATATTGCTACCTGATGTTAAGGCGGTTCCTGTCATTTTCATTATAATGATAATCTCGTTTTGCATCATTTCCCTTTGATTTTGATGCATTTTTGTGACACGTAGAGCCATCTATAGATATGTTGGAAAACCTCATATTGATTCGTATAGCTCAGTTTGGTGAGAATACCTCGGTAAAACTGATCTCTTTGCGGATTTCGCAATTAAAAGTGACTCCATATTGCGTTTTATGGGGATTTCACTGGACATTGTTCTCAAGTAAGTATTATACATTTGTGAAGTAATATTCATTTCCAGTATCAACACCGTTTAATTAAAAATTTTGTAAAAAAATTGATTTGAAGGGAAAACCTCGTAAAGGTTTGTTACTGTGTGGTTTTGAACAATGTAAAGCACGTATGGTTGGTTTTACAAGGTAATCAGAATATGTGATGCTTGCTTTGATACTTATTTTACATCCTTACGAGTTTTTCATTTGCATTTTAAATTAAAACGGTGGTAGACCAGACGGTAGAACGCTCTCCTCTCAATCTTCAGACCCAGGTTCGATACCCGGTCGGGCATGCACCAATGAGTTTTTCGGAATTTATATGCATAGCATTTGTATTTTCGAATACTTACTTACCACTTGCTGAACGGTGAAGAAAAACATCGTGTGGAAATGTGGAAATTCTGCCGAGACCATCATACGTAAGCATCTATGCATGTGTGCGTGTGTTTTCGCTCGTTGGATGGAGTCGGTCTTCTGGTAGTATCTATTTTGTGCTTTTAGGTACTACGGAACCCTAAAAAATGTAAAATAAACATGGATAGCAATTTTCAGTTATAAATATATATTAAAATATATATTAAAAAAATTGTGGGAAGTATGTTTCTTAGCCTAATCGTTTCTTTTATTTGTCACTTGACCAGTACATGAACATTACTGAAAATGAATAAATAAGGCAAATGTTTCATATTTTGTTTTTTATTTCCAAAAATCCTTAAACAAATCTTAACCATGACCACAAAAAAATTATTGATAAAACAGCTCGAAGCACGCATGTTTTACATACATATTTTGAAAATTTTTCCCCTCTGTATCAGTAGTCCGGTTATTTAGTCCGGTCGCCGGACTGGTGAGACTTTGTTGTCTCAGCTGTTCGGTGATGTAATACGACCGGACTACTGACCCTGATAGTTCGGTATCGATATCGATATAGGACGTGCACTAGTACCATAAAGCTCTTGACAAAAGTTTTCTCTACAGATCAACACACGTAAGGGCGTAGTTGTCATTTAAGTTATCATAACTTAAGATCACTGCGGACCCACGATACGAAAATCAAACGATACCCCCAACAAATAGTGTTGCGACACTAATTAATAAGAGCTTTATTTATATTTACAAAAAATCTTGAATTTTATATTTACAAAAAAAAAAATAAAAATTATAGTCTTACGTCTTCTTCCAGCTAAATTTCCTTTATACAATATTTAAAGTACTTGCCGTCTGTGTGGCATAGTCGTAAAACTTATGTACGCAATTTTTCTAATGCGTGACCAATTGAAATGTCTTTATTTACAAGTTCTAATTTTTAAGTATTTTATAAACCTTTCCATTTGCACTAAGTCATTGTATTCAGATTTTACATACTGCAAGCCATTTTGAATCTCGTTGCCAGGGAGAAGTGGCAATGCACTCGCCAGTGCCACCATTCTTCGTCCCGGTTTATTTCTTGTGCATCCAAAACTTTTTCCTTTCTTCCAAATATTTTTTGTCCAATGATAATAGCACCCCCGCAATTTAGTTGTTGGAAATACTTTCAAAATCGTGTTTCGTAATCTGTGTGAACCGTACGTGGGTTCCACTCTGGTTTTTGGGATTTAATCATGTTATAAACAAAATAATGTAATTTTCCTCTTTACAGTCCGACATTAGGGCGAATATTAAAGGCTTCACTTTTGTAGTTTCTACACCATTCCCCATGTCACCGTGGATATTGTATACTTGAGAAAATAAATGGTATTGAGAAAATATTTGGAATAAGTTGTCGCGAGCAAAAAACTATAATGCGATTTTGCTTATCTGAATTGTCATAATAGTAATCTGCCAAAACGAAACCGTGATACTGGACTGGAACTTCTATTTCACTCAAATCACGGAATACAGTTTTTGAAATTTGTGCACTTTTGTTCCTTGCGTCCTGAAGAAAGTGCTTTACACCTTCGTAGCGAGGATATTTACCTATTGCAAAATTCATGCCCATGTCTTTAAAATCCCTCTTTGTCTTTTCATGTATTTGTTGAATAGGCTCATCAGAAGATGAAACCACTATTTCTCTCAAATTACACTTCTCGTATGCTACGTTTTGTTTGACCAATTATTATTATTACATTATAATTATAATAATTAATATGTAATAAAATTAATAATTAATAATTATAATAATTAATATTACAATTATTATTATTACATTGGCCAAACAAAACATAGCATACAGAAAAGGGTCAAGGAACACATAGCAGCTGTAAAAAACCGGCAGATGTATAAATCAGCGATAGCAGAACATCTTTTAGAATCCGGGACCAACCACTGGATAGAACTGCATAACCCGAAAATTCTCTCCACTGACCGCCATTACTACCCTAGAATTGTGCGTGAAGCGATTGAAATCAAGAAACATCCAAATAATTTCAATCGGGAAGATGGTTTCAAATTGTCTCCCACATGGAGTCCAGTTATCGGGAAATTTAAATCGCGGGTTTCTTCTCTTAGTGCATCTCCGGATACTGTGAGTGTTGTGTGCCGTGCGTGAATTAGATAACAATTAATTTTAAAGACTAAAGTGTTTATGCGGGTAAAAGAAAAATACTTCGGTCGTCACCTGCATCTCATCACTGCGCCTCGCCATACTTGCCAGTTTCCCGTAGACCACGAGACATGCAACTGTCTCGAAACGTCGGGTGTCCCCTTTTCGTAAAAAAAGGTAAAAATTTATCGCGGTAGACCCGATTATATATATTATAATGTGTACGAAACGCGAGAGTTTAAATGACAGATGATTTATTTTTTTTACAAATTTTTTGACAGATTTCAAAGTAACAGATGATTTTTTTTAATGCAGATGTCTAAATTGACACATATTTTTTTAATAGTTTTTTCAAATTCTTGTCTTCTTTGGATTTTTTTCTGATTGATCTTTTCTAGTTTGTTATGCACTCTTATAGAGTATTCATAGCGATGACTTTCGCAAATAAACATAATCTTGCTTTATATGTCACAAAACTTTCCGACCATCCTCTTCTATCTTGTCAGTATAAAGTTAAATAAATTCAATCTCCCAATTTTTTATGTGAGGTTTAGTAGGTTATAGAGACAGAATTAATGCCCTAATTCTTTAAGGATATAATGCAACAGTAAGAGAATAGTTTCAGGTCGATAAGATACGATCATTTTGCAGCAATAAATCAACAGTATTTTGGTAACTTTTAATTAATTTATACTTAAAATTTTGTCTGCAACCTTATTTCTATTTCTTCCAACAAGCCAAGTACAACGCAATCTTATACAAAAAATGGATACATCCATTTCGTCACAAGTTATTTGCATCTGGGCTTCTTGAATAAAATCGTCCTTTTCTATATTATCTTTGCTTCGTTTCGACATTGCTTTTCCAAACTTTTTATTTTGTTCGACCTTGAAATTCGCCAAATTGTCATCATCCTTTAGCACGTTCAAAATACGCAACAAACTTGGATTTTTATGGATCAGTCCATTAAGTGTAAAATTCCAGGATTCTACAACATTGTTTGTGCGATGACGCTCTGCAAACACGCACCATTTATTGATAAAGTCAGGCTCCATCCATGTTTTTTGAAAGTAACTTTTGAATTTCATCAATTTTTCATCTTGAACAGACATTTCGTTTGATGAAATATATTGCCAACCATTCTCTATTTTATTAATAGGCAGCAATGGCAGTATACAACACAAATTTATGATACGCCGGTGATTTCCTGAGTTTAGTCCTATTGCCTTTGCTTTTCGGGACAAAGCATTTCGAAAATGATAGTAACAACCAATAATAGTTACATTTTTGAAAGTTTTCAACAATGCCTTTATGGCTGCGCTTTCGAAGTCAACATGAACTTTTTCCGGTACCCACCCAGGAACCTGTGATTTAAGTTTGTTTTCAGAGTTGTCAGACCACTTCGCTGAGCAATCGTAAATGTATATGTAAAAAATGTCTAAACACGAGAATTCATCATAAAAAAATTGTTGATAGTGGGGAAAAAATAAGAAACTTTTACACAAAGCTTGTTTTATTGAAAGGGCAGTGATTTTTTGTCATGTGTAGTGGTTGGCAAACAGGCTGACGGTAACTGTTCATCGCCACCTATGGTATTGTTGTTGGCCTAATAAACTCAAATCCGTGTTTTTTTGCATATATTTTGTTTTCCGTGACCGTGATTCGTTAGACTTAAGAGTTCGATGCCAAAAGCTCCCAACTACGATTCGAGGCGAGTGCAAAATTGGTCGGAATACTGCTGTCCCTCTCAGGCGCGCGCGCGCAGCTGTGTGCGTGTGTGTACCATTCATTCATAACCATAACGTCTCGTATGCACTATGTTCACGGTTTGCTTTTTTTTGTTATCTACGTCGGGGAATCGTAAGTGAACATACCTACTATTAATGCGTTTTATGGAAATTCCTCTACAAGTCCTGTATCTCAAATTATTTATTTATCAAAATATAAGGATATCTGGAGATCGAGGCTTTGTAGAGAAAACCTACCTAAAGTAAGTACCAAGTGCGAGTCGGACCCACAAACCGAGGGTTCCGTACAAACTTATAGGTTTCGAAAAAGGGTATTGTATTGACAGGGTACTAAACCCTAAAAAAATTATGATAAATTATTCCAGTTGCAGTTATGAGGTACCAACTTGACACTTACGTACAAAAAAAGCAAAATTTAGTAATCAGAAAGATCACTCAACACTCTGGTTTATAGGATTTAGATTTTTACCATACGTTGGTTGTAAGCAGCGGTAGCTCAGGGGTAGAACGCTGGCCTAGCAATTTTGAGGTTCCAGGTTCGATCCCCGGTCGGATTTGTGCCCGAAGTACGGCGATAGAGCTCACCATCCATCACGTTGGGACGTAATATATTCGTCGGTGAAACGCGGGTGTACTGAGTGTGGATTGTGACTTGACAAGTTCACACTCGGAACAACTTTGACACCCCTTCTGACAAGTTAACACTCGGAACACCTCTGACATCCCTTCGGGTATTGATGTCGTGACGATACAACCCCTTCTGACAAGTTCACACTCTGAACACCTCTGACACCCCTTCTGACAAGTTCACACTCGGAACACTTCTGACACCCGTTCTGACAAGTTCACACTCGGAACACCTCTGACACCCCTTCTGACAAGTTCACATTCGGAACACCTCTGACACCCCTTTTGACAAGTTCACACTCGGAACACCTCTGACATCCCTTCTGACAAGTTCACACTCGGAACACCTCTGACACCCGTTCTGACAAGTTCACACTCGGAACACCTCTGACACCCCTTCTGACAAGTTCACACTCGGAACCCCTCTGACACCCGTTCTGACAAGTTCACACTCGGAACACCTCTGACACCCCTTCTGACAAGTTCACATTCGGAACACCTCTGACACCCCTTTTGACAAGTTCACACTCGGAACACCTCTGACACCCCTTCAGGTATTGATGTCGTGACGATACATATACAATGTGTAACAGAAAGGTGTAACCATATTTGGAGAGCTTATTCAGTCAATGGTAAGAACAACTTTTACTATGGAACAAACCCTGTATCTCGAAAAAAATATTGATGTCGTGACCTCAGAACATTTAAATTGTTCTGTGGTCGTGACGATACATATACAACGTGTAACAGAAAGGTGTAACCATATTTGAAGAGCTTATTCAGTCAATGGTATAGAACAACTTTTACTATGGAACAAACCCTGTATCTCAAAAAAAATATTAATGTCGTGACGATACATATACAACGTGTAACAGAAAAGTGTAACCATATTTGAAGAGCTTATTCAGTCAATGGTATAGACCATCTTTTACTATGGAACAAACCCTGTATCTCGAAAAAATATTGATGTCGTGACGATACATATACAACATTTAACAGAAAGGTGTAACCATGTTTGAAGAGCTTATTCAGTCAAGTAATCGTCACTGACAGTTATGTCAGTTATCGAGCGAGCAACTAAAGTAAAATGCAAAACTATTGTACCCTAACCCAAAGGAGGCCCCAGGCCCAGACGCGCGAATCCACGCGACATCTCTCTATGTCTCTACTGTGTGAATGTGTGCGTGCGTCAAACAAGATGCGACACAGCTACTAGCCGTTCAGAATTTGTACTGAATACGGGTGTGTTTCGTAATACCAAAAATGATGAATGAAAACTTAATGTGTTTTAATAATCTGTAACATGATAACATAGGCTATGTTTCCGCTCGAACAATATCATACGTTTTGTTGTTTTTAATACAAAACAAATAAGAAGAAAACGGTTAATTTATGGTGTAAAAATGTGCGAATTGCAAATCGCTGACATTTCGTTTCAGGTTAGTATTTTGGAAGGAAACATATTCATGAACCTATAAAAATACTGTCTTAATCAGAATAACACCATAATTTGGTTGAAATATGCTCGAATTGCAAATGATTTTGGTATTACGTTTATTTTGGACCGGCCTCTTAAGAGGCCGATGCAAAATTAATATATACATTTCTTTTATAAATCGATCATTAGCATCCACGCTGTAACCCCACAATATCACTCCATATTTAAGCCGCGAGTATGTATTTCACATAAAGGTTTTAGTTTACAGTGTCCAATCAAGTCGAGAGTATTTGAACGAATAGTCCTGGATTAGTTTTAAATGTTCCAACCATTATTCATACGAACGAGTCACAACCCGGCCGAGTTAACTTGGCACCCCGCTTTCCTTGTCCTTGCTGCGATCGCTCATACTAGAGGATATATTATCTCTCGCTCCCCAGGTGCCAAGTTAACTCGGCCGGGTTCTAAATTCTAAATTCGTAGCGGGGACGATGAGTCCTGCACTGATTCTCGGTAATCGTGAATATTGTGCACTTCCCCCCGGTCAGTCAGCCCAGCCAGGACAGCTCCTTAAAGTAGAGCCGAACAGCTTCAGCGTTCTGACACATAAACTGGTCCAGTGAAGGGAAGTTGGAGCTCGTCGCAATCCCTGCTTTTTGTCTCATGTCTTCGGTTGCAGAGCAGTGGAGTAGCACATGTTCCACTGACTCGTCCTCTAGAAGACACCCTCTGCATAGAGGGCTATCGGTGCCACCTGTGGTGAAAAGGTGCTTATTTAGGTTGCAGTGTCCAGTTATGATACCTACCATGTCACGTAGGTCGGACCGTTTTAGTTTTAATAAGTATCTTGTTACCTTACCATTCGACTGCGGTATCATTAGTTTTGACAGCCGGCAGTCATTTCGTTCTGCCCATGCTTTGTTGTGTACACTCAGAGTGTGTTTTCGCAGTTCACCCCTGATTGCTTCTGCCGATGGTCGACACAGATTAGTGCCCTGTGTCGTTATTCCCATAAGGGATGCTAGTTTAGCCAGGGAGTCTGCTTGTTCGTTACCTTCATTTCCGTTGTGTGCTCTAGTCCAGTATAGTTCGACTTTGCACATGGTTGACAGATTTTGCAGTTCCGCATGACAGTCTGCAATGATTTTAGATCTACTTACAGGTTTGCTGAGCGCTGATAATACGGCCGCGCTGTCTGTGATTATTGTGACCTCCTGTATGTCGCAGGGCCTGCTAGTGCAAATAGCAGTTGCTGCCCTGGCCGCTAGGAGTATACCTGCCAGCTCTGTTTGGAATACTGTTGTTGTGGTGTTGAGTGGAACTGCTTTACTGAGCCCTAGTTCGGGGGACATATAGCTGTATCCAGCGCTGCCATCCCTCCTTTTAGAGCCGTCAGTGTAAAAAGTCAGTACCTTTTGATTGGAGTGTGGCCCTCCTTGAGAGTGTATCTCGTATTTCCTATCCATTATGTAGGATTTCGGTGTTCTGTCAGTCCCAGTGGCTGCCTCCGGAACGATCTCTAATGCTCGTTCTAGGATTCGACAGTGATTGGTTTTTATGTTGTTACCTTTCCATTGCCCTGTGGACTTTACCCGTAGGGCTGCGATCATCGCCTCCTGCTGTATGTGCAGGTGTGACGGTGTTAGCCCTAGTAGGATGTTTAGTGCTGCGGAGGGAGTTGATTTCATACATCCGATTATTAGTGTACATGCTAGCCTTTGGAGTTGCTGTAATTTGTTCTCAGTTGTAACTAACTCCGTTCTTGGCCACCACACCAGGGCACCATAAGTTAGTACCGGTCTTACCACTACAGTGTACAGCCATTTGCAGAGTTTGGGTGTAAGTCCCCAGTCCCTGCCCACAGCTCCTCTGCACTGCCATAGTGTGTTCGTAGCCTTCTTTATTATGTGTTCTACCTGCTTCGCCCACAATAATTTGTCATCCAGCCAGATACCAAGGTATTTTACCTCCTTGCTAAGTGTTAGCTGGGTTCCAAACAATGTAGGAAGTTTTAGTTGACTTAACTTTTTCTTTTTGGTGAATAAGATAAGCTCAGTTTTTTGTGGATTTACGGTTAGCTTATGCTTACCACACCAGGACTCGACTTTCCGCAGTGCCCCTTGCATCTTACTGCATAGCGTTCCTTCGAAGAGTCCCGATATCATGATGACTAGGTCATCTGCATAGCCTGCCGTGCAAAAACCATCCTTGTTTAGTTCTATAAGGAGGTCATTGATGACCGCCACCCAGAGCAACGGTGACAGCACTCCTCCTTGAGGACAGCCCCTTGTCACCTGGCAACGTGTTCGCTCTGATGTTTCTATGTATGCTGCGCGTTTGCTCAGCATGTTTGTGACCCATTTAATGACCAACTCATTCACGCCGTGCTTTTCGAGCCCGTGCACTATGCTAGGAAACGTGGTTTTGTCAAAAGCGCCCTCGATGTCGATGAAGGTGGCGAGGCAAGACTGCTTTGCTTCTATAGCAGTTTCCGCTTTGTGTACTACCTGATGTAATGCAGTTTCTGTGGATTTGCCTGGAAGATAGGCATGTTGGTTCTGATGAGGCGGCTGCTCCTTCATTGGCCCCTCTCTAACGTATCTGTCACAGAGTCTTTCTAAAGTTTTAAGTAAAAACGGTGAGAGACTGATTGGCCTATACGCTTTAGGTTGTGTGTAGTCGTCCTTACCGGGTTTGGGGAGAAAGACAACTTTAACTTCCCTCCAGGCGGTGGGGACACATTTCCAGGCCAGGCAGCTCCTGAAGATTACCACAAGGTGCTTCAAAATGTGCTCCAAAGACCATTGCAGTAGGGCAGGAAATATGCCGTCTCCTCCTGGTGACTTGTATGGGAGAAATGTGCTTACCGCCCATTTGATTCGTTCCTCCGTAACTACAGATTCTGCAAACTCCCAGTCCTCTTCCGAGGGGCATGGAGACGGCGAGTCCATCCATGGAGAGTTATTGTTTACCTGACAACCCGGGAAGTGGGTCTCCAGTAGAAGAGCGTGTTGTTCTTGCTCATTAACTGTATAGTTGCCATCGGGTTTCTTCAGTGTCCCAAGTTTCGTGTGGTTGTCATTCGCTAAGATTTTTCTTAGCCGTGATGTTTCACTTTGTGATTGAATGTTGTTACAGAAATTGCTCCAACTTTCACTTTTCCTTAAACGTACCTCTTTATTGAATTCCAGGCGTGCTTTTTTGTAATCGTAAATTGTAATTTTTTGTCTCGATCAAGCTTGGTGTTCATTGCTCTATTGAAATGGTGTCACATTTTCTTCCTTAATTTATTCAGTTTCTTGCTCCACCACCCATATTTTTTCTCGTCAAACTTACCTTTCTCTGTGATGAGACGGCATGACGACTCATAGCTGCTAATTATGCAGTTTGTGATGGCGTTGACTTGTATCTCCGTCTCCTCCATACTGAGTCTATTTGACTCTGCAGGTTCACGGAGTGTCTTTATGCCGTTTTCTACGAGTGTAGAAAATTTCGATTTATTTGTTTTCCTCGGGTTCCTATATTTCCGTGGTTCTTGTTTGCCTACTTCTAATACATACCTTATCCGTCTGTGATCCGATCCAGACGTCTCTTTGCTCGCAACATGCCATCCACTAATGGATTCCGTTATTAGATTTGTTGCTAGCGTTATAGTCTATTATGGTTTGACTTCATCTAGTTACAAAGGTTGGTTCTGAGCCCCTGTTTAAAATGTGCAGTTCGTGAGATAAAGCAAAGTCAAAAGATCCTTACCTCTCACATTTGTATCCGGACACCCCCAGATTGTGCAGTGGGCGTTTGCGTCGCAGCCTATAATGAGCTGAGTTTTGTGTTGCGTGCAGTATTTCACCAGCGTTTCCATTTCGGGTCGTGGGATTTCCAGCTCCCCGTCTAGGTACGCAGATGCTAAGAATAGTTCTTCTAGGTTGCCACCTAGACCCGTCTGTAGCTTGATTACTGTGAGGTCATCAGAGCACAAATGGGTTACGAGGGATGCTTTGTACAGCGCTGAAACATAAATGAAAGTTCGAGTTTTTTGTTGTTTAGGTGAAGTAAAGACAGTGCCTTTTAGGTTTCCATAGCCACTCACCTTTCCCCGAGTTAAGTACGGTTCTTGGATGAGTGCTATGGTATTGGGTTCCTCCTCTAGCGTCCTCCTTAGTGAGGCGAACCCCGTGACACTGTGTTGAAGGTTGACTTGGAGGATATTTAAAGAGCAAACGTTTTGTGAGTCCCTGTCCAGATTTAAACCTTTTCCTGTTTTTTGTGAGGAAAAGGTGGCAGGTTTTGTGGCATCCAGGCCTGTGGGGCCCGGAATGTTTGATCTATTTGTATCGGTTAAAATAATTTTCTTTTTTACGCCCTCAGTGACTGTTTAAGCGACATTTTATTGTTTTGGATTGTCTCAGAGCTGCGCATCAGCCTCAGAGTACAGCAAGTCGTCCTCGGTCCGGGACATAGGGGACGAAGCGACATCAAGACCTGATAACAGGTCCAGCATCTTATCCTCGTCCTCCAGTGTCCGCCTGACTTGCATGTTCTCGGGCGTCTCCGTGCTCCGAGTTACGTCATCCAGGCTAGGCGTGTCGGCAACCCCTGGACCACTGCCGTCCCCCGACACCACCGTTGACGTGCTGCCAACTGTAGTGCCGGAGGGAGGCTTGGTCTCTCCAAGTGCTTCCGACTCTCCCGGCCGTGTATGTTTATTCCCTCTCAAGTTGACGTAGACTGTCGCCATTTTATAGAATAAGCGACAGTTTGTCGAGTTCAACCGGGGGAATACCTACCATAAGGGTGATATTCTGTGTTAAACCCTCTTTTTGTACCTCAGACGTGATGAGGCTCCAAGATTTAATATCTAGGTTCCTGCGATTCATGGCAGCCAGGAACTTCATAAGGAGTCGAGCGTCCCCCTCCATGAAGTCAAGAACCCAGATAATCCCTCTTGTATATTTGGGTATGAGGCTTTCCTGCATGAGGTGATACCCCGGGCAGCCCTCCCATAACCCCTTTAATTGACCAACCTGAGATGTCAGCCACTCGAGGGTCTGGTCATCTTGACACAGAATCCTCAGGCCCCCGCTAGCCAGACGAGGGAACACCTTAAAAGCCGGCATCCACAGCGAGTCGTCACTCTGGTCCGCCATGAATTTGGCAAAAACCAGAGATTCGAGATTACGCCTCAGGATGCTGGCCCGGGTCTCGTCCATCTCAGCCTGGTCTTTTTGTAGCACCACCACAACCAGGTGGGCAGCGACCGCTCCCGCGTACGTGTTGGTGTCAGAAGGGCCAGCGCACCCAACCCCCTCTGTGAGTCGGACCTTCTTCCCTGCTACGGCAGTGGTCGGGGAGATCGTCTCGGTACTGCGCTGTCTCTTCTGATTCCTATCACTTGTGTAGTGTAGCTGTGAGCTCGGGCGTGTGAAAGCCACCACTGACGAGGCCTGCTTGGTAGGTAGTAGCGGCTGATCGGGGTTACCCTGTTTGTCCGCTAAGGCTAAGTTGCCTTTGCCCTTACCTCTGCTACCACGTTTCCCACTGTTTTTGGTGGGAAGTACGGCTGCATCGGCAGCAGGCTTGGCGGACTGGGCGGTCCCCTGGGCCACCACATCCTTGCAAACACGGACCCCATCTGCAGCGTCTTTGTGTTTGTTGTGTGTTGATGTTGAGTGTGAGTGTGTGTTTGTGTGAGCGTTCGGAATGGCCACCCCTAGGCTCCTTGCCATCAGAGTTAGTTGATCAGGGCCCACATTCATTGCTGCGCACCCCGATCCACTCTCTCCGCCCTTCGCGTAGTTGGCTGTCCCGGCTGCAGGAGGCACAAGTGCCTCCGCGCCAAGCAGCTTAACAACTCCCGCGTCCTTCAGTTTATACACGGCTTGTAGCCGCTCTTGTTCTAGCCTACGGAAGGCCCTGGCTCTAACTCTTCGTTGGCCTCCCGTAAGCCTGCTGTGGCGTTTGGCTCTCATCGGCCCACCCGCCTCCGGGGCGGAGTTCTGCCCTGAGGCTCCCCCCACCCCGTTGGCGGGCGGCGCCACCTCGGTGCCAACCTCCCCCACAGCGTCACCTCCCCCCTTGCCACCATGAGCACCCTCATCCAGTCTCCGCGGTACTCCCTCCGGCTCCTTCGGTTGGTGGTTCTGCGCCCCATTGCAGTTTTGTCCAGTTGCATTGAGCACTGGTGGCGCCTGGGACGCTACACCACCAGCTCCTTCGGTAGTAAATTTCTCGGACTGAGGCCCGGGAACCTCAGAACGTCGGTTGCTAGCCGGGTCGCATGGCACAATAACTGATTTCGACGTACTTTCCATATTTCCAAGCTGTGACCAATAAGATGATTAGTTTGGGCACTTTGTGTCATAAGTGGTGCCTTCGCCACCTATGCCCTGTCTTTCAAGGACTGTCTGCACCTCCACATAAGGTAGAGGTGTAGGTAGTCCTTAGGCCCCAGGTAGCCTTGCCATGCAACTAGATGGATAGTGCAGATCCCAACTGAGTTGCATGACTCTGCACTCGCTGTTACAATCAGAGACCGAAGGAACACCCCTAGCAACTAGGCTCCCCTCTTCGGTTTTTGCTTGCGCCCGGACTTGTGACCAGCACCATAATTACGATTACCATATGTCAGGGACTAGTGCTAGTCCCCATCGACATTGTTTGGATAACAATAATCATCGAGGTCAGGTTTAACAATAATCATCGAGGTCAGGTTTAATGAGGTCGGCCGGGTTGTAATGTTTTGTTTCGTGCAGAATAGTAGTAAGCATTTAGATTGGCCATATCTGATGTCTTTAGCCAGAAACCGTTCACCTTTAACTGTATATTCCGATGGAACAAGAATTTCATCTAATGTAGCAGGCTCCTTTGGATTAGATTGCTTCCTTGCGCGATAAATAATTTGCCTCGAAGCATTTTTGTTAGGTAGGCAGTACGCACTTGTGCTTGGTACAGCTTCCACATTATTTTGAATGACCTTCGCAGGGCAGGGTGACTGCATCTCGCTTTAATCTATTTTTATATAATATCTGAATAATTATATTATATATATAAATATATATACGAAAACACAAAATATATAATCACATGTTGTAAAATATATTTCGACCACTAGTTGTGGTCGGTATCAGTTACCTGGATATTAATTAGTATTTACAATGATATCGATATAAGAAGTCAATTTTTTTTTATAAATGTCGAGTTCTGTTCTGCAGCATTAATTAGGAGCATGTGTATGTTCACTAGGGTGATCCACGTTTGTATGAGGAAAATTCAAACTGGACCTAAAGGTCAGGCCACCCCGTAATTTTGTTACACATGTCTATCATATCATGTGTGCAAATTTTCAAAAAGATATTTCTACTAGAAGAGGATGCTCATCGCATATGAAATACCGAAATTATTTACGAAATTACTTTAGCAGCGACGATAAAATTGAGAAAAAATACAAAAAAAATGGAATGACTTGGTTTATTTTAATCAAAAAACACTAAAGAACAAAAAAATTCTAAAATCATTTAGTACAACACTTAGTTTTCATTATATCCAATGATATTTACAAGTGACGATTTGGTCGTTTCAGTGCGTACAATCTTCCTGTTGTGTTCCACCACATGTAGAATTATTTGCTTTTCTTCTTCGGTCTTGGTGAGAAGTTTATTATAATCTTCAAATAATTTGACACCTCTCTCAGCTGTATCGTTTACGACACGTAGGTATTTCACTCGCTCTTTGCCTTGTATGTATTCAAAATTCTCGTGCCAAATTTCTACAGGCAATTGTAAGAAAGAGTTTTTAATGTCAAGGAGAGACAGTGTTTGCGACGTTCTTTTTGATGCAAAGGCTCCGAGTGATGCCTGACTTGTTAAAGTCGTAGGGTTCCCTTTCACCAAGCGAGAGCCAGCTTCAATTTTCATTCCCTCTACTATTGCTGCTTTCTCAATAGGACTTACTTTGTCGGAAAATAAAGCGAGGCCTACTAGTTCGTCGGACAAGTACCACAAGTGACGTTCCAAGACAACCCTTCCAGCCTTTGCGATGTCTAAATCGACAGCTTCATATGCTACGAGGTTTTTCCACATTTGTAGATCGTTTCCGGATGCTTCGGCTGCCAAAGGAGCTTCAACCCATGCTGTGGTGTAAATCAGTGCTCCAAACTTGACAAACCGAGAAACAGCCTTCTCTTCTCTTTTAGTCAGCTTAAGTACGTTTTGATCTCTAAACAAAAAAATTTTGTAGGCATACAGCAATTTTGCCATCCAACGTGCATGATGTATTGGTCCCGGGGATCGCCAATGAATCTTATCGGGTACTTTGCTTAGAACGATCGTGGTGAGTTCGATGAGCTCGAAGTAGTGTCATCTCGAACTTGTTTTTCTCCGGCTATAGCTTTCGTAAGAACTCCAAGAGTACTTTGAGCAAATCCTTCGATGTCCGGATCTAAATTGAGCCCTCTATAATTATCTCGGGAATAATTCTGCCAAACTTCTCTAAACCTTTTGAACAAAGGAATCTCCGGAGAGCTGGATGGGCCAAAACACAAATTAAATACTTTCGCAAGTAATAATTCCAGCATGTGATGACGACAAGCATAGTAAGTTGCGGCCAATACTTGCTTCTAGGAGAGCACATGCTCCTTTTCGAACTCCTGTGTTAGCTGAAGTTGTGTCAAAACTCATAGCTTGTACTTGTTCTTTGACATTCCACTTCTCCAACAAACTCAAGACTGCATTAGCTGTGTTTTCACCAGTTCCAGCTGTTAGTTTAGGTACGTCGAGCAATTTCTCACTGTTATTACCGGAGACAAGCACCGGAAGACGATCCACTTTCTTGTTTTCCAAGACATCAGGTAAAATTTTACCATCCCAGTGTACTACAAGTGGATAATTCGGCGCGAAAGATTCTCTGATATAGGCATTGAAATCTATTCTGGCTTGCTTTCGTGCTCGTCTAATAGTGCTTCGGGAAATCGGTAGTGAAGCAGGATTTTGACCAAGTGCGGCAGCAAGCGGAATTATTAGCCGCATTGCCTCTCGATCGGTTATTTTGTTGCGATCTAGAGCGCTAGTAACGTGTGGTGTAAAAATTCCACTTGACGATGACAAACCCCCCGCAGGATATTTTTTAACAGACAAGTTATACCGCACTTCATCGGAATCCTGCCCCTCAAGTGAGTCTTCGGAAGAGCTAGTGAAGCTGGCATTTAGTTGTTGGCTTGGAGCTGCTGAAGTGGAAGCTAAACTTTGAACTACCTTTTGTTGCAGTACCTCGGCCCGTCTCTTACGCTTTTCGACACGTTCTATTTTGTTTGCTAATTTTTGATCCAATGATGTCATAACCATTTTACGCTCACCGCGTTGGTCAGTAAGAAAATCCCTGTCTTCTTCGATTTTTATCTGGCTCATGGCTTCGGCGTGGGAAACATCAAATAGGTTACTTAGTTCTTTGGTAAACAAGTTTTCTCGGTCTTTTTGCGATTGAGAAGCTCTAGATTTATTTTTATTCATAAGCAGCCATTTCTTGTGTGTTGTCTCCAATTTTTCAACGCAGTGTTTGTGTTGTTTAGTCGGTATTCCAGCCTTTTGCCAGTTCTCAAGTAATTCTTCTGTAACTGAATGCGCAGAATCTCTTACGTTTTTTTTATGCTTTAAAAACTCGTGAAAACGTCGGAGTACTTGACTCAGCGTCGGAAGCTGATTCAGCTGAGTTAAAGGTTCCAATTCTCGAAAACCAATTAAGAAAATGTCATTTTTATTCCGGGAATTTCAAGCAAATTGTATGCAGCTTCACACAATTTTACAACACTCTTATCGACTTAAAGTCACTTGGGTATCTGTAGAAGCACCTTAACTTTATTTTATATGATTAGAAGTCGGTACAACACGTAACCTTACCTGCAACAATGACCTGCGCACATGAGTAATTTATACAAAAAATATTAAATTTGACACTCCATGAGCACCCTCTTTTACTTGACCTAGGAAGTTAAAATTTCACGTCAGTAACACTATAGGCATAGGTAACAAAATGGGGGGGTGGCCCATACAAAAAACGAAAAATGAATTTTTTGGACCACCCTAATGTTCACCCATACCTTTGAGGAGAGAATGTTCCCCGGTTTTACTCCATTCTGTTTTTAATGTACTTTTGCATTGCTCCTAGTCCTTTTTTGCACAACATCAATAGTATTTGTTGTCCTTATGTCGATTTATTATAAATTCGTATCCGTCGAGAAATATTATGTCATTTCCGGGCTTAAATTTTGCAATTTTAATAACGTTTTCACACATCCTGCCTAACAGACAATAATTACGTGAAAATAATTGTTTAATCCCAAATAATTGAAATTTTTACTTAAAAACATGTAGGTAGATTAATTAATGTAAATACAAGTTATAATGGTATTATTTTTAGAGGGACTGACAAAGAAAATATTACGACTTACATGTTGCCATTGTACGACAGATTTATCAGGCCCATATTCTGCTAGTAAGACCCTCAGTTGTTGCCATTCAACAAGGAATCCTTCTTTGCCCATACTGTGGCCTTTGAAGTCCCCATTGGCAAATCTTGTATGGGCAGACATATAGTCCACAAGAACTCTCATTTGAAGTTTAGTACTTCGTACTCTGAAAGTAATCAAAGTTGGTATTAAGTTTGGTACATAGGCGCACTGTCCATTTATGTGAAAATGTATGGGAAATGTACTTACTGTTTTCTTTTTTCTGCCATTTTAGAGGCATCGCAAACCTAGCGGCGCAAGGAGTTTTTTCGAATAGTAGCTAGCAGATTTATAGATTTCTGTCTTTTGTGATCAGCAAATAATCCAACCGTAGTGTAAATAGATACAGCGCTACAAACTTATCTGAACCGGTGGCGAAAACAAGGAACTAAAGTCATTGTAAAGCTGAGAGCGACGTCGTGGTATTTTTCCCTTGTTTGGTGATAAAAGTGTCAGAAATAATGCCGAAAGCTTTGCGAAGTGACGCGAGAAACATTATTTTAAAAGTGTTGGCCTTTATGGAGGAAGAAAAACGTCTCCAAGCCCCAATAATACCATTTCAAAAACTGTATGATCGAGTAGCGGCTGCCACAGGTTAAAGTTGCCAGATATTGTAATATGAACTTCCCTGAACCCTATTGTTAATTTTTATTTTTTATTATAGAATTTAAGTATGATTTATTTTACATGTGTTGGTGAGCGCTTCGTGCGTAAATTAGTTAAAGAATAAGAACAGGCTGATGCAACCGGAACGAAAATTTCTATTCCCCCGAAAAAACGACTAAGATTGAAGGGGAAGATTGAAGTTGACGAATTTGACTTGGGTGTCATAAGACGAAAAATTCATGATTATCATGATGATGCAAACTTTAAAAAGTGGGTAACCGAAAAACTTCTTCCCAATTTTCAAGAAGATACAATTATTGTGATGGACAATGCCCCCTATCACAGCATTTGCATTAACAAATGCCCTAATTTAAACACAAAAAAAGGTGACATGCAAAAATGGCTCACTGAAAACAATGTAGAATATAATGAGGGTTTTACAAAACCCGAGCTATATGAATTAATAAAGAGGCACAAACCAGCACCAGAGTACGAAATTGATAATTTGCTCGAAAATCACGGACACACTATTCTTAGATTGCCACCATATCACTGTGATCTGAACCCCATAGAAATGATTTGGAGTTCCATGAAACGTCATGTTGCCGACCACAATATTGGAAAAAGCGATTCAGAAATGCCGCAATTAATCTCAAATGGATTTAATGCAATATCGGCAGAAGAATGGCAAAAGCATTGTGGACATGTGAAAAAAATTGAAAACAAATATATAGATAAAGATGGTTATTTAGATGAACCGTTCATCGAACCCGACGTTCGGGAATATCTGGAATTATACCATTAAATTGTTTACTTGATCACAATTATAATATTAAAATATAATTGGTAATTTTTTTGTGTTAAATTTTTTATTCATGCTTAAAAACTTCAAACTTCCTATAAAGATTTCCTTAAAACACTTCCTTTAAAGATTTCCTTACAGGTGGTTTATTTAATATGTATTTACGTATTTTCCTTGAAAAGTCTCCACTACATAATATTTTTATCAACGTTAATCTAGTTTTTTAAGGAACCGAACCGGACCGAACTAATTGTACCCTAGAAATCTTCTTACTCTGACTTGGATGTAGTATTCTACTCAGATAATTGCTGTAGCCAGCAAAAGAACCAATTTATGATCAATATGTACATTTTTTATGCAGTCACGAAATTGAAGTTCAGATCAATAACTCACTAATTTTTACTCGTTAATTAATTAACTAATTAATTAAGTTCGTTAACTAATAGTTACTCGGTTCACTCCACAATCGAAAAAGAACTGACTCGAAGTTTGAGATCAGGTCCTATCTACGTGCCCCATCAGTATGTCACTATAAACCGGCCAAGTGCGTGTCGGGCCACGCGCAGTGTAGTATTCCGTAGTTGCCCTGCACAATATGCGGACTTCTTCTCCATGTACATTTTATAAGTTTGTCGACTATTAGATCGCGCCAAACTTCTAGTACGCTCGGAAGTTGCTCTTCCCAAAAACGGCCCATACATTTTGTTCCTGCTGATGCGAATCGCCCCGTGTTTAGAGGCCCTCCGGAGCAACTGGACAGATTCTCAGCTGGACAAATCAGCAGCTGGACAGAACGTGTACAGTCCATGACATAATTAAAGTGGACTAGTTGGGAATATGGATGTAATGAAAAAGTGGCCAAAATGGAAAATTGGACGACTTGCTACGGAGGGCAAGGGCTGACTCTCGTTAAGTTTCGATTTGGAAAACTAGGCCAATTAAATAAGCATACCCTAGACATAAATAACTCACTCTTTTTTATATTTGATCTGAAATTGATGAAGAGCATCAAATACTAATAAAATTAATTGTATGCATTTTTTTCTTAAATCGTTGTAGGATTGTTCGCTTTATAGGTACATGTTGTGTGGGAAAAGAAAATAAATGCAAGCTTTATATATCTGCGTCATGCAAACTCTTTGATAACAACAAAAACTATGTTTAATCGGTTTGACATTAAATGTGATGAATATCAGAAATCATCATATCAGAAATAATCAGAATATCATACTTCATATTGTTTTGTAGCTTTTGAACGTTTAATTAATAATAAATGATAATAGATTTATCAAATCTGTAAAATGGATATTGCTGGTCTAAGTCGGACAAAATCTAAGCAAGTCTTTGTAGATGGACAACGAAAAAGAGGGAAAGACCCTCTGCATGGGACTGTTCTATTACATGCCGGACATCGGTATAATTTCGCTAAGCGGAATATTAGTTCTACGAATTGGAGATGTAGCAACGTGAGTGTAGTACGTCTATTACATTAAGTACAGACAATGATATAATAAAAGAAGGCAAACACTCGTGCGCTACAAACTTTCGGCGGAATAGAAACGAGAAACGTTTAGACGGATGTAAAAAGGAAGTATGCAGTAATATGGAGCCTATTCAAAGAATATTTGAAAAGCATTTTATTGAAGAAAATGATTCTGATTCATCAGATCACTCACAACCATCATTTAATTTAAAAAAACGATACATTGTATAGACATCGAAAAAAAATCCTCTGTGTGGATAGATGCAAAAGCGATAAGATCAAAGATATTAAAATACCTGAATGTCTAGTTAAAGACTTCTTTTTATATGAGGATGGCTGTGCAGGCAAAATAATTGTGTTTGGCAGTCAAGTAGCACGAGATTTCATTAAAAATACAGACGTATATTATGGGAATGGTACATTCAAAATTGCACCGAAACCGTTTTACCAGCTTTTCTCGCTACATGTTGACATAACGAAGGGTGGCGATTGTGTTCATTTTGTACCAGTATTGTTTATTCTTTTACCAAATAAGTCTCAGGAAACGTACACAAGGATGTTTAGAATTTTTAAAGAGCAATTGTCTGTTAATATTAAACATTTCAAGTGCGATTATGAATCAGCTATTGCACAAGCATTAAAATGTATCTATCCGGATGTTATTGTCAAAGGATGCTTTTATCATTTTCAGCATGCGGTGTGGAAAAAATCAAAAGAATTGAAATTTTCCTCTACTAAAAATGGTCAGAAACTGACACAGTTGTGTACGCAATTAGCACTTTTGCCCAAGACATTAATACCTGACGGATTTTTGTCAATAAATGAAATGGCTGCAGATGATGAAGAATGTAAAGCCTTTTTCAATTATTTCAATAATTATTGGATGACGAAAATTACGACTGAACAGTTATCATGTTACGGAGAAAAATTTAGGACTACTAACGCTATAGAAGGCTGGCACCGGCGAATTAATGCCAAAATACCAAAAAAAAACATCCATATATTTGTTTCTACAATTATTAAAAAAGGAATCGAAAATCAGTGATACCAAAATAAACATATAAACAAAGTTCTTATCACTATGAGGAAACAAAACGTCGGCCAAAGCAAATTTTGATTGATAAGCGGATACAAAATATATTATTGAACTGCGTTAACGATAAAATTTCAGTCATGACATGCTTCGAACGCATACGGTCGTTAAAATTATCTCAAAATTAGTTTTCTCTCCGTAATCAGAAGTTACAAATTGAAGATTTTGTTAAATTAACTACCTTGAAACAAATTCTGAATACAGTAGATTGCAAGACAGGTCTTATTCTGTCGTCGTGCTTTTGTGTTATATAGAATTTCCTTGAATAAAGTCTTTTTAAATTGAATACCTATGTTTCATACCCTTCGTCCACTTTGTGGATGAGTAGTCGGGACCTATAGTTTATCATCCTTATTAGTCACTGGCCATCGATAGTGAAAAAAATAAATGGTGGTTATAGATAACTGTCAATTGTCACTAGATCAAGGAATATAATACTCCCGAGAGAAGAACGGTATCACAGTACAATAAAAACTGGACTTTATCGGACGTGGCAACACACACATTCGCAAATACACGCCTAACCAATCACAAAAAAGTCTCCAAAGTCACGTGACTCAAGATGAATGTAGCGCGTATAGGTAGGTATGTATATGTATATAGTGTAGGTAGCGCGTATAGGTAGGTATGTATATAGTGTAGCATTTAAAAAATTGATACTTTGCATGTACCTGAAGCTAATATTTTTTGCAGAAACATTATTTTTGCAAATACCTACATGTTTCTACAATAAAGAATAGCTTCAAGTACTTAGTAAAGTAACATTTTTTAAATGCTACAGATTTGCTTCAAGTAAATAAGTGATTTATTTTTATAAAATATTAAGAAAAAGCGTATATTTCAACATATTTTATTTCAAGTAAATAAAAACTAAAACCAACGACACGAAAATACAGTAATAAAGGAAAAACTGTTAAGAGATGTTGGCCGTTCGTCAACGTTAAAGTTAAACCATCAATATAAAATCAAGTGTAATAAATAATTCAACGTTTTTCTTTTATCATCTCCTGTCTTTCTTTTACGCTCTTTATTAAAACTTAAGTCCCACGTTGATAATAACAAGTGAGCCAACGAAGAAGCAAATTTATCAAAGTTTATAAAATTCATAAGCGCTACAAATTCAAATAGTTTATTTTGCAAAGCAGGTATAGATATATACACTTTTAACACGTCAAATTTAATCTAATAAAGAAAATATATGTAATAAAATAATAAATGTACATGAACTAAATTAAAGGTTTATTTAATTTATGTAGCAATATATTTACGATTAAAATGATAGGTAAAATATATATTATACAAGGTAAAATCCAATCAGCCGCCCGAACCCATGCCGGAGACCCGGCCAGGGACCGAGCCGTATTTTTGAATCGTTCGTTTTCAATTCACGTGCGAAAGTATATACCCATCTCACGTAGCACATCAGAACTTGTCATTTGCAAGATGAGACAGGTATATATTTTCGCACGTGAATTGAATACGAACGATTCAAAAATACGGCTCCAGGAACAAGGTTCAATGATCACCAACCGAGCCCCCAGCACGAATCCAGGCGGCCGACCAAATCCCATCCTATATACTACATACTAACAGGTTACATACATAAATACATGCCTACCTCCGCCCATTCAATTAGTCTTGCTAAGAAGAAGGACAAGAAACTTAGCAAGATCATGTCTTTTTTTTTTCAACATAAAACTTATACTATACAATATATGACTTATATCTACTTTAACCAAGGGATAAGAAAATACAAGACAGCAGGAATTCAGGTTGATGAAAAAAAGAAAAACATACAAGGTGACTTTTTGATCATCGTCCAAATTCATACTGGTGGCTTGGTAAGTGATCAGTATCATGCATCAATAAAAATTTTGGTGAAATTCGTAAAATGAAATTTCGACTCCCCATAGTGATTCACTCGGGACTGGAACTGAATTTCTATGGGAAGCCGAAATTTCATTTTACGAATTTCACAAAAATTGTTACTGATCCAAGATACTGATCACTTATCAAGCCTCCAGTATGAATTTGGACGATGATCAAAAAGTCACCTTGTATATATCTTTGTCTACCTGTTTCATATATAGTCTTTTTCCTTTTACAGTCTGTAATCAATTAATGTTTACATTCCTCTATTTAATTAAATTATAACTTACTATCATTATCACTGTAACACCATGCTTCACCATCATCCAAATATTCATTTATTTTATAATATGCCTTTTTCAATAGGCCCTGCTTAATATATTGTTTAAACTTATTCTCTGACAAAGTAAGGACCTACTTTGGAAGTTTATTGTAAAATCTTATACCATGTCCTACAAAAGAGGTACTCATGCACCTTAGCGAGTCTGATTTTTGGAAAAGCCAGTTTATGCTTATTTCTGGTTTCCTTATAATGTTGCTCACCAAGCCTTGGGAAAGACTCAACATTTTTTCTGACATATCTAAGGACTTGGTAAATATATTCACAAGGAACCGTTAATATATTAATTTCTTTGAACTTTTCTCTTAATGAATCCCGGTGTTTCATATTATAAATAACCCGAATTGCTCTCTTCTGCAAAACAAAGACTGGGTCTGTATCCGCGGCTCTACCCCATAACAGCATGCCGTATGACATAATGCTGTGAAAGTAACTAAAATAGACTAGTCTAGCAGTATCAACATCAGTAATTTGTCTTATGCGTCTAACAGCGTATGCGGCCGAACTAAGTCTACCACATAGGGCTTCTATGAAGACGAGAGTCTACCGTAATGCCCAAAAACTTAGTTTCGTTAACTAACTCCAGCTTGGACCCCTGCAAAAGCAAATTACCATCCACTTGAATTACATTTGGTAACGTAAATTTTATTCACTTTGTCTTTTTTGCGTTTAAAACTAAATTATTTACAGTAAACCAATCAAGCACCAGTGATAAAGTTGTATTCGCGTCGTCAAGGATATCTTTAAGTCTATTAACTTTAAAAATAAGTGACGTGTCGTCTGCGAATAATACTATCTTCGTTAAGTCTTTAACTAAATAGGTCATTTATGTAAATTAAAAACAGCAAGGGCCCTAATATGGAACCCTGCGGGACACCCATTTTAACTAATGCTCCACATGATTTTACCCCGTTAATGTCTACCTTTTGAATACGATCACTAAGATATGACTTCAATAACGCCAAAGATTTGCCCCTCACTCCGTAGTGATCCCATTTACATAAGAGAGTTTCATGATTAACGCAATCAAAGGCTTTCGAGAGGTCACAAAATACACCAAATGCATCAAGTAGAAAAAAACCTAACAATTTATCACTTATTTTTTAAGATATTTACTTTTCTACAAAGGGCTTTTTTGTGATCATCATGTTTAAATTTCCTATTTTTTAAATTGTAATATCTTTTTAAGGTGATATAGAGTACAGAATTTTGTATGAAAGATACATTTTCATGTAAATGCATTTCACATTTACTTAAAAAAGTAAAATCAACTGCATTTAATATCTCGGATACAATATTATGTTTTAAATTTTCCGTCCACGCCTCTGTTTTAAGAAACTCATTTATCAATGATGCAGACGTCTCGACACTTAATACCATATTCTTATTGGGGTATTTCAAACTATTACTCATAGGCTGGTATTCTTTCATGTTTGTGAAGGCATGTATGGGTTCCAAATCAGTTTCACTCACAAATACATTTTTACAGACGTAGCAGTTGTTGTTTTGTCTTTTTATAATGAACCCACATACATAAGCACAAGCTTGAGCTTCAGCTGAAGCCTGTTCCACGGATTCAATTGCTTTTGTAATAACACAAACATCTAATTCCTTAAATTGGTTGTACTCTTTGATTTCATTTGTTTTGTTCTCGCCGCTCAACAAAAATTTCTTCAAATTTACTGCTAGATTGGCACCGTCGTCCTCACAATTCCGTTTACTTCCACTGTGGCGCAAATTACTTATGATGGCAGTTTTTATTCCAGATATGAACTGTCCCACGGTAGGGTTGACGTTAGACCCACAGCTGTACCTTATGCACCCGAAACAATTTTCAAGAACGTCTTGGTTCAGACGTCTAGTGGACAGATTTTTTATTTTAAATGCATTATTTAAATTGCGCCACAGTCTTTCCACCGCATTCATAGTGTGGATCCATCCATTCTGTGACGGTGGAATTCCATTGCATCCAATGAATTCCATATTTTTAATAAATATTTTCATTTCGCCGAATAGTTCAAAGTGTGGACTATTAGCAGTAATATTGGTTGAATATTTTTTCCCACGGCGCAAGTCTGCAGTTTCTGCATTCAGGGCATCGAACAATCTGTCTATTTTGGTCAGGAAGGTAGCAGTGGCTGTTGCTTCTGCTGGAAGAATACTTGATGATATTAGAGACAGCACGCCAGATGCAACAGACCAACTAAGAATTCGTGCTGCCAATTTTACTCTCATTTTTTGTTGACTGTTGGGATTTATGTGAATTTCCGTTAGCAATGGAGCATACACAAAATTAATAATACTTTTGTCACAATCATAAAAACGTTTTATATGTTCCCATTTTGCTATACCTTTTACGATTTTCCTATCGTCTTGGATGCCCATTGGACATTTAACATCGTACTTCAAAAATAAATTCCGAAAACATTTGAGCAAATGTGGTGGATCTAATATTGTTACAATTTCTCGTTCATTGCAATCAAAGTAGGGCCTTTCGGTTGTAGATCCACATGTTTCTAGAGCTTTAATATTCACCCTGGACATGTCACAAACAGTGGCCACCACATTTAAACCTGCCTTGAAACATTCTTCTAATACCTCTTTAATAATAACCGATAATCTATCGGACGTGACACATTTTCCAGAGAAATAAAAAGCAACAGGCTGCTTCCACTTTTTTCTAATCCCGGAAACCATAAAAACAAGGGCATTTGATGCGATTTGATTAGCCCTTCCATGATTCCCGTGGTCTTCCTTCCATGTAGTCAAGCATAGGGTTGTACCATAAATGTTTCCGTATGGCCATTTCATCAAAACATAATATGCATAGATTTTCCTCAGAATGATGTTTTTCTGCCATACTTTTTAATCCAGCAAAAATTTGTAAATTTATACCCGGTTTTAAGGGCACTCTATTGAGTAACTTTTTTAGAGTGCTGGGGCATGGTAAAGCTATATTCATGCCTCGGAGCAGTCTGTAGCAAGCTGGCGATTTTTTGTAGAGCGTTAGAGCCATAATTTTTGCGTCCAGACTGTACCGTCGCCCTTTAAATTTTCTCGGCGTGTTTTTAATTTAGCTCTCTAATAATAGCAAAAAATGTTGGCTAAATCTGCTATTTGAAAGTCTTTGTACATTTGCGTCTTCTACTATAGCCGAAATAAAATTTGTTTTTGATTTCTTGCGCCAATTTCTCCTTAATCTGTTAATTTTTTTATACTGCTTCTACACATTTTATAGAGGTGTTGCTCTCGAGGTGTCAACTGTTCAACTTTTTTTACATTCAACTGCTTCAATATCGTGCTGCGTCTCGTAGATTTTGAAGTTGATGGTGCCTGAAACTGGGTAGCACTTGTACTTGCAGCAACAGGGTTGGCAACCGGCAGCTCTTCTCCCAGGCAAATTGTTTGAACCTCTAGTCCCTGGGTAGCACTTGTACTTGCAGCAACAGGGTTGACAACCGGCAGCTCTTCTCCCAGGCAAATTGTTTGAATCTCTGGTCCCTGGGTAGCACTTGTACTTGCAGCAACAGGGTTGGCAACCGGCAGCTCTTCTCCCAGACAAACTGTTTGAATCTCTGGTCCCTGGGTAGCACTTGTACTTGCAGCAACAGGGTTGGCAACCGGCAGCTCTTCTCCCAGACAAACTGTTTGAATCTCTGGTCCCTGGGTAGCACTTGTACTTGCAGCAACAGGGTTGGCAACCGGCAGCTCTTCTCCCAGACAAACTGTTTGAACCTTTAGTCCCTGGGTAGTACTTGTACTTGCAGCAACAGGGTTGAAAACCGGCAGCTCTTCTCCCAGACAAATTGTTTGAACCTCTTGTCCCTCTACGGATTGTGAAGGTAGCTGCATGGGCTGTATTCATTATGTAATCATGATCCTGAAAAAACGATATACATAATTTTAACATAAAAAAAAACAATTTAACGAAACATACTCATTAATATAAGTATACTTATTACTTTTGCCACAGAAATAGAAATAGTCTATATAAATTGTATTTATATTTTGTATTTTGAAGAAGGACAAATGTTAAAAGGAATAGAAGAGCTTGTATGACTACATTGATAGACGTGAAAGAGGCGAAAGAGGAGTATCAGGATCGTAGCAAGTGAAAATCTGTAGTCTTCGCCTACCCCTCTGGGAGACAGGCGTAAGTATATATATGTATTTATGTGTTATAATATTTAACAAACCTCCTGTGGATTAGTGTTTCGAGTACTCCACCAAATATACGGTATGGGTACTCTACTAATCCAGAATTCGCAGGTTCAAGTCATAAGACATAAAATTACGACAAAAAGAAACTCAAAGCAACTTTTTTTTTTATTATGAGCGCTTTGTATTAAGTTGCTTTTTGTCGTAATTTTATGTCGTACAACTTTTTTCCGTACGACTACTTTTCACCGAGTTATAACGAAAAAAAAAATTTAAGGGCTTCTGAAGCAAAAAATTTATACGACCAAAAATGATGGGAAAAACATAATCTATACGATAAGCATTGAAAAATATCAAGTTCTTGTAATAAAAAAATCTACAAAAAATTCGGCTCTTCCAGCTGAATATTTTTTTTTCATTATTTTGCATTTTTTATTCACGCATCACTAGGAAGTACTTTTTCTTGTTAATTTATGTCATATGACTTTTTTTCATATGACTAATAATACAGAGATAAAATAAAAAAAATACTTTTTTGACCTATATCTCGAGAACGGTGACATGTACGGTAAAATCTTAAATGACTAAAAATAATGGCCAGAAGAATCCCTAGACGATATTTAAACAAAAATATGAAACTTTGAAAATTTAAAAATTCATCGTAATTTTCCTGTCCCAGTTGACGTTGCCCCCTTAGCAAGGAAGTCTGACAAATTTCCAAAAAAAAAATAAAATCTTTTTTTTATGAGCGCATCGCGTTGAGTTGCTTTTTGTCGTAATTTTATGTCTTATGACTTTTTTCCGTACGACTACTTTTTACCGAGATATAACAAAATAATATTTTTCAGAGCTTATATCTCAAAAAATATAAGTCGTATGAAGAAAATGCATAATACATTTATTAATGACTAGGAAAAACGCTAGAAGATCGTAAAAAGAAAACTTAAAAAAAGTGAAAAAAAAAATTGTAACGAAAATTTTCTGTTTTTTTCCTCAGTGTCCCCTTATCGACACTACGACCAGGCGGCGCCCAAGCGAAAATTTTCGTCTTTTTTCCCATAGTGCCCCCTTTTCTACACCCCAACCGAAAAAAGACTTGGAAACTTTTCGCCCGGGCGCCGCCTAGTATCGTGCCCTTTTATCGACACTCTGACCATATTTATTATGTCCTTGGGTAACCGATAGGTAAGTTTTCACAAAAAATACTTACTGCAAGAGATTAGTTTTTCCAGCCTTGAGAAACTGAAAGTAAGGCACTGTTCTGTCTCGAACTTGGAGTATTCCACACTTACTGCACTTTCTGTTTTCGTTTGAAGACATAATTCACACTAATAATTCAGTTATAATTTCAGTTTATAATTAGATATCTAAGTTTCTTTATAACTTTTCAATTTCAAATCCAGTAATCAAAATGCCATTGGTAAGAAAATAAATGACAGCAACAATAACAATCTGTTCCAAAATTCAAAATGATTTAGGTGTATAACTCAGATGACGAGATACCGCATAAATTTTGTTTATTGTGCGAAAGAGATCACAATAGCAAAAAGCTTCCCTCTAAGAATTAAGAACAAATCACTGAATTGCGTTCATAAACGAGGACAGTGACACAGATTTTAGTGCCATCTCTCTTGTACACGAATAAATTTACATATATGTCATTCTGCTGTCATTGTTAAAACAGTGAATCATAAATTTTGGAAAGCAACTCTCTTGAAAGAATAATGTTGACATCTAATATAAAAAATTACGATTTAATACTACCAGAAACGATACTTAAAATTGTAAAACCTCGGCGATAATTAATTAATTTGATTTTAGGACCCTTTTTTATTATTATTATCTCAATATCTTTTGAATTAAAAATTAAACATTAAGTAAAAACGTAGATTTAAACGCCATATTTGTACCAAGTAGAAAAAACTTCAAGAGTAGTTACGACACAATGCTGGCCATGGCAACAGCAAAATAATTAAGGCGAAATGACTCTTATCTCTGTGTGACAAGAACTATTTTTTGTTGTAGTATTATAACTCACACATAGAACGTTACGGCTCATAACGTTGCAAAGAAGTCGAGACCCCTTGCACTAGATATCCGTGTTATTGAAACTAAATGATATATTATCAAATGAATTGTGCATTTCAAAAAGATATTGTGTCCATTTAAATATAAGTAATAATGGAGAAATCTATGGAGTTTTCGCCGACTACAAGAGGTGGCACTAAACTTCTGTATGATGGACGAGAATACCATCTACGTAAAAATCACGCCAATGGCAATACTTTTTGGCTCTGCAATATGTCAAGTTGCAAGGGAAGTATTACGAGTAGTGGTGAAAACATTGTTGTTAAAGAAAATGATCACAGCCCCAATTGTCATCAAAATTTTACTAAATGTGTAATTACAAAAAAGTTGGCCGACTTTAAAAAACAGGTTTGTAACAATTATGAACCAATTCAAAAACAATATAGTACCGACTACAAATAGTACCATTGTTCTTTGCTTTTCTCCAAGACAAGAAACAAAAAACATATGAAATCCTATTTGACATTATCAAAGCTATTCCCATTTTGGAAACCATCGAAAATTATTATTGATTTTGAGAAGTCAGCAATAAACGCCATCAAGAAAACATATCCAGACACACAAATAAAAGGTTGCTTTTATCATTTATGTCGTAGCCTTTTCAAAAAAGCTACGAAATTTGGAATCAAGTCAATAGTTCAGAGGCGGCATGTTGCTCGGTGTGCAGGTTTGGCCAGACTACCTTTAAAATACATTAACTCTGGTTACAAATATATTATGCAGATGTTAAAGTATTCAATAAAATAATACCTTCAATAACCTCCGGGACAGCCAGGGTGTTTCATTTTGTCATCCGAAATGAAGGTCTTGACGAGACCTATAACTTCCTGCTGACAACTATAGTCTAGGGTCAATAGTTTCCGAGATATGACGTTTTTAAGTTTGACAGCTGTCATCAGATCGTTCCACAGTCGGTAAAGGATTGTAAAAGTTAGGTATTATCTCCAATGTTCTTTTGTTTTTCATTGGTTACGAAAAAGGAATTATTTTGATTAACGAATATGGAAAAATATTTGTTATTTTATAACTGGTTACTTTTAACTAATTAACTTTTCTTCTCGACTACAATCTGTCCGGCTGAGAAACTGTCCAGCTGAGAATCTGTCCAGTTGCGAATCTGTCTAGTTGCTCCGGAGGCTTTAGAGGGGACTAAAAGTTTGGCGCGATCTGTACTCGTTAACTTGTAAAGCCTACTTAACTGTGATAGTTTTGCTTTTAATTTCGTTATGTATACTACTGCCGTGATTTTTTCACGTCTCCAAATACAACCGTTTCGCTGGTAGGGGGGGGGGGACACTTGACTCTAACAAAAATTAACACTTTTAAGCTTAATATTTCGCAAACTGAACCCTGGATCGAAAAATGGTCTTCTCACACCCCCAATATTTTCAAATTACCTGTCCAACGACACACCATACTAGGGGATAGATAAGAAAAAAAAAACATCCCCACTTTACGTGTAGGGGAGGTACCCTACTGTACTGTACTGTACTACTTTATCAGCGTGATAAAGTAGTGTTGAGTAGTGTGAGTTTGATTGTGATAAATTTTGAGCAAATCTAGACATAATAATTAGTAAATTTATTTTAAAAACCTATGTTGCTTATCTGTGATTTATATTGTTTATAAGTATTACCAACTTTGATTGTGATAATTTTAAAACTGATTGAAACATATTTTTAAGTAATACGTTACAGAAACTTTTTTTTAATTACCTATATAGAATAAGAATAATTGTGTTACTAGCTTTAAGATACTTTGCTGTGCCCGACAGGGTCCGTAATTGATACTATACTAAATGTTATTTAAGACCTTTCAAACATTATGGTGCAAATAAATTTGATTACTTGATACAATGTATAAAACCAGCATCAATAGGTACATCCCAAGTAGCACCTAAGCGTTATAATAAGCGTTACAAATTCCGCTTAAGAGATATTTATAACGGCTTAACCATCATAAGCAAGCGCTACAGTAGCGATAGAGAACTTCTCAATCACTTCTTTAACACCGAAAAGGGCCCACTTTATACGGGCCTTAACGACACAAAGGCGCGTGAAAAGTGATTGTAGGACCTAAAAGATACATAATAAGTTATTCTACCACCTTTATAGAATTTGCACACATACAAAGGCGCTTGAAAAGTGATTGTAGGAGGTAAAACATGTATAATAAGTTCTTGTGGCACCTTAATAGAATATGTACATATACAAAGGTGCGTGAAAAGTGATTGTAGGAGTTAAAAGATATACAATAAGTTTTTGTACCACCTTAATAGAATATGCACATATACAAAGGTGCGTGAAAAGCGATTGTAGGAGGTAAAAGAAATACAATAAGTACTTGTACCACCTTTATAGAATTTAAACATAATTGCGACGTGACTGTAACACTGAAATAAATCTCAAATGTTTTTTTATTACATTTTCAATAGCATGAGTGAAAGGAATATATGTTCTTAGATGATTTAAAAGTGATCGGATAAATGTCAATAATGGACGAATAAATATAGGTAATTAATTGGAATGAATTTACACTCGCATACGTAATATACTAGTGCGAGCATCAGGTTACTGACAAAATATGCATTAATTTAGCTAAATATTTCATGCGCTTGCGAGACTCGTGGAAGTTTTAGTCATTTATATTATTTAAGTGCAATAATTTTTTTAGGTTAATTCGTAAGTTCTTCTTGAATGAGGCATTAGGACTCTTTGTGATTTTATTACAGCATTACATGAAAAATGGGTATGTTTATTTTTTAAGTGATGACCTGAGGTAAGAAAAGTGATTGATTTATCGACATGATTAATCTCTTTATCAAATACTGTAATGGCGGCTTGCTACAACTGACTTAGACGTTTACTTTATCCATTTAAACGGTTGAAGAAGTAGAATGGCGCTAGTGACCACTATTACAACGCTTTAGGAACTACAATCACCGTACATTGGAGTATTTTTACTCTTTATGGGGTACAGTAGCGCTAGAATTCTTCTTTAAAACCCTTAAACAGTTACTACGGAGTTCAAGATATTACGTTGTACAACTACTATCAAAACGTTTTAGGGTTCAATTGGAAATTGAAAAATTTCAATCATAGATTAATTAACTAGGTACTTACCTATCAATTTATATGAATTATAAGTCTATTTTCTGTAGGTAGGTACCTATTGTTATCAAAATAGTTATATTTGTAATGTATAATTAATGAACGAACATACATTTAGTTAAACCATGAATGTGATACTGTACTCATCTCATAATTAAAAACGAACGAACCTACCTACCTAAGCCCGAAAAAATGGTTGGGTTGGTTGTGGTTATTGGAGTGATATTAATAAAAACAAAGTTCCGTTTTGCGCGTCAATGCAGTCTCTTTTGAAAACACCGCACGAATCACATACGCACATTAGGGTGGGCCAAAATTCCATATTTTTCGAATTTCATATTGCAATAGTGAAATTAGTTTGAAGCGATTTATTCAAAGCTCAAATGGAAAATATAAAAATATTTTACTATATCTTCTGCCCTCTATCTTGAGTCAAAGCTTCACAAGTAAAATATTTTGTGTTCTATTAGTGATTCTGACTCATAGATTTCAATATAACTAGGGGTTTCATTTTCAACCTGCAGAGAAACGAATCGGCAGATCATTAAAAATCTATTAAAATACTGAATAATCGGTAGGATTTGCAGCACTGGTTGGAAAAGTTTTCATTTCAAGCAAACAACACAGACAAAAATCGTTTTATTCGTGCAATAAAATGTACCTAACATCGTTTTAATCGTTATTTAAAATATTTTGTGTTCTTTATACATAAACCTAATATACCCGCCCCCACCCTGTTTTTATATTTAGCCTTAGATTTAGCTCGCGCACTTAGGAGTTATTTTTAATACATTGTAATAGATTTGCTTATTGCGTTATGATGTAGGTACTAGAACTATCTATACAAAAAAAAACTCGCTCGTATATCGTAGATGACAGTATCCTAGAGCCGTTAAAATGGAAAAGATAGCAGTAGTACGGTAATAAAATTTTGGTTTTAAATGGTACAAAAAGGATTTAAAACTGTTGATGACGTCATAAAAATACAGTATTTGACAATAAAATGTTCAAACGTGTTATATATATTTTTTTAATTAACATATTGATTATTTGATACACCTGCGGCCATCTGTTTGTCAGGAAAAAGAAATACACATTACTCTGGTAATTCCGTGTAAATACATATTCGCTAGATCAAGGCTGGCCAATAGATTTTCCAGGTGAGCAAAATTTCTTAGACTGGCTGCGCGCCGGGCCACTACTACTACCCTATTAATAAGGTAATTTATTCACAAAAAAGACAAAATGTGCTTTAATTTACTTTATTTGTAATTTTTTTTAATGTAAGCTGTGAAGTGGTTTTCCTGATAGTAATTTGTCGGCTAGCCGGCCGACCGAAGTGCTGGCGGGCAAATTAAAATGCCTGGGCGGGCCACTTCATGGCCCGCGTGCCTGGGTTTGGCCGGCCTTGCGCTAGATGATATAAATCGTGCAATTCAATAAGCAGACTATAGATGCACCGCCAACGCTCGTAGTCACATGAAACAAACGGGGTGAAAGAAGCATTTCGTGGTGGCTTTCTGCCGCACTGTCGAAATCTTCTGATGGATGCAACCTTTTATCGAGTTGTAACACCTGTCGAGAGCATTTTTTCGTTTATTTATGTATAAAGTACTATATATTCATATTTTTTAAATATCCTTTCTAGCAAATATTTAATGGAGCTCGATCCAGGATGGACTAGTTTGTTAATATAAATACTTTTGTCACTCATAATACTAATTTTTATTCCAGGATGCCTTTTAAAATAGTCAGAACAATCGAAAAGAATAAACCACAATTGTGTATATGCCCATCGCAATGGGAAAGGGGTGGTCTGCTGAAATGGCCAAAAAAATACAGTGAAAAGTTACTAAAAGAAGAGAATGCTACTCCTCAGCCATACTGGAGTGAATTAAATTGTGTTGTCAAAAGAAAAGATATACTGTCTTATGAATCAGCTGAAGAAGAGCTTAGAATAATGCTAGAGAACACTGACACAGAAGATGAGCAAATTCAAAAACCTATGTTTCGGCGTCCACAGCAACGCCCGCAGACAGTAGATGTGAATGAAATTGCCCATCAGTTGGTAAGTGGATCTTTTAGATCTTTTTATCAATTATTTTAAGTCCCGGTACAACAAAGGTTTGTCATAAGTTTGATGCATGTGTGACTGCAGTTTTCTCCTCTTCCAATAGACACATTTTGATGGTTTTATTTAAATTAGCAATAGCAATAATCAAGAGAAACTACAAGAGCTGTTTAATTATTTTCATAACTCGAGCTGCTCGAGCCACTGATTTGTTGTTTACTCAAGAGGTTATGTCAAGCGGTTTGGTACAAGAGTCCGATCCACCACTGAAATTTCATAATTTAGGCATTTAGGCATTACTGCAAAGTAAATAAAGATTTTGCCGCAGGTCTTTGATGGTGGTGCGGACTCCACTTCTTAAATTAGTTAACAAACATAGAAACACTGTAATTTTTACTTAAGTTTTAATATTTTATTTTATAAATCACAGTAAAAACATAAAGTTTACTTTTATAATTATGTTAACAACAAAATAATTTTAGAAATCAAAAATAAAACTCATTGAAATATCTTCAAAAAACATATTCAAAAATAAGAAAAAGTTAGGGGCTCACAAAAATCATAAAATCAAAAGAGAATGTAGGAGGTATGTATTTTTAACAATGGTTTAATTTTCAGATATTGCAACAACCAGAGAGTTCTTCATCTACACTACATGCACAATCTGAATCTGGTGAAACATATCTCATAGTTCCTGATGATCCACCAACTCAAACTTAAACTGATGCTGATAATTCAGTTCATTATCCAGACAATAACACGCTGAAATTAATTCTACAAAATCAGGCAGTATTATTTGAAATAAATAGTAACATCCTAGAAAATCAGAAAAAAATTATGCATGAAATAGCGAGCTTGTCTGTACAAATGGAAGAGTCCTTTTCAAGGAACAATGATTTCTCTAAAGTAAAATATTTAAAAGATTGTGTAGGTGCTGCTGAGAATAAATCTTTTACTATAAAGCAAATCAAAAACATCCAGGACTTGGAATCTATGGAACTGCTACTTTCAGACAAGGAACTAAAACTTAAACTAATAAATGCAGCATCGTTCATTTGTACCGGCGGTCTAGGTACTGCAAAAAACTGTGCATTTAGATTTGTAGATGTGCTTTTTTCAAGAGATTTTTTGTGTAAATGCTCATGGTCAGGAGGTTGCCGAACCGATAGTGTTAAAGTAAGCCTGAAATTGTACAAAAAAACATTGGATTTTTTTAATGATATGATCAGACATTGGGATGGCTCTTACACAATTGAAGACAACGAAAAATTCTTTAAGGACATTTAAAAAATTCTTATAAAAGGCTAAAAGCTAAATATGAAAGAACTTCAACAAAGAGACGAAGAACAGGAACTAAGAATGACAAGTCTCAGAAACAGCCAAAACCAAATGACTCTGACTAGATAATACAAGAATGTGAATTGGAATTAATTTTGGCAGACAATATAGAGAAGCCAGAAGATGAAGAGTCCCTCTGTTGATTTTTAGATTTTTCTGTGTCTTCATGTTTAAAGTTTCTTTTCTTTCTAAGGCCTTAAGAGCTGCTGAAATGCTGCAACATAAGGTTAATGGTCCAAGGCAATTTTCATAAAAACTTGTGGGAACCGATACGACGACAGAAGTATTATATTTTCGTTGTGTTACTTTTTTATACACATTATCATAATCACTGTTTTTACAAACTGAATGTTTTTAGTCTAATTTTGCTACTAAAAACTTTCATACATTGGATTACGAAAGTTTTAAATAGCAATATTTGATTGTAAATCATTTTGTTTGTAAAAAAACTCATTATTTGCAGATGTAAAATTAATGGAACTTGTAAAAAAAACTAACAAAACCAAAATTCTTCTGTCGTCGTTATTGGTTCCCATAAATTTTTATGAAGATTGCCTTGGACCATCCACCTTAAGAAAAATAAAAACCTTTCTTACAGGTACAAATAAACAATCATTGATTTTATTATTGGAATATTTTTTTAGTAGCTCTTAGGGCCTTATGACATTTGATTATGTGTGAGCTTTAGGAGGCATTTTTCCGGATTTGCAACAAAATATTGAGAAATAATTGAGGCGTGTGCTCGAACAACGCTGTATGTTATATTATGGCGAAAGATATTTAATGATGGAACAATGCTAATCTTTGTAACATACATCGTTTTTCAACTGTATGCCAACGTTTAAATGCTGCTAAACTTAAATATTATTTTGATTGTAAAACAAAACTCAGTTGCAAACAATGCCAGTGTTGACAGACAGCATTTTTCCATCATCAGCTGACTTTTGCCAAAATGTAACATACAGCGTTGTTCGAGCACACTCAATTATAGCAGCCAAAATACAACTTTAGTTTAAAAAACTTATTGTTAAAAGTTTGCTATATGCATAAACATATTTTTAATCATATTTCAATAGCTATACAATAATTAGCTTTTCAATAGTCGTGAATTCCTAAAAAATCAGTTACCACGCTTATGGAAAATCCAATTATTTTGAAACTATCATAATAATATCATTAAAAGTATGTTGATGCTTTATGTTAAATTAGAAATTCTAACTTCACTCTTATGGAAAATCCAATTAAGTATTTTGAAGCTACCATAATATCATTGAAAATATGTTAATGCATATAGTAAACTATTAGTATACATTGCTTTTAGCTAAAAGTTGTAAGTATGTTCGTAATAAAACAAGTTGATTTACTTATTTATACTTTTATTTTAAACAAACGTATGTAACAAGGGCAAGACATACAATTCACCCTTATGTTCAATGCACACTAATTTACACAATATTTGGTTGGGACTTAAAGTTTTTGCATCAGAAAAGACCTTATAGATATTGAGAAAAGAGGATCTCAGTGGGGTGTCAAATAAATCAGTTTTATTTAAAAACTTAAATTGCATCAGAAAAGACCTTATAGATATTGAGAAAAGAGGATCTCAGTGGGGTGTCAAATAAATCAGTTTTATTTAAAAACTTAAAACCATGTACGACCACACTTTCAGTACAGTCAGTGAGTTTTTCAAATTCAACAATATCATTATTTTTGGTCGCAAAATATTTATCTTTGGATTTTGAAGAAATTTCAAAATTTTTGAATTTTAGTATTCGATTTTTCTTATTCATTACTTTAAATAATGTATCTTCATCTGTACTATTATCTGTTGCGGTTACTAAATCACTTTCACCAAGCCTTCTAGCAACTTGGGAGAGTGCCTTATTTCCTTGTCGTAACATGTTTTTAATCAGGTATAATTTATTTTCAAAAGGGTACGCGTTAAAAGTGTGTAATGACCCAAATCTCTCTACTTCATCTGTGATATGACTGAGATTATGCACAATACTTGTAATATAGTCAGTACCATAATAATATTTGTACTGTTCTACAAATGTGAATAAAAGACTTTTTGACAATGATAACAAAGATCGATATTTTTGGCTGGAGCAAATAGTTATTGCACAGAAAAGTATTAAAAAATGTTCTACCACGTCAGGACTTAGAACATCGGGTAGTATGATTACACTTAAGTAATAAAAAAATGTACGGAATTCAGTCCCTTTCCAATGCACCAATGAATCTAAATCTCTTACAGCCCTGTGAATTTCAGATGGCATTTTGCATTTCCTCAAAAAAAGGTTCACATTTTCTATATCTCTGGCACACCATTTCGTAAGATACTTACCGAAATTACCATCGCGCCAGCCAGTTAATAACCTCTTCGTAATTCCTAGATCAATTAAATGCAAGGAGTCACCGACTGGGAAATCATTAATCATGTCGATAGGAAGCTTCAACAGAGGAGAGTAAATTTTGTGATGTGCCCCGTACTTTTTTTGTCTAAATTCTTCATCTGTTCTATCAGGTAACCTCGTCTGTGGGAAAGTTACGGTGTGTGATTTGTGAGAATATTCCTACCGTTAAAATGTCTACCGTTAAAATTGCAAACACCTGAAATGAGAAACATTAAAAGAAAGTTAAATAATAGTCACCCAAGTCTTTTGGCTTCCCAACCCCATAATATATACCAATTATAAATGGGTCTTTTTCGGGAATTTCAGTGATGTTACACAGGATTGGCCAGAATTCTTGCTTCGAACTTCTATAAATTGGCAATCCATCAAAATTAAAATTTAGGGAAATACTTTCTGGTAATTTGTCTGTAGTACAGGAATTCAAAATTTTTTTGAGAGGAGCAATTATTCCATTATGCCAATATTGACCACCACCTGTGATTTTTTTTAAGTTGATATGTCTAGTGGTATGCAAAATGCTTCGTGGATCTATAGGCAAAATATTAGGAATCTTTTTATTCAAGATTTTTGACAATTTTGCTAATGCAACTTGTGTAATATTGAAATCAACTGCCCATTTTTGTAATTCATTTCGACAATCGATATTTTTTATAAATTCACTTGTGGGAGTATCACTTTGCTCTTCGTCTGTAGAGAAATCACCACTATCATCATCATTATTTATGGATCCTTTATTTTTTTCGTCCCCCTCCATATCACAGATTTCATTCTCATTTACAATAATGTTGTGTACACAATTGTTAATTGTTACGGAACCCACATTATTTTTCACTCGTGCTTGACCGGCAGAATTTTCTAGTAGTCTATGATTAATTATATTTAAATATTTTTTGGATACTTTCCTCTTGATGCTACCGCACCTCTTTCTTAATTTCCAAGCTTTTCTTCTATCCATTGTTAAAACAATAAATCTTAATAGTCGACACAATGATGTCCGCAAAATGGCGTATTACTATGTAACTAGGTGTAGGTGATTATTAAACCCCTTGTATAGGCTTAACAGCGTTAGTTGTGATAAAGAATAGATTACAAACTCTTTTACCCGTACAAGGTATCTATAGCATGCCTAATCCCATTTGTTTATTTATTTATTTATTTATTTACTCATCGGAAGATTAACAGACAAATAGGTACAGTAAAAGTTTTGAATAAATAACTAAATGCCGATAAAAAATCTTCACCTAATGGATGACAAAATTAAATAGAAGTGAGCCATAGGGGCACAACAGTTTAACTTAACAGTTTAAATTACAGTTTTAACTTACAAATAAGCACAGTATATTTCTTATACTGTGAAATAAGTGTGCCGTAGGGGCATAACAGTTTAACTTACAGTTTTAGATTACAAATAAGTGAGCCGTAGGGGCATAACAGTTTAACTAACAGTTTTAGCTTACAAATACTATATAAATAATATTAAATTTTAGTTTAATTAGAAATAAACAATTAACATTTAAGAATAGATAAATTGAAAGAATTTACCTACTCATTTTTAAAGTGTAAAAGTGTTAAAGCTCTTTTAACTGATGATGTGCTTGAACAAAACAAATCTATATCAAGCGGAATATTATTGAAAAGAGAACTCGCTCTTGATAAGAATGCATTCTGTCTATGTCTAGTATTGCATGCATATACGTATAGAAGTTCAGGGTGTCTCCTAGTCCTTTTATAAGACCTGAGGTTTAGTAATGACAATAATTCAGGGCTATCAACTGATCCATTGGCAATGCTCATAAGGTAGCAGATATCTGAGATATCGCGTCTTACAGATAAGGGAAGAAAATGATATCGTGAGCAGCGATGTTCATAGTCAATAGAAAATTGATGGGCCTTGTAATCAAGGAACCTCAGGAATTTTGCCTGAATACCCTCAATACGTGATCTATATTTTTCATATTGTGGATTCCAAACCTGAGACGCGTATTCCAGATGACTCCGAACAAAGGCACAGTATAGTATTTTTATGGATTTTAAATTCTTGAAGTCACCTGATGTCCTCATAACAAACCCTAATGCTTTTGAGGCTTTGCTTACGATGTTATTGATATGTTCATCAAATAAGAGCTTTGAGTCATGAATTACGCCCAAATCTCGTATACTTGTGACTTTTTTTAAATTGATGCTCTTAAGTGAATAGCCAACGTCTAGAGAAGAGTGCCTCCTGGAGAATGAAATATAAAAACATTTGGAAACATTTAAATCCAGCTTATTAGCCAAGCAGTAACTTTGAAACCTGTTTAGATCGGACTGCAGTTTATATATATCTTCAAGTGTGCATATTTGCATTAGGATCTTCATATCATCAGCAAATAATAAGACTTTATTAGCATTAAGAAAACAGATATCAATATCCTGTATAAATATAATAAACAAGAGAGGACCAAGCAAAGAACCCTGCGGTACACCAGAGGGGACAGTTGTCCAAATAGATGTAAAGCCATTTAATACTACAGCTTGGTTTCGTTTCTCAATATAAGATGTAAACCATCTAAGAAGGTCACCATGAATTCCAGCATTAATTAGCTTTTGTATAAGAATTTGATGGTCAATCCGATCGAAGCATTTGCTATAGTCCGTATAAATAACATCAACCTGTGAATGTTCATCCATACTACGTGTTATAAATTCGTTAGCTGTTACTAGGTTGGAGACTACGGACCGATTCTTGAGAAAGCCATGTTGGTTGGGATTAAATGAAGATTTAAGAGCAGCGTAGACTTGATTGTAAACAATGCGTTCCAGTATTTTGGCGAACAGGCATAGTTTCGAAATAGGCCGATAATTTTCGACATTCGCTTTGTCACCTTTTTTATGGACTGGGGTAACAAATGCTTCCTTCCATACTTTAGGAACCACTCCCTCCGAAAGAGATCGTCTAAATAAGATTGTAAGCGGATAAGCTAGACTGTCGGACAGTTTAACTATGAAAACTGGTGGTATACGATCAGGACCTCCGCTTTTAAAAAGGTCGAGGGACTTGAGGTATTTAAGTACGATTTCAGCATTCACTTCAACCGAATCTATATGACAGGAACTATTGTATTTAGCGAACTCCTCCAAACCTGTACCTTGATCATGATGATTAGGTTGTTGGAATGTGGAATGAAAATATCTAACAAAAAGATTACTAATGTCACAACCAGACTCGGCTAGTTCGTTGTTGAGTTTCATGACTTTAGGAAAGCTGTTGGCCTGTCTCTTACTCTTAATATAAGACCAGAATGATTTTGGATTTTTTTTTATAGAATCTTCAATTTTAGACATATAAAGGTCAAAGCAATCCCGTTCCAGTGCTTTTGCTCGCTTTCTTAATAAGGAAAATGTTTGATAATCAGAGAGATTATTATAAGTTTTGTATTTGCGATGATATTTATTTTTCTCCCGAAGAATCTTTACCAGGGCTGAATTGAACCACGCAGGATAAGAAGTAGGTTTTACCATTTTAGTGGGAATGAATTTGTCACGGAGCTCATACAGGGTAGCGTAGAAACAGGAAACCGCTTCATCCAATGTAGAACATAAAAGCAAACCATCCCAATCCATAAGGTTCAACTCAGACGATATTGATGCGTAGTCTCCATGACTATACAAGTATTTTAATCTAGGTTGTTCATCTAAAGTTTTTAATTCAGTGAAATTTGCCTGAATACAAAGGGATTTATGGTATTTATCTTCGGACAAGATAGGATCCTCGCAAGATGTCACGTCGACACATCCATTGCATAGAACCAAATCCAGAATCTTATCCATAAAGTTAACTTCCCCATTAAATTGGTCTAGATTACACGAGCTAAGTACATCTATAAAATCAAGTAGGTATTCACTGTTCACAAGAGTCGAAGGTAAAAGACAAGACGAGTCAGATGGCAGAGTCCACACGATGTTACTCATATTAAAGTCGCCCATGATTATGAATTTGTCAAGCGGGTGAGAAGAGACAATTTCCATAAGCCTTTCACTAAAGTTACTTAGTTGTTGCTGAAAAGAATTACCATTCTCTTCGGCACATAGATAAATAGTACAGATATGGATTTTGTGTGAGATTAAAGGTTTATCTTGGTTATATGAAAGTGTAACCCAGATATCCTCGGCAGATGATCGCCATTCCGTTCGTTCTACAACATTAAAATGACGTTTTACGGCCAACAAAACTCCCCCGCCATAAATCTGATCAGTTTTCGAATAGTCGCGATCGCGCCTCCAAACTAAATATCGATCGTCAAACAACTCACTGCTAGATATACTGTCGAGCAACCAAGTTTCAGTTACCGAGATAATATCATAATCATTTAAGTTTGTATTTCTGTAGAATGTACTTGACTTTGTACGTAGACCACGTACATTCTGGTAATAAATATTTATCATAGCGAATGTAAAACAGTGACAATATCAAGATAAAAACTCGTTATATTTACGCCAACCTTACCCATAACACGGAAAGCAAAGGCGTAAAGAATACGATAAAATAAATAGCAAAAGGTAATATGTACATATTTAAATTTAAAGCAAAATAGTTCTAAAGAGCATAACGGATATGGTTTTATTTTAATTAGGTCAGAGTATAGATGCGAGAAGTAAACAAACTCATTAGGGTACGGACAAAGAGATTGAATAGGAAGCGATAAGAGACAATTGTAGTTAAAAGAAATGTACCTTAATATGATGCAGCCAGGATCCAATTTAGCACTAGCAATGATTACTGTGATGGGTAGAAAATATAACTTTTTAACAAAATATACCAGAAACCTCACACAAAGAGCTTCAACACTAACAGTGGTTCTTAAACATTGCGGAGTTAAGTTAAGTAAACACAACACGTGTAAGTAGATGAGCAGAACCAATAGTATGGCAATTACTTTAGTTTGGATAGATCCTTTACGTTTGTAATAGTAATAACAGGTGAAGTAGGATTTCGCCTCACATTTATCTTGCAGTACTTCACCCAAACGAATTGAAACCCCCGTTCCTTCGCAGTTACTTTGACAGTACTCAATAAAGTTTTGTTCTGCAGCGTCAGGTGGTCATTTACAAATATTTTGTCATTCCCGCTCAGTCCAAGTAGTCATATATTTGCGTTATATTTCTCAATCAAACGGTTTTAGGAGCTAATGTTGAGCTACAATACTCTAATACGGTAAAGGTGCTACAGAAGATCTTTATAGATCGATGCTAACGCTATATACTACATAATACTACCATGTAACTGCTTGAGTGTTTTAGGTGATATTTTTAACTCTTTTGAAGCGCTGTTACCTTAGTAATTGCTATTTTAGATCTCATAGTGCTAGTTAGTATATTTATAACTCTGCATTGTATCTAAAGCCTGTACAAGAACTTAATAACACACCTCTTTTTCTCCAAAGCCGTAATCGTCGCTACTCTACTTCTACAATACCACCCTTCTCTTAAAGAGATATTACAATCTCTTATATATAGTCTAAGGAATATACAAACTCTCTTCAACCGCTATTATACAACGAAGAAGCGGTACAGTGCCTTCTTATACTGCTTGTGTGCTACTTGGGATGTTTCGCCGGGTATACCAGCCCGGCGAAACATGTACCTATTGATGCTACAATCTATGATATACGCTGCCGTCGGTAAGCTTTACAGAGACAATCTACACTACTCGTATTATAAAGTGGTAAAATTGGTTTGTATGTGGGGGGTAATCTTTGGAACTACCTATTTTGAAAATTTTTTCACTGTTATAATGGTAACACCTCCACCTGAACATAGGCTATAGTTTGTTCTCTTAGGACGGTACATTCCTTAATTACATTCGCGCTGGTGATAGTGCGGGCTAATTGCAATATATATTTCTTTAATTTTAGCTCGGCGTATTTACGTTACGCCCCTAATTGAAACGATGCAGGAAAACGCGCGGCTGCAACGGACAGCGGTGTTAGAGGCGGCGCGGTAGCAGACGGTGGGCCAGCGTGAAGCAGCCCAAATACTAGCTACGTCGTTAACTGAGGCGAAATCATGGGGGGAAGAATATAATACATTTTTAAGTTTAATTGAATTTTTTATTTTTATTTATTTTATTTTATTTTATTTGGGACTTTAACAGCACATACAGTTTTAATGATAATACAGAAAAAAAAAGTACAGTACATATCGCCAGTGACAGAAATCCAACGTTAATGCAGTTAACAATTAAACTAAAACATACATGGGTGACTTGCGCTTAACAAAATCATGAGCACACACATACGTATCTATGCATATATTAATATAAATATATATACATAATATATATCAAAACATGTGTAAATAAGCATATTATGACGCAGGCAAGCGGCTGGATAGTTCTTATCAAATTGATGAACGCGAAAATTCAGATAACGTAAAAAAGATCATTGTATTCTTTCAATTCGCTCAATGTGTGTAATATATTTTCCCTTTTAGAATGCATACAGAAATTGTAGAAGAGAAATTTTAAACTTGCAATAATACCTACGTGCAAAATTGATAAATATGTCAAATGCCACCCTCTTTTTACAAATACATGATTAACTGTGTTAAGATAATTTAATTGCATAAAGATTTCTTATTGTTTTCAAACAAGAGTATTCTACCTGCAGAATGCAAAGAAATTCGCTGATATTCATGGACAACATGTTTGATAGCGTAAATAGAAGCTACATGAAAAATAAAAATGCGAAGCCACTGCTAGGTCTGGCCACGCCGAACTCTGTCCGCCACAAAACATGGCAAGAAGGTATAGAAATGTTTAAATCGATAGCATTTGACACGTCCAAGGGGAAAAAGAAAATGTTCCCACGGTTGCCAATTGGGTGTGGACACTGAAGGGGATAAAAGTTTTATTGAAAAAACTGAAAGATGACTTGAACATTACATCCGTTTGATTGCGACACCTAAATCAGGATCCCCTAGAAAATTTTCTTCGGGGCGGTGAGAAGTCATGGATGTCGCAACACTAACTCGACTTGTGACCAATTTGAGTCAGCTTTCCCCACTCTTTTAATAAATAATTTAAACAGTGTTCACCACAGAACAGTTCTGTGGTGTTCACACTCGGGGGAAAAACTGTGAAGCAGATTTTTGTGATGCTTTACACACTCTGATTTTGTGTCTATCATAAATTTTGATTTTTCTCTAGTAGATAGCAAAGAAAATGACCCTCGCATAATTACTCCAATCCAATATATGAGTAGATATATAAAAATAAAAAAATACCAACGTTTTTAACTCGTGCCTGATTCCAATGCCAATTTATCATCAAGTAATGAAATAGAATACATTAAGTACAGGGAATATGCTGGTTGACGATGGCTTTGCACTTCCAGCAATGAACTGATAAAGGTGATATCAAATATGCAAGACATATTAAATCAAATGATTAGAGATCATTTTGAAATCGATAATATGACAGAAATTTTAAAAACTGCTGTTGTGATCTTGGTTTATTTAACATTTATACATAGTAATGTGCACAAAGATAAATTAATTAATCATTTAATTAGCATTGTAATTAGATGTCCGACTTTCAATTATTGTAAAAACATAAATCAAATATTAGCTGGGAGAAGGCAAGTTGATGATGATGAGGACAAGTGGAAAATGAAAGCAAAGAAATTTAATTAATATTTTAAAAGGCACCATAAATAGTAAGTTATAATGAATAAATAATCAAATTCAAATCAATTTATTTCATTTTTGAGAATCCCTTCTCCAAGATATACTAATAGAATGGAGTGATTTTGTACCCACTTATGATAAATAAATAAAATTTAGTTTGAAATTTGGGTATGTACAGTATATATATGGCTATAGCTACCTGCGCGCTAGCTATAGATAGATACCTACATTTTCCTCTATGGATAGATATAACGGGATTTAGTTCTGACTAGTGAAAATAGATAGCGACAAAAACGCATTACCCATTTTGATACCAAAGACAGGGCTCTATTTCTATATATTATAATGTACTCTGTGGGACTACTCCTTGCTGTCCGCATCCATAGGGAGTCAGGAACCGCCTCGCATTCTCCTCGGCCAAGTCGCAAACTATGACGGTCAAGGGAAAGTTCAAGCGCCCCCCCACGGTTAGGATGCGGGGTGAGTCTATCAGGAGCGTGGACAAGGCAACAGTGCTGGGAGTTGTCATCGACGCAGATCTGTCCTTTGCGTGGCATTCCATGTACTTCGGCGAACGTGCAGTCAACTGTTTCGGCAAAATGTCACGTGTCTCGGCGTCCTCCTGGGGCGTGCGATACCGCGCACTGCGAGTGCTGTATCAGGGGACTTACGTAGCAACTGTGACGTATGCTGCGAGCATATGGTACCAGCGTGCGTCCTACCACACTCCGCGGGCAGCCTTGCTGCAGACACAGAGACCTGCTCTCGTCCTCCTCAGCAAGGCTTATAGATCCTGCAGCACGGCGGCGCTACCCGACCTTGCGGGCGTGCTTGCGGACCGACCTCGAGGTCATCCGCGCCGGGCGAGTAGAGGAGGCCAGGGGCCAGTTGCTCAGGGAGGAGCTAGGGGCGTGTAAGCGTACCATCGTCGCGGATGTTGTTGCCCAGTGGCAGACCCGTTGGGTGGAAGGGCCACGAATTATTTTGTTATTTCCCCGAAGTCAAGGCGCGCTTGAAGGCTTCGTGGATAGAACCGGACTACGAAATGTCGCAAATATTCAGCGAGCACGGCTGCTTTAGGAAGCGGCAACACAGCATGCGGCTATGTGATATTAGCCACTGTGAATGCGACCTAGGGGTTGACGAGGACTGGGACCACGTCCTCTGGGACTGCCCTTTATACGGCGAGGAGAGGCGGCTGCTGTTGGACGGCGTGACACGTGACGGCGTTTCGGGTTCAGTTTATTTTCACGAAATCGACTCCTCAGAGGCGAGCTACACTCTGCTCAAGAGATTCGCGCACTCGTGGCATAAGAAGAGGAAAATGTGGCAGACTGGGTAAAGCGCACCGCACCGGCAAGCATTATATATTTGAAAGCGTCTTGCGCAGAATGCGCCGCAGCTTAAAGAGGCCACGCCCGCGTTACGGTGGGAAGATGTGGCCGGGACACCGCGCTTTATAAAAAAGAGCATAAAGCGCTGTAGGGGGCGCACAGAAAAGGCAACGGTGCGTGGCTAAGTGCAAGATCCATCGTTGATCTACGTCCCCGGATTGGCCGACTATATGACCTTGATGTCAAAAGTGGGTTTAGGATGGTGGCGGGATTAGTGTCCGCATCCATAACAACGCAAAGGAGGGTTTCCGAGGGACGACTCGGACATTTGGCGCTCTTTAGTACGACATTTGTCAACATTGTGACCGAATCACCTACAATGTGTGCATCGTGGCCTTACTCTAGCACCGTTCGAGTTAGAGGAGGAGGTTGCGGCCGAAAATCGGAAGTCGAAATATTGGCCAGATATATTTTTTCTGAATTTTTTGTCGGCGTATTTCTAGTTTTGACAGACGAATGGTTGGTAAAGTTATAAAAATCTTTTATATCCATTACTTTTGCCGTCACTGCTTTTTTTCATGCCACTTGTACACAAAAGACAAAGTCATTTAAATCATAGATTTTGCCTATTTTCTTCATTGAGAATTCAATCTGATGATGGAAAGAATCCGCTGGCATAAAAGAATGCCCAGGCTCAAAGTAATTAATCTCGATGATTTTAGCATCTATCAACGGTGAATTAACAATATATGCTAAATATGATAAAAATGCCCAGTTTTTATTTTGAGAGCTGCAATTATCAAGCCCTCTGGCTATAATTTTTTCATAATAGCGAAACTGTAGAAAAAACTGATAGTAAGCAGATATAATTTCTTCCTTGTTTCGTTCTCGTACAGCTTCGTGCCATATCACTGATAACGGCTTTACATCAACTTGTTTTGTTCCAACTGGAACAAATGTTTCATTGTACAGGGCACGTCTATGGGTGAAAATAACAGACTTAAATGATTCTAAACGTGGAAGCATAATGACTTTTTCCAAATCTACTGACATACACACATAGTTTTGATATCATAATCCATTTTGCCACATTCTTCATAATATTGTCTTGCCTTTTTATTTTTATCGTTATGTATTAGCCAAGTTTTACAATTGTCACAGCTGTTGTCGATGTTTTTTGTCGAGTGCTGGGGATGATGCATAATTTGTAATTCACAAGTTTCACATTCTTCATGTCCAAGCTTGGTAAAATGAATATTTTCTTCAGCCAATACTATTCTGTACGTTTCGTACGAAACTTTAAAATTTGGATATTTCTCAGTAAAAAACTTGAACATCAGGGTTATAGTTAGTTCATGAGGTAGGTACTTAACATTTGGGGCATGTTCACGGCGATAATGCGAAATGCTTGGACCAAAAGATTCAACATGCTGTAAAATTAAAGCACGGTCAATTTTGTTTGGTGGGGTTCCACGGCCTCGTCCATCTGGTTTTGGACTAACTTCTACCACATCCTTCAAAGGCATAGTTGTATGTAGGACGTTAAAAAACGGCTTGTCATTTTTTGGGTGGAATCCAACAGTAGTTAAGAAATATGTTTTGCATACTACTACGTCTTTTCCTTCTTGGCAAAATCTATATATATAAAGGTAAGTTTCCTGGCGCTTTCATTCTTAGCTATCTTTGCTTCTATATCTTTGATTCTGCACATGGAGGTCTCAATAGATGTTTTTCAACTTTCTTTTTGTACGTTTCCTCTTCACTTTCAGCTTTTGACTTTCTTTTTCTTGTATTTGTTACTGAATTTTCTGTAGGTTCAATGATATTTGTACCAGATGTTAGATCATTTGATTTATTTTGTGGAATACGGCCAGGTAGTAATTCAGAAACCATATCATTCGCCTGTGTAGGTGACTGCATTGATACCAGTTACTCGCGTCGAGGATCTTCGTCCTGGATATTCTCGTGCTGGATGTCATGCCGAGAAAGAGTCTCGAGGCGATCATAGTCGATAGTTTCATCTTCGTTAGTACTGGATAATGGATATCCCAAGAACCATAGCATTCGCCTGTGTAGGTGACTGCATTGATACCAGTTCCTCGCGTTGAGGATCTTCGTCCTGGATATTCCCATGCTGGATGTCATGCCGAGAAAGAGTCTCGAGGCGATCAAAGTCGATAGTTTCATCTTCGTTAGTACTTGATATCCCAAGATCATGAATTGCTATTAAGTCGTCGGAAATATTCATGTCTAGAGCACTCTTAGGAAACTGAGTGACTGGTACTGCAATGTTTGTCGGAGGAGGTGAAAATAAATCCTCGACGACGTTATGTAAACCAGACAAACAGTTTTTCGAACGTCCTAAATCCTCGTCATTATGTTGTTCTTCGTTGCAATCCAAAATTTTAGTACCATTTGCCAACATTTACTACGTTTCTGCTACGGTAACGTTTAAATTTTTTTTCTGCAACAATAAAGACAAATAAAAACCAGTCAAGTGCGTGTCGGACCACGTGCAATGTAGGGTTCCTTAGTTCCCAATCACATTATGTGAACTTAAAAGATTCATAAACTTATATTTACTACCAGTTTTACACAACTAACAGCTTTATCTAAGTAATTTTAAATGCAATTTGTAGGAAATTTTCATTTTCAGTTGTTCGACTATTATTGGTTTACTTGTAAAGCCTACTTAGCTGTGATAGTTTTCCTATTAATTTCGTTATATTTACTACGGCCGTGAATTTTTTCACGTCTCCAAATACAACAGTTAGCTGGCAGGGGGGGGGACACTCGATTCTAACAAAAATCAACACTTTTAGGCTTAATATTTCGCAAACGGAACCCAAAATCGAAAAATGATCTTCTCACATACCTTATATTTTTAAAAGACCTATCCAACGACACCCCACACATTAGAATAGACGAGAAAAAAAAATCATTCCCACTTTACGTGTAGGGGGTCCTCCCCTACACTCAAAAAAATTAATATTTTATAATTTTTATTTTACCACTTTGTCGGCATGATTAATATATGTACATATGCCAAATTACAGCTTTCTAGTACTAATAGTCTCTGAGCTAAGCCGCAGACAAACAGACGGACATGGCGAAACCTAAAAACTGCATTACTAAAAGAATTTTAGGTTATACGGAATATTTTGTAGACAGCAGTGTAAATTTTTCGTGAATCAAGTACTCAGTAACAAAATAGTTTATTTTAACTCACCTGACATTCTTATCTTCTTAAAACAAACTAAACACAGCTTTTTTCGTTGAAAAAACAAAACCAACAACGCTTATTTTATTTTGTGAAAACCCATGAAACAGTCAAATTGAATAAAAAAATAACTGTTGTCTATGAAACGGTGTTGCTTGTTACAAAATACTACTATTTTTGGTGACATTACAGTGAAAATAAGCAGTTAAAGGTCTACCAGAATCTCATGGCATTAAAAAATAAACAAAAAATTGATTTTTATATGGCAATGTCACAGTGTCACCTGTCAAATCAAAGAACGAAAGCTGCTGAAATTTTGTGATTATCTTCTTACAATTGGTTGTTTTTGTGAATATGTCGAAAAGCCACTTCGATGGCAAGCGAGAAATATTGTTTTCAATGTTTATCGTAAAATAAAGGAAGAAGAAGGTGTTAATCAAACTCAATCATCTATTTTAAAGCGCGTGGTAGAGTTGACCGGTAAGTTGGAGTGAGCTGTTTTGATACTTTTAGTTTTATTTTTCTTAGATACTTAATTGTGACTTCTTTATAGGGGTTTCCAGTACTACTATACGGCGAATCGTAAGTGAGGGCACATTGAATAATGGTGTTTTCCACGCCTGGTAAAAAAAGGAGAGGGGGAAAAAATTTATAATAGGGCGATTTATATTAAATACCTCTTTATCTTCATCATCTCATGAAGAACAAGAAATGCAAGTAGAATTCTTGGAACCGTTTTCTAGTTCTTTATCTTCATCATCTGATGAAGAACAAGAAATGCAAGTAGAATTCTTGAAACCGTTTTCTAGTTCTAAATGAGGCGTTAAGTTATTCGTGTAATTGAATTCTATATCCTTTTATTTTATACTATAAAATAAATTAGTAAACAAAGTGATTTATGATTTTTTTATTTTTCATTCTTTCATACACATAACTAATATACTTCATGTTCATTAATACTAGGCCTAAATAATAATTAAACAGTATAAAGATCGTTTAATCCAATTTCCCCAGTATTGCACACCACAAGATTTTATTTCCCCATTTGCCATGAGATTCTGGTAGACCTATAATGGTTACTTGCTGCTTATTTGCTATGTAATTGATCAGTCAGTATAACTCAGGTTTAGGGAGTATAATTCCATGCAATGCAAAAAAGCAGTAATGTTTTTTTTTGTAAGGAATAAGGCAGCATAACTGCAATTATACTGCTTTTATACATGAAAAAAATATGCTGCCCTTATTCTATGACAATAGTCTGCTTTTATAAAAGGCAGTAAAAGAAAAGCCCTTATAATTCACAAAAAATATGCCTTTTACTGTTTTTATCATCACCATCATGTAGAGAATTGTGCAGATTCCAACGGTACCAAAAACTAATTTTTTGATAAATTTACGATTACTGCTTTCTTCTTTTGGACGGCAGTATAGCATTATGATCGGATTTTGGTTTAACAAAAGTCCAAAACTGAGTAGGTGACTTTGCTATGTTTTCCTCCGCGTGTTTGACATAATTATCTTAATTGTCTTTTTCCATCTTGCTCCCTCGGGACCTTAAAATCATCATAATCTAGCGGATTTCTATATGTTTTCCATCTTTTATGTAATTTAGCTTTTTCTTTATTTAATTTAATGAGAGAGGAAGAGAACCAGGGTGGATGATTGTTGTTGTTTCGAACAGTGCGCTTAGGTACATGGTCCTGAGTTAATGTGTTAAGTACTGAATAGAAATATAAAATACATTCATTAATATTCATGCTTTGAAGGACAGACCAGTCAATATCATTTAACCCTTTAGAAATCGCAGTATAATCTCCTAGGCTGAACATACATTTTTCCCTTGTATTTTCTTTGAGTTTGGGTGGTGTTTGTCAATAATATGGTCAATTCAAGCGATTTGTGGTGCAAGTCTTCTGGTGTGATAGGATCACAACTGGGTATGACAATACAGTCTATGTTTAACAAAATTAGATCAAGAATTCGGTTGTTTATGTTATGTTAATGATTATATTGACAAAAGGATGTATAAGCTAAAAAATCAGAAAGACATGTCACCTTCGGATCGTCTGTGGCAGTTATTTTTAAAGAGACGGAACCATTCTCTAAGACCGAGATTGCATTAGTAATATTAAAATTGCCTAGCAACAAAAATTTATCATTAGGATATTGTTCCATTAGACGCCCCACGTTTTTAAAGACAATTTTTAAACTATTTAGATGGTTATAATCTTTATTATTATTGTTATTGTGTGGGAAATACGCGCAAGCAATATGAAGCTGGGTCGTTGAGTGACCGGTAACAGTGTATGACGAACGGCCCGAGGCGTCGATACTTAACCAAAGCTCCTCATGTGTGGCCGTGGACCTCCACTCATCCCGCCGCCGAGCACGCAGCCCACGCCGCACCGCCAACGCCACCCCGCCTCCGAGCGTCTGACCTATAGCTACCAGATCCCGGTCTGAACGGAAAATATTAAAGCGCGAGTCTAAATGCTCAGCGTCCTTGAAATCTTCTGTGAGCCAGCTTTCCGTTATAGTAATTATATCGTAATTGGACATTAATACACTACTCAAAAATCCACGTGATTTAGTACGCAGCCCTCTCACGTTCTGATAGTATATATTTAGTTCACCTATACTAACCGCACCTTTAAAAAAAATATGAGAGGAAATGTACATATATACACACCGGCAAGCAGTAATTAAAAATTGGGCCAAGGAAAATGAAAAACATAAGTATAACTCACAGCAGAGACATTTTACATTCGCATACAACAAAAACACTTGAGGGTTACACAATGTGAAATATAATATTACAAATATTATTAAAATATGTAAAGTAAACAAAATAATCCTCGATATCATGTTATTATTATTGAGGTAATAAATAATAAGTGAAGATGGAAGAAAGGTACCTTTAAATATATGCCAAACTATTATTATTATAGTATTTGCTAAGAATACAGTACAACTATACAAAAACCGATTACTTAATTTTATCCAAGTCCACCTCGTTCGAAATACGAAAAATTTTCGACCTTTCATTTTTACGCATAAATATCTTACCATCTCTGACCCACAGGAAAGTATGATTAAGGTCAATTTTTAATTGGCGAGCACGACGAAGTAGTTGTTTATTCGAAGGCGTGAGATGCTCCTGGATGTAAACAAAGGTGGCCGGCCCGTTGAGTCCAGCGTCGCTTGTAGTTATCTCGCGCCGGGCGCGCGCTGCCGCGAAAATCTCGTCTTTACGCCGACGTTGTGTAAAGGCCGCTCCACATTCTTGCGAGAATCTCGCGAGAACGCAAGATACATGTGAGAAATGTGAATGTGGAAGCGATTCACGTATTCTTCTCAAGTTATCTCGTTGTTCTCCGGCTTTTGTCGGTTTTTTTGCGCGAGACAAAGGAGCGCGAGAAGGTGAGAACAGGCGAGAACGTGTATTAAAAAACATAAACATAAAATATCTTTAAAATGGATCCACGAATTAATGGAGTCATCGGCGTGGTATATGTCGCGAATTTCGAATAGCACAGATGCTCTCCACTTCTCCTCTCCAAGAGCCCGGTTCTATTAATGTATTATTGTTGTCATAAGTATCTATAGTTCCAGAAGGTGTGTAAATGTGTGATGATGTAGTACTTCGTCTCAAGAAATTATGTAAAAGTATACATGTCATCGTTATCAAGGCGGCTTTTTCCGGTTGTAAATTTATTATTTTTTAAATACCGAAAGTATTTTCAACTACTATACTACTCGTGCTCCAGACAAAATCTGATTAAACTTTCGTTTTGATGATCCCAAGTCGTGATTTCCAGAATAGGGTTTCATAATGTTTTCCGAAAGGGCAAAAGCGCCGTCACCCAAAAAAACGTACGGCACGTCGATGTTTAAACCAGGCAGCAGATGTAGTTGTGGTAAATTTAAATAATTTGTCTGCATTTTTGACCATAAAAGCGGGTTAGTGAAAACTCCGCCATCACTAATTCTGCTTTGACAGCCAATGTCTGCGAAAATAAAATTGTACTGACTTGTGGCTACGAAGACTTCCAGAACACATCCAAGCTATTCTAACTGCTCAAGCGGAGTTTTCTCTTGAAAAAATTGCAGAGCTTGCCGACCGCATCCAAGAAGTTTCTCCAGCACCATACTCCATTTGTGCTACACAAGCCCCAACTGCAATAGACCCCCTACTTGCTGTGACCCAGCGTCTCGATCAACTAACACTACAAGTAGCTGCCCTTGAAGAGGACCGCGGCCGTCACAGGGATCGAAACTCATCACGCACCAGATCACGGACCCTCAAACATGACCAACAACGGCATCTGTTGGTCTGGATCAAAAATCTGCAATTCGCCACAGCAGGAAAACAGTCAATAGAAGTGGCGACAACTGGCTGCGCGCCACCCAGTCGCCGTATTTTTGTAACCGACAGAATCTCTAACCAAAGATTTCTCATAGACACCGGTTCTGACGTATTCTGTTTCCCGAAAAACCTCATGGATGAGCGACTTCAGGCAACAAATTACAACCTCAACGCAGCAAATGGATCAACAATTAAGATCAACAATTAAAACATTTGGCACCATACAGCTTACACTAAATATAGGCCTTCGTCGCGACTACCAATGGAATTCCTTGGTAGCCGACGTAGACTCTCCCATCATTGGCTCAGATTTTCTTGCTTATTACAAACTTCTTCCAGATTGTAATAAACGTTTAGTAGATGGCAGCACTAATCTTACAACACCAATCGGACTCACAAACACACAACAAACCAGTGTTAAAGCAGTAGCTTTGGAAATTACCCCATTCAATAAAATTTTAATGGACTTTCCAGAGATCACACGACCGCCCGGTATTCAGCGCGAAGTGAAACATGACACCGTTCACTTTATCAAAACTACTGATGGCCCACCTGTTTCTAGCCGGCCACACCGCCTCGCACCCCAAAAGCTCAAAATTGTGCAACATGAGTTCACCGCTATGGTACAAGCTGGTACAGCACGGTCATCTAAAAATGCCTGGTCGTCACACTTACATCTGGTACCGAAAAAGGACGCAACCTGGAGACCTTGTGGTGATTATCGCGCTTTAAATGCCCGGACCATCTCAGACAGATACCCGGTGAGACATATTGGTGATTTTTCTCACAACCTTTCTGGCTGTACCATATTCAGCACAATTGATCTGGTAAAAGCGTATCAACAACTTCCTGTACACCCACAAGACATTTGCAAAACTGCTATCATGACACGTTTCGGCTTGTATGAGTTTCCATACATGACGATTGGTTTACGCAACGCCGGCCAAACGTTCCAACGTTTTATGGATGAAGTATTACGTGGCCTAGGTTTATGTTTTCCTTATGTGGATGACACATGTTGGTGTTTACACGCGACGCTGTCCAGCACGCAGAACACCTGCGCATGCTATACCAACGTCTGTCTAAGTATGGAGTGGTAGTAAACAGTAACATGTGTATACTTGGAGCGAAAGAAGTTACCTTTCTAGGCTTCAATATATCTGCTGACGGAACCAGCCCACCCACAGAACGTATCAAAATGCTTAGAATATTTCCCTTGCCAAAAACAGCTCAAGAGTTACGAAGATTCCTGGGTATGCTAAACTATTATAGACGTTTTCTACCCAAAGCTGCAGAACATCAAGCCCCTCTGATCAATTTTCTCGCAAATGAAAAGCTAAAAGGTTCCAAGCCTGTTTCTTGGACATTAGAGTCAGAGCAGGCCTTCGGAAAATGCAAAGAGAGTTTATCCGAAGCTACCCTACTGGTCCATCCCCTACAAGATGCAACGCTTGGACTTTTCACTGACGCTTCCAGCACTTATATTGGTTAATAAAAGGTCGATGACCAGTGGCAGCCTTTCGCATTCTTCAGCAAAAAGCTCACTGCGAAACAGACAATTCTCCCGGAATTTTATCGTGAACTTCTAGAGGCACAACATGCCGTTATATACACTGACCATAAAGATTTAGTTTTTGCTTTCACACAAAGCCAATGTACCACCCCCAACTTAATCAGCTATCTTTCATAAGCCAGTTTACTACAGATATTCGTCACATTAAGGGAAGCGACAACGTAGTCGCAGACACAATATCTCGAGTCGAAACCATTACATTGGAGGAAGACTACATTTCTCTTGCCAATGCGCAAGAGTCGGATAATTAGCTTCAGGAAATAAAAAACAACACATCAATGAACCTTCAACTCATTCCTGTTCCTGGCTTGGACATAAATATTACATGCGATACATCTACTGGCAAGCCACGGCCATATCTTCCGCAATCATATCGCCGACCCGTTTTTGAAAAATCTCATAACCTGAGTCATCCTGGCGCGCGGACTACCGCACGCTTGCTGGCAGACCGTTACGTGTGGCCCAATGTCAACCAAGATTGTCGCACCTGGGCTCGCAACTGTATCGCAACTGACGTATTTTCACCACTCGAACAGTTTCAACTACCATCCGGCCGCTTCAGGCACGTACACCTTGACATCATCGGCCCACTAGCATTTTCGGACGGGTACACCGGCAATCGATAGATTTTCGCGTTGGCCCGAAGTATGGCCCATAGCCCCCATCACTGCTGAAGAGGTAGCTGAAACCTTCGTTACAAACTGGGTCTCTCGTTTCGGAACCCCTACTACAGTGACGACATATCAAGGTCGCCAGTTCGAGTCAGCGCTATTCTATAGACTCATGAACGTTTGTGCTACCAAGAGGATCCGAACAACGAGCGCAAGCAAAGCAAACGGGATGGAGCGTCTGCACCGGCAACTAAAAGCCGCTTTGATGTGCTATGCTGGCACCTGGACTAGAGATGCCAGCATGGCATGGCATGGCATAATTTTTCTTTAGCAAAAATGTGGCTTAACTATCGTTTTGATTGAAAATAATATTTTTTGCGTAGATATGTTTAAACTTTTTCTCTTATAGTTCTTCAAATCGGTGGGTACCCATCAATTACGTCATTGTGCTTCTGGAAGTTTCCGTTTTTACCGGTAATGAGTAATTATGACATGAAATAAATATTTTGTAAATAAATAAAAGATTTGTTGTTTTTGTTGTTTTTATTGACAATGATAATTTTCTATTATAATAGTTTTCAATCAATAGGTACTAGATAGTTACCTAGTCACCTAGTGAAGTAGGTATTTAGGAAAAAATAGCGTTATAAAATGTTTCGTAGTATCTTGGAACTATATTCGTGTGTATTAATTGAAGATATCCTGTTTCTTCCTCTCTGATATCATTATTTTTGTGTCATAAGCGGGTTTCAGCCGAATATCTTCGACGGCCTTTCCAGTTATACGCCGCCGTCCACCCAGTCTTACATTTGCCTGAGACCAAGAATCATCTTTATACGAGGATTTATACCAATAAATGTTGCTTCCCTTGGAGAATTTTATCTTTTTTATTTCTGAAACCTTAATTTGTTCGTTTTGTAAATTTTTAGTAACGTTGAAACCAATGTCGTCACAAAGTGATTTCAGGTCATTAAAATCACTATATCCCATCTCTTTCACATTGAAAGGTGCGCCGTTTTTTTTGGCACAACGTAGTATAGATACATAACATACTGGTCTGGAACATAGATTGGTCCTGATTTCTTGGCTTTTTTTACGGCTCTTTCGATAACTGAGTGGGCTGAGTCTCCTTCGTTTTGTGTATGGCCGCGAATGAGAAATTTGTGAGAACCCTGGAAGTAAAATAATTGTAATAATAAAGTTATGTGGCATAGGTGCGCTAAGTAGCCATATTCAAACATCATTGCACTCGTTGTTACTGGTTTTTCTGCTGGCCACAACAGTTATCAGAAAAAAATATGACTTCCGAATTTGGATGTTTTTGCGCTAGTTCTTGTAGAAAATCGTACAAGCACGAGCCAATTTCAATAGCACCTCTATTACCAACTGCCTCGTGCCAAAAGTAACAATTCATCTTGCTATCCTTAGTATTTGTTAGCTGTAACCAAAATATTATAGATAAGTACTAAAAATTAAAAAAATACGTATGTAAGTGAACAGTCAAGTAGTTACCGTGAAATTATAGCAATTCAGCTTTGATTTATAAAAGAAGGCTGAAGATTTTCCAATCGGCACAAGTAACACTGCCTGCAATTGTGTTAGAGCCTGGTTCTTTTGAATCATTTATGTCTTTTTTTTTTCATGATACGACTGAGTTCTTTTTCTTCTTGATGTCTATCATAATCTTCCTTTAATTTTTCTTTTTCATATCCAATTGCGTTTTTGTACGACTCACATTAATCACACTGATCTTTCTTCGGAACGAAAAATCCAATATTGAACTCAGTTTTAAACACGCGAATATAACAGTCATAGTTCGCCGCTGGTTTCTCGGCGGCTATCCGTTTTTCTTCAAATCTCTATGCATTTCTGCAACACCCAGTCCACCATCTATAAATTCTCTTTGGGTGTTGGCTCTTAAATAGTGGCTTTCGATCCGAGGTATAGAATTGATATATGCACGAACGGAATCCAAAATTTTTTCTCCACAAATGTGTGTTCCTCTTCCTTTTTTTTCCCTTCTTGGGAGGTAACGATTGCACAGTATTAGTGATGTCACTTAGTTCAGAGATTGTACTATTCTGGGGATGGGGACATTCATCTTCAGCCGATGAAGACGAACTGCTACTGTTACTTGAAAGTTTACATTCGTCACTATCTGTACCTGAGAAATCTTCGTCGTCTGTAGAAGCTTGAACCGCATAAACAGGTTTTTTTATTCGTCTTAGTTTTAATTTAATGCGATCTACTTGTTGATTAGATGTAGATGGTTGGTTCATATTGTCTGAAAAAATAAATCATCATAGTCTAGAATAATGTAGGAAAAATAGTGAACAAACAAAACAAAAAAGTTCAGTTTCGCTTTAATTCTCGCGTAGTGTGGTGTGGTGTGGTAAAAGAAGTAAAAAAGTTGTCTTTGTCTTGAGTCACACTGAAAAAAACACTGAAGAAACTTCCTATTTCTGACAAAATTTTTACCGTTTTGCGAGACGTTAGTCACTGCTTTTAGAATTTTGAATTGAGTGGTGATTTCTCCTTCAGAATTAAAAATAATGTCTGAGTCATTAGGCATAGGGATGAAACTAGTACTCAAAACAGATGGCGACATTGCTGAACTGATCTTCGCTGTAAAGAAGAAATTAAGTTTATTGACGTAATAATTATATAACCATTAATTACAAGGCATGCTGTGCATGTAGGTTCTTACTTGGTATTATCTCTTCTATACCATCCGGTGTTACATGAGGTCCCGGAATGTCATTTTGAAACATTTCAACATTAGAATCCATCCATCAGCCTGTCTTCCTCCACTGTTGGACATCGGCCTTTCCAAGATTTCGCCACTCTTGGCGGTCCTCTTGGAAGAAATGCCCAAACTCACACACGCTGGGCAGGCGGGTTGGTGAGCGCGGTGCCGAAACCCTCGCACCAGTGACGCCGCTGCCCGTCACCAGTCTGTTTTATATAAGGCTCGGCAATTGGGGATGGATATACCGCCATCAATTGGTCCCAGGTGAGATGGGCCACCTGGTTTTGTGCCTGAGAGCTGTCCCTTACTCTCTTCGGGGGGTTTGCGAGTAAGATGGTGGTACCTCCACAGTCGAGCCCGGCATCAGCTCTACCACCTTAACGCATCAGCTCTACCACCTCATACATATAGGTATGATTTATGTAAATACCTCATAACAAAGGTTTACTAAACCTACCGTACGGTGTTACATCATTATGTCCCAAATTGTCAGTGTTTGTTGTATCCATTGACGAGTCATTATGTAAATCTCTGGGCTTTGATCTATCTGAATAATAAAATTAATTAAACAAAATTACCATTAATAAGTGTGAACATCCACTTGTAATGATATAAGCGTTAATTACCAGGCATGCTGTTAGTAAAAATACTTACTTGTTTCTATTTCTTCTGTAACGTTCGGTATTGCATGAGGTCTCGGCATTTCATTTGGCAGTATAACGACATTAGAATCCTTGTAGGGTTCTTCAAACAAACCTATGAACGAAGCCTTACGTTCACCTTGTGCTAATCGCAATAACTTTAATGCGCGCCTCTCCATAACCTAAAATATTTTACTATTACAATAGGTTGACTGTTATTAAATTATCGTAGATTTGTACTAAATGCGAGTAAATCTAGGGCTAGGGGAATCGGAAATATTTAATAAAATTTACTGAAGATGTTTGACTGTTATTAAATTATCGTAGATTTGTACTAAATGCGAGTAAATCTAGGGCTAGGGGAATCGGAAATATTTAATAAAATTTACTGAAGATGACAAAAAATTATTCGCATAACAAAATTAAGTACCTTAGGCAAGCGTGAATAGAATGTAACTGTGTTATTTGATGGGGTTTTGTTCTACCCTCTACATTTTGTTATTATAAAATAAGTTAGTAGTTAAATGTGTTGAAATAATGATTTAGACGAATTTTAGAAATGGGAATGTCCCGATTTTATTCCCGATAGTTTAAAAAGCTGTTAGGGAAGTTTGTCATGTTGGTTATACCTTTATTACATTAAACAATATTTTATAGGTTGTCATAATAATATATTATATAAAACAAGTAACTCCATGTAATCAGGAGAACAATGACAGTACAGATATTTATGCTATTGGTAAGATATAAATCCGGTACCCTTTTTTGAGCAACAATGAACCAATTGTAATGTACGTCATTGTTGCCCCTAAATCAAATCTTTTGGTCGTCACAAATGCACTCTTGTCATTGTTCCTCCAGAAAGTATCGTAACAATTTGTCATAATTACCTCTACGTCGCTATAGATCCAGGGACAACCACTCGCCGTGACGGCTGGCGCGCAACTAACCAATAGGGTGATGTAGCTCCAGAGATCACTGATTTTAGTGCGAAAAGAACAAAGACATAGGCGCTCTCTGCCGTTAACGCAGAGAACTATCGCTGCGTCATTGTTCCACCGAAAAACGTAAGTTATGCATTTTGGCATATTTAATTCAAATTACCTGTTTTTGCAATTGTGTCAATGTTCTACCATAGGTGCGATATTTGCTTTAATATTGAAATAGGAACACGTTAAAAACCCTTTTTTTCCCCCCTCCCCTCCACTTTTGTATCACCAATCGCAGTGTTTTTTAATTTTATTGAAAACTGCTAAAGCTAGGAGAAAATCGTGAAAGAACAAAATGTTCTTTATAAAATTATCTACAGAACATTTTGTGGATGTATGTTGATAGAACCTATAGTTTTCGAAATATGTTAACATTCATTGGGGTGAGTACAAGGAATAACGGTTATTTCAATTTAACATTTCCCACTGCACCCACTAAAAGATCTCTGTTTCCTCCAATTGTTGACTGGTAGAGATTAAGTCTGCTACTTGTACTTGTTTTGTGCAATAAAGTTTAAATAAATAAATACATAAATTAACTTATGTACATATTAAAATTAAAACTCTAAGTCCAGTAAACATAATTTTTATTTCAATTCGCACGTATCGCCCCCGCATTTACAAAGGGCAGTGCAGGGAAGTCAGGGCCTTCTTACATTGACATCGGCCTGTAATGCAGCTGCGACATGAACACTTCGTCAACTCCTTTATGGATTCCGAGGTTACTTTGTTTTTACTCCATAGCGGAATATAAACACCATTTTCTTTCTTCCATCTCCAATGCTCGAAATTAGGAATTTCAGGGTTTGCAATTAAGCTCTGACCCCAGATGGATCCCGCTTGCAAACATGCTCGTTTTGTATGCTCTAAAAGAGCACCAAATGTAGGCGGCAGCCTATCCATGGCCCGTCCCTTAATAAATAGTGCCATCCTCGCTTGGTTTATGTCTTCTTCGTCACTTGTTTTATCATACGTTAAGATAACATATCTTGCTAAACGATCCAAATGATGGTTTTCAATCGCATTAACAGGCTGTGATAATTCTTTGAATACTTCGGTGACTTCAGGGAATGACTTCCATACTTTCCAAAACGACTTCTTTCCCTTTCCACTGAATCCCGATACAGTATCACAGCCTGTAAAAGCATGGAAAAACAGAATGCCACTGCATCTTTCTGGACCGAGTGTATGGACCAGTTGATGAATAGCGATAATACGTGAAGCTTTACCCACACCAAAAGATATCCAAAAACCTTTTAACTTAATTTTTTAAGTTGACCGTACAGGGAAACAGCTATAACAATCACATCTGTATCCACAGTTCTTACTAAAATCTTCGTGTGACCATGCTGCACAGCATGAAACACATGAAGAAGGATTCTGGAATCAGCTTCTTCTTGTTTCGACTTCAGGGAATCTACGTCTGTGGCATCATTACTTACAACTTCTTCGCCTTTAGTTGCAACAATAGTTTTTATGTCATATTGAACCTGCTAGGAAATGGAAAAGCTCGACTTTATTTTCTGAAGAGCGTAGAAATGTTTGCCAGTTTTTTTGGCAGCTTGCCTGCTGCTGTGACTTTTTGTCGAAGTCCTGTTCCTCGCTTTTCTCGGGTTTTATCCTTGAGGCTGTCGTCTCGATAAACGTCAAAAACGATATCAACTCTCTTCCCCTTTTGGTTTGTTACAGAATTTGTAAAAGTATGTCGGTAGTCTTCAAACGTTATGTTAGTTATCATTTGAACTATAGCCGGCCCGTCGAAAAACGTTGCAGTGCAGTCTGCGGGATCTTTTACCTCCTTATCCTTAATAGAAATGTCATCTTTATATTCTTCGTCTTCAATCTTGTCCTCTAAACATTTCAGAAGTTCCGATTTTACCACAGGCCTTATGTGTGACTTTTTGTCGAAGTCCTGTTCCTCGCTTTTCTCGGGTTTTATCCTTGAGGCTGTCGTCTCGATAAATGTCAAAAACGATATCAACTCTCTTCCCCTTTTGGTTTGTTACATAATTTGTAAAAGTATGTCGGTAGTCTTCAAACGTTATGTTAGTTATCAGTTGCACTATAGCCGGCCCGTCTAAAAACGTTGCAGTGCAGTCTGCGGGATCTTCTACCTCCTTATCCTTAATAGAAATTTCATCTTCATATTCTTCGTCTTCATTTTTGTCCTCTTACCACAGGCCTTATGTTTCCTGTCTCTGAGAAGGACGGAGGGAACGGTTGATTTTCGTATTTGAAAAATTCGCCTATATCACCTTGCCTATGCTGACACGCGATATATAATTTGGAAAATAACGCGGCGTCATTTTTCGCCAATGTTAGTTTTGTGGTCTGTTTTGGCTTAGAAGAAGTTTTACTTTCAAATATGTTGACGTTATGCCTTTTTATAGCGCTGAAGATCGAAACATCCCTTAAAATTATTCGTTGCTCTACAAACTGAGTGTATTGTGTATTTCCAAGGCTTGTTAGTGCTCGCTTACGTTCCACAGCGTCGTTTCCGATGATGATGCGAGTGTCAACAGTTTGTAAACTAATATCTAATATTACCCTATCTCCAGAAGCGTCGAAACGAGAGATTTTACGTGCTTTATGAACCTTATTTGATTGCTGTCTGATTCTTCATGGTGGGCCTTTTCAATATTTTCTTTATTTCCACGGTTATTTCCGCACGGAGTCTCGTATTCTCGCAACAGGGACGCTATCTCGGGGCCTGCAATCATCCAGCGCCTCAACGCAGCAGCATCTTCTGTCAGTCCTATAGCCCTTCCTGTACTCTTCACCACTTTGTTTTCCTGTTCATGGCCCTGGTCAAGTGCAATTGAGGAAAATCGCGCTTTGGTTATACAAAGGTATATACAAAAATTATAAAAACCGTTGTTTTCTGTCACCGTTGTATTCGGAGATGAATTATCACTGCCGATACCGCTTTGTTTCTTTCGATCGATAAAAGGTTTCCAAACCAATGTCAAAAACTGGTTACGAAATATAACAGGTTTCTGAAACCGGTTTCTGAAATGTATATCCCCGTAACCATATACAATAGGTTATCTGCAAAAGGGGTTACGACCCACCACTAATGACAACGGTCCCCCCTGCCTTCCCCCGCCTTCACCAACACCCGCACGTAGCTAGGTAGCTCCGTGCGCGGGAGACCCGCGTCGTGGCCATTTTAATATTAGGTGTTCAGATTATTTCTTTCAAATATGAAGCATATTTTGAAAACTATAGCTCCTAGCAACATACTTTCAAAGAATGTTTTGTAGATAATTTTATAAAGAACATTTTGTTCTTTGACGATTTTCCCCTAGCTTTAGCCGTTTTCAATAAAATAAAAAAAAACTGCGATTGGTGACACAAAAGTGGAGGGGAGGGGGGGAAGGGTTCTTAACGTGTTCCTACTTCAATATTGAAACACATATAAAAGCTACATGCATGTCAAGTTTCATGCTTTCTGCCGGATGGGACCGATATTGATATATTTTTGAGCTAACAAGCCGTACTATAACATTATTTTGACTAATCATAAAGCAGCCTTAAAAAGACATGCCGAAACTTCAAAACACAAAAGTATGATCTCTTCTGTAAGGCACACTAAACCCATTGAAAAAGCCCTACAACGCGACCAAATCAATGAAATGTCTAAAAGAGGACAACTGAAAATCGCTGCAATGCTTGCCACTAATAATTTGCCATTTGCATGCATGCATTTGCATTTTGCATTTATCATTATTATGATATTGTTGACCTGCCATGTAACAAACTGCGTTATAATTATGGTAAATAAATAATTACTGATTACTGATTACTGATACGTTAGTGTCTCTCATTGCCGATATATATACTGATTCAAAGATTTCAGAAAAAATGGCTATGGGACGAACTAAAGCTACAGCTGTAATGAACAAAGCAGCAGTCAAATGCAGTTGTCACATGATCCATTTAGTGTCGTCAAAAACGTGCTTGAAACTCCCAAAAAGTATAGAAGACATGCTGAGAAACATAGGATCTCATTTTAGCCGCAGCTATGGCAGACAAAAAAAGCTGGAAGAACTACAAGTTTTTTTTTAAATAGATATTCACAAAATACTCTCACCGGCAAACACGAGATGGCTCTCATTGAAACAATGTCTGGACAGAGTTTTGGAGCAGTACCCAGCGCTTAAAGCATATTTCACCGTTGAAGTATTCGGAGGCCCTTCTCAGACCACTGGAAGCATATTGTGTGCTTTGAATGACAATTTCACAGTACTCTATTTGGAATTTATGTCTACGCCTTAGAGACTTTAAATGATTTCAACACGCTTTTTCAAATTGAAATTCCTTTACTGCACAAACTGAAACCTGAAATAGAACGACTTATAAAAACGATTTCCATGAACTACATGGAATTTAACCACTGTAAAAAATGCTCAAACAACCTTGACTGAATTAAAAACGAGTCCGAATCCACCAAGCGACGCTGAAATTTTAAAATTTCAAACAATTTGTTTAGGTTTTTATATAGAAATAATAAAAGAAATAAGGAAACGTTTCGATTTTTCAGATCCCATTTTCAAAGAAATATTTGTACTAAAACCAGAAACAGCTCAGTATTTCGGAACAAAAGACCTGAACGCAATAGTTCAACGATTTCCAATTTTAAAAGATTATATTGATGTAAATCTGTTGAACAAGGAATGGCGTGACTATGTGCTCCTTGAACACAATGAGATATGATTGCATAACACCTTGCCAGCTGAAGAGTACTGGAGAAAACTATTCAAGTTAGCCAGACCTACCGGAGAACCATTATTTCCGAACTTAAAGAAAGTAATTAACCTATTGTTAATTCTTCCCTTTTCAAATGCGTCAGTGGAGCGCGTGTTCAGTAAACTGAAAAGGATCAAGACGGAAAATCAGAATAGACTAAATACTAACACGGTTGTTAATCAAGGCATTGCACTTGCAGGAGGTCTTAAAATGTTTGAGCCTACAAATGCTCGCCTTACAGCTATGTTGAACAAAAGCATTAAATATTAGTTGCACGTCAGATGCTTCGCTCATGCATGTTAATCATGACTATTCATGACATTGCACTTGTTTTGCAAAAGTATTTAAAATTTGTGAGTCTACAACTGCAAAAACTATGCATGAGAAAAATATTAAATAATTATTAGTAGCAGGTTGTACACAGTTGTTGTTTTATTTAAATATTTTTTGCTGAAACTTTACTTCAAGCCATAAAAATAGGTATGTATGTGCACGTGTCTACTAACAAGTTTTATTTACATATATCTTTAAATGGAAAAGAAAACTTCGTACATCGATTTTTGTCCTATTTCAGGGATCCAGGCGTACCAATTTGGAGAACTAAACTTGATAAAACTAAAATAACTTTTTTTATTTTTTTTATTCTCTAATTTAAATAATTTAGATAAACTTAAAATTAAACAAAATTGTAAAATTATCATTATTTCTAATGTAAATTAATATGTATTTTGTTAACATTTAGTTTATAAGGCGAGATAAATTAGTCATTTGCATGCTGTGATTTCTTTAATAAGTTAGAAGTTAAGCATTTATTTAAGTTTGAATTGCGTTTGTATTTAAGGCTTACTAACTACTAGAAATCCTAATAAAGAAAATAAATAAATAAATAAACTACTGGCAACACTGCTGACGCATGACGGTGACTGATGCTATTCTTTCTTCCGAAAACGAAGGTTGTTTTATTTTGTGATTTGTGACTGTGTGCTGTTAAATCTTCCTAGACTTAGACCTGGTTTCACCATGCTCTGTTAGTTAGTTTTAACGGCCAATTAAATAGATAACGGCCCGTTAGGCCTAGTGACTGTTTCACCATGTACTAACGAATGGTTAATTCTCATAACAAGGCGTTAAACTTAATCACTGCCTCAAAGGTCCGTTAATGCTTGTAACAGTCCGTTAATTGGTTGTCACTTGTCTTGTCATTGTCAGTCAGTTGGTCAAATAAAATGGAGGCGGCGTATTATTTAATTTTTGACCACGACAATGATGATATTTTAGAAAACTTAGAACTTTTGGATAATATTGTTCGACGTCCTAAAACGTATAAAGAGCGACGTCACTATTTTGAAGAATATGACGATGTAGATTTTAGGACAAGGTTTCGTTTATCGAAAGAATCTTGTATGGGTGTTTTGCAAATGATTGAAGATAAACTTGAATATCCATCAAATCGGTGAGTACCTTAACATTGTCTTATTATGTGAATTATACTTTTTTGTTATTTTACGTACAACTGCGTAAGTACTTACCTGAATACGTAGGCAGAGAATATAAAGTATTGTCATGGATGAAGGTAACCTAAAATTTTGTTTGCTTACAGAAACAACTCGATTTCGCCAATAAACCAACTTCTTCTAACGCTGAGGTATTATGCCACTGGTTCACAACAAATAACTATGGGCGATTACTGTGGAATGAGCAAGTCCACTTCTCACAGAATAATACACAGAGTTACTGCAGCTATAGCGTCACTCGGCCGCCAGTTTATAAAATTTCCTGTATCAGAAGACGAAATAAGAACAGAACAACTAAAATTTTACAACATAGCACGCTTTCCTAAGGCACTGGGTGCTCTGGATTGCACACATATACGCATTCGTTCTCCTGGTGGGGAAAATGGAGAACATTTTAGTAACAGGAAAGGCTACATGTCAATTAATGTGCAAGCCATAGGAAATGCTAACTTGGAAATTATGGATTTGGTGGCCAGATGGCCAGGAAGTAACCAAGACCAAACTATTTGGAACGCATCATATAGAAATACCATATTTGAAAGTGGTCGATATGGAGATGCCTTCCTTTTAGCAGACAGTGGTAACATGAACCGACCATACATTATGATGCCACTGCAGAATCCAATAACCCCGGACGAGAGATTATACAACGAATCTCAAATAAGAAGCAGGAACTCCATTGAACGCCTGTTTGGGGTATGGAAACGTCGTTTCCCGGTACTTGCATTAGGTATACAAGTACAAATAAAAATTGTCTTCCTATCATTGTTGCTACGGCTGTGTTGCACAACATTTTAATAAAAGCAAAAGAAGATTTGCCATCTGATGATCCTGAAATACAACTGCCTGCTCCTTGGGAAGATTTAATACAACAAGGGCATATCAGAGAGCACAGACATAATAACATAAATAGAGATATAAATCCTGTGCGCAGAAGTCTTATTAATAATTACTTCAAAAGTTTGTATTTACAGTCATTATAAATAAAAGTAATTTTATAGTGTAAACAACTTTTTATTTATTATTTACATACCTATGTATACCTATTTTATTGTAATTTTTTATTTACACTTTTTGCCAATGACAATTCTAACTCCAAAAGCTCTGTTTTTATTTTTTCTTGTTTAAGTTGCTCTTTGTGCAATAAATTTTTGTTTTCTGCCTCATGTACAGCATTCTTTTTCAAAATTTCTACTAACTCCAACTTGCTACTGAGTAAATTGTCAGCCATTGAAGCCTTTGGTCTTCTCCTGTGAAGCCATGTCGGGGTCCCCTTTTTTTTATTCTCTAGTGCATCTGACAGTTTGGTTTTTAGTGCAGCTGGAGACCAACCATGCCAAGTAGTATCCTTATCCTAAAACAAAAAGTAGGTATATAATATTCTGTAATTCGCCCATGATGTCTCTAGTCTAGGCTATCTTCCATGGTACACCCATAGTACATAATCCACAGTCCAAACTTCATACTCATGTGATAGAATTCACATCAGCAGGCTGTACAACAAAAACAAATGATTTTTAAAATTTCACCTTAATATTGAAATTGTTTCCAACTGTCAATTGTTTGACAATTGGAGTTAAATACCTAAACCGATAAAGTAAAGTGAATATTTGTGATGAGATACCTCAACTTCATGACGATTTGAGTCATCAATTTCCTGCTTATTTAACTCCTCCGCTTCAGCCTGGGAACTATTCAGTCCCAAAGAACCAACTTCGACAAACTGGAAATGAAATAAATTAAATTTTAAACATAAAAGTTATCTATATTCAAATATACATATATGTATATCATAAAACAAAGTCTGTTTGAGCGAATCTGAATATCTACTTTAATTTGTTATAGTTGTTTTAAACTCATGCATGTAAATGTGCTACCGCAAGATGAAATTAAATAAAATCTGCTATTTTAAGATAGTGACTAACTGGTGTCTAGGTAGATTTCATGTACATATTTAGTGTTGAAATACACAATATTATATATTAATTTAATATGCCATAGTGAACTGTTAATAATTACCGCAGTTGAACAGCCAGGAATTGCATCTAATACTACAAGGGCCGGTAATATAATTTCATCTGTATTTTCCTTTACTTTATTAGGCACGGTAACTAAATCTTCTTGAAATTGGGCATCACTATCAAATTCATTTGGAAGACCATCTAATGTTGGGCCAAGTAATATTTCTACTTGTCCTTGTAAAGGCCCCTGAGTTGGATGATGATTGGGCCTGCCTCCACCTGAAAATAGCAAAGTATAGATTATGAAAGGCACTGAATGACTCCAGGGAACTTGTGCACCCCATCTCACGGATTTCAAAATAAATGTTGCTACACGTTAGTTTTACGTTAGTTTTGTTTGTTTTGTTTATAATTTTTGTTTGTTTCATCCTGCAAACATGTTTATTTCAATTTAAAAGATTCTACCGATTTCTACCGTGAACTTGTGCACCCACCCCATGGCACCGATTGACCTGAAATCAGTGCCAATCGTTAGTTCTTCGTTAGTTTCATTTGTTTTGATTATTTTTTTTTTCTTTTTTTGCCTACAAACATTTTTTTTTTTATTTATAATTTTGTATGGAATTTCAAAAATGCTCAAAAATGCTCGGATCGACCTGAAACAGGTGCCAATCGTTAGTTTTACGTTAGTTTCGTACGTTTTTAAAAAAAAATGTGTTTTTTTCCGCTCGCAAACACTTTTTTTTTCAATTTCAAGTTTTGTATGGAATTTCAAAAATGCTCTGATTGAGCTGGAACAAGTGCCAATCGTTAGTTTTACGTTAGTTTCGTTTGTTTTGAAAAAAAAAATTGTCTTTTTCTGCCTGCAAACATGTTTTTTTTCAATTTCAAAATTTGTATGGGATTTCAAAAATGCTCAAAAATGCTCTGATCGACCTGAAACAAGTTCCTTTCGTTAGTTTTACGTTAGTTTCGTACGTTTTCAAAAAAAAATATTTACATTTCGGCCTGCAAACATTTAATTTTTCAATTTCAAAAATTCTACCAATTTTCTACCGTGAACTTGTGCACCCCATAGCACCGATTGGCCTGAAACAAGTGCCAATCGTTAGCTATACGTTAGTATCGTTTGTTTTGAGAAAAAAATTCGTTTGTTTCGCCCGGAAAATATTTTTTTTTTAATTTCAAAATTTATGACAAATTAAAAAAATGCTCTGATTGACCTGGAACAAGTGCCAATCGTTAGTTTTACGTTAGTTTCGTACGTTTTCAAAAAAAAAATTGTCTTTTTCCGCCTGCAAACATGTTTTTTTACAAATTCAAAATTTGTATGGGATTTCAAAAATGCTCAAAAATGCTCTGATCGACCTGAAACAAGTTTCTTTCGTTAGTTTTACGTTAGTTTCGTACGTTTTCAAAAAAAAATATTTACATTTCGGCCTGTAAACATTTAATTTTTCAATTTCAAAAATTCTACCAATTTTCTACCGTGAACTTGTGCACCCCATAGCACCGATTGGCCTGAAACAAGTGCCAATCGTTAGTCGTTTGTTTTGAGAAAAAAATTCGTTTGTTTCGCCCGGAAAATATTATTTTTAATTTCAAAATTTATGACAAATTTAAAAAATGCTCTGATTGACCTGGAACAAGTGCCAATCGTTAGTTTTACGTTAGTTTCGTACGTTTTCAAAAAAAAATTGTCTTTTTCCGCCTGCAAACATGTTTTTTTACAAATTCAAAATTTGTATGGGATTTCAAAAATGCTCAAAAATGCTCTGATCGACCTGAAACAAGTTTCTTTCGTTAGTTTTACGTTAGTTTCGTACGTTTTCAAAAAAAAATATTTACATTTCGGCCTGTAAACATTTAATTTTTCAATTTCAAAAATTCTACCAATTTTCTACCGTGAACTTGTGCACCCCATAGCACCGATTGGCCTGAAACAAGTGCCAATCGTTAGCTATACGTTAGTATCGTTTGTTTTGAGAAAAAAAATCGTTTGTTTCGCCCGGAAAATATTTTTTTTTTAATTTCAAAATTTATGACAAATTTAAAAAATGCTCTGATTGACCTGGAACAAGTGCCAATCGTTAGTTTTACGTTAGTTTCGCACGTTTTCAAAAAAAAAATTGTCTTTTTCCGCCTGCAAACATGTTTTTTTACAAATTCAAAATTTGTATGGGATTTCAAAAATGCTCAAAAATGCTCTGATCGACCTGAAACAAGTTTCTTTCGTTAGTTTTACGTTAGTTTCGTACGTTTTCAAAAAAATATATTTACATTTCGGCCTGCAAACATTTAATTTTTCAATTTCAAAAATTCTACCAATTTTCTACCGTGAACTTGTGCACCCCATAGCACCGATTGGCCTGAAACAAGTGCCAATCGTTAGTCGTTTGTTTTGAGAAAAAAATTCGTTTGTTTCGCCCGGAAAATATTTTTTTTTTAATTTCAAAATTTATGACAAATTTAAAAAATGCTCTGATTGACCTGGAACAAGTGCCAATCGTTAGTTTTACGTTAGTTTCGTACGTTTTCAAAAAAAAATTGTCTTTTTCCGCCTGCAAACATGTTTTTTTACAAATTCAAAATTTGTATGGGATTTCAAAAATGCTCAAAAATGCTCTGATCGACCTGAAACAAGTTTCTTTCGTTAGTTTTACGTTAGTTTCGTACGTTTTCAAAAAAAAATATTTACATTTCGGCCTGTAAACATTTAATTTTTCAATTTCAAAAATTCTACCAATTTTCTACCGTGAACTTGTGCACCCCATAGCACCGATTGGCCTGAAACAAGTGCCAATCGTTAGCTATACGTTAGTATCGTTTGTTTTGAGAAAAAAAATCGTTTGTTTCGCCCGGAAAATATTTTTTTTTTAATTTCAAAATTTATGACAAATTTAAAAAATGCTCTGATTGACCTGAAACAAGTGCCAATCGTTAGTTTTACGTTAGTTTCGTACGTTTTCAAAAAAAAATTGTCTTTTTCCGCCTTCAAACATGTTTTTTTACAAATTCAAAATTTGTATGGGATTTCAAAAATGCTCAAAAATGCTCTGATCGACCTGAAACAAGTTTCTTTCGTTAGTTTTACGTTAGTTTCGTACGTTTTCAAAAAAAAATATTTACATTTCGGCCTGCAAAAATTTAATTTTTCAATTTCAAAAATTCTACCAATTTTCTACCGTGAAGTTGTGCACCCCATAGCACCGATTTTCCTGAAACAAGTGCCAATCGTTAGCTATACGTTAGTATCGTTTGTTTTGAGAAAAAAATTCGTTTGTTTCGCCCGGAAAATATTTTTTTTTTAATTTCAAAATTTATGACAAATTTAAAAAATGCTCTGATTGACCTGGAACAAGTGCCAATCGTTAGTTTTACGTTAGTTTCGTACGTTTTCAAAAAAAATATTGTCTTTTTCCGCCTGCAAACATGTTTTTTTTCAATTTCAAAATTTGTATGGGATTTCAAAAATGCTCAAAAATGCTCTGATCGACCTGAAACAAGTTCCTTTCGTTAGTTTTACGTTAGTTTCGTACGTTTAAAAAAAAAAATTCTACATTTCGCCCTGCAAACATTTAATTTTTCAATTTCAAAAATTCTACTATTTTCTACCGTAAACTTGGACACAATATCGCACCGATTTTGATCAAAATGGTACCAATTGATAGCTTTTCATTTGTTTTGATTGTTTCACGAATAAAATTTGTTTGTTCTGGTCTGCAAACATTTTTATTTTTAAATTCAAAACCTTAAAATGTTTATAGGTACACTACTACAAAGCTACTCGCCCATAGGTGGCGCTACATTACATTACAAACTGGCGACGCATTTTAGTTCCCCAACTCCCTAAGGGATGGCGTGAAAGTCGGTTTTTGTGCGAAAACGCACGTTTTTGAATAATAACTACACAACTAGTGGTCGAAATATATTTTACTGACGTACATATCATTATATTTTGTGTTAATTAATCAAGTAAAAGACAGGAAGTCAATTTTCATTTTATGTTGATTTAGTTCGCTAAATTCAGTATAGATTTCACTGTACCAGGGAAACGAGTAGCAACTCTATTCCCGGTTATATAATGTACTATTCCCCCATAGATAGCGGTAGGGGTATTTGAAGTCTAACATTTTAAAATGTACAGTGGAGACCGCATCAAGTAAGGTTAGCTGGAAGAAAATGCTAATTAGCATTAAGCTCGCCTATGTACATGTTCTTATTTGTGCAATAAAGAATTTTTAATAATAATAATAATATGACACATTGGACTTTGTACCTATCGTATATTCTTCTCTGTAGGGGCTAATTTTGTACGGCAAGTGTATAGCTTAATATGGTCTCCACTGTACAGGTGCCCCCATTAATATTAAATTAATATTATTAATCTCAGGTAGGTACTCTTTTAACCGATTAATGCCAATATTACAATTATCATTTTTGAACGAGCAAGCAAAGTTCCCCGAGTCTACTTGAACAGTCCGGTTTATATGTATGTACGTATGCATGAATGTTTGTCCGATGATAACTCGAGTATCGTTGATCAGAACGTCTTGAAATTTGGTAGGCGAGTAAATGAGACAAAAAGAATTTTGAGTACCTGATTTCAATCGGCATTTTGCCCGATCTGCTCTCAGCAGTGTTGCCACCTTAGCCCTTTTCGGGCTAGATCTAGCCCTTTTCGTTGTGTATATTTATAGTTCTGTGAACCTAATTAAAACTAAAACCAGAAACAAAATGGGGCTAAAAACAATGATATCCATACTACGTATACGATGGGGTTTACAACGACTGAGAGAGTCTTGCTGTTCACACAAGGTGTCAACTGAAATAATAAAAAACTGTAGGATTCATTTTAAATTTTCGTTCAAATCCGCAAAAAACGCAGATGTTAATCAGCCATCAACTTTTTCTGCTTCAGCAGGTACGATTTTTAACAATTCAATAACTTAGTTTTAATTACTCTGTTGCATTTTTTACTAAATTTGAAATGTCAAATAAACAATTTTTAGCACTTTTGATGGCAAAATTTGCTAAATCTAGCCCTTTCTAGCTTGTCCAACTGCTCTTTTTCAAAAACCAAGGTGGCAACACTGGCCCTCAGGCCAGTCTGACCCTGGAAGACTACACTATGGATGGAGTCGTAGAGTTGTTGGCATTTTTTTCAGAGATGGCGCTCGATGGATGGTTTAGAATATATTGATAGAATATCATTCGTATCTACAATAGTAAATCTTTTGCGATATCAAACGAATAAAGATGGCAGCACTCATTTTCCAAAATTTACTCATTGATTGCGAATATTGCGATAGACACTAGACAGACATTCATTTCATTATCAATAAGTAGGTACAGCAGATATTTTAGAAATTGTTGGATAGGTATTTGCTGGTACAATTGTATGTTTAAATGGCATTGTACTATAGGCATGGCCAACACAAGTAATTCACACACATGTTGCGGACCCTTTCTCTATATTTTTGAACATCAAAATTGTCCCACTGGTTTGAAAATCATGGAAGTGCCTCGTTCACTACATTGCGTTAAATTTTCAGCTTTCACCAGACTACTAGGTAGGCGATATATATATGAATATTTATGTTGTAAACAACAGCTTTTTTCATGGAAAACTTGCACTGCGCAGTACCTATAATAGATGTTACTACATTTGTTCCCAATATATTGTATGTTATTTATATTTTAATTCATTATTCTAATATTGAGGGGACTTAGTAAATAAATTTTACATGAGCACATTAATTTTATTATTTCTTACCACCATTCACAATATTATATAACAGGGCTATGGAGTGAGATAACGGACATCTGCCTCCAAAATCTCTCACAAATTTAAGTATGGCAGATGGTGACTTGCTGCTTGATAACTATCCAACAGGATAGCCGTTGTGGGCCCACCATGGGGCGGCCAGGGGGCCACACTATATAAGCAGCTAAGGTTGTCGAGAGGTGAGTCTGCGGGGCGCAAGATCCTTATACAGTCAAGTGCCCCCGGCGTTATGACATTTTACACTTCCAACCTAGAGCATAGGTTCCGCTCTTGCATCTCCACTCTGGCCGGCTGGTTAAAGCAAGCGCAGAGGCAGGGGGTGGGTTGCTGTGTGTATGCGTGTGTGTAAGCGCATGTGTGTGTCCCCTGGAGGAAGGGTCCGTGGCATCGCCACTCACCATCCGCTTGCCACAAGCCACCCTGCGGTGACTGATTGCACTGGAGGTACCAGAGGGCGATGGGGTCGTCACATCCCTACGCCTTTATTATTATTATTATTATTACAGCTTTATTTTCCACTTAACAGTTCTTAAAATATATACATCAAATTATAATTATTTCTATTAATTTCTTTGCTATGTGGCCCCCCTATGGGTAAAAGCCTCCTCCATTCTTTTCCACCTTTCCCTGTCGTTGGCTTTATGCACCCAACTTTTTCCTGCTATGTTTATTATGTCGTCGGCCCATCTCTTCTTCTGTCTTCCCACATTTCTTTTGCCATTTGGGCCCTGCCATTTAGTTGTTTGGTAAGTCCATCTCTTATCTTTGTACCTTGACAAGTGCCCTGCCCAGTTCCACTTCTGTTTCAAACTAAAATGTAGAGCATCTGTTAATTTAGTTTTCATGCGGATGTCTGCATTTCTCGTTTTTTGTATTTTTCTAAATTTCAGTATACTTCATTCCATTGCATGCTGACAAGATGAAATTTTGTTTTTTACTTTTTCAGTGAAGACCCATGTCTGGCTAGCGTAACTTAAGCTTGGGAGAATGCAAAGAAAAATTTTTATATTAAGGCTATACTTCCCTTTTAGAATTTCTTTTTGGGCCCAGTACTTCTTCCAAGTTGTACTTTTTTTAAATACATAGCGTCTTTATAGTGCAATGAAACGGGCTGGTTCTTCAATCTTGGTTTGGCTGTAAATTACAAAAGAAATACTTGAATAAGTGTGGTTATAAAATAACTAATCACTTATTGTTATTGTAGATTAATAAAAATAGGCAGGTTATTCACTTACGTTTCCAGAGTCCAGTGGCTGTCTGAGGCTCTGATTGTACAAAGTTTTGGTTGTAAATACAAATTGTTGACTCTTTTATTGGCTATATGATCCTTCTTTTTCTTAATGTTCATTGCTTGGAAACCTGTGTGCTGACTTTCTTGTGTAGTACAAGGGCAACAACGCATGCATTTTATTTGACAAATTCATTTTGTCTTGAAAACAAAAATTTCAAGTCGGAAATTATTTCAAAGGCAGATGCAGTGTTGCCAACTAAAAAAGTTCAAATTATCGGGTTTCCACGTCGAAATTATCGTTTTGACGGCAAAATTATCGTACATTCAAGGGCTGCGTTTGATCTTCAGGCAACTCCCGCCTAAATGTCATTTCTTTTGCACGCGTTGAATTTGTATGTAATGCTATCCTGCTGTCAGTTTTAGGCGTACGTCACCTGATGATCAAACTGATCGCAGCCAAGGAGGCATACGAATTTGGGAAGATGTGCCAAAAAACAGCTACTATTTTGGCCAGTTATGAAACTGCTGAATTTTCGCGGGATATGGACTAGTAATAAAATTTGTAATTTTTTAATTTTTGTCCTAGTCCTTATCTTACGTACACAGTCAAGGAGAATTATGCTTAATCTGATTGTTTCCTCTTATTTACAAACACAAACGCATAGTACCTACGAGTGAGGGAGAAAGAAAGTTGTCTGCGTGTTTTATAGCATTTAATTCAACACACAATCTTAATACAAATGCGTTTCGTTTACGTACGTTTAGCACATTTATGCTTTTTTATTCATTGCTCAAAATTATCGTACGTTTAACGTAATTTAGATAGTTGTTATCGTACATCGTACCACTGGCTGAATTATCGTACGCCCCCATAATTATCGTACGGGTTGGCAACACTGGGCAGATGAGAATGCGATGGTGACAGGCAGCAGTACAGACAAAATTAAATTTATGACAATCACAAATTATAGAGGGATATACTACGTATATGACAATGGTGTTGGTTTGGTTGCCTGGTTGGTTGTCACCTCAGTTGTCACGCACCACGTCACGTCACGTCACGTCGATTTTTTTTTCCTCAATTTGTCCCATTTTTGGACAGGCAAAGGTATCTAAGAGACCATGTTAGCCTTTTCTTTGGTGTTTTATTCTTTTCCACATTGTTATTATATCAGGCAAAAGCCTCGTCTGATACGATATTTTATTAATAATTCAAGTCCTAGGTTGAGGTCTCATCCAGTAGGTAGGCTTAAAGCCTCATTGTCGTATCCAGTATTAAATCAATCACACACAATGTGTGTCACTATATTTATCAGATGGCATTAGTATCCCTCTATAATTTGTGGATGGCATGGCATTAGGCCATCATATTTGTTCTTTTTTTTTCATTTTCCCACTAAGTAGAAAGGCAAAGGGATCTTAGCCCATACAGCCATGTCTGAGGTAATAGTTATTATCTGTTTATAGCCACTACATATCTTATTCTGTTGAGTATCATCTGAAAGATCTGTCCTGTCGTTTGCGCTATAATAAATAAAATAAAAAACACACGAAGAGGCACAGCCCGCACTTACTAGCTTAATTCGTCCACTGCTGGACATATAAGCCTTTCCAGGACTTTGCCACTCCCAGCGGTTATCCTGGAAGTATTGCCCATACTCACACGCAGGCGGGTTGGTGAGCGCGGTGCCGGAACCCTCGCACCAGTGACGCCGTTGCCCGTCACCAGTATGTTCTATATAAGGCACGGCTATAAGGGATGGATATACCGCTATCCAACTGTCCCAGGCCTGGTGGGCCTCCTGTTTTTTTGTCTGTGTGCTGTCCTCTTACTCTCTCCTGAATTACTTCGAGGGGGTCCCCAGATCTGCCTGATCTGAACTTAGATCTGCCTACTTGAACCGACCGACCACTGCATGTTTTTGGACTCCGAACTTGTTATCACATTTCGACTCCTGCGCCGTTTTTTGAATCTTGATTTACCTTCCGATTGATACTGTGTAAACTTGGAAAATGTCTGACAAAAGATGCTGTGTTCAATTTGACTGTTACTCAGTAATTTTCATTACTTTTATCAACCACATACTGCGAAAGGGGTGATGGTTTCTGTACATGAAATCGAAATGCATAACCGAAAAACCGGTTTGGCTGTAGATAAGGAGGCACTATAGGAAAAAGATATTGACATTTTTTCGCTTGGGTGCCGTGCCTCCTTATTGACACTGACCACATCATCAAGTTCAATGACTGTCGTTTCATTTAATTTTTGCTTCTAGGTGGTGGTAAAGTTCCGTTGCACAGCTTTCCGAATCCTGATATGAAACCAGACCTATTTCGATTTTGGAGAACCATTTCATTAACAAACGTCGCAGAAAAAGAACCAGAATATCGATACAAATTACCGATTACCGACAATTAACCGACTGTATTTTTTTTGGGTATGTTATTCCTTATCTCCGTCAATTCTGAACTGAATTGAACTGAATTGAATTCTTTTGCTTATTCTGTGTAATTTATGTCAGACAGTAGATTTTATGTTTTTTTACGATCCATTTGCTGCTTTTTGGTTGGATAATATTGGCAACACTGGGCGCAGATTCTCTATTTTTCCTATGGTCACACTGTTCGCTCGTTTGAAAATTTTCATTTTCAACGATTTGTCTCTGGATTATATAATTTACTGAATGGTCTGGATTATCTGGCATCATTTCAATCGAATGCGTGCTGCTTGCTTTGATTGATTGATAGAATAAGTTCTCGTCGCATCTGAGTAGACGTGACAACTATTATTTTAAGTGGCGTATTATTAATAGGTACTTATTAGGAAATTTGGACGTGAGTTCACGTGAGTAAAAAGTAAGTTTTTTGGTTTTATTTCTTTTTAAGATAATTCACCAGAAATTATGCTTTTGCTATAGAACGAATGTGGTGAAACTATAATTAGTACCTACCTATTCTGTCAACGTAGAAGTCTATAGAAATTTACCACTTACAGCAAGGAATTATGCATTTTCTCATTCACCGCCATTGTTTGTGTGCAACGACACCTTGTTATTTCGATGGCAACGACATCAACCGCTGCAACGGCATATATCGCTGTTTGCCTGCCTTTTTTTAACGTAGGTACCTAATATCGATAATATAGCCGCTAAGCTATCAAGGTGACCGACAAAAAGGCAGAGCTCCTACAATCAGATAAAGATTATTTTAAATACATAATCTCTGCTCACGGCCGCTATTTTCTAATTTGGATGCCACGGACGTTGCAATATCCCGGACAGAGTATCACTAACAAACAACTGAAGCACCCCCTACTAAGGCTAACCGCTAAGCCCGGGCTCGCACACATTCACATCATAGTAAGCCAATTTCCCTAGTAAGTCCACTCACACACTTACATACTGCCGCCATGGCTATGCTTCAGTAGTTACGTAGCTGTGACTCAGTCTGCCTTTTTTTAAGTTCATGTTGGAGGCCATGTTATTTTTCAACATCCTTAATATTCTTAATAGCCATCCAGAGTATGCTGACATAACAACAAAGAAACCTTCGTCCAAAAGCATTGAAGGTTCAAAAGTTATTTAAAATGGATACTTATATTGAAATCATACAGAACATGGTCATCGAAAAACAATAACAAAATTATTATTGTTTAGGAATTTATTGAGAATCCAGGCAGATATGTTGTAATGATGAAATACCTACATAATTCATTTTAATCTTAATTTTATATCATTATTTCTCAAGAACCAAGAATCTCTTGGTGGGGGAGTGGTACTGATGATGATGAGACCTAATCTCATTGAAAGCTTGACCTATGGCTCTTTGCACAGCTAAACAAGTGAGTCCTACTCTATCTATACCAGTCATATGAAATTGGTAGTGTGGGAAAGAAGCTTATGATTGGGTTCTTCCATGTATTTGATTGGTCACAGCCAAAACTATTGGTTTAAAATTCCTTAAATTAAAAACAAAATAATTTTCAAATTATAATTAAAATTTGTTAACCCAGTTGCTGATTAATTTAATTAAATTAGAATATGTCAGGCTCCGGCCTGTGGTTCCTGGATTCAAAGTCAAGAAAAGATGCCCATCCATAGTTAAATATTACCCGTCTCCACTATTCAAAGTGATACTTTAGGATACATATCCGGTACTGTTTATCCTATCCACATCCTAAGGGCAAGGTCTTCCCTACCCTACCTATTTTGATTAGTTCAGTTAGTCTGGGAGCACAAATTTTTTTTTTCCCGTTTCGCCAGTTGTGTGAACCTTTTTTCTGATCACTAACAGACTCTCCAGTATATATTTCAACAGTTTCATCTTTCTCTATTATTTAGTGAATGTTCAAAATATGGTCAGTTGATTTACTGTTACCCTGTATTTTTTGTTATGTTCCTTTTCAGAATGCCCCGGAAACCTGCAGTACCAACTGAAAAACTTGTCGAGGTTATCCTTGACCATAAGGTTTTAAACTGTGATGGTAAAGTAGAACCGCCAAAATCAGAAGTGTGGCGTACAATTTGTGATATTTTAAATAATCCGAGTATAAAACCTAATTATTTATATCAATTTACTAAAGAAAATAGGCATGGTTGTTTGGATAAATTGAAAAATAAATTGGGTATAATTGAAGATAGTCATGAAAGTACTTTATACGATGATTCATTATCAGTACAGGGTGAAACAGAAAATTTTAAAAATACTAATGATAAAGTCATGCCAAAAAAAAATGTTCATGTTATTTTCACGCCTGAGGAGTGGCAGGCAATTGAACCTATCAAAAAGCACTATATTAGAACAGATAGACAGGATGCAGTGAGAGAACGGTTAATTTTACCGCCAAATTCATGGACCGTAACTATGATACAGAAGTTTTGGGATAGCCATGAAATCCCTTGTGCATACCAATTTACTAGTCAAGTGGCTGAATTAGTATTTTTAAAAATAAATGGCAAATGTTCAGAGTGTGGTGCAGAAGGAAGTGGGATGATTCTTAACAAACCAATTGATGGAGAAAGTGTCTACCTTGTATGGCGAGCTAACGATACCAGAAATGTTGCTCATACGAAAAATGTTAGGTTGCAGGGGCAAGAAAGAAAAATAATTGGAAGAGAATTGCTGCATGTTAGTGCGAGTGCTTACAGAAGAAATAAAGCAACAGATCAAGTTACGCAAATAGAGCAGAAGCCACCAAATTTTTATTCTGTGGACGTCCTCAAACGGGTTAAAAGAGAAACAAAATTAAGAGAACTTAATATTAATCCAAAGGAAACAAATCCCATAAATAACCTGAAAGATTTAAAACATAATGTGTGGGCAGGTTCGATACATGACATTGGCATTGACAAATTTTTTGTTCATTATTACACCCCCACCCAGCTTTTTGTAAAAATTGATCGTACGTCTGTATAATATTCTAATTCCACCTGTAAAAGCCGAAATCGAAAGTCTCGCCAAAAAGTGAAAAATATTTATAATATAAAAATATGGAAGTACATGTTGGGAGCAGAGCGAGCCGACCCTAATAGATCTAAAATAAGGATTTTGGCGAATATCACGATTTCTGTCAAAACTGCTAGGGTTGTCTTGCTCCGCTCGGCGTTTTGATACACACGATAAAAAATTACAACTTTGTTACTGCCCACGACATGTACAATCGCGTTCAGGGTTATGGTAGACACCCACACAGGCTCATTTTATGGACACTAGACACGCATACAGGTACAATTTATGCAGACATACGCACACTAAATCTACACATAAGCAGATCGTCGTGTCGTATGAACCGGCTCTCTTTCAATAATATATCTAAAACGGTTGCAGAAATAAAATAATCTAGAGATAATTTATATATTATATGCTTTATAGTAAGCTCAAAATGCAATAATTTAGGGGACAACTTACGTGACGCGTTTATAACAAACACAACACTACCTTAATTTCGCCCTCACTATCATAACTCAAATAGCACAGTGGTTTATAAAGCTACACTAGAGAAACACGAAGAATGATGGTTCAAATCCCAGCCGCGGGGACTTTTTTTTTAGGTGTTTTTATTGTATTTGTACATAAATATTTGAAAAAAAAAAGAAGCAAATACCACTTACGGGGCCCAGACGCCGCCGACGCCCGCGCCGCCCGCGCCCCCAGAGCTCGGATGGCTGTACAAAGAAGGATTTTTTTGAACATACGTCTGTATAAAACATTCCAATTATTTATTACCGTCTCGTTGGCAATTTATAATTTTTTGTACCTATCAAGATTAAGGTGATGTGCTCTGTACATAAATATTTGAAAAAAAAAGAAGCAATATCACTTACGGGTTTGGGTAAACCCAGACGCCGCCAAGGCTCGCGCCGCCGACGCCCGCGCCACCCACGCCCCCAGAGCTCGGATGGCTGTACAAAGAAAGATTTTTTTGAACATACGTCTGTATAACATTCCAATTATTTATTACCGTCTCGTTGGCAATTTATAATTTTTTTGTACCTATCAAGATTAAGGTGATGTGCTCTGTACATAAATATTTGAAAAAAAAAGAAGCAAATACCACTTACGGGGCCCAGAAGCCGCCGACGCCCGCGCCGCCGACGCCCGCGCCGCCCGCGCCCCCAGAGCTCGGATGGCTGTACAAAGAAGGATTTTTTTGAACATACGTCTGTATAACATTCCAATTATTTATTACCGTCTCGTTGACAATTTATAATTTTTTGTACCTATCAAGATTAAGGTGATGTGCTCTGTACATAAATATTTGAAAAAAAAAGAAGCAAATATCACTTACGGGTTTGGGTAAACCCAGACGCCGCCAAGGCCCGCGCCGCCGACGCCCGCGCCACCCACGCCCCCAGAGCTCGGATGGCTGTACAAAGAAGGATTTTTTTGAACATACGTCTGTATAACATTCCAATTATTTATTACCGTCTCGTTGGCAATTTATAATTTTTTGTACCTATCAAGATTAAGGTGATGTGCTCTGTACATAAATATTTGAAAAAAAAGGAAGCAAATATCACTTACCGGTTTGGGTAAACCCAGACGCCGCCGGGGCCCGCACCGCCAACGCCCGCGCCGCCGACGCCCGCGCCGCCGACGCCCGCGCCGCCGACGCCCGCGCCGCCCGCGCCCCCAGAGCTCGGATGGCTGTACAAAGAAGGATTTTTTTGAACATACGTCTGTATAACATTCCAATTATTTATTACCGTCTCGTTGGCAATTTATAATTTTTTGTACCTATCAAGATTAAGGTGATGTGCTCTGTACATAAATATTTGAAAAAAAAAAGAAGCAAATATCACTTACGGGTTTGGGTAAACCCAGACGCCGCCAAGGCCCGCGCCGCCGACGCCCGCGCCACCCACGCCCCCAGAGCTCGGATGGCTGTACAAAGAAGGATTTTTTTGAACATACGTCTGTATAACATTCCAATTATTTATTACCGTCTCGTTGGCAATTTATAATTTTTTGTACCTATCAAGATTAAGGTGATGTGCTCTGTACATAAATATTTGAAAAAAAAGGAAGCAAATATCACTTACCGGTTTGGGTAAACCCAGACGCCGCCGGGGCCCGCGCCGCCGACGCCCGCGCCGCCCGCGCCCCCAGTGCTCGGATGGCTGTACAAAGAAGGATTTTTTTGAACATACGTCTGTATAACATTCCAATTATTTATTACCGTCTCGTTGGCAATTTATAATTTTTTTGTACCTATCAAGATTAAGGTGATGTGCTCTGTACATAAATATTTGAAAAAAAAAGAAGCAAATACCACTTACGGGGCCCAGACGCCGCCGGCGCCCGTGCCGCCGACGCCCGCGCCGCCCGCGCCCCCAGTGCTCGGATGGCTGTACAAAGAAGGATTTTTTTGAACATACGTCTGTATAACATTCCAATTATTTATTACCGTCTCGTTGGCAATTTATAATTTTTTTGTACCTATCAAGATTAAGGTGATGTGCTCTGTACATAAATATTTGAAAAAAAAGAAGCAAATACCACTTACGGGGCCCAGACGCCGCCGGCGCCCGCGCCGCCGACGCCCGCGCCGCCCGCGCCCCCAGAGCTCGGATGGCTGTACAAAGAAAGATTTTTTTGAACATATGTCTGTATAACATTCCAATTATTTATTACCGGCCGGCATTTAATAATGCTTAAGATATGAGCATGATATTTACGAAACACTATGTTCGAAAGGGTACCTGTTGTCTTTGAAGTTGTTTCGAAACCACTTTCTTTAAATTGATCGGCACATAACCTAGAATAACTAGACTATTTATAGGTAGTTCAGTATCCTTAATGCCATTTTCCACTTTTTTCTTAACTTTACATCACTAGGAAACTTTAATGTTCCGTTTTCTTTAGAGATAATTTAGAATAGAGAAATTTGCTCAAAGGACTCTCATAAATTTTGGAGGAAATGAATACTGCATTCAAAGATTTTTGAAAAAAGACTCACTTTAGCTGGGAAGGGCGCACAAGACCATTGGCCGCGGCCGAGGAGATAGGGTTGGAGCTGTAAAGAAAAAGTTTTACTTTAACATACTGAACAAATGGGGCTATCTAGAAAATACGTCTCCGTAAAACATAACTGCGAAAAAGGGGCTAAGAAATACTTATCCATTTAAATAATTTGCAGTTAAATGTCTGACACAACCCGCTGTATATCTTCAACAGTGATAGCATTAAGACTAGCTATGAGCTGTGAACCTTGGCAACCTACTTTACATCATAAATTCAGGAAATAGGAATCATACATTTTGGAAAATATACTAATCACTATTACACAGTGGCGTGCACAGAACTTTTTTCCGGAAAAGCAAACAGAAGGTCAAGTACGACAATAAAAAAACTATGAAAAAATTTAAATAACACTTTGAAAAAAAAAAGTTTGTATGACGCCAGGGTAGGCACTGCCTACCCTAGAGTGGAGATTTTCATACAAACTTTTTTTTTTTCAAAGTGACATTTAAATTTTTTCATATTTTTTTTATTGTCGTACTTGACCTTCTGATTGCTTTTCCGGAAAAAAGTTCTGTGCACGCCACTGCTATTACACTGAATTATAATTATTCCAAGCTTCTAAAAAAGCTTAAAATACCAAAGGCAAGGCCTCAATTACTGCAATAACGTACAATGTTTTTACTTCTTTTAAAAAAAAGTTTGTTTGTTTGAGTTCTTGCTACAGAATACCAATGTAGAACTTGGCAAGTTCTCAAAGCTAAAGTTCCAACCAGTTTCTACATTTCCAAAAAAGCAAAATAATCAAATTCAGCACTTACGGTAGGCCCGGCGCCGCTGCATCGGTGGTATTGGCAGGGCTATGGAGGAAATGTTTTATTTAAACATACTAAACAACTGGAATAATCTAGATATCATCAGCACATCATAGAATTGGGCATATTATCATCTGTCTGGGCAGAAGGTCGATGATATTTCTGTTAAAACTAGGAGGATCGCCTCGTTCCACTGAGCTGGGCTCTCCAAATTTATTTACATGTAAACCTAACACACTCCTCCATCCACTTTGCTCGTCGTCACACCTACATCTCTGTGAATTAGTTTCACTGCCCAAAGGAAACTGATCAATCTCAGGAAGAGAGCCGTTTCACTTAGTTACTTAGTTCCGCCAATATTTATATATAATATTAATAATTTTCTTATGTCATTCACTATGATGGTTCATTTTTTGATTTTTTCAATGCCGGCTGAAACCTGAAACATAACTTTTGGGGGTCAGACTGGTTGTTTTAAATTCAGAGCAATTTTTAGGAAACCCTTTGATGAGTGTGTACAATGCAAAACAGCGAATGGTCAATTATCTTTCAACGGGAGGTTCAATTCAATTCTATGTCATAATTTTATTTAGCTTCCGATAATGTGATTCCGCACATTAGTTCCGCCAATGTGGAGTTATAATAGTAAGTGATAGAGACACACATGTGAAGTTTCAGGTTTCAGTAGATTTTAACGCGCTAAGGCAGGCGGAGCCCTAGAATTACATAGGTAATGAATGATTACTTACACATTTTCTATGGTTAGGTAAGTACTTACTTAACATCACCTTCGGGGTCCACAATATTATGTTCCATTTCGATTTCATCCTCCTCCGACATGACGGACACGTTTTTTAACCTCTCCAAGATTTCATCCATTTCAAAATAAATAACCGTCGTCAGTGCTGCCAGGTCTTGTTTTTGTTAAGGGTACGTTTCGTAACGTGTGATTATCACTCGGAGCGATGCGAATTTTACCCTGCATCGTTCAAAAATCGACCTGGGTGAAACCGAGGGTAAACGAACTGTTACCTGACAGTTGCGCTAAGTGTTTAGAAACGCTTTCGGGAAATGTGAATATCGCACTGACAAGTGCGATTTCTAACTCTGTTTGGGTTCCGTTAAAATTCGCCTGACAGTTGTCATTTCGGAGTTTTCTCGGGATTTGGACAATTTTTGAAAATAGAATTCAACATTTCCGTACGAATACGGGAAAATGTGTCGAAACTGCTTCGACAGGATTATGGCTTGCAAATGCAAAGGTTGCAATGCCATCCATATTAAAAGCAATAGGTATCGGTTCAAATCCTTCTTTATTAGGTACTTTACTTAATTTATTTATTTTGATTTGAGGTTATGTATTTACTTGACGTGTGTCACTCCAGACCGTTTCAAAACGCTTTTCTCACGGGAATCACTCGCAAGCGTTTCAAAACCAGATCTTTCTTTCTTTTTCTAGTATATAGCTTTGTCTCTTTTTTAAAAACGAGTGAAATTTCGCACGAAGATCACACGTTTTGAAACGTAGCCTAAATATAAATATAAGAATGTGTTAATCTAAAACTAGCCAAATACAATATAACCTACTGAAACTAGCATTAGCGTTGAACACTCTCACGGAGTATCATGTCTTTATCCCTGACATTTGTGTCGATTCGGCTAACTAATTTGACAGAACTAAACTTAATTTGAGCTTTCTGTCTTGTTCTTTCCGTATCGAAAAGACAAAGTCAGAACGCTTAAAATAAGGTTAGTCCTGTCGAATTAGTTAAATTGTGTTTAGCAGAATCGACACTATTGAGCACCTCATTTTACATTAAGTATAAAATTATAGTTTAAAATCTAAGTTTAAAATAGCGCGCTCTGAGCCGTGGCTGTTACGACAACTGAAACATCGCGCGCTCTTAAAAAACACGTTTTTCGCTCAAACAATGTTTTTACGGTGAACTTTTCAGAAAACTATGCGCAAAAGGACTTTCTGAATTAAATTTTCCTTAATTTCCTGTAATTTTCCTACGATTTGTCATCATGTAATGTCACCTCTGATGATCTGTTAATTCCTGACACGCCCTTCGGGATTCATGTCGTGACGATATATATAATTCTATGTTTCCTGCTATCGAGGTTTCCTTAGAAGAAAACATAGGGATTTAAACCAGACTACTTCAATAATAATAAAGGTTTTTTTTAATAAAAATATATTTAATATAGAAATATTATACAAAAATTACGAATCGTAATCGAAGTCTGATTCGAGGAATTCAATGCCAGTAAAAAAATCGTCCATGTCATCATCACTTTCATCATCACTATCACCATCATCTCTTACATTAATGATAAACTGATTTAGTTCATCCTCAAGTATATTGTCTCTTTTCTTGTATTCATTTTCAATATGAATTACATGGTCTGTATATTTTTTCCAGTCATTGGGCGTAATGCTTGAAAATGATTCTATTATTAGTTTTTCCATTTCTTTAGTAGGTGCTCCCAAATTTTTACTTGCGACAATTATAATTGTAATGTATTACAATTATAATCCATGGGTGCCGGGAGGAGAGTGCGAGAGGATGCACTTTTTTTATTGCAATTTTTTTATGAAAAAACGCGACGTAATTGTCCAAACGTGTTATCTTGTTTTTATTATAATTATAAGGATGCAAATAAGTTTATATAATTATAATTTATAGCCCCTGACAATAAAATCTGCCGGCGCCCATGTTCGAATCCACCATCGAAGTATTTATAATATTTCGATAGACTCAACATTTAAAACTGCCATGTTGATAGACCATGTCTAATAAATGTAAATCCTGAAAAGTTTTATTGAGTAAAAAATGTAAGTAATATTAAATAAATCTAGTAAGTATCATGCCGGCGCCAGACATGTGTACACTTATTTGAACACTCGAGTGGCGCACTGTGTGGCACGAGACTTTGTCTATGTGTTCCAAAGTTTGTACACAGCTTTGCACTTTGCCGAGCGGTATCGGTTTTTTAGCGCACATCAAAGGAATGTGTTCAAATAAGTGCGTAGCCTGCCACACTATTTGCAAAGACCAGTTGCGCGAGCGCTGTTGTACGGAACGGTTGTGTGAGACACTACGAGCTTGATCGTTCAAAATGGACTGGAGTAACGAATGCGTCCTAGAATTTATTGAGTTGCTGCAAGGGGAACCATGTAAATATATTTTCGATATATTTTGTAGCACATGTAAAAAATAATTACATGCACATAAATAATATAGGCACACTGCGTCCACGAAATCGTCGTCCATCTATTTTGTTGTCTACCAGCATACTGTGGAGAAAAGAGTTTGCGAAGCATGTGTGGCAGGTGCGCCAAATGTGTGTACAAAGTCGTCAAAGAAGTGTGCAAATAAGTGTCCACATGTCTGGCGCCGGCTTCAAAACCAGTTCAGTAGAACCTATCAGCAATTTCCGAAATCAATGTAAACAAGAATTGACATTTGACACAGTGTGGCCAGTTCCTGAAAACGATTAATTATCACTCTCAGCTTTCATTAGACACACTTCATTCTATTTCGCAAACGGAACCCTGGATAAACATAAATTTTTATGGGTAAGAACAACAATTAAGTGGAATTTTCGACGAAAATATTACAATAGAGTTGGCAACAATTGGTCAACGGTTTCAATGCAATCTGTTCTGTTGGTTTATTTTAAACCGTTGCTTTAGGAGTATTATGACTATAGCCAACTGTTGGCTTAACGTTGGTTGGATGAATAATAATGGTTTATTATCCGCGTAGAAAGTCGAAAATTTGTACATTATCGTTTTCTGTTTAGATTTTCTTCTTCGAATGTCTACGACCAAAAAAAAGACGATGATTTCATATGAAGTTCTATCCATCAGCCTACTTTTTACACTGCTGGACATAGCCCTTTCCAAAATTTCTTTATTATTACATTTATTTATTATTACAATTTCATGTTACAAAATAATACATTTTATATCTTATTCTTTATTGTGCATACACAGAAAAAGATAAAAAAACAAGCATTGCTATTTAAAGTTGAACACAGCGGCGAGCTTATCTCTAAGATTGTTTGGATCGGTTGGTGATCATTGAACCTTGTTCCTGGTCCCTGGCCGGGTCTCCGGTATGGGTTCGGCGGCTGATTGGATTTTAAACTTTGAAGTACAAACTTTTTTTGTTACAGGTATGGATTTAAGACAAACGGACGGCAATTCTCTGGATGAAATCATGCCAAAAGAGGATTTGAGAAATGATGTTTCCAAGAAAGAAGATATTTGAATGATATTTAAAATGTTGATGGTCCTGATTGTCGGCAATTGGTGTAATTTATGAAACATCTTTGTTGAAAAATAAACTCTTCTACTTGTCTACAGATATTCAATGTTTGACATATGCGATAATATATTTCAGTAAAACATGTAAACAATCTTTAATTGTTAATATTTTTGTAATAGCTCAAAACCCTTGAGAATAGAAGTTTATTTTTCAACAAAGAATGATATTTAAATAATAATTTGTAATGTTCAGTCTAGTATGACAAATTAATGTTTGGCTCATTTGAATTTAATAAAAAACTTGCATATATAAAAATAAAAAATATAGAAACTCTTTATTTAAGTATTTAAATCCTATTTTACATGTAGTAAAACATATTATTGAAGTTTATCTTGCTTAATCTTAATTAAATAATATAATTGCATGAATAAAAACATTAATGTGTTTTTTTTCTCACAGCGGCTCCACTAATTTGAACAGAATTTTGATTCATATTATTTACTCTTATTTGCCCACTTATAATTTTCTCCCATGGTGCATCTTCTCCACAGCAGCGTAGAATATTATGCAGCACAGCAGTGGCCACAATAATAACCAAAGTTTTATCAAATTTCACACGCATTCCCATAGCCAATACAGGGAATACAGCATGTATGGTATTGTGGAGGCATAACCCGCGTCTAGGTACTACCAAATGTGCATTACCATAAGCACCAGCTTCAAACTTTATTTTCCTATAGCAGCTATTGAAAATAGTGCTATCATGTGCTCGTCCCAGCCACCTTGCTACTATATCCATTATCTTGATGTTGGCATTGCATATAGTCTGCACATTGATGGAAAAGTAATGCTTCCTATTCCTATACAATTCTGCTTCTTCACCACCTGAAGATGCAATAAGAATCTTAATCGGGTTATGTGATAAAATGCATCTTGTTCTCTTCTAATCGCCAATACATCTTTGTGTGTTATAGTAGCATAGAATCTTAATGTAGCTAGTAGTTGGTTTACTAGTTATATTGAATAGTTCCTGTGAAAAGAAATACATTTGTAATGTTTACAGAACACAGTGCTAGTTGGTTACAGTTTCAGCTTGTTGTATTTTGAAATTCTTATTTACAGAACCCAATGGAAACTGCGATGGCAGCATCACAGAACGTAGATAATAAGGTTTTGTTGAATAACTATTCAGTGAATTTTGAATTAAGTGGTCTGTTTCAATTAATTAGAAAAAGGCAGATTTGCCCCAGCATGATGGGTGGTAAGCTCTATTGCTGCACTTCCGGCATAAATTGGACATAATAAGCATGCAGACTCAAGTGGCCCCTACAGAATTTGAACCCAGGACCTCCGGATAGGGGCGTGCTATGATTACATAGCTTTGGTATGTTTATAAGACTTGGTAGTGCAGCAGTAGAATGAGAAAAAAATGAGCTGTGCTTCCGCCGTGTGCACGTATATGGCTACTTATGTTATGCAACTCTATAGTTACGAACTTACTCATAATTATAGTGTAACAAAGAATACAACTTCTGGGTTCATGCTTACCTTTCAACAAAAGCCTGAATACATTTGTTGTTTTGCTGAGGTAGACTCGAGTTTGCGTTTATGTCACGGAACTATTCACTGCTCGAGCAATGTTTCGTTAGGTATTCCTCGATTTCCTCACCGCCAAAATTGGCATTGCGGTCGTAGGCTTCCAATCTGGTAGAACAAAAAATAAATATATTATTTAGTATCCAACACGAACGTAAACGTCCGTGGTAAAAAAAAGAGGATGTTTCTACTTAACCTAAAATATTTCAAAGTTTTGTTTCTTACCTATTGATCTTTGTCAACAATACAAAAACCTTTTTTACCAGCAACAAAAGGTTTATTTAACTCGTCTTTTAACTGCGGCACCGAACATTTTCACCAGCAAAGCAAAGAAAACAAAAGTAAGTAACTAACTAAAGTAGCGTACAAAATTGTATTGTAGGTACCAAAACAATATGGCAGAGACTGACTTTCCTTCCTTCTCTCTTGTAATGTAGCGCCACCTATGGGCGAGTAGCTTTATAGTTACCTATAAACATTTTAAGGTTTTTAATTTGAGAATAAAAATGTTTGCAGACCAGATGTTAAGATCTAAGTCCGGTATAATGATATGTACGTCAGTAAAATATATTTCGACCACTAGTTGTGTAGTTATTATTCAAAAACGTGCGTTTTCGCACAAAAACCGACTTTCACGCCATCCCTTAGGGAGTTGGGGAACTAAAATGCGTCGCCAGTTTGTAATGTAATGTAGCGCCACCTATGGGCGAGTAGCTTTGTAGTAGTGTACCTATAAACATTTTAAGGTTTTGAATTTGAAAATAAAAATGTTTGCAAACCAGAACAAACAAATTTTATTCGTGAAACAATCAAAACAAATGAAAAGCTATCAATTGGTACCATTTTGATCAAAATCGGTGCGATATTGTGTCCAAGTTTACGGTAGAAAATAGTAGAATTTTTGAAATTGAAAAATTAAATGTTTGCAGGGCGAAATGTAGAATTTTTTTTTTTAAAACGTACGAAACTAACGTAAAACTAACGAAAGGAACTTGTTTCAGGTCGATCAGAGCATTTTTGAGCATTTTTGAAATCCCATACAAATTTTGAAATTGAAAAAAAACATGTTTGCAGGCGGAAAAAGACAATTTTTTTTTTGAAAACGTACGAAACTAACGTAAAACTAACGATTGGCACTTGTTCCAGGTCAATCAGAGCATTTTTTAAATTTGTCATAAATTTTGAAATTAAAAAAAAAATATTTTCCGGGCGAAACAAACGAATTTTTTTCTCAAAACAAACGATACTAACGTATAGCTAACGATTGGCACTTGTTTCAGGAAAATCGGTGCTATGGGGTGCACAACTTCACGGTAGAAAATTGGTAGAATTTTTGAAATTGAAAAATTAAATGTTTGCAGGCCGAAATGTAAATATATTTTTTTGAAAACGTACGAAACTAACGTAAAACTAACGAAAGAAACTTGTTTCAGGTCGATCAGAGCATTTTTGAGCATTTTTGAAATCCCATACAAATTTTGAATTTGTAAAAAAACATGTTTGCAGGCGGAAAAAGACAATTTTTTTTTTGAAAACGTACGAATCTAACGTAAAACTAACGATTGGCACTTGTTCCAGGTCAATCAGAGCATTTTTTAAATTTGTCATAAATTTTGAAATTAAAAAAAAAATATTTTCCGGGCGAAACAAACGAATTTTTTTCTCAAAACAAACGATACTAACGTATAGCTAACGATTGGCACTTGTTTCAGGCCAATCGGTGCTATGGGGTGCACAAGTTCACGGTAGAAAATTGGTAGAATTTTTGAAATTGAAAAATTAAATGTTTGCAGGCCGAAATGTAAATATATTTTTTTGAAAACGTACGAAACTAACGTAAAACTAACGAAAGAAACTTGTTTCAGGTCGATCAGAGCATTTTTGAGCATTTTTGAAATCCCATACAAATTTTGAATTTGTAAAAAAACATGTTTGCAGGCGGAAAAAGACAATTTTTTTTTTGAAAACGTACGAAACTAACGTAAAACTAACGATTGGCACTTGTTCCAGGTCAATCAGAGCATTTTTTAAATTTGTCATAAATTTTGAAATTAAAAAAAAAATATTTTCCGGGCGAAACAAACGAATTTTTTTCTCAAAACAAACGATACTAACGTATAGCTAACGATTGGCACTTGTTTCAGGAAAATCGGTGCTATGGGGTGCACAACTTCACGGTAGAAAATTGGTAGAATTTTTGAAATTGAAAAATTAAATGTTTGCAGGCCGAAATGTAAATATTTTTTTTTGAAAACGTACGAAACTAACGTAAAACTAACGAAAGAAACTTGTTTCAGGTCGATCAGAGCATTTTTGAGCATTTTTGAAATCCCATACAAATTTTGAAATTGTAAAAAAACATGTTTGCAGGCGGAAAAAGACAATTTTTTTTTGAAAACGTACGAAACTAACGTAAAACTAACGATTGGCACTTGTTCCAGGTCAATCAGAGCATTTTTTAAATTTGTCATAAATTTTGAAATTAAAAAAAAAATATTTTCCGGGCGAAACAAACGAATTTTTTTCTCAAAACAAACGATACTAACGTATAGCTAACGATTGGCACTTGTTTCAGGCCAATCGGTGCTATGGGGTGCACAACTTCACGGTAGAAAATTGGTAGAATTTTTGAAATTGAAAAATTAAATGTTTGCAGGCCGAAATGTAAATATTTTTTTTTGAAAACGTACGAAACTAACGTAAAACGAAAGGAACTTGTTTCAGGTCGATCAGAGCATTTTTGAGCATTTTTGAAATCCCATACAAATTTTGAAATTGAAAAAAAACATGTTTGCAGGCAGAAAAAGACAATTTTTTTTTTCAAAACAAACGAAACTAACGTAAAACTAACGATTGGCACTTGTTCCAGCTCAATCAGAGCATTTTTGAAATTCTATACAAATTTTGAAATTGAAAAAAAACATGTTTGCAGGCAGAAAAAGACAATATTTTTTTTCAAAACAAACGAAACTAACGTAAAACTAACGATTGGCTATTGTTCCAGCTCAATCAGAGCATTTTTGAAATTCCATACAAAATTTGAAATTGAAAAAAAAAGTGTTTGCGAGCGGAAAAAAACACATTTTTTTTTAAAAACGTACGAAACTAACGTAAAACTAACGATTGGCACCTGTTTCAGGTCGATCCGAGCATTTTTGAGCATTTTTGAAATTCCATACAAAATTATAAATTAAAAAAAAAATGTTTGTAGGCAAAAAAAGAAAAAAAAAATAATCAAAACAAACGAAACTAACGAAGAACTAACGATTGGCACTGATTTCAGGTCAATCGGTGCCATGGGGTGCACAAGTTCACGGTAGAAATCGGTAGAATCTTTTAAATTGAAATAAACATGTTTGCAGGATGAAACAAACAAAAATTATAAACAAAACAAACAAAACTAACGTAAAACTAACGTGTAGCAACATTTATTTTGAAATCCGTGAGATGGGGTGCACAAGTTCCCTGGAGTCACTGAATGAATTTTGGTGAGAGTTTACTAATCAGAATGGTTAGGTATTCGAAATAGAGACCATAATTATTACTGGGCTAGCATTTTTGTAAATGTAACGTGCTATTAAGTGATAAAATCATCATCGTACCTGTTAAGAAAATCTCCTTCTTTGTCGCAGCTTTGTCTTTCCTTGTTGTTCTTTTAAGGTTATCCCAACATGTTTTAAGCTGGTCGGTATTTCGTACATAGAAACTGCTCAGGGAGTTAAATTCTTCCGTGAGCATCTTCCAACCCTCATTTTTATGAGCAATCGTAACTGCGTCCGTTTTTTTATTTTCAACAATATTTTTATGTTTTGTAACCAGTTCTACCAAAATTTATTTTACACTGGCACAGAAATTGGGTCCGCGGCTTTTTTTCGACATTTTAAAACACACAAAATTGTAAAAATGACAATATGTATAGGTATAGGAATTAAAAATCACCATAAGACGACCAAACAAAACAAAATCCGAAAGCGCGAAAACAGAAAAATGTTGACGTTTAACACGACTAATATAAAAACACTCCGTCGCTCTTTCGATTTTAACACAAACTATGACATTTCAAGTCAGTGATATTATATTATTATACGGCTAGTTCCAGTGAGTTATGTTTGGAGAACGTTTTGCTTAGACGCCATGACATTTTATTTTGGTTGCCTATAAACGGAAGTCGGAGCAGTCGTTTTTGTGCACTCGATCACAGATAACATCTAATTGATGTTTGATTTAGCAACGCCTTGTTAAGATCGCTCCATAGAACGGAAACCTTTTTGACGTCTACGTTAATTTTAACGGAAGATTTGTTAATGGCTCATTAAGAATAGTTTGGTGAAATCGGGTCTAAAGTAGTAAATTCCGTGATCTGTTTGGTAAGTCAAGTTCACCATGAGTGAAGAAGACGACACTGACAGTGTAGGAGGAGGGTCATTGTAACTCTTGTAAATTTTCAATTGCTGACATTGCTATAGCGTCGCCGCCGCCAGAGCCGGTCGAACCCAACGCACCGTTAAAGATAACGTCAGTTGAAGAAATTCTTCGACAAATAAGTTGTGAAGACCACATTCAAATTTTTCAAGGTTAGTTTCAAAATTATCACTCAGTGATCGGAACCTGGGTGCGATTTAAGGCGTTATCTACACCAAAAAGAAAAAACCGGGATTCCGAGAAATTTCTTACTTGACTTAAAAATCCCGGGATTTTGGGAAGTCGACGAATTTACAACTACCAAATTTGTGTTGAAAAATGTCTCAAAATCGTATTTATTTGTTTTAGAAATACATTAGTTATAGTTAAGTTCATTTTATAATTTAAAGCACATAGTACCTAATGTACTAGAAATAGGGAAACGATCCCATAAAAAGTTTTTTTTGACTATCTTAGTAGCTTGGAGAGAGTACCCATAATTATACACAAATTGTTTACGGGCTACCCCATGAACTTTTTTTATAGTGCCTGCTAGAGCCTACCTCCTACTGTCATACTCGATAGAGCTGTTAGAAAACATTTAGTAATTTATATTTAAACGATGTACCGGGATCACGGATGCGATTACTATTAAAAGTGGATATGACTACGAATACCGGCATTTCCAGGGAATCAGTGCCATATTAACGTATCTAAATGAATAACAGGAAATGGGTTGATAAAAAAAAGTAAATAAAACGATCATATAACTCTCAGGGTATATTTTCTCTATTTAAATATAAACAAAATAAAACATCTTTTATTTAAACAATCAAATAAATTAAAATAACAATATACAGTGTTACAACATGAATCCCCGAGGGGGTGTCAGAGGTTTTCCAAGTGTAAATATGAAATACAAGTTACAGACCACGCTCGACTCGATCATTATTACGTCCCAACATGATGGGTGGGTCAATCAAATAAAAAATCACTATATTGTGTTATTCGTCATTGGAAGCTCCGCTATCATCAAGAGAATCAAAATAAAGAACTATGATTTTTTCTATACTTTTAACACTGAGTCTATTTTTTTTAACATTTAATATCCATAATAAATGTATAAATATTAAAAAAGATCACTTAAACAGTATTTGCAGAACGCGTACATATCACCTTTATTGCTGGGTTGAAGCCAAGTAGAGAAACCCGGTTCTTCCATCCATTGCCGATTAAATCGTTGCAGAATTCCAGGTTTTTTGGATGAATTAGCCATCGCTCCAAATAAATCTAACCACACTGCCTCACTGGTAAATACTCGTAAATAAACAGTCGCTGCAAACTTGTAGGTAATCCAACACAGACAGAAATAGAATTCAACCAACGAAACAAATGAATGAACAACAGAACAATAAACGAACGAAATGAACGAGAACGAGTAAATGACAAATACAACTTACCTAGGGAATTCCCCTAATATTTTGATCGGTGTTGCCAATACGGTCTGAAAAACTACCATTTGAGGTAAATCTGTACGAAAAAAATTGGAATGTTGAAAATCTGTATAAATTTCACTCTCAATTTTTTATTGGTATGACATGTTGAAAATCTGTATGGATACTGAGAAATCTGTATATCTGGCAACACTGATCGACTTTTTGTTTGGGTGAGTATATCGATACTGAACGTTTCCTATTTTTATCTGTGTTACTTGATACCCGTGGTAACACTACGCTTTGAGTAGTGTAACAGTTAAAATTAATATCCATGCCATCCATCCATCAGTAAAGCTATAAAAAGTTTCGACTTAGATCACTTTCGAAACACACGCGAAACTAAAACAAAATGGCGAACCGAATGCGGACGTTAAACCGGCGTAGGAGCAGATCGGCAATATTCCGCGAGAAATAGATAGAACTATCTACGAAGAGCACTTCTTATTCACCCCGCCATCTGTACGTCAAAATGGCGAGATCAGAAAAATTTGAATATTCCATTGTGGCTTTCGAACGTATCTTCATGTGAAACACTTCAAATCTGAAACCTTATCCCGCCATCCTCCTGATGTTCACCTCGAAACGACGTGTGTAGATTATTTTCAAAGTGAAACTCTTGTAGTAGTTTTGCTACTCGGGTTTTGCAGTTATTCTGTAGTTAAGTAACAATAGCCAGTTGTAATTGTTAACTACATAGATATGCATTGTTTTTATAGGTACGGCAGACATGGCAAGTGTTACGGAAGCAACTGTTCTGAACTGGATAGCGGAACACCCAGAATTGATGTTTAACCCTGCGACGAACTCTATCTTTTGCACCAAGTGTAAAGTCACCATAAAGCCTAAGAACACTATCTTCAAAAAGCACATCAACAGCAAATTGCATGCCGGTGATAGAAGAGCGGTAGAGATAAACTACGCTAACATGGCCTGCCCCTCCAAAATTCAAAGCGGTTGCATGTATTTGTGAAAGTATTTATAAAGCGCCACCAAGGCTCACAATGCATGTGTGCGTGCTAAGACAGACGTCAAACAAAAACAAATAGTATGATTAGTTGGTCGACTAGTCGTGTCACTAATAAGTTCATTATTATTAGTATGACGCTGCACTAGCGCACTCTTAGAAAATTACACGTCCGTTGTATTGCGCGGAAATATTGAAATTGTGCTCAAATATTGAAACTTAATTTTCGCTAGTATTTTTTCTCTTAAATTGAACCTTTATAATTTATATGTACTTATGTACATATTAATATTATTAATAATTAAATTAATATTAAACCTCAATAACATAATCTAAAGACATTTATTTTTAATAACTAAGACATCAAAATTACGTAAACATAAAATAAGTAAGTAGGTATATAAAATTAAAAATTTTAATGAGTTTTATTGACACTGGAATTAAAATTTTCTTCACACTGGCTTGATGTGTCATTTTCAGAATCGGATTCTACGTGAATAATAAAAAAAATACTTGAATTTTTATGGCCAACTTTTTTTGCAATTAGTACTTTCGTGTGAAAGACGTAGTGACGATAACTTGACTGTCTCTGGCGGCTGCCGGACTGGTACTGAAGATGAATACTTACAAGTAAATACAAACTCCTTCGTAAGGATGTGACTACACACATTGAAACAGGAATTTGGAGGGGCGGGCCATATTATCATGTATAGCAAAGATACCCAGATTTGCCCCTGCCTCCACAACCAATAATTACAAGATGGGTCACCTGGTTAGAGGCAGCATCGTACTACGCCAAAAATTTCACAAAAATAAAAGATGAGCTCTCCCATTTTAACAGTTCAGAATCCTTAGCAATAAGAAATGTAACAAATGTAATGGGTAAAGAAAGTTTGGATAACGAAATTAAAGAGATTGATGAAAATTTTAGTATTTTGAAATATTCCATACTAGAGCTAGAAAAAAGTAGTTTATCAATCAGTGACGCATTTCTTGTGTTAGATTCTGTAAGACTAGTATTAAATTGGGGTGCATCTGAAAGAATTAAGGAAAAACTTGAAAGTGTAATGGTGCGGAATCCTGATTTAGATATTCTTTGAAATTACTCCGAAAAATTAGAAAGGGGACTCGAATTCGACGACCATCACATAAAGTATTACAAATTTGCACTACTTACGTCTTCAGCTGTTGAAAGATCTTTTTCAATATATAAATGGATATTAAATGTTAAATTATGAAAGCTATATTAGCCGACGCAGAAAACTGAGAGAAATAGGCGATTTACCTAAATCAAATCGATCACCATCAGTTTCCAGTGCATCCACTAGTTCAAGCATTTCACTGCGTGAACAATTAGAAGAAGGTGAGATATCGTCGGCTAAAGTGTCAGACCTCGTAACTCCATCAGATCAAAATTTTACAGGAGGCACAAAAAACTTCACCACGAAAAATTTTGTATGAAGGTTTGTTTTGATTTTATATACAAATGCTTATAAAAATAATATTCCGAAAAAATATATTATACAATTTGCGGCAAGTGTATAAAAATGGAGTAACGAGATTTTCCTGGAAAACTAATCACATAATTGGGGAGATTGCTACAAGAAATATCCGAATACTAGAAAATAACTATTTATTAAGAAAACAAAACGACCTCTTCTGGCCTTAAAAAATTGCTAGTAGGTAATACTCTATAAACTGCATAACTGGTAGTGGTAATATCTAAACCGTATAACAATCTGAATATCCTTAATAGGTAATAATTCTAGAATCTGGTGTGATCAGACAAAATAAACAATTACTTAATTGAAAAATTAAGAAGCAATTTCTTACAAGATAATTGAAATTTTATAAAAAAAAATTAAATACTTTAGCAAATTAATTCTCCTTCCTTAGTATATTATTTTAAATAGTAATAATATCTATCAAAATGAGATTTGTACATTGTTTAAAAAAACACTTGTACTTATTCTCATATACAATAAACTTTAATATGCCCGACCGGTTTCGCTGTAAAGCATTTTTTACGGCCTTTTACAAATCCTAACTAACAAAGAAAATAATTTTAGACTACAACCATGTCTAAAAATGACGTGCATGTGCAATTGCAATTGCGGTCGCTACGCCATGTTGAGCAGTACTGAGCGGGGGGAAATACGTGGTCTGCCTTTAACAAAATGGTGGCCTGGAGTAAGGTGGTTTTCTATTTTGCATTTTAAACTGAAACGGCTTTTTTAAAGGATTTAAGAGTTTTTTTATTGGATGCGTTCAAAAATAACTATTAAAATGGTTTCAAAAAGTCAATTTGAAAAAAAATGGAGTTACGAGGTCTGACAATATGCTTTATTATACTACTCTGTGTAAAAAGTATCGGGAATTGATAAATTACAGAACGCGCGGTAAACATATCGGCTTACTTTTTTTTTGCGTAAGTTGGTAGCAATGTACTGAGATACCGCGCGAACTTTGAGTGCAATATGTCACTTAGGTAGCGTTCCGAAACCAAACACCTGTCATCGAGCAATTCTAGTCGGATGAGCAATACGTTTTGGAACCGGTCATAATGGAATAGTCTTCGGACTAACTTTGTTGAGATTCGGAACGGACATAGAGTAATATGTCAAAAGAAAAGTTTGGCGGGAAGACGAAAGTTTTGAAATATTCAATTAGATTTTTCGAAAATTTACTTATTATTTAAAATAAAAATGTTAAGAGAAGATTCTTCTGAAATAGAAGACATAGTTGCTGTTGTTGAGTTGGCGTTTAACCACTCAACCTACATTAACAATGCGATAATTATTGCAAATAACTCGGAAGATGAAGTAAGCAGTGAAGAAGAATACTTTCTCGAGGCTTCAGCATTAGACGCGGACAGTAGGGACCGGCGAAACCAACAAAGACCACCAAGGATTCACGGCTATATTGAAAATATTGTCAGACAATTTAATGCCAGAGAATTTAAGTCACATTTTCGCATGGACCCGACGACTGCAGAAGCTCTGGAAAATAAAATTTCCATCCTAATTGTTCGGCAAAGCGAGGAAGGGCGCTTAACAATCCCTCCTCGCAGTCAAATTTTGCCTGTTCTGTGGCTACTAGCGACGCCAGACAGTTACCGGTAGGTACCAACCATATAAATGATACCAAACTTGATAATTTTTTGCATTTACATACATACATATACTCACGCCCGTCTCTTAGAGGGGTAGGCAGAGACTAAAGATTTCATCTGCTACGATCCAGACACACCTCTTTCGCCTCTTCCACATCTATCAATCAGGTCATACAAACTCTTCTATTCCGGTTACTTCAATATGTCGCCATTTTGGTCGGCATACATCCTTCTAGGGCGGCCTGGTCGAGCTGTACCTTCCACTTGCGTACCATAAATTTCTTTCGTCACTCTACTTTCATTCTTCCTCTCTATAATGTATAAACCATCGAAACATTCCTTTTTATATTCTAGTCACTACATTTTCTTTCAAGCTGCAACGATCCCGTATGTCGTAATTTTTTGCATTCACAATAATCTTTAAGAATTAAGTTGATATTGCATTGGTACCATTGTTAATAATTATATTTATTTCAGATCAATTGGCCAGCAATTTGGACTGAGCAAAAGCTCGCTACACCACTGTTTTCGCAGGGTGTATAAAGCACTAAATGAAATTGCACGGAATTTAATAAAATGGCCATCCAATATGGAAAAGCCAGCAATTAAACTAAAATTCCAGCAGTTGGGTGGGTTACCTGACATAATTGGTGCTGTTGACGGCTGCCAGACTGAAATTGATGCACCAGAGGTAACTTTCTTCATATTTCATACTAATAAAGTTACTATTTCGTTTGCACTCAATTAATGGGTGAAAAACTTAACGTTTGTATTTATTGTTTAGAAGGTAAAAAATTAAGAATATTGTGCAGTGGCTATTGGTCACAATAATTTAGTTTTTCCTTGTAATTAAATTAAACTTTGTCAAATATGTAATGCGCACCATTATTTAGAGACTGGTCAAATCAACCATGACAATACTGAATTAGAAATGTTTTTCTTTAAATAAAAAATACAAAGCCGTTCACTTTTCACCGCGTTACTTGTATTGAGCGTTAATCCAATTCGTTGTTTCTAGTCTCAACCTGATAATAATTAAAATTTACTTATCTCGCTCCTCTCAATTCTTTTTCAGGAACATCCAGCTGCCTATAGAACTGGCAAAAAAAAAAACACGTAATTCAGCTTCAAGCAGTTTGCACTGCTGAATTGATGTTTACTGATGTGTTTGCAGGTATGATTTGTTTAGGTAGTAACCAAGTAAAAAAACACCTTAGTTGTATTCAAGTTACAACTGTTGTTTTTTAATTTTTAATATCACGTTGCCTTTCGCAGGGTATCCAGGTTCGGTGCATGATGCCCGTGTATTTCGTAATTCGCCGCTCGTCAGAGATGCTCCCACTTTATTTGAGGGCAATGATTACATTATTGGAGACAAAGCATACCCCTTGCTGCTATGGTGTGTTCCTCCATACAAAAATTTGGGCAATCTGTCAGAGGTAGGAAGATTTTAAATCAAAAAAGCCGCTTTTACAAAGATCCCAAAAAATCAACAACTACGGTTTTAAATATGTTTTAAGTGTACATAAGGTTCACAAATGAAAAGTATTTGCACTATATGTATTTCCATCATACTTCATCTTACTTATTCTGAAGTCATTGCCTATTGACATATAAAATACAATTTTATATGTTTACTGGGGTATAACATTCCTATTCTCTTTTACAGGCTGATGTTAATTTTAACCGTCAGCTTTTAAAGACGCGCCAAGTTATTGAAAGGGCATTTGCCCTTCTCAAAGGCAGATTTCGGCGGTTAAAACACCTGCCCATGTTGAGGACTGATGAAATTGCCCCCACCATAGTGGCAGCCTGTGTGCTCCACAATATTTGCCTGAAAGGTATTGCGGGGGCACAAGATATAGAGGACTATATAGTAGAGAGAAGAGTTAACCCCGCGCTGGCGATCAACAACCAGGAAGAACTGGACGAACCAGAACAGGGGCCAGCTCCTGCTGCTGCTTTCAGCAAAAGGAATTTTTTAAGAGACCTTATTTTCAATAATTAAAAAATAAAAATTTTCATTTTAAGCTGGTCATTTTATGTTCCATAAAGCCTTTCATTACATATAACTTTTTTTAAACGGTTCTTTAACGGCTCACATTATGAAAAAAATCATGGTAGGTTTTTATTTATAATATTTTACATATTATAATATTGACAGGCCTGCTGAAGCAACTAAGCAAGGAATATAATAATTATTTTGCTGTGTTGTGTGCAGGAATATAATGGAAAACAATTATGACTTTTATAAGGAATGCTTACAGGACAAAATCATCATAGGAGGGGTTAAGAAAAGACTAATATTTTAATAGAGTTACCTGAATTTCAATACACAAATTAATAAAGAACAATACAGATTGTTAAAGATAGTTGAAAAATGACAGCTCTAGTGCCGAAAAATATTTTTTGAAAATTAAACGAACCATTTCATTCTCTTTTACAACTTTAACTTGTAAACTTTTATTCTAAACATCATTATCTGAGGGCACGGCAGTGCCCCCACCAAGATGAGCCAAAGGAAGCAGGGCACTAGGTTTTGTCACTCACTCACTCGCATGACCATCAAAACCTCTAGGATACTTTCTGAAGTCCTAGAAAGCTGAAATTTGACATGAAGGCTAAGATTGGCATAAAAATAACCAAAAAATTGAGAAATCTGTATCTTTCACCCACCATCCCCTCACAAAGGGTGGTCCGGTTCTGCATTATAAAACAATTTCTATTCCAAACTTAAAAAACATCTCGATAACTGAAATTAGGTAGGCAGCCCAGAATTTGCAAACAAACAAAAAAAAACTGTTATTTTCACCCTCCAACCCCATAAAAGGAGGTCCTAAAGGTGTCTATATAAATGTTCTTACAAAAAGAAATGAAATCCCTCCAGAAACATTTTATGTCAAGCAGTTTGCTAAGCAAGACTCACAAGCTCATAACGCTTTCAATGTTAAAAAGTTTTTTTTATTATTTATTACCCTTAATGTACATTTACACAAAAACATGAAAGTTATCAGATCCCCACGCATAGCTAAGCCCCTAACTCTACAAACCTACCTACATCTTGGTCAAAAAGTGTATGACTTGGCCGTCTAAGGGCAAATAGCCGCAAATGTTTTTTATATCCTTAAAATCATTAAAGGCATCTGATTAGAGCAGGATAGAGAGTTAAAAAAACAAACGCATTAGAGCAGGACTGAGTTTTAGCATAGTGCAGCCCCTTAACCTGCTACACAAATAATAGTATCATTATTACATGGCTGTTAGTAATGAGCGGGCGAAGGCGGACAATCAAACCGAACGCAGCCTGAGCTTTCTCGTTTATGAATACAAAATTAAATACTTATGAAATAATTATTTAAGTGTATCTAGCACGAATAATTTCTATTAAGGTTTGCATTGTTTCCCTTTGGATCTTATTTGCCTCCACCATAACGCTCATTAGGTTTTCATGGCGCTGTGCACGTGCTTCTTCTCGGCGTACGGAATCCTGTCGGAACCCTTCTGCCCATCGCCCAACAGTCCTCTCCATCCGTGTTGGTCGTCCTCTTAAGCGCCCGGTTTTACCTTGTTGCGCTATAAAAAACATAAAGGCAGATAGGTACATTAATAATTTTATAATTTTGCTTGCTACCGCCGCCAGTCATAAGTAGGACCAAAGACAATATAATCACTTTGTTTTTAGTAAGACTAGGTACAAGCATACAGTACCCAGGCGGGCGATCAAACTGATCGCAGCCCAGAAAAACTACTAGTATATTACTTATATATTACTATATATATTACTAGTATATTACTAGTATAGTACTTATTTGACTAACCAACCCTGCGGTCCGAAACTAAAATCGATTACGAAAGTATGAAGCGAATGGCTTATATGATCCATTGTAATTCTATTTCGGACCGCAGGGCAAATTACCCAGTTTTACGTCATACGTTATTTTGCGACTTATTGCAAATTGGCAACCTGACAATTTTGTTTGGCGATACCTACGTCGATCGGTACAAAAGAAAAATGCAATTTTATTTCCTGAAACCAGCACGAGAATCATAACAGTACTGCGTTTGTGTAGTATATAAAACAAAAAAGCATTTGACAGTACATAATTCAATGTATGTACCTACCTACCTATATGTTATGCCACGGACATAAAATTAAAGGCCTACCAAGGAACGAACATAAGTTTATTTTCGTTAAAATAATTAAACTACAAAAATTATTTACATACAAACAAAAAATATACACAAAAATAATATTGTTTAAGAGGCTACGTAAATTTTATTTCAGGCACTCTTGCAAAAAAACGCGCTGTGCAAGAGCATTTGACTCAGGGTGTATTCAGGGCAAAGCAGAAAAAAGTAGGTATTTTTATAAAATAAAAATATAATACTTAGCTGGTAAAATTTCCAAAATCAAAAACCTAGGTAGTAATCGTTAAAATCCACTTAGTGGAATATTTTTGAATTCTGATGATTTTATTGAAAATACCATGCAGTTTACAGATTAACAATACAAAACAGAAACTTGTTGATACTTACTTACCTACCGAAAGAACCAATAATATTAGAAGAAAGTGTGGATATGTTATAGGCGATCCGCGAGTGGCACGTTAAAACTTGGCTTATTTGCCAACCTGAACTCAATATCGCCTCGGCGTCAGCGCATAACGACGGACGTAGCACGGAACGACGCACAGCCACATAAAAGTCTTGTCTCTTTACCACGTGTCAATGCGACAGACATTGCAATACCTACTACGTAATTGACTGAAGTCATTTATGTTGTGTGCCGTTTTAGAAGTTCGAATCTTGTGTAGGTAACCTATCTACACTTTCTTCTAATATCATTGGAAAAAACGATATTCCATCACCATTATACTTATATAGCACCTTAAATAATTGCCTTTTGCGAAAACCAAAATTGAAGCCTGGATGACTTGAAAATTTACAGAACAAGGTGTTTTCCTGATTTTCCAGGGCTATATACCTACTTACGTTAAAGTACATGGAATTGGGCGATTTAGGCTACCTACCTGAGCGTCCCGAATCGGCGACGACTTGAGCCGTCCGTCACGCACGTCTAACATCTGGCAACCCTGGAGCTAGCTTTCTTTATAAATTTTATTTAGAAATTCACCTCTCCTCCATACTCCATTCCATACCACATAAATAGGTACCTACCTACTATTTTAACCGATAAACCGACTACATGGGTGCGTGCTGTGATTATTTTGTGAATTGTGATTGTTCTATCAACAGAAAAGTTCAAAGTAGACGCCTACACAAGACAATAATTGTGACTCTTATAACTTATAACATTACATTATAATTATATCTTCTATAGATAAGATGCGCATTTTAAAAACAGAGGCTACGTACACATGGTCAAATAATTATGAACAATAGGTAGGTAATCGTAATGTATCTATTCTGCAGGGAAAACCTCGATGTAGAGTGACAAGAAACTGCTTCTTCGTGACTTCAAAGAAGCAATTTGAGTGCACAAAATAGGTGTGGGAAAAGATATGAAAAAAATTCGCGTCGGCGCATGGACAAACATGAATAACAATATATTCACCAGGAGCTGTTGCCTGGGCTACATCAGGAACTGGCAGAGGATTAATGTCGGCATCAGGAACTGGTAGTGGATTAATATTGGCATCAGGAACTGGTAGTGGATTAATGCTGGCATCAGGAACTGGTGGTGGATTAATGTTGGCATTAGGAACTGGTAGTGGATTAATGCTGGCTCCATTATCTGCAAACAAAAGTTTTCGTTTATATTGGATACTTTACATACAATCTTTTGGTAATTTAGGTTATGTTATGACATCATTTCATGTTTAGTTTCTATCAATATGTTCTGTAGTTTCTATCTATTTTCCTGCAAGTGCACTCTCTTGCACCCCCTACCGGTGTCCATTGTCAATAATCACCTGAAGATGAGTGTGAAGCCCGTTGCCTGGTGACCAGGTTAGTTAGGTGGTTAGAAGCTGGTTGTGAATGATGGACTGCAAAAAAAAAGAAGTAAGCTTTGTTTGGAAAAAAGATGCAAACACAGAGAATTAGGTAAGAAAGTTGTGACTTACCAATCTCTTCTGGGATTGGCCGGCTAGCAGCCAGTGCAGGTGGTGTTATTTGAGGGCATGTACGGAAAAGACTATCCAATTCCCAGTAATAGTTACAAAAGTACTCTGGCACCCAGTGGATGTTCGGTTTTTATCCACGCAGGCAGTATAACTTTGCTTCAGGTATTTAAATCTATATTCCACCTGCCTGCTTGTGAAATTATACCCCTGAGCCTGCATTTCCAATGCCACCTCCTCCCAAATCTGCTCATTTCGCTCACTATTATTTTCAAACCTCGCCCTTTCCTCACTCCAGTAGTGTATTAATAAAATAGTAGCTGAATTAGTCCACTTTGAAGGCCCTGCAACCAATTTGAGTAGCTATTAACGTATTTACAAATCAGCCTTAAGAAGAACTTGTATTGTATTTTTAGTTAAAGTTAACTTTTTTTTGTTTTTGACAATTTCTACGATTTGCTGACAGCAGCAGCAGAAGCTGGCTCCTGTTTTGGTTCGTCCAGTTCCTCCTGGTTGTTGATCGCCAGCACGGGGTTAACTGTTCCCTCTACTATATAATCTTGTTCCTCCGCAATACCTTTCAGGCAAATATTGTGGAGCACACAGGCTGCCACTATGGTAGAGGCAATTTCATCAGTCCTCAACATGGGCAGGTGTTTTAACCGCTGAAATCTGCCTTTGAGGAGGGCAAATGCCCTTTCAATAACTTGACGCTTTCAATTACCTAGCTAGATGAAGCCACAACAAAGATAATGCGATGAAATGTAAACAACTTTGTATTTATTATTTAAAGCAATAACAATTATTATTCACATTAATAGAAAAACTAAATTATTGTGACAAAAAATATAAAGTTAAGTTTTTCACTTTGTGCAGCGTTACTTACACAATTACCACCTGGTAACGCTAACTAAATAAAAATAAATATTGTCGATCTCAAATCATTGTACCCTACCTTTTCCACCGTGTACTACTTTGACGCACGACCAGCGCCGCAGCATACATGCGCGCGCATCATCGATTCCCAATATGATGGAACAATAATATCTGACAAGAAGTCAGTTGCTCTTCCGCCCGCGCTGTGATACCTTCTAACGCACGCGTCGTACTTACTACAAGTAATTACCGTATGTAAAGTGTACAGCTGTAGTTCATGACCAGCTTCACATTTCGCTAATCCGCTAAATGAACTCCCTATATAACCTGTGATAACCGTGTGTGGTGTGTGAGGACTTGATTACGGGAAGAAGAAGCCGTCATTTTGGATGCTACCTAAGGATCGTAGCTAATTGCAGCAGACACCATCAGGTTAGTGCACGGTTTCCCGTTTCCTTCCTCTCAAAGTCACCCATTTTTAAATTGAGATCAAAATTACAAAAACTTAAATATAGGCGAGATCACCACCATCAAATAGAGTTAAGTTATTGCTGTTAAGATTTTACTTGTTTTTCTTTGTTTTTTATATTAAGTGAGATTTATTTGCATTTCTTAGTACTTTTTTATATTAGTTAAGATTTTACTTGTTTTTCTCTGCTTTTTTATATTAATTAAGGTTTTAATTGCTTTTCTTATTTTTTTTTTATATTAGTTAAGATTTGGTACTATTTTTCTTATGAAGTTAAATCATTTTGGTAAATGAATACTGTAATAATTATTATGTTCATGTGAAAAGACTTGTGTTTTATTTTGGCATTCATCAAAGTTGTAGGATATATTTTATAATGAGTGGTGTTTTCACATTTAATACCTGTCCATACTAAACACCATACAACTTAATTATTTTGCAAAACGGAACAACATAAATCAAGTTTTACCCCAAAACATGACATGTCCCAATATAATTTTTTACCAACGACACACTCTTGAAAAAAATATCAGGAAGATATTGAAACATATTCTGTTTTGTGGTAAAAGTTCATGTAAGTCGATCTGTTCTTCAGAATAATATGAGTGCCACTTACAATGGTTTGAAATCAAAAAACAATGCCGTGCCTTATGCTTAGTCCACACGTGCTTGGTTATATGCATAAGCTAGGTTCCTACAATTGTCTCTATTCACTCATCATTGTTGTTTTGATTAATGATCACTAATACTTAGGTAGTATTAAATTAAGCTTGTTAAGTTTTATTGAACAATTCCCGATAGTTTTTACACAGAATGTAAGTAATTATTACGAAACCCTTAGTGAGCGACTCAGGATCGCACTTGGCTTGTGCATGTACTTCCAACCACTAACACAAACTCGTTGTGATGTTTCATAATTTCATAATAAATATATTTTTCATATTGTCTAGAAAACACCTCGTGGCTCAAGAATAACGTAAAACCCTGGGAAACTGTTCAAAAGAATTGGAAAGAAACTGGAGAATTCTGCTTGAATAAAATCAAGGCAGGCAAAGGCAAGATTGAAAACTATTTCAACGATTTTCCGGCCCTACAACAGCAGCAACTCACTCGTAAGTATTTTGGGCGACTTTAAGAGATTTTGACAGTTTTGACATATCAAATTGTGTTGCCATATAAAAAGTTTACTCTGTGATCATGGGACACGACTTGCTTGACAGACTCTACTGATCAACATTGTTTTGTTTACAGCTACTCAAGGATTTTGATCACATGTTTCCTGAAAAAGGGTGCAATTTATTTTCAAAAATGTTATTGAAGAAAGAAGATATTATTCTCAACTACGCCAAGGTCAAACAGAAAGCTACCCGCGACAAATATGTAACTTACACGCTACGTGAGCTGCTTAGTTTAGTTGACGGTATGTATTTACTAAAGTGGATTAATTTCATTTTATTTTTCTTTGAATTTCTGTAGTTTGATTTCCTTAGATTTATGTACTATTTTAACCTAATACTTTACTGTTACAGATACCAATCCAGAAACATCAACAAATATAGCTTTGATGGTGCTGCCATTGGTGATAAACGTTTCACCGACCCGTAAGCAAAAAAAACCAACGTAGATACCATCGCGTGCCGAGATAAGCCAAGGGTTCGTCTCTCAAGTTGTCAACGAAGGCGAAGTGACAACTATAATCCTGGAAAATACGGAGAAGTTGAAAAAAACTTGGACGCACCGTACATCCGTGGGCTCATCAGCAGCTTGAGTATGGAAAGATCATGTAGTTATCAATAACACTCTTTACACATTTCAAAAATTTATCACGTTGATTGCGCCTTTAAAATTTTTCGAGCGACAGGCGCCTATTACCCTGAAGAGTCTGAGGACATTTGGACAACAATCCAAATAAGAATGTACGGAATTACAACAAAATTTGACAGAAAGACTGATTTTTTAAGTTTACCTAACTTGACTAATAACAGTATGTTTTCTTCGCTAATAACCCATATAAGAATGTATTGTAAGTCTACGCCTACACATTCCGTTTTTGTCTGTGGTGAACAAGATTGCAATCGTCAGTATTATTCTTCTGATTCGTTTAAAAAACATTTGGTTAGAGAACATCAACCATCTTTCGCTAATCATGAGGAAATACATGCAAACCACGAAATAAATAGTACTATTCAAATTCAATCACATGTATAAAATTTAGGGTTCACTACGCTTTCCCGAAACACGCTTTACCTTGTTACATTTCTACTATGACAACTCACCTTAAGATGAATTGAACTAAGCTTCATTATGACAAATGATATTACACCGATGCTTCATTTCACCTTTTGACATTTCATTATTGGTTTATTTTGCTTACAGTTCATTACTTCAAATGATGTTTCACCTACGTGCCATTCGAACAACGGTTCGTTTGATGATTTAATATTTTATCTCACTATAGGCTACAGGCTAGGCAGGTATTCGTATTGACTAAAATACCTAAGTATGTAATAAATGCTAGAAATAAGGGTAAGACCTGACTGCGACGGGGACGTGGAGGTATACTTGATGTGAAAGGTATGAGAAGAAATGTGGGGAAATGAGGGGAAACGAAGGGAAAGGAGGGGAAAGTGGAAAAAAAATCTTATTCCGGAAAATAAAAAAGAATACTAACAGATAAATCAACAACATAATTGTTTTGTAACATTGAAACAATAAATTTCGCACTACAAAAGAATTTTTTACTGATTTTACAAACCCAAATAATCATCATTAAAATAAATCATAGAATGTTTGTTGCATTTACAAATATTCATATTTGTTTTCTTCTTTGTTACAAATCGACATGGTTAGCAATTGCTCGCAGAAAATCAAGAGTGTCCATTTTAGTTTTGTTTTCGCATATTTTTTCTATTGCATTAAATCTTCTCATTCCCTTTTTTCTGGGTGGTGTTTTTTCTACACTTGCGTTGGATTTTTCAATTGCATGATTCGTTGACATTTGCTCCTTTTGCATGTATTGAATCGTAGTATATACTCCAAATCGTGTTTGACTCAAAAGTCCGTTCCATCGCCGATGCCAGGCTTCTATTTTATTTTGGGTTCTTGGGAGATGTAATGTGTTACTTCTATGAACAGACCACAAAGTAGGAGGAAAAATCGGAGAGCTTCTGGTAACAGATACACCAGTCTCTGTTACACGCAAATGAATTTTACCAACCACATAGTATTTCTCAAAATACGCTACTACTGCTTCTGCTTCTTCCGGAAAAACATTGTCTTTGAGCATTGTAAATGCTTCCAAAATCTCTTCAGGCGGTAAGTAAGCCAAAGAAATCATGTGACGTAATCTCAAAGAGAAATCACTATCTTTTCCATATTTAGAGGCTAAATGACAGGATTGTATTTTGCGCCAGATATTTTGTCCGAAATGGAACAAACAACCATTGTGTGTGGCGTCCGGAAACTCGATTTTTATGACATTTAAAACAGCAATTTCAAAATCTGTCACGATATGTGCTGGATTTAAAACACAGTCAAACTCAAGAGCATATGATTTAAGCTCTTTGAAAAAAGTCATATACGATTCTTCGCTTTTATCAGGTAAGAGACAATATACTACCGGAACCATCTTTCTGCTCATAGCGTCGTTACCGACATACGCATGTATCGAGTATATCTGCTTAAATATTACTGGACAAGATTGGAAAGTTCCATCCATCTGCCAGGAGGAAGAATTTCGCAAAATTTCAATATTCTTCCTCGTACAGAAAATTAACATTCGCTTATTTTGACTATACGTCACATCTCGAGCCAGGAAGACCTCCCCTTCAACAAACTGTAATGAAAATAAAATATTGAATAGTAGACTAAACTAAAAAAAAAAAAACCGGACAAGTGCGAGACGAACTTGCGCACCGAAGGTTCCGTACAAAGTTGTAACGGCCGTATCTTTTTTTAACGTTAACTTAGAAGCTTGATGTTTTCAGAGCTTCAACGGACCATAGACTTAAGTATATGGTTTTAATTTCAACTCCTACGCATTTCTAAATAAACGGTCTTGACAGACAGACAGACAGACAGACGGACGGACGGACGGACAGACGAACGGTCGGTCGGACGGACAACAAAGTGATCCTATAAGGGTTCCGTTTTTTCCTTTTGAGGTACGGAACCCTAATTAAATTTAAATTAAAAAGTAGATAAAAGTTAAGTTTAGTTACTTAAGTTTCGGTCATACTCACCATCATTTCTTCTGGAACGTCGATTTCATCTAATGTTTTAGGTTCCACTGGTATTTTCTTTTTCCTAGTACGCCTTATAATTTGGCGTAAAGCATTTTTATTTGGTACACTGCATGCGCTGCTACTCGGTATTTGCGCTAAGTTATTCTGTATGATCTGAGTAGGTGCGGAGAAGCTACTCGCAGCATCGCGTTTCAATCGATTTTTGAGAGTAATTTCATCAGATTTCGAAGCACTGGGCGAATGAGAATGGTCACTTGGAGGGTGAATTATCGAGTGCCCTTCACCGACAGTAAACTTTGTCATCACAGAACTTCTACACTGTTTAGATTGCTTTTGAATACACTGCCAATAGAACTTGTCATTGTTTTGCGAGTTTACATGAAACTGATAACCGTTCAATATTAGCATATCCTTTCCGCGCACAGTTTTTTCAATTATAATATCACATCTGGGAATGCTAATATTGTCAGTCATGATTATCAAATAAAAACACTTTCTGACCGGTAAAATAAACTAAAACCGACAATTCGTAGTGTAAAAGTACTTAGCAAATGCCTACTACACCGAATTCTTACATTCATTAGTTTAACTTTTCGCTACTACCCTCATTTTTTTATGTTGTAGGTAGTATTGCAATATCTGTCTGAGTTGCGTTTTATTTATAGAATTTAGATAAGAGCCATTGGTGATGCGATAGTAAGTGTAAATAGTACTTCGATGAAACATATTTCGTAGTATAGTGTTTAGGTGAAACGTAGCACTGAGCAAATGGTTCAAGGCATAACAAACATTCTATGAATTAAACTTAAGTTTTACTGTATGGTCGATGATTCGTCATAGTAGAAATGTAACAAGGTAAAGCGTGTTTCGGGAAAGCGTAGTGAACCCAAAATTTATGTATAATGTTATATACGTAGATATATTGCATCGCCACTGCAACGTGCGGTAGGCAAATAAACCAGTCTACACTCAGCCGCTGTTTCATTGACACGTACTTTACACTAGCGACGAGCTGTTGCGAAAATTACCGCGTGTGTGTGCACATTATCTCCATAAAAAATGCCTATCGGTTATATTGAACCATATAATTTAGGGAGTAACAATTGAGACACTTATATTCGACGAGTTCAACAATTTATTGCATTGAATAACATCGCCGACGCGTTAAAAGTTGCCACGTTAGTGACGGTAGTAGGCGTGGAGTGCTATGAATTAATGTGCGATTTGTGTTCTCCAAATACTCCAGAATCTAAGTCATTTCAAGAGTTGGTTACGCTTCTGAAAAGTCATTTAGAACCTGATCGGTCTGAAATTGCTGAAAGGCATGTTTTTAGGCAGCATACGCAGCGTCAAGGAGAAAGTGTCCGCGAATACCTTCAATCTCTAAAACATTTAGCCAAAACCATGCCAAAACATGCAATTTTGGAGATAAATTAGAAGAGAATTTGAGAGACCAGTTTGTGTCTGGTCTGTGCAATGAAGACATGAGATCGAAGATCTTTGCTGAAAGAAACGTAGACTACAAGCGCCGTGGAGTTGGCGCAGGCGCTGGAAGCGGCGGAGTGGCACGCAGCATTGGCGTGCGCCCCGGGCGCGCGCGCCGCCGCCAACGACACACGGCTTACGACGGATCGGCATATCACAGACAGGTATATAGATTAATTAGTGAATATAGGTCACTCAAGCAAGTGATAATCTTAGTAAAGTTATTCTCCAAAAGTCGTAGCATCTGTCGACGGTAGATTGACGAATGACCACCCTGCGGTCACCAAGAACGAACGGGCGTTGAACCGTACGCGACTAGTTGTCGTGCGCGGGTAATTTCGCTACTAATAAATGTTTGTCTGTAACTATTTTTTTTTATTATTGAATGTTAAATACTAAATTAATTATCGCGTTTTAAGTAACGCATCGTTACAGTATCTCGTCGTGCACATTGCCAACTAGGCAACCATTTAGTGACTTTTGTATATGTATCTCGTCGTGCACATTGCCAACTAGGCAACCATTTAGTGACTTTTGTATATACAGGGTGGAAAAAATTTAAGGGCCCTGGAGGGGAACTACCTTAAATCCTTTAGTTAGCTCATTTTACTGAAAAGAAACATTCCTTTATTTTTTAAAAGAAACAAAACTGCATTCAAAGATATTCTGAAATTCGCTTGTCTCACCCGGGAATCAAACCAACTAAAAATTAAAAAAATAAACCCTCGCTATTTTATCATACGAATCGGTAGGATTATTGTTCAGAATAAAATTTGTCTAATAAACATTTGGTCTTACACTCATCTATTGTACGAGATACTCATGAAATTAAATATTTATTACAAGTTCTTTGTTAACAATACCTAGTACTGTTCACTTGTAACAAGTAAATGACACTTTATAATTTTCTTATCTCTCTTACATCCAAATACATCGTATGAAGTACAAGCTTGCTAATGTTATTTATCTTAAGTACCTTGTTGAATACTTCAATAAGAAAATCGTTAAATGGTAATAATAAATGTATGCAGAGCACAATTACTTCTTGCAATAGGCGTACTGACGAAAAGTTTAAAAAAGGAACGTATTTTTTTTTGCAACGCGGAGCAACAAACTTGTAGTTCGAACCATAACTTTCAACATTTTTAAAATCGATAAAAGTATTCGTTCGAAATTTAAATTTTGTTTTGTTTTGCTTTCATTCCGTGCTGTCATTGTGTAATAATGGCATATAATTATTACTTTACAAGTGAACAGTACTAGGTATTGTTAATAAAGAACTTGTAATAAATATTCAATTTCATGGGTATCTCGTACAACATATGAGTGTAAGACTTTAGTTTAGTAGACAAATTTTATCCTGAACGATAATCCTACCGATTTGTATGATAAAATAGGGAGGGTTTATTTTTTTAAATTTTAGTTGGTTCAGTTCCCGGGTGAGACAAGCAAATTTTAGAAGATCTTTGAATGCAGTTTTGTTTCTTTTAAAAAATAAAGGAATGTTTCCTTTCAGTAAAATGAGCTAACTAAAGGATTTAAGGTAGTTCCCCTCCAGGGCCCTTTCATTTTTTCCACCCTGTATATGTATCTGGGGATGCACAGTGCTTGGTTTACTAAGGAATAAAGTTAATTTTATCTGTATCTATCTATATACAATGGCAAGTTTGGGGAAATTTTTTTTCGTTGTGTGTGTAGCTTTTACTTTTTTGCTTTTATAGGCTGTAACGCGACCGCTTCTTACAAGAACCGACAAAATATTAGCGTTGGTTCCTCGAGCCGGAAAATCATCTGATGATGGAGAATCTTCAAATTCTGACGATGAATTTAAGAACATTGCACCTCATACATCTGATTCAGACGATTCTTCTATTGCCCCGTCTATTCCTTCGTCACTCGAAAACCTCCACCTTCTCTCGGATGATGACCCAGACATCGATGGATTAGCAACTGCTTCTGTACTAAACGAGACCACGGTTGCATCGCCAATAACTCAGCAAAATAAAGCACTAACAAATAAAATACAGCATGACACACATCCTATTTTTCAAGCAGCCCTGTCACCGTGCTCGCCCTCAATCTCCAGCAACTTCTGTCAATTCAACACAAACTAAAAGACCTAACGATACAAACATCGTAGAAGCACAATCGTCGTCATCTTCACCTGTGGTCACGGCTTGGTCATCTAACACTAACATCGCTAATCCAAAAAGACCTAGGTCAACAAAAACCAGTACTCAGCACATCGAACAAGCTTCTCCCTCCCCATCTTCTTTATCTAAAAACAAGACACGATAATAAAAAAAACAGATTGCCTAAAGCCTCCATGCCACTGCATAATTACTAGCTGAAAAATCAATCGATTGTATTACCACGGCAGCTGATCCCTCCAGGGATGCGCGTAAGTAATGAAACTTATTGATCTCATCCATGTCGTCACTTGAGTGAATTAGGCTAGTAAATGTGTCATGGAATTCTAACCAATTCTCGTAAGAACCACCAAATTTTGGCAACTGAATAGTAGGGAGCTTAACGAGCTTGTGATTACTAACACGAGTACCCTTTTCACTGCTAGCACACTCCTCACTACTCTTATTGAACACACTTAATACATTCTGAGCAGTAGCCAGTGTTTTATAATATTGCGACTCGAATTCGGCACGCTCGTTTAACTGTAAATCTACGGTTTCCACTAAACATTCCAACCTTAATTGTACCTCATCATATTGATCATACAACGACTCAAGTTTATTCATACGCAATTGCAATTCTTTGGCGTCCAAAATAGTCAAAGACTTGATATTCTCACTTAAAGATTGAGTGTAGTTAGCGAATGCAGTTAAGCGTCTCTTGAAGCTTCCTCGTTTTTTTATTAACTCCCCTTTCTCTTTTTCGGTCATTCTGGGAGATGAGTGCTGTTATCAACCTGGAATTTATACAACACAAACCGTAAAACAACTAAAATAAATACCTACACAACTTATCATTAGGGAGTTGTTTGTGAACAATTTAAAACAAATAAACAATGCTTAATATTTAAACCAAAGACGTAAGTTTCAATAATTATTAAGTTCTTAGCTTTTGAATGAAAATGGATAATTAGTAAGTGCTTATTGCACGTACTAAATCATCAAGTTTACGTTTATTTGTTCACTTTTAAATAATATGAATGCATAAAAAACAATCGGTGCGATAACACGGCAAACTACTGAACTATACCAGTAAACAACAAAGCCTTTGTCTCTCAAAACCTAACACAAATAATGACTTTATAATTTTATACGTAAATAGTTATGTAACGTGAAAAAACATTCGATATACCACAGTTATACATTAATAAGTAAAATAATGTAGCTTTAATGCTAACTATACTGTAATAAGTACGGTTTTTTACTTAATAACTGCAGAATACAAAGATAAGTGTCTTTGTCACAATGCAATAGGTACCTACCTACGTAAACAGCAGTAAATAATTAATAGGTATTTCAGTAAATACTAACCTTATAAGTGTAGTAAAACCTTGATTTATACTAAATACTACCTTTTTGAGTGCTGGGTTATGATAAATTATAAAAATCTAGCTTTAACACCACTTTGCTTGATAATTTGATTAAGTCACTATGCCGGTTGATGATTTCTTCCACAGTTAACTTGATAAATCCACTTTATAACGATGATTTCCACAGGATAACAAGTAATCCTTGTTATTTTCACATCCGGCTTCGATCCAGGACCATGTTCGGGATTGAGTTGTGGGTTTTTATAATAATAAACTTGAATTAAAATTCTGGAGAATATTTGCACGACTGTATTGACCTTTAGATCGGTAATAAGTGACACACTGTTGTTACAATCAAACCATCGTTCAGAACGGAGATATGTTGCTTGCGGAATTCATCAGGCGCTTAAACAGTACATCCCACTAAACAAGGTGTACCCATAAAACGAAAAGTGTGATAAGTGGGCAAACAATAAATTCACATACACAGCAGAAATCAACGAAAAAGATTTTCCAGATGAAAATGTGAAAACACCTCTACAATATTTTCAATATTTTGTGGATGAAGATGTCATTGAAATGATTACAGAAGAGACCAATTTGTATTCTACGCAAGGACTTCATTGCGATTAATCTTCTTATGGGAATCGTTAATATGCCGGCATATACTAACTACTGGTCACAAGAGTTTCGATACCGTGAGATTGCCAATGTGATGTCTTTGAAAAGATTTCAGCAAATACGACGCTATATACATTTCAACAATAATTTGCTCGACGATGTTGACGGATATTACAAAATTAGGCCCCTTGTTGAGAGAATTCGCGCTAATTTCCTGAAGGTTGCTCACGAAACTAAGTTCAGCATCGACGAGATGATGATGCCATACAAAGGAAAAAAAGCCGGTAATCGCAAGCAATACATAAATCTAAACCACGAAAATGGGGCTTTAAAATATTTGTTCGTGCAGGAGTTTCAGGGTTTATATACGATTTCGTTATATATGGCGGAGAAGATACATTCAGATATCGCCATTTCTCACCATACGAAATAAGTTTGGGCTTAGGTGCAAAAGTGGTTATTGCTTTGTGTAAAACAATACCTGATCCAGCTTGTTGTGCTGTGTATTTCGACAACTTTTTTACAAGCCCCGAACTTATCCATTTCTTGCGAAACGAAATGGGTATATTCTCATTGGGCACAATAAGAGCAAACAGATTACGAGGCGCCGAAAAGAAACGGTTGACAGATAAAGTTTTGAAGAAAAAGGGTAGAGGAGCATACTCCCGGGTCGTGTGCAAGACTAATAAAATATGCATAGTGAAATGGCATGATAACAAAGTGGTCACTGTAGCCAGCAGCTTTGTTTCCGAAAGTCCTGTTGGAGTAATACTACGTTAAGATAAAGAAACGAAAAGAAAAGCTGCCTTTCCTTGCCCGGAAATAATAAAACAATACAATGCCCACATGGGAGGAGTAGATCTGGCAGACATGATGTTCGCGCACTACAGAACAGAATTAAAAGGACATCGATGGTATTTGCCCATTGTGTCCCAAATTCTCGACATGTGTGTCAACAGCAGTTGGATTTTGTACCGTAGAAAAATTTGTACCAAAGGCAAACCCATAAAACAACTGTCCCTGAAAAAGTTCCGGCACAGCATTGTACAAGGTCTTCTAAAATCTGAGAGACATCCAAAGGATGTCCCACCATCACCACTAAGGACCAAACTTATAAAAATACCTGCTACACCCAGACCTACATCTGATATAAGGTTTGATGGTTTTGGCCATATGCCAACCTTTGGTACCAAAGGCCGGTGCAAATTTTGTACCAAAGGGCAGACCACTGTCAAATGTCTAAAATATGATATGAGATTATGTCTGCTACCTAAAAGAAACTGTTTTGTAAGTTTTCATAGCAAGAACTCTTCATAGTTTCATAAGCGCAATAATTTTATGATATTCATTTCCCATTACACGTATTTTCATAAGTTTACCGCCTTTATTTGATTGATTCTATACAATTTTTTATTACCCAACTTGGTAATGTATGTGTGAGCATACATGTTACGGACGTAGTAGTTTTCTGTTCTGCTTGGTAATGTATCTTACAAGATACATTCAAAATTACAAGAAGTAAAAAAATAGTACATTACGATACGAGAGCGATGAAACGTTTTCTGACGAGTGTGAGTTTGCGGCACGAGCCGAAGGCGAGTGCTGCAATCACACGAGTCGAGAAAAAGTTTCTCGCACGCGCGTGCGTAAAGCGGTCATTTTACGCACGGTGTGCTATAAAAAAATTTTTTTTATTATTTTTCTGTCTATCAAAAAGTTATCAAGATGCAATAAAATTAATATCAGCCAAAAATTTCACACTAAGCATCACTGCCAAGAAAAGGGTTAACAACGCCATAAAATGGCGCTTCATAGTTCCATCAGCACCTTGGTGAGAAGGTTGGTGGGAATTAATTGTAAGGATAATAAAGGATATGTTACGTAGAATACTCGGTAAGTCCATTTTAAACTGGATAGAGCTTTCGACAATCCTATGCGACGTTGAGTTAGTCATAAACAGTCGACCATTAACATACGTGTCAACTGACACAGGTGCACTTCGATTATTAACACCCATGGATTTTATTAATCTTATATGACAGTCAACAACAAACTGTTAGTCTACAACTCTATCATCAAACCTGTTTGGACATATGGTTGTCAAATCTGGGGTAGCACAACAAGCAAGTCAAATCTCCAAGTCATCCAAAGAGCGTAAAATAAAATTCTACGAATTGTATCAAAAGCACCATAGTACTCTCGAAACAGTGAGATTCACGAATACTTAGAAGCTCCCACAGTAGTCGAAGAACTAGAGAATCGTGGGATAGACTATAGAAAGAGACTGATGTGGCATTCTAACCCGCTAGCTGCTGCACTAGTGGAGACATCAGATGATATCAGACGGCTGAAAACGGCACATATCATCAGTAATTGAAGAAGAGATGCCTGATTTGTGAATCAGCATGCTTAAATAAGAAACTCGCAGATCCCATCTGATTATTGTCTACAGGACCGATTGCAGATTACGAAAAAGAAAAAAAATATATATCGACGAGCGATGTATTTGACTTAGATAAAATTGACAGCAAAAAACTCAACATCAGATACCGTTATTTACAAAACCTTCGGTGTGAGTTTCGTGAAACGTTTCGAAAAGAATACTTAACTTCTATAGTTAGTAAGAACAAGCTAAAAGGCCGTGTACACCAACCTCAGGTAGGTGATGTAGTTTAAATAGAATCCAATGCAAAAAGGATCCATTGTTAGGCGTCGTAAAAGAGGTATATGTTAGAGTTGATGGACTAGTTTTTTCAATAAATCTTTTACGTTATTTTACCGTTGTTTACGTGGTGGTTCCTGTAAACCTCGTATAACAATAAACCCAACACACGTCAATTTCAGGAAATCTACGAAAAAGTATTGGGACACTTAGAACTTCGTTCTTCTCTCTCAGGAAACTATATACCTCTAGACAATTTTCCGATACTCACGTGCTCATCAGCAGTCGACAGTATAAATCGAACTGTTAACAGAAATTTACTAGATTTGGATAATGATAACGAACAAGATTCTATTAATGTTATAATTATACAATGGTGAAACATTTGAAAAACATAAAGTTACACATGGAGGATCATGCGCGTGAGAGACAAAAAAAAGAAAAAGTACTACTCATTCAAGAGAGATGACAGCCGAAGTAAATGTAGAAATATTGAATAATCTTTTAAATAATGTACGTCATTTTACTAAAGATATAAATATATAGCTGGATGGGTGGTGTCGCACTGCCTTTGAGGAGGCGGACAAACAGTTGTAACAATAATTAAACACGCAACTTCAGCAATGACAATATTTATTAAAGGATAAAAACATAATCATGGGTTCGTAATCCCTACACACAGTCAGCCTCCTTATTTTACCAGACACGGGTAAGCACTCCCCTTGTTGGTAGATATAGGGTGGAGTCCCGATAGTGTGATCCATGTAACGTCGATGTCCCGTAGTGGTGCAGTAAGAGGTGCAGGTCAGGGGTCGCAGTCGGCGGAGTCTGTTGGCGTCGATGAAGAAGATATCGATGCGATTCGGCCCAGAAAGTGGACCCTGGAATGCAAATCAGACGCGTTAGATCACAGCTATCGGTGTGTTTCTACGCACCGCCACAATACCTACAGAGAGACCCTGTCCTAGCCTGAAACTAGTTAAAATAAAAAAATGACTACATGTTAAAGTGGTGGATACTTTACGATGAATAAGGATTGGAATGTGTAATATGTTACATTATTAATTAGGTTATTCAATTGACACAAGACATGTTGACAATATTAAAAATGTATCTATGGTAGGCATAGATTACATAAAGAAGGCTTTGATGCCTTACCACTACAATCTATAGCAGCAAAAAAAGCACAATGACAATTTAAAACAATGTTCAGCAAAAAGCGTAATGTTTTAAATGAGAATATAACTACAAAGTGATGAGATGATGACGCAATAATGATACAGCAAAAGTGTACGCGGCCATCTTGTGGCGATACCGTGCCGGCTGCACAATAGCCAAAAGCTTGTTTAGCAGGCAAGGCGTTCAGACTTACCCAGAAGTGGGGGAATACACTGCACACAACTATTACTCGTATACTAGGTATAACAAAAGGTATACTACTTATAAAATTTTGGTAGAAAAACTAGTAACGATAGTTAGACGTCCGTTTAAAAGCGGAGGATAAATTTATAAGGTGCGGCGGAGCAGCGCACGCACACCTCGGACACTCGGATAACGGTTCGAGCTAAAATGGTGAGTGGGGATCGATCCGATCGAGTGAAACAATGGGCGAATACTCCGGTAGTGGTGTAGTCGCCGTCGAGGTTTTGGAGGCTAGCGAACGTCTATAAATCGGTTATTGATAAACTTTAAAATCCTATATTAATAAGATTGAGGTATTAGTTTGATTTATTAAAATAAGCATTTACCTCAGGCGTAAAAACAATCAAATGTGATGTATGTAATTCGGAACTTATAACAAACGAAAAACTAGGTTTTTATAAATTAATAACACTTAAGGATATGGGTGGTATGTGCTACCCATCCTATGATTTATTCAAAATATGCAACAAAACTGAAAGTTCCATTAAACTATTTATTAGAGAAAATAAAACCCCACATCTGGTTTGTGAAAAACAAATTATTCGATTGAAACTGAACGTAATAAAAAAAATATTCAAGCAAACATTCTATCGGGCTTGGTAACTCATTTACTAGAGCAACCTGTTACGTGTAATCATAGGACACATATTTTTAAGAGCGATAATTGATAAGTATTATGATGTCCGACTTCATTATTTACATAAAACAGACCCAGCAATATCTAAAACGACAAAAAGACAGAAACGAAACAAATTATCTCTTTTCGAAGGTGTGTAAAACACTACTACCTAAAAAAAAAACAATACATTCGTCAGCGATCATAAGCTTTAGGGCAAAGTCAAGGACGTACCCAAGGGGGGGGTCCTAGGGGTCCGGACCCCCCCCGAAAAACATTTCTAATGTCAAAATAAATTCTTAAAAACAAATATTCCGATCTGCGGGGCAGGCGGGTACAGGTGGTGGTCGGGCGTCATGACGAATGTCGCATAGAATACATTGATTGCGATAATATCAAAGCAGGGAGTTGTTTCCGCGCGCTCCGGCGGCGGCCGCCTACCAAACTTTACACCCCCGCCTGCATCCCGCGTCCCGCCCGCCCCGTCACGCTCCCCTCCTCGCGCCACGCCGTGCCGGGCTGGTTGGTCCGAGCGACACCGAAAATAACCAGTGGTCAGTTCACCCGACGCATTGTTCGTGTGTGCTTGTGTCATCGCATCGCGTTCGGCTGCTGATCCACCACGGTCCACGTTGACCGACGACGACGACGGTAACTAGCTGATTAGGTGGTTTTTTACTAAGTATAAGTATATATTTTTGGCTTAAGTTTAATTTCTCACCAAACAAAACCTAACCTAAAATTAAAGTGCTCACCAAAAAAAGGATAAATGCTCTCCAAATCCGTATTTTCATCCGTTTTGGTGAGCCTTTTTAATAAATTCCTTTTTTGGTGGACAAGTTTATTTTATTTGGTAGACTTTTAAATTGTTGCATTTTTAACCTTAATCTAATTACGCAATGTTTATTTGTATGTGAAAGTAAAAATATCAAAGACAAAAATGTAGCAAAAAATTTAAAACTTATGAAAAAGAATAGAAATTTCACTAAGTTAATTGATCACTCAAGGTACTGTTTTCTAGTTATCTGTGAATTTAAGGTCAAACCACTCTTAAAGCAGCGCGGTGCTGCGCGGCGATTGGATTTTTCCGACCACCACACCGCGCAGGCCACTTAGTAGTTAAATATTGCATTTTAGGTTTTGCGATCTTTTTATTTTTTGGCTGCGCGTTTACAAATTTTTTTGATAAGTATTTGTATACTAATTCTTTTATAATTGTCTACAGAATCTAACGGGTACCTACATTCAATGACGAAAAGATACTTTCCATAAAAATGAAACGCATTTCTAAAATAAGCGACTTTTTCAAGCCGAAAGTTGCTAAACTTGAGGAAAATATCAACAAATCTGAAACACCATCATTATCAATATCAAATATTGCAAAACAAGACAGTATATCTCTACCGACAACTGATTATTTGGCTTCGCTACAGAATGAACCGGGACCAAGTCACCCATCAACTTCTGACTTATCTAATACTTGTTTCAATGAAACAGTTACTGCGCTGGAAGTCCCAAATAAACACGATATTGGATATCATATTTTAACATTAAATGAATCGTCTAACAAAATCGTACCAGACGCGGTGAAAACGACTATTATTGGACTCACTAATCCAGAAAAAGATTTTAAATTCCCCGCTAAGAATGTTGGTGGAAAAATGTTAAAATTTCAAAGCAATTGGACTGAAAAATGGAAATGGTTATTATATTCAAAACACTTTGATGGTGCGTTTTGCAAATATTGTGTCTCATTCGGCAAAGATTTCGTTGGAAAGGGCCAACATCAAAAAATAGGTGTTTTAGTTGATAATCCGTTCGTTAAATGGAAGCACGCAGTGGAGAAATTCCGTGATCACGAAAAATCTGCCTATCATAAGGAAGCAATAACATTAGCAAATAATTTTTTAGCTCAACAAGCTGATTCGACACTTTCTGTTATCAGTCAACTCGATTCTAACCGAAAAAAGCAAATTTTAGAAAATAGAGAGGCTATTAAACCGATAATAAAAACAGTAATATTTTGCGGACAAAATGAAATCGCACTTCGTGGTGATGATGAGAGTTCTGATCTTTCCAAAACGTTAGATGCCCAAAGTTGTCGAGATGGAAAATTCAGCGCTTTACTAAGATTAAGAGTGGAATCAGGTGACAACAAACTCAAAGAACATTTGGAAAATGCAAAAAAAAATTCACTATATACAAGTCCTAAAATTGTCAACGAAATTATTGATATCTGCGGTAAAATAATTCAAACAAAAATTGTTAAAGATGTAAACGAATCAGGGTTTTTCAGTATCCTTGCAGACGAAACTTTAGACGTATCAGGAATCGAACAATTTTCTTTTTGTGTGCGATATGTTGATATCAAGAACAAGAAAGTGGTAATCAAAGATGATTTTTTATGTTATATACCACTAACGGAAATGACAGGTGATGCGATTACAAATATGATGCTAAAAATATGCGGAGAACTTGGCTTAAATTTAGAAAAACTAATTGGGCAAGGTTATGATGGTGCCGGATCTTTCAGTGGTATGTTCAAAGGCGTACAAGCACGAATCCAAGAAAGATACCCTAAAGCAATTTATGTTCATTGTGCCAATCATCGTTTGAATCTTGCACTTAGTGCAGGTATGACAACACCTTGTGTTAAAAACTGCCTACAAACCGTAAAGGACATTTGCAATTTATTCCGAAATAATTCGTTAAATGGTCATATACTGAAAAGTCACATTCAGGCATTAGTGCCAGAGACAAAAAGGACACGATTGATTGGTGTTTGTGAAACGAGATTTGTGGAGCGTCATAACGCCATTATCGTTTTTGTTGAGCTAATTGAACCTATTGTTATTAGTCTCTTTGATGTCTCGGCAACAGGAAGACAGATTGCAGCTAAAGCGGAACAATTGGTATCAGCAATGAAAAATCCAGCATTCTTGATATCTGTTTTGGTATGTGAGAAATTACTGAGTTATACATTGACGTTGTCTCAGTACTTACAAAGTCCTAAGCATGACCTAAGCTCAGCATTAACTTTTGCAAAAGATGTCATACATCAGGTCCAGAACTTACGAAGCAACATCTTAGACGAAGAATTTAGAAAGATATTCAGAAAAGCTGAAAATCTTTCCAGTGCTCTGTTTGGCATTGAATCTATCACAATTCCACGAGTAACTGGCAGACAAGTACACAGAGAAAATTATCCAGCGGATTCACCGATGGAATATTTTAAAAGAAGTATTTTCATTCCGTGTATAGATGATCTTCTTGGAAGCCTGAAAAGTCGGTTTGAAGGCAGCATTGTACAAATTTTGACAACGCTGGAAATGTTATTGCCACATAAAATATGTGTTGAGAATGCGCAAAATCTGTCAAATCTACTTCCTTATTTAAATGATGTGTCTGAGGTCACATTGGAGACTGAATATCACTTATGGGCTGAAAAATGGAAAAATGCAGATCAAACTTCAATGGAAAGAGAAGCTATAGAAGTTTTAGCTAAGTGCGATGCTGCATTTTATCCTCATATGCATACGCTACTAAAGCTGTTAGCGTCGCTTCCTGTTTCTACCGCAAGCGTTGAGAGATCATTTTCAACATTGAAAAGAGTAAAAACATATTTACGCAATAAAATGGGGAATGAACGTTTAACTGGGTTGGCCTTGATGTCAGTCCATTCAAATCAGACCATTTCAGTGGATGATGTATTAAACGAAATGTCCTTAAAACCAAGACGATTAAATTTAACGCTGTAACTTACAGAATATAAGTCACAATATAACATTATATCATCCACTGAAATGCTGTAACATTATCTTATAATTTTTTAAAGATATTTAATAAATATGTGAGATCGCGGTCAAGCTGCCCTTTGTTGGCGAGGTTGGAGAGACGGAATCGCCGGGTTGGAGTTCATTCACCTTAAGTTGGACAGCGGTTTGCGGGGCAGTTCTGGTAGAAAATGTTGGCGATTTACAAGTATGTGACGTAGATTTTATTTTTAACCTCACATTATAAAAGGTGGCTTGGACGGAATGTTTCCAGGACACTTAGATTTATGACCTTTCTAAACGAAGTGTTTATTCTCCTTTCTGTTTCATTTGATAACCTAAATTGTAAAATTTCATTGTTCCGTAATTTTTCCTGGTAATACCGGATGGTGTACCAGACGTCTTATTCAAAAGATTATGTCGACAAATATTATTAAGATGGATTCACGGCTCCACTGAGCTAGATTTGTTTGGAATTTATTTTCCTTGTTTTTCAAGTTTTCTTTCTCTTAAAGATTGTTTCTTTTTTTTAATGTAGATTCACAAGATTCAATGTAATATAGTTACCTGTGGTTAAGGCGGTACCTAACCCAACCATTTTGTTCACTTAAAGGTTTTAGTAATGACTTGGTAGAATTTGTTCCAATGTAATATTGCTAACTGAAGTTAAGGCGGTACCTGACACAACTATTTGATGTCCTAAAAGTTTTAGTAATGACTTGGTAGAATTTGTTCCAATGTAATATTGCTACCTGAAGTTAAGGCGGTACCTGACACAACTATTTGATGTCCTAAAAGTTTAGTAATGACTTGGAAGAATTTTGTTCTAATTTATTTTCCTTGTTTTTCAAGTTTTCTTTCTCTTAAAGATTGTTTCTTTTTTTTAATGTAGATTCACAAGATTCAATGTAATAACCCAACCATTTTGTTCACTTAAAGGTTTTAGTAATGACTTGGTAGAATTTGTTCCAATGTAATATTGCTAACTGAAGTTAAGGCGGTACCTGACACAACTATTTGATGTCCTAAAAGTTTTAGTAATGACTTGGTAGAATTTGTTCCAATGTAATATTGTTACCTGAAGTTAAGGTGGTACCTAACTCAACTATTTACATCTTAAAAGTTTTAGTAATGATTTTGGTAGAATTTTGTTACAATGTAATATTGTCAATTACATCTTCAATCTTGTGAAATTATTCATATTTTTGATAAAGTTAAATACACTTAATTGTAAAGTACCTCGAAGTTTTCTTCAGAACCTTTTTTCCAACTATTAGGTTACAATTAGGTCACTTTTTAACTTTATTTGTTAAAGCAGCACGACTGGTGGAAAAGACCGGGTACCAGCCGGTCGTGCTACTTTACACGATACCTACATATGTATATACTAGGATAGAGTACGCTTATTTTATCGTTATAAGTTGATTATTTTGTAAGACGTGTCCTGATCTCAATTTTATAGCTGTATGTGATTTTATTAAAGTTTCTACTTCCTCGTGTTTTAATTAACTTAGATATGTAGAAAAATAGTATATAGAGTATATAAATAGCTAGTTATTCTCGATAATTGTAAATAAAATAGGTTTGATTAAATAAATAATAGTGCAGTTGGGCTCTATCAGATATTGCCGCGTTAGGGGGTATAAAAATCAGTCCGTCTCGCTCACACATTTCCTTATTCACTCGCACAGTATAAATATACGGAGATCCTATAGAGAGCGAATAGTATAAATATAGACGCGCTCCAGAGCGGATATTCATTCACATTCCGACCTTCTTACTATCAACTACAACAAGAAGCAGTACTGGCAGATCTCAACTGGAATACCAAGTACAGAAGCATAGTTTCATTGTCGCCAGTTCCCAGCAATCCTCCGTCCGTCCTTCGACGATCCTGTACGAGAACGCTCCCCGCGGTTGGTCGTACGCTCTGCTATTCCAGCAAGCCCGGCTGCCCCGCACAATATGGGATAAGAGATTACCTAACCAAAGACATAAGAGAAACCCTGGTCGAGCTCCTGGTATTGTCTCCATTTAACTATTGCAGTGCGGTTTATGGTTATCGAATATGTAGGAAAACAGCAAATGCTATACAGAGAGTTCAGAATGCGTGTGTGCGGTTCTGTTATAAAATACAGAAGCGCGCTCACGTCACTCCTTATCTAAACGCACATAAAACTTTAAACATGGAAGCTAGAAGAGTTGCATTTGGCTTGCGTAATCCAAAAAGTTATTTGGAAACAGTGTCCCAATTATCTCTTTGAAAAGCTAAAATTTTTGAAAAATGTTAATTGTTTTAGAACACGATCAAAGGATAAAAACCTATATTACACTCCTTAACATAAACTTGCAGGATTCCGAGGATGTTTTTCATACCGAAGTGCAAAAATATGGAATAATTTACCACCGCCCGCCCTTGAGACAAAAGTGCTCAGCCCATACATTTAAGTTTAAGTATAAACAGTACGTATATCTAATGAAAAAGGCATGTATTTATATATGTAATATATGTAGTATATAGGATGGGATTTGGTCGGCCGCCTGGATTCATGCTGGGGGCTCGGTTGGTGATCATTGAACCTTGTTCCTGGTCCCTGGCCGGGTCTCCGGTATGGGTTCGGGCGGTTGATTGGATTTCACCTTGTATAATATATATTTTACCTATAATTTAATCGTATATATATTGCTACATAAATGAAATAAACCTTTAATCTAGTTCATGTACACTTATTATTTTATTACATATATTTTTATAAGATTAAATTTTGACTTGTGAAACGTGTATTATATATACCTACTTTGCAAAATAATCTATTTGAATTTGATTTTGAAAAGCAAATGGACACTGGACATTTGAAGCATCCTTGGAAAGCCTACAATGCTTAAGACTATACACCCTACTAATAATTCTATATCTGTATGTACTAATTATCTTTTTTTGTTTTTGTCTTGTTACGTGTTATAATGTTATTTAGGAACGCACCATAGAGTTATTTATCTATGACAGATCTTCTTGTTTGTCTTTATCCGAATACAGGATTCTGAAGTAAACACATTTTATAAACTAGAATCTTTTATTGAATAGACCAAGCACAAACACAATACATGGTGTCAGAAGTATAAAAATGGATCCAGCAACTGTTCAGAAAATATTAGAACAGCAGAACAAAATTTTGACAATGATGCAAGGAGTGATGGCGGACGCCCCACTTCGAACAAACAAAACGCTGCTGTGAATATTGACGATCTCAACATGAGTCGCGTGCATGTTCCGTAGCCAGCACCATTGTCAATAGAAGGTGATATGTTCGACAATTTTAAAACATTCCAAGATTCCTTCGAGAATTACGAAAATATCACAGGTATGTCAAAATGGCTACCGGAAAAAGATGAACCAGTTTGTTGTTAGCGGCAATCGGAATCTCTACTATGAATAAATACATGAATTTTGAACTAAATTCAGAAGATAAGAAAAGTATCAACCCTACGTGGAGTAAAATTGGAAAAGCTTTACATCCAAAAATAAATGTGACATTTTCCAGATACCAATTCAACCTAAGGTCTCAAAGCTCTACTGAAAGCTTCGATGAGTTTGTCTTGGACCTAAAGAAAATGATAAAAATGCGTCAAGATTGCTAAGAAGCTCATTATTAAGGCTCAAGGAGATAAACAAGATATCTGGTTTGCTCTGTTACATCAACGAAACATACCTACTACAGAAACCAGCCCGGTGCAGAAATTTATGTCAAGAAAAACTAGAACTAGTATACCAACACTTGAGTCCCAACTAAAGCCAAAAGTTATTGAAAATATACCAGATTTGATTAAAAGAAAGCAGAGCTACAGCAAGAAATATTATGACAAAAAAAGTATCGGCCTAAGGGAATTACATCAAGGACAAGCAGTATATGCAAAACTATACCCTGAAAATGACAAGAAGTGGTACCCCGGAATTATTAAAGACAAAGTCTCCTCCAGATCCTATTTATACCCCAAGCCAGAAATCGAGAGTATCGTTTGACAGACACTACTTTCATTTCCCTGAATAATGTGGCCCGATTTATTTCACTAGTGTTTGCATGAAGTGATGGGTTCGATAAATTAATTCGTTCAATAGTATAGAAGAATGACTAAATTCGTTAAGTCAAGAGACACATTTTACTAATAACGACGTGATTCCAGAAATATAATATGTTGACTAATATGATATTTGTGATTAATCAACATGCTTAGCATACGTCCTCCTTGGAATTGTTTTATTAAACGATTTTATTTAGTTTGCCCTGTGTGTTTATTTATTTGGGTCAAATCTAGTAATTGAAATTTGACCCCCTTCCTGTTGAAATTTGGTACGCACCTTTAGTTCTGATGACAATATAATTTAGTACATTCATTGTCATTGTAAATCCAAGATGGCCGGCCCTACAAAATGGCGGATTAAATATTTTTTGACTACTTCCTCAATATGGATATCAAATGAAAGGGTTTGATATTTGTTTTTAGAAAAAAATCAAACATTGAGAGAGCGGCAATGAGCCGTTTTCCTTGACAGCTGTCAGTTGAGTTTCATCAAAATAAACAAGAAGGCGCTAGTAGGTTTCAGAAAACGAAGTGTCAAGTTTATGCAGAGACCATAAACAAACTAGAGTTGAGTCAGACTATGGTGTTCGGTACTTTTTCCTGCACATTATGTAAGTTTTAGTTTTGTGAAAGTAGTATTTCCTTCTGGGTAGTATTTAGAACACAAAATGCGTACGTGTGCCGATGTAGGTTGCAATGATAAAGTACATCACACTTTAGACTTTGAGAAACAAGTGGATTAAAGCAACTAGGGTAAATATTAAACTAAAAATTGGGCGACATCTGCGAAAATATTCATGCTTCTGTTCTGATCATTTCACCATTTACGATTTCAAGGAGAAAAAGCGGTTTTTTTTGCACTTACGTAATGCAAAAAATCGCTTTTTCTCCCTCTGAGTGGGTGGCAAGTGTTTTAATACGAGTTGCCTCCAACGAACTACTAGAGTTTGGCAAGCGAGTCGTGGCACTAAGGATTTTTACAAATTCTTTATGTGGCAACATTTTCGAACTGTCATGTCAAACGTCACAAATCTGTTTTGTAACCTATCGTCTTGTGTATTTTTATCAAAATATTCCGAAATTATGTCGAAACCGATAAAAAGTGGCGTGAGAAGTATGTTGTATACTATGATAAATAATTACGAACAAGTAAAAAGTGAATTCAGTGAAGCTGCGATGGAAAAACAACGCCTTTTGGATGAAATCCTGTCCGCATCAGGTACTATGACCAAACGTTATTGAAACTTGACGGTATATATTTTTATGTTTCTATTTTTTCTTTTACTTAGCTAGAAATCAGCATTTGTTCTTTTATTCTTTCAGCTCGTGTGGATGATGAAGTTAGAAATTCAATTCAAGGTCTAGTTCTGGAGTTACAAAAAAGTCAAGAAAATGAGATGTTGAATTCAAAGTCACGATATATAACACAAATCAGCACCATGACAGGTAGTAAACTAAAAAAGATACCTTTGATAATATCCAATTTCTTGATACTATCTCTGTAAAAAAATCTGACTAATCAAAATACAGGCTTTCGCCTAGTTTGAGGTACGTTCTTAAAGTAATCTGTTGAACTGTGTAATTTCACAATGAATAAAGATTTGTTTTTAATGTACTTAGCATTAGTTAAAATATATTAGTTAATATAAAAATAACACTACTACTAGTTAGATCGTCCTTGAAATATTATGTACTAGTTTAAATACTTTGTACTAGTTTGATGGTCCTTGAAAAATTTTAATTAACACATTAATCCGTTTTATTTTACAGGAGTAAGTGTTAGAACATTACGACGAATACAAAAAGAAGGTTCTATGAACCAAGGTGAATGGAATACACCAGTTAAAAAACGACCACGGCAACCGACAGTGTCCAATTTGGATGATTTTGATATTTCTGTCATAAGAAACAAAATAAACGAGTTTTATGTTGTCAAAAAGTGTGTTCCAACCTTAAGAAGCTTACACATGGAGCTGCAGGATTCAATTCAATTCTCTGGAAGCCGGGAAACGCTGCGACAACTTTTACATAAAAATGGCTTTGAATTAAAAAAAAATAAAAATGAGCGATCTATTCTTATAGAAAAATTTGAATTAGCTGCATGGAGGCATAGATACCTGAGGACCATTCATCAAAAACGCCAAGAAGGAAAACATATTGTTTATCTTGATGAAACTTATGTCCACCAAAATTACAAACCCAAAAAATCATGGCAAGGACCATCTACAAGTGGATTAGTGGATAAAATATCTGCAGGAAAAAGACACATTATAGTCCACGCAGGATCAGAAAAGGGTTTTGTTCCTAATGCTTTATTAGTGTTTAGCACAAAATCGAAAACGGCTGACTATCATGATGACATGAATAAAAACAATTTTTTGAAATGGTTAGAAGAGAAGCTAATACCAAACCTGATGGAACCCTCTGTAATTATCATGGATAATGCGAGTTACCACGTAACTCAAATTAACAAGCCACCTACAATGCACAACTTGAAAGCTGACATTCAAAAGTGGCTTTCTGATAATAATATTTCGTTTGACGAATGCTTTACAAAGGCTGAGCTCTTATGTCTAGTGCAAGAAAATAAACCAACTCCTCTATATGAAGCAGAAGAGTTACTGAAACAGCATGGGCATGAAGTTTTAAAGTTGCCTCCGTATCACTGCGACCTCAATGCGATAGAACTTATATGGAGCTTGGTCAAACGAAAGATTGCAAGCAAAAATTTGGGCGTGCATGGCACTCACACCGAAGAATTAATTCGAGAATGTTTCTCAACCATCACCGCAAGCGACTGGAAGAAAATCACTGACCACATAATTAATGTGGAAAATGAATATAAAACTAGAGACAGAATTACAGAGACTGAACTGGAACCATTTATTATAAATGTTCGTGAAGACGATAGTGACAGTGACGATTCCCTCTCTGGTATTGAGTTTCTCGAATCTGATTTTGATTATGATGAATAAAATGTTATTATTTTTAGTACTTTGTATTTTTTAAACTTTATATTTCAATGGAAGTTGAATAGTGCTCCAATGTGTGTTCTCTTTCTATGGAAACCAATAGCGAGGTTGTGAGCAGGCAAGGCTATGAATAAATGTCATTATCATTTAATATTTTGTTAGCTTTTTGTCATGTCAGTGGTTTTAGCAGAAATTTAAACTCATTTCAATTTCTGTCCCGGCCGGGAATTGAACCCGGGACCTCTTGCATGTTGACTACTGAACCACTCAGGTCGTCTGACAGCACGCACCCACAAAAGAAAAAAAGCAGTTCTTATAATTTTAGACAATGTTCATAAATAACTAATTATCAAAACCGTTTTATCCTGGTATATTGAGTGTTGTCTGCTTAAGATTTTTCAAATTTGCCGCCGTTTTCTTGTGCCACGACTCGCTTGCCAAACTCTATAACAGGACCGTTGGTAGCGGCTCTGTACCTTTTGTTTAAATTAAAACCTATAACTTTTAATAAGATATATATTTTTGATTTCTTAAATATTTCTTTTTAACTTATTTGTTTCACTCCTACTTTATGACTAAGGTTCGCTGTCATGGATTTCCATATTTTAAACTTATTTTTAAATTAATACAAAATACCTACTTGTCTGCGACTCATTACACTACACAGAGCAGAGATTTACCTCCTCCTACCTCACATACTTACCTCCTACCTTTACCTCCTTGATGCCACAGGACAATTACAAAAAAAAATGGCTCATTACTTTGAGTGGATTGGTAGGTGCAATAGCCGCCATCTTGTTTTTAAGGGAGGTTCATTCGGCTCCTTACCACCGGTTTGAGTGCACGAATGTTTTCATTGCGGACGTGTTCTGTTGTTAAGTTTTCGTTGAGTTCCTATTTGTTTTTTTGTGTATTATCGGTTAAGTTTAGTTACGTTTTTTTTGTTGTGTTCTGTTAAGTTGTATTTGTGGTTATTGTTAAGTTTGTTGCTTACTTTTACCGTCGGGATGGAACCTCAACCGGGTTCATCCAGAGAACACAGATTTCCTTCTCCCTAAAAAAAAACGACGAACGTGTGCCTTAACCATGACTGAAAAAGAAATGATTCGCAACGTGTATAAATACGTATTCCACCTGATATTGTCAACTTTATTATCAGGGGAATGTCCGACCCAAAAGGAATGTTCAATCAAAACTGCCGAGATTTTGGGAATATCGAAGTCCTCTGTATATAGAGTTATAAATAAATACAAGACAACTCACCAATTAAAATCACCTAAAAAACCTGGACGGAAACAATCATTCAAAGATAAGCTTGATCAATTTACGTTTTCTTTTATAAGAAGAAAAGTCCACAGTTTTTTTCAATTAAAGGAGGCACCTAATGTTGAAAAGGTAAGAAAGAAAGAAAGAAAGAAAGAAAGAAAAGGCGTTTATTTTGAAAGCTACACCATTACAAAAAAAAAACAAATAATCTAAACAATAAACTATTATACAGCCTAAGGTAGTTTATAAGATGCAGCCAACAAAAAGGTCTCTGACTCAGCAAAATGCCACAGCAGAACTGTGACGCTGATCTTCCGTCAGGGGCCGCGAGTTGCGACACATGCGATGTAACAAAATTTATTTATGAAACTAAAATTTTCTCTGTGTGACATAAGAAAATTTACTAAAAGAAAATGCGTTTTATTGGGTCAATAATATAATTCAATACAAAAAAAAATAGGAGAAGAAAGATATATGTAAAGATATATATAAAATAAATTAATTAAAAAAAAAAATACTTACGTCAATAAATTAATAATTTATACATAAAATAATGAATAAAAATAATGAATAAAAAACAGGTGTTAGAGGAATTCTTAAATTAAGCCGGCACAATTTGGTTTTGATTTTGAATTTGAGCCTGTAACAAATATAATTTTAGTTTTGTTTTAAAAGTAGACTTAGCCTTGGAATTCCTTATTGGCGGTGGAAGGTTATTCCAACACTTAGTAGCCAGATATCTAAAGCTTCCATTAAAAGCTGCTGTTTTATGCTTAGGCGTTCGAAGCTTGTATGCCTTGGCACGGGTATTGTAACGCGTACCTTGACGCAGCCATGTAAGTTTTTCATACAAATATTTGGGAATTTGTTTTGTTACAACATCAAAAACAACACAAGCGAAATGCAATTTGCTTCGTGATTTCATGTTTAACATTTTTGCACCATTAATATAAGGACTAATATGAGTTCGAGGGGGCACGTGCATACAAAATCGTATACAAGCATTTTGAACTCGTTGAAGTACACGTTTAGATCTTTCCAATAAACAAGGTTCAAAAACAGGCAGGCAATAATTTAACTTTGAGAGAATTAGGGTTTCACAGATCATTATTCTAGCGTTTCGACTAAGGTGATCTCGTAGTTTATAAAGCAAATGAAGTCTATATAAACATGTTTTAGCTAGCTCAGCAACATGTCGTTCAAAACGGAGTCCTGAATCCATTATGACACCAAGATTTCGTGCTTCCAAAACGCGTTGCAATGGCTGACCAGTAATGTGAACTACAGGATTTTCTCGCTCTACAGATTCTATCTTCTTTTTCGTACCCATAATCAAAAATTTGGATTTTGTCGGGTTAAGTACTAACGAGTTTTCCTCTGACCATGTATTGATTCGAGCTAAGTCCTCATTTAGTGCATTTACAGCAGAGATAGTATTGGCTGGATCGAAGGAAATATATAATTGTACATCATCTGCATACATATGGTATTTACAATTATTGATGTAAGGATAAGCCGTTTTTAATTTTACTTGATAATCCAATTCACAAAGAAAAAAAATCAATAAGTAATATCTAATAGATTTCAGAGTTGGTGTTATAGGAAAAATTATCTGTATTGAAAGAAAAGTTATTTTTAAATGTGCTATCCAAATACTTATTTTCATTAAATAGGTAAGTAAAAACACAAAGGACTTTCATCCAAATGTTTTCACCCATTTCTACTTCCTTAAGGCTTGGACTTAAAAAAAAACCTTTTTTAGTTCATCGCATTACGCATCAAGACACATTGCACTCTCCAAATTTCAGGCTTCTATGATCAATGGTTTAGGCTGTGCGTTGTCTATCAGTCAGCTCTGTTTAGTTCAATGTTTGTTTTTATTGTAGGGTTTGAAAGCTGTCAATGAAGACCCAGACTTGCCCAACTTCAGTTTGAGCACGATGAGACGTATAATAAAGCACTTAAATTTTAAATTCACCACTAAAACTGCATCTTGATTGACAGGGAAGAAATCATTTTATGGCGACTGCGATACCTGCACAAGATTAAGCAGTATAGAAGAGAAGGCCGACATATTTACTACCAAGACGAAACCTGGGTCAATGAAGGTATTAATTATAATAATAAAGGATACCTCACTGAGGTGTTTGCCACTGCAAATTGGTTGACGATTTTTTTTTTTGCAGGACACACCAAAAGCAAGGCGTGGGTTGATGAGAATATAGAGTCGTGCCAGCAAGCCTTCAAAGAAGGCTTGACCACAGGCTTGAAAGCTTTATCTGGGACAGGCCGTAGATTAATAATTAGCCACATTGGCAGTAAAGAAGAATTTGTAGATGGCGGGCTCCTATGCCTTGAAGCAAAAAAGGGCAAAGAAGATTGCCACCAAGAAATGAATGCCGAGTGCTTCGAGGAGTGGTTAAAATGGGTTCTGCCCAAACTTAAGCCCGAATCTATATTGGTGATGGACAATGCCCCCTACCATTCCAGAAAAGTAGAGTTGCTGCCTGCGATGTCTTGGACTAAAGGAAGAATACAGGAGTGGCTAACAAGCAGAAATATAGCATTCGATGCTACAAATACAAAAGCCACTCTAATGGATATTGTACGGCAGAACAAAGACCAATGTGTCAACAAGTATGTTGTGGACGAGATGGCAGCGGAGCACGGAGTCACAATCTTACGTCTGCCTCCGTACCATTGCGAACTCAATCCCATTGAGCTCGTATGGGCGCAGGTAAAAGGTCATGTTGCCATGAATAACAAAACGTTTAAAATGGCGGAAGTAAAAGGCCTGTTAGAAGAAGGGATAAAAAAAAGTAACACCCCAAAAATGGAGTGACTGCGTGACTCATGTTATTAAAGAAGAGGATAAAATGTGCCGTCTCGACCACCTAATTGATGGACAAACAATAGAATGCGCATTTGGTATTTTGACAGCAAAATGGAGAATTCTACTAAAATCTATTGACACAGACAAATAATTCCATGTTTATAATAAAAGCTGCCTGTATGTATACTGCATAATATCATAATGGATTTGAACGGCGAAGATGATCCAAATGTCTTAAGAGTGTATCCAGCCCTCCAAAACGTGAAAATCGTCGCAGAAACTTTGGAGAAAATAACGAATGCGGCGGAGTAGGTCAAATTCTTAGAAGGACATTTTCTATGATCGTCAGTTTCTTATTAGGTCAGATTCGGAGTAAGTCAGATTCTGAAAACGTCGCGTACGTTTCAGTATACTGAACTACATAAAGCATTACGGACCATCGAACTTCTAGTTCCCTTTAGTAGCAGTAGTTCGGTTGTTAGTCCGGTTGACCGAACTAATGCGACTTTTCAGTAGCAGAAGTTCGTTGTTACGGACCCACTGTACCTCTGGCCATACCCCCAGATATATAGTGGGTCTTTTAAAGTTAAACGATACCCCTAGCTAATAGTGTTAATAAAGCATAAATGAGAACTATTCCAGAGGTAATCTACAAATTTTCACCACTGGCCGCAATAGTGTCCCTGAAGAAGTTCTTAATTTAACAATCCGAACTACACCATCTTTTCCGGGAAGTAACTCAATAATATCAATTTCTTCGCTTTATACCGACTTCTTGGAATTCGCTAATGCCGGCCGCCGAAAGTTTGCGCTATGCCGACTGTAGGTACATAAGAAAAATATAGTATCATGTCAAGCGTTTCAGCCCAGATAGTCCTGAGTCATTTACAAAAGAAATATTCCAATCAGCCCGACGATGTCAAATAGACGAAACTAGTCGCAATAATTTAGGAAATAAAATAGTGGAACTCATACAAGAAGACTTTGATTAGTGTTAGAAATAAATATACAGTATATTCGGCCCTCGCTAGATTGCATTAAAGACTTAGATATAAGGTCGGATACGAATAAAATTAATAGGTACTGGCCGCTTAATGACGCGAATTTGTGATAAAATGTCTATGACGTCAGTATGATTTAAAATTATCACTTGTCAAGCACTGTAAAAGAAAAATAAATCATTATATTTTGAAATCCAAAATGGATTGTGGTGAATCGGAGCAGTTTATAGTTATAACTACTCCTAAAGGTAAGGCCTGTATATTGCGTAACGGTTACAAATACTGTTACAGTATTACCAATAAAAGTGGCACTTCAAATTATAGATGTAGCAGTCAATCGCAATGTAATGCATCTATAACCATGAGTAAAGACAATAATATTGTGAGAGAAAGCATTCATACATGTTTGCAAGATTTTGCAAGTAACCGCATCGAGGAGCTCTAAATGATTGTAAAAAAAAAGTTTGCAACACGTTCGGGCCAATCCAGCCGATATTTGAAGAGTGCATTAAACATTTAAAGGGCAAGCAATACTCACGTTTGCTCCAACTTTTCAATCAGTAAAAGATTCTATATATGCAGCCAGAAAACGTTTCTTGGGCACATCTGCGTTGAGTTTAAAAAAATTAAAGGATGTTGAAGTTCCACAAATATTATCTTCAAATTTTCTCTCATAAGATAAGATATCGATTTTTGCTACTGACACGGCCAAGAAATCGATCAAAACAACAACCAGGTTTTATGGTGATGGAACATTTAAAATTGTCCCCGAACCATTTTACCAGTTATACACTATTCACGACTTCGGCGCTGACTTCAGAGTCGATCGGTTGTGTTTTGCGCGTGTTACTCCGCACGCCAAAGTTTTCGGATATTTAATTTTATTCGTTGCTAAAAATTAAAGTCCAAAATCAGTCTATCTCGTACTACCTTGGGGCCGTCCCCGTAAGACGCCGCGGCCATATTGGATTGTGCATCCCCATCTCGCTCGCACTCGCGAGCTTGTCGTGGTTGCAACACCGGAGGCGCAACTGGAAGTGCATGTGCATGTGCAAGTGCAACCGGAAGTGGACCAAAAGTGGACCCCGAGTGAGACAGGACTCATAGGATAAGTATTAGGCTTAAGCACTTGCGATTTGACGCTATTTCTCTTGTTTATACCGTGTTTTGTGAAGGCTCAATATATCAGTTTAAGTTCCTTAGATCTATAGTGTGTTTCACTACAGATTGATGGAAACGGTCATTGTGACAAGACGCTTACCCACTGATATAATTTGATATCCTTATTTTATAAGTACTTGACCGCGCATGGACGCTTTCTTACTTTCTTGTACTCTTGTGTGTATGTGTGACTCTGCCTCAATACTTTCTGTGTACCGGCTCAATATATCAGTTTCGGTTCCTTAGATTTTCATACACTGTTTACGTGCTATACGTGAAAACTATTTGTGAGACTGTACTCTGAAAGTGTATTTTGTATGGTGTACTGCGCCTGGCGTACTAAACCTTCTTTTGTTTTGTCACCCTTTTCTTGTACGAAAAGGGGATAACAAGCAGGAAGATGTCAAATCCAGGTGACAACGCTGGCCACACCCCTTTTAGGGGTTCTACAAACCTCCAGTGGACTCCCTCCCCTAGCGGCTCAAATATCGCGCCAGCAGCTGGCTTATTTTCTGCCTCAAACATCCCGGCTGGACAGCGCCCTCCTGGAGCTATAACAGAAAAGCGCACGCTGGAGCAGATGTCGCCGTCATTTCTGGAGGACAGTTAGAAGCAGCGGGAATACCCTTTCGAAAACACCATCCTACAGAACCCACTGCTGTCTCCCCGTGCAACAGATGCCTCTTTTGCTGACGTCTGCAGACAGGCTACCGAGGACGTAGAGAGTATCCTGCTCTCAGCCACTGTAGTTCCGTCAAAGCTCAACAAGGCCGAAATATTAAACATTGCTTAGAGATCGCAGCACCTTCTTACCATAGTGGCTATGCAAATTAAATGGTTGACAACCACATTGCTCCAAGTTTACTTCGTAGAGAAATGACATCAGAGCTCATGAAACTAGGTGAAAAAGAACCAACAAATTTGCCGTCACTCAGTATCTTGCAGCAAGCAAAGTCAGAAAGTTTAAAAAAGTAGATATGCTGCAGATCCTATCGATTCACGTTGTTTAGAAAAATATATTTCACTTTATAATGGGTCCATCAAGGAAGTACAAAATGATACATTTTGTGTAAATTTTTGGAGTAATGCTCAAGTTCACACCCAAAGACAATACTAAATTCGTGAAACTTGCTCCAGAGTCAGCTTTGACGCTAGTGGCGAAATGGTAAAACGTTTGCTGCGTCCAAATAGAGAAAACTCTGGCCCCTTCATGGTATATCAAATTGTTATAAACGACCAAAAATCAAAAATTCAGTTTCCAGTGTCCGGAATGATATCTGAACGCCACTATACGGAGACTATACGTCATTGGATCGTTCGTTGGCTGAATGATGGAGCAGCTGTACCTAAAAGAAGTAGTTGTGGATATGCTCAAATACCATCTTCGGTCCAATACCTCCACGAATGTGCAAAAATTTTAAAGATTGACAGATGTTTATGTGAGAAAATACCGAACCTTCCAACAACTTTCTTGAGGAATGATGAAGCCCATACCCTGAAACATAATGCAAGTTTTTTCTCGCTACAAAGAAAACTGAAACGGACTCGTTATTTCTACCTCCGAGCGATGACTCTAATATTACAGTCCACAGCAATATCGGAAGTAAGAACTCTTTCAGGGCACGTCTTCACAGTGAAACTGAAGGCCAAAGTACAACGGGTGTATCTGTTCCCTGTGAAGGAAGTAAAATCTACCTTCAGACACGAATCTCGGTGAATGATGACTAAAATAACAAAGACTGTACATTTCATTCAGAAGACCACCACAATGTGAAAGAAAACATCCCACCTCCTTATGATAAACTTGGACAAAAATAAAAAACATGGGCTGTGGAGATAAAAAATGAAATTATCCATAAGATAATTGGCAAAGAAGGAATTAGATGTATAGAAACGGGAAATTATTTGAAAATATTGTAAACTTGCTGCTAACTTGGTCTGCCATAATGGTGCCTAGTTTCGGATTTGGTGAAACCACAGCTAGTAGTACAGCATCAAAGGAACAATTTAATGACATAAAACATTGGGTGTGTCAGCACATAAACATCCTGGCTCGCGTTTACGACTTTCTAATGCTTTATATTAAAGCATATTAGATGGCACGTTAAAAATAGAAAACTCACGAGTCCAGGAATTAGTTGAAGTTGTTGATGCTGCCTTGCTAACTACTGATGAAAAAGTAATTGATTTAGATATTTTTTTTAAATAACTCAAGGCTCGGTTAAGTCAGTTGTCTACAGTGATAAAACGGAGTCAATTTATTACGATAATTTGACTGACTTAGTTCAATTAAATGAAAAAATGAACGATCTTCATCCGTAAATGTACAGAGTGTGAGGATAATAATTTCACAAATACAGAGTCTTGATATGTATGAGGCATTTCTGTTACGCTAAGCCGGAATGCTCTGTTTTAATATTAGATGAGCCGGGTTTAAGTCGAACGTGTATTTAATATTTTTAGTTGACCGATAACCAGATTCAGGCCCGAGTGGCTAACATTGCTCATGAAAATTGGCGTGGCTTGGTAGAAAAACATCAGCCAAAACGGCGAACTACTTACTTAAGCCCCGATCCAATTTTTTTTGCACAGGATCTGTGTGCTGATCAAAAAAGTACATCTTCATTAGGTCTTCTAAAAAAACGGGAACTTATCAATTTTAAAACCGATCGAAATTGGGAGAGTCATATGTATAATCTAACACATGTGCATTCGACACAATATTCCAAATATTATTTATCTTATACTCAGATTGTGAAAATTACAGCAACGTTTGCCAAGAAAGCCTTAACACTTGGCCATTATCAGAGATTATGCCAAAAATGACTACTAACCAGCGTCATATAGAGAGTGTCTATAAACTTAGGACGGAAATTTTAAAAGATCAATTTAGAACGACCACCTCCGCAAATATAAATAGAATTCATGCGGGAAGCAATGTGTATGTGACGGTACCGGGTATGACCCAAAGCATGCAAATGGGACAAAATAACTGTATATGCACATCCCCTGATTGCCCAATTCCGGAAATAACGATACCACATACTTCGAAATCGGTTCAGGCATTAAGAAGTTATGGTGGAATAAAGAAACGTACATACATAAATACATATGTGAACCCTACAAACATAACACTCTTTTTGTTTTGGGCAGTCGTGTAAAAAACATTTTATTCATTCCCACGTCCCCGTTCCGGGTTTCTCCAGGGATGATGATACTTATTTTCCAATTCTTCCCAGCACCGGAGCAGACCCACCAGGGCGATGGTACCTACCAAGCCTATTATTGTATGAATGTTTTCTTCAATGAATATTTAAGGACTATTGTTACGTTTTTAAGTAACATAAAAGGTTGCCTAGAAGAGGCCTAAGAAATTAAGTTAATTAAGAATAAATAAAACAATGAGAAAGTTCAATACACATATTTTAAAATAAAAAGTGAAGAGATAATGAGGGTCGCGGTAGGTCGAAGTTCCTACACACTGATCAGTTCTTTGTTGTAGCTCGTTACGGTCAAGTACTCCCCTAGTCGAGTGGAAGTACTTGGAGGTCCCGACAGTGAGACCGCAGCCGCCGAAGTTTCAGGTAAGTGTCCAATGGTCAGGAGTCAAAGAAGCTCAGTCAGAAGTCCAGTCCCGAGTGATGGCGTCAGCTCCATCAAGGGAAGAGATGACGTCATGTAGGATAGGTGGACCGGCTCAGACGTTATTCAGCTGTTATAGTCCCAGACTTGCTCCCCAAAGTATGGGGACACCGGACACAACTAACATTTTAGGACGTTATCTATCGCTATCGCGATAGCAGCTGGCACGCCGACGGGCAACGTGGAGTCGTGCTGAGGTGGTATAAGCGACTGGCGTGCTGCCCAAAGAAAAATGACTCGAGGGCCGCGCGGGGACATGCGCGGGAGCAGGGTATAGAGGGGGTTAGCATTGTAATGGTTTGAAGTACGGTATGATAATTAAATATCACAACGTGGCAGTACCCCTCTCCCAGGAATAGGATTTTTCCTTTGTGAAAATCCGTGAAAGCTCAAACTTATCTAGGAGGTAGTTAAAAAACTAGGAAAGCAAGGGAGAAATTACTTTGCACTAAGAATAACTCGAGGTTCCATATTACACAAATATGCAATCTACATTCAAATTCTACCTTTCGCATCAATCATACAGCCTTACAATGAAAGTATAACAACACTATTTGTCAGTGTTGTTGCACCTAAACAGACATTCATGAGTATTTTGATGTAAGATTACCAAAATGAAGATGTTAAGAAAAGAAAATGTCATGGATCCGTTTAGGACACATTCTCAAGGGAGGTACTGATACAAAATACTACTATTGAGCAGAGTGAGCCCTATCAGTAGTGCTCACTCCAATCAGATGTTAGATAGTTTTAGGCTTGTTTATATCCAGTTACAATCCGCTGGTTTAAGGGAATGACTACCCGTAAGACAGGGTAGCCATTACAAGGGTGTTGAGAATGCGAGAGGTATCGGTTCTCGACACAAAATAAGGAATAGTCCTTATTATCAAGGGAAGTAGTAAAAGATAGCGGTATCAGTACCTATAGAATGTGTCAAGAAATAGCATGACAGCTAGAAGGATTTAGCAAAGTAATTAAATAAATTTTAGATAAAAAGCTTTAAGTTATAAAAGCACAAGGGAATTCAAAGAAAGTATTGTAAATAAAAGTAGAATTTCAATTTAGTTAAAGAAGTGTCATTTAGATACAGAAAGTATCAAGTAGAGTAAAGTTCTATCAGAAAGGATCTAAAAGTTACAAACAGGGAGATATTACCGATCATGACTAGTAAAATGCCAATGAACAGATTTAGAAGACAAAAAAGAGAAGAATCGCACAACCATGGTGTAAAAAAAAACAAGAGGGTAGTTAGCAGTACCAGCGCCTCGCAACCCGCCGACGCAGCACTGCACGTGTTGCCCTAATACCTAGAAATCACTGTTACGCATAATTAGTCAGAATTGTTTACCGTTTTATACTTGTTAAATTAAGTTAGTCTTGTACCAGCCTTCTTAACTAAATTACATATTTGTTTAATAAATAATTATCTTTTTAAAAACCTTCTTCCCGTTCGCCTACACGTAAATGGTGCAGTCGGCAAGTCTACGACACCCCAAAGAAACATATAAGAAACAAAATACTAGTTCTTCAATGGATTACTATAAAAATCTAAAAGCCCTAGTCTCTTCGAGTATTTATTTTGAGAAAAAGGCATATTTTGAACATTTTATAAATAATAATATAAAAAGCTCCAAAATACTTTGGAAGAATCTTAAGAAAACTGTCCTTCCCGATTTTAAAAATAAAGGTGGGATGCCCGATTATTTTACCGACCCAGATGAAATCAATAAACATTTTATATCTGTACCAGGTGACAATAATGTCACTATTTCACAGCTTACATATTATGAATTTAATAGATTTAATGAAAACTCATTTGAACTTTCATTGACAAATGAAAACACAGTAGCCAAAGTAATAATAAGCATTAAGTCAAACGCACAAGGAGCCGATCTAATAGCTATGGATATGATAATGTTAACCCTCCCTGAAACACTAGGTATCATAACTCATATCATTAACACATCAATTGCATCAGGTACTTTCCCGGATACATGAAAGACAGCACTAGTTACACCTATTCCTAAGAATAACAATCCCGTTACAGTCGCAGACTTGCGAGCGATTAGTTTGCTACCATACTTGTCCAAATTCTTAGAAAAGATAGTTTATGATCAGGTTATAAAATACTTAGAGACAAATAGAATGTTGCCACAAAAACAATCTGGTTTCAGAAAGGGACTTAGAACCAATACAGCATTGGTTGATGTCGTTGACAATGTACTTAGTGCGCAAGATAACGGGATGGGTACTATTCTCACATTACTGGATTTTCACGTGCCTTTGACGCTATTAATGTTAGTCTTTTGTTATCCAAATGATCGTTCTATGGTTTTAGTTGCTCTGCTATAAATTGGATTAACAGTTATCTTAGCGGACGGAATCAGTTTTTTCAGTTGCGTAAACAGAATAGATCGTGTGTTTCTTCTGAATACAGTTAGTTCATTAGAACGTGGAGTTCCACAAGGCTCCATTGCTTCTACTTTCCTCCCAGATCCCACGTCACGCCTTTTCTGAACGACGCCCGAATTTTGAAAATGGCATCTAGACAGAAGCTCTATTTTAACACACTGCTTTTCGGGGTAGTAAAAACACAAACGCCAGAATACCTTTATAAAAACTGACCTGGTTTTCCTGTAATAGGACTCGGAGATGTGGAGTTCTGTTGCGTGTGCCTCACCATCAATCCGCTGCATTCCGGGGAAGTTTCCGTTACCTCGCATCCAAGTGTTGGAACAATCTTCCCCCTCCGTTTCAAAAACTTGTATCGAAACATTCTTTTATAAAAAAATACAAGGAATATTTACTAATTGCTCAAACTGAAACTTCACAAATTTTCGTCCATAAATATTATATATTTTTTAACTTTAATCTTCCAACTTACTTGACAAATTAATCCTCAAAAATGAATGACCAACTAATGTTACAATTACGAAACATATTTAGTGTACATGGATCGGTTTCATTTTAATCACAAGCCCACCACGCCACAAACACTCTCTTGTAAAATAGTACAACGTCATAGAAATCACTTTAATTCTCCCTACTTCCTTACACAATTTTGTTTTACCCACACGCATTATGTTTTAAGTTTTATTTATTTATTTTACCCACCTTATAATTTTTTATACTTTTTCAAGTTTTTACTTTAATATTTATGTATAATATAATATTCTCAGGAGACGACTGAAAACCGACGTTGTGGTCTTATACGGCCATAACATAAATGTCGAGTCGTAGCCTTTTTTGCTACCGTGGCACATAGGTACACATTAGTAAGAAACGAATGCCTTTGTTATGTTATTAAAAGACAGGTTTATGTTTATGCGAAATGCATTTTTTGTTGTTTCTATTCTTTTTCTTTTTATTTTCCGTACGTGTTTATTATTAAGTATTTTAGAGATAAGCGGAATTTTGTATTCCTCATTTTTGTGTATGTATGTGTTATGGTGCTTAATAAATGTTCTATCTATCTATCTATCTATCTACCCCGGGGAACTGTAAAAAGTGGTTAATAAAACCCTTAACCGCCGGAGTGACTGATCAGTGGTAAAAATCGCCAAGAATTCGTAGAAATAAAGAACCTTTGTGTGGCGATCGGTGACAAACGTGATCTCTTGTACTCTGGAACATTGGAGTAGAGATCCTGGACAAGACTCGGATTGGAGATGCAGACTTGGTAAGCTCTTCTAACTTTCAAGTTCCTTGCTATATTTCCTTCCCTTATTTAGTATATTTTTTCAACGAGTTTTTTTTATTTCTCTCATCGCTTTATATCAACTCGGTTTAAAAATTAGTGTTGGTGTTTGTATTTATAAACGACAATCTCATTACCAATGGAGATAGATAAAGATACGTTTAGGATCCTTTTGGATTTGTTACCAAAGTACGATGGTAATAGCCGAACATTGAATTACTATATTAGAGAGGGCGAGAACGTCCTGTCTATGGTAGAAGCCGTAAATAGAAACAGACCCGTGATTTTAGCATTAATAAAAAATAAACTTAGTGGTGCCGCAATAGACGCAATTGCCTATGAGGAGTCTACATCGTCGTGGGCAGAAATAAAATCAACTTTATTAAGGAGACTAGGTGAGCCGCGAAATGAAATCCAAGTAATGCAAGAGTTCATGCAGCTTCGTAGAAATAGGAATGAAAATTCTGAAACTTTCGGTATAAGACTACGTGATATACTGGATACATTATATTCAATAGGAAAATATAGCGATAAAACCTACTACGAAAATATGGTTATAGAACAGTATGTTAATCAGCTTGAATTTAATGTGTCATTGGGTGTGCGCATTGCCAAGCCACTAACTCTTGGATTAGCAATTGTAGAAGCAAGGCAAGAAGAAGTGAGACAAGCTCAAAATCCACCTCCTTCAACATCTCAATATGCACAAAAACCTTTTAAACCTCAGAATCAGCTCCAACAACCAGGTAAGCAATTCATTAAACCTGCTCCTGCGCCTGTGCCACAACCAAATAATTTTACAGCATTCCAGAACGCACAAACTTGGAGAAAACCAAATTCAGGTAATTTTAGATCATCCGGAAATTTTAGGGCTCAACAAAATATACCAGACCCACAGTGGCTTCAGCAACCTTCACAACAAGTAAATCCTCCACAAAGATACTCTGATGTGACAATGAGGTCCGTAAACAAGCCAGCAAAGCCGGACTTTTCTCAGCAACTTTTCTATGCAACTTATAATGATCAACCAAATAATTCCATGACTTATGACGAATTATACCTGAATTTCATGGAACATTCTTGATCGATACTGGTGCTTCATGTTCGATGATTTCGCCTGAAGTAATTGAAGGCACTATTTTTGAACAGTTTATTCAACAAGAACCCTTTGAAGTCAAAACAGCCCATGCTATATTTAGGCACAACCACGTTGTGTATTTACCCTTACCCCCAGTTTTCAACGCTGACATCAATCATAAATTTTTGATGTTTGATTTTAACCCTAAATACAAAGGTCTCATTGGCCTTGATTTGCTTAAAATATTGTCAACTAACATTGATCTAAAAAATGAGCTTTTACGGACAGCACCAAAATAAAAAAAAATTGAATCGAACCAAAATGTGAAAAACTTGTAACATCACAAACCCATTACATGGACGGTACTTACACTCATGATTTACATTATTGGACAAAATACTTAAAAACTCCCGCAGCCATCGTAAAAGTTGAAAATGGAAAATTTATAACGTCAATAATTAATCATTCTAACGAAAAACAGGTAATAACGAACAAATTCCCATTTGAACTCGAGCCTCACGTAGAGTCAGAATATCATGAAATTAATTATACTCAAGTTACCCCTGAAATTGACAAAGAGCTTTGTGACAACCTCCAGAAACTCCGTACAAACCACATGAACGAAGAAGAAAGACGAGAAATAACACGTTTGTCATGCGGTCAAACACCAGTTACGTTTAAAAGATGACAACCCCGTTTTTGTTAGAAGTTAATCAACTACAGGAGACTTAACGACCGAACAATAGAAGACAAATATCCCCTTCCAAATATTAATGACATTTTGGACAAAATAGGCCGTGCTCAATATTTTACTACTTTAGATCTAGCTAGTGGCTATCATCAAGTCGAGATGCATGAGGATGATATAGAGAAAACAGCATTCACCACAGAAAGAGGACATAACGAATTTCTCAGAATGCCTTTTGGGCTCAAATTCATTTCAAAGACTTATGGATCATTTCAAAGTACATTTGTACATTTCAAGTCCATTCGTCTGTCCCCGGCTTAACTCGGAGACTCTTAGTACTAGAAATTTGTAATTTGGCATATACAAGGTGTTACAAATATACCCTATACACCCAAAAGGGGGTTTGTAACCTTGAAACTAAACAACTTTTCCCAAGGAACATAGATCGAAATAAGAAAACAAAGTGGATCTCCTATACTAAGTATATTGATAATAGTGTTGGTTTGTATGGGAGGTAAATTTTTTTTCCCGTATTTCGACTTATGTTCCTCCAGGAAAGTTGTTCAGTTTCATAGGTACGTAAACCCCCTTTTCGGATGTATAGGGTATTAATGTAATAATACCTTGTGTATATTACCCACACCAACAAAGTGGTAAAATAAAATCTCTGAAAAAACACTGCGTCGTGAAAATGATCCGGAAGAGATGGTGGGGGGTGGCCATCCCGTGAGATGGACGGACGATTTAGTGAGGGCTGCAGGGAGCTGCTGGATGCAGGTGGCCCAAGATCATTCTCGCCGGGCGTTTATGGGGGGGAGACCTATGTTTAGCAATGGACGTGATGATCTTATGAGAATGAGAAAAAAATGAGGTCGCAAAAAGATAATAACGATGATATTCCGACGAAAGTTTGTAAGAATGTGTTATGAATTCTACGGAACTCGATAATTAGTATGTCCCGATATTGGGCCGTGTTTTTGGTAACAGCGGTAACGCTGGACAAAATTTTATAACAATTAAGTATGAAAATCTGTGGTTTTCATTCTGTCTGCTTTGATTTCAGAGTGCATATTTGGCGTCGATTGGTGGAAAAACTATAGCGACTCGCACATATGGAGTGCTTAAACAACTTCTGTCGGATGAAGTAGCCACTTGCTACAACTTTTATGGTGTAGGCAAGAGCAGCAAGAAAGCTTTTTCAAAGCTCACCTTAACCAAACTCATTATATGTAAGTAACTGTCACTAATCACAATTAAATAAAGGATTGTTATAAATTCCTATATTATAGGTATAGTCTGAACAGCGGGTTGGCGGAAGAAATTGGCAGTAATCATCACTATAAATTGGCAGGATCTTTTAACATCTAATTTATTATATTTATGTTCTTCTACTACTACTCATGTCTGCAACATAGTTTTCGTGGAATTTAATACAGCCGTTTGAAGATCATCGGGTCTTTTCTAGTTGATGAAGGGATGTGAAGAACTTCTACAGATTTATTCCAAATTTGGTAACCTTCAATGATATTGCAAACATGGTCGTAATCATGGGTGCTACTGCCCGACAAAATGACAACAGATACATAACAGCAGCGTTGGTGTTTTAACAACAATAGGGTATTTTCCTAGTCCTAAATTTGCCATATTTTATAATTTAATACGAAAATATAGATTACTAGACCACAATTCGCGAAGAAAAACAACAAATCGGCTGAAAATTTATTTTATAGCGATTTATTATTACATACGGCTTCAACACTCACGTGTGATTGTTGTTGACTATATGCCAACCGTTTCACCGATATCGATATTTCACCGAGTTTCAACGACACTCGCCTTGATAATGCCGAAATTGTATCGGTGAAACGGTTGGCATATAGTCAACAAAAATCACACGTGAGTGTTCAAGCCGCATGTAATAATAATTTAGTATGTCAGCTCACGCGAGTTTTAATAATATTATAGTGATTTGTTTAAATTTTAATAATCTGTCTTTTTCTAAAATACCTTTCATCATACAATATGTAATGGCGCTACAGAAAGATTACGTCATCTTTGTCTATTTCCCTCTCTGTTTAATCTTGAATGTCAAACCATCATAATTCTGTCATTATTAGGTATCAAGCACTGATTTATGAAATAAAAAAATCAGTCTGAAGACACCCTATTCATGAGTATACCTTTGTTGTGAAACAAAAAAATGATGATTCTATTGAACCTTCATTTCTTGGGATTCCAAAATTTATGAGTTTATTGTTTTCGTATTTGATTGTTGATTGTTTTTTTTTTATTAATTCAGACGCTGTGAAAACTGGTTATCCTCAAGCTACTGATGTGGAAGTTGAAAACTTTATAAAAGTCTGGCTGAAACACGCACGAGAACGTCTACAAAAGAAAAGAAAACCGAATGACAGATGTGGCCCACCATCGCCTTAAAAATCCCAGAATGCCTAAAAGGAAAGCAGTAGTTTGCTATAGGCAATTACGTCGGAGGGTGATACGAGGTGTAGAAGATTTTTGAAGTAAATTAGGGGACAGTCACGTTAGTGGTACAGATACACTAACATCTACTACTACTGCACCTACCAGTGGCATTATCCATTTGCCTTCAAATAGTGCAGACATACTGTCAAATGGCATTGGGCCTTCTACCAGTGGCATCAGTTCTAGTTGTTTGCCACAAAATGTTCACACAGAATGTTCAGATTCGGATTCTTCAGATAACTTACTACAAGAGGCAAATGTAAATGAAACTCTGTTTACCATACAACCAGAACCTCCGGAAACACCAACAAAATCAACTAACATTTCTTCATTAATAGCAGATTGGACTATCAGACATAATGTATCCCATTCAGCAGTTTCTGATTTATTACATGTATTAGCACCATTCCACTCTGAATTACCTTTGGATTGTAGAACATTACTTCACACACCACGCAACATAATAGAAAAAAAACTTGATACTGGTTCCTACTGTTATATCGGATTAATATGTGGGTTGAATGAACATATGACAGCTTATACTAATTTTAAAGAAGCTATTTTAGAACTTTCTTTTAATGTTGATGGTTTACCATTGTATCGAAGTTCAAATGTGCAGATATGGCCAATTTATGTATTGTCACAAACATGAAGAACACTCCATTTACAGTTGGTGTATTTTGTGGTAGATCGAAGCCTAAACCACTCGATAAGTTTCTAGATGCTTTCGTAAAGGAGCTAAAAAGTTTATTGGAATACGGATATGTTTACAATGACGCAAACTATCAAATTACAATTAATTCTTTCATTTGTGATGCTCCAGCAAAGGCTTTTATAAAGTGCATAAAGTCACGGAGGATATTCGTCATGTGATAAATGTTGTGATTCTGGCGAATATCATGGTAGGGTTGTATTCTTAGAAACTAATGCTACTCGACGAACAGATAGGTCATTCGAGCTACAACAAGATGAAGACCATCATCTTAGTGTATCTCCACTTATTAATTTAGATATTGGATTAGTATCAACGTTTCCAATAGATTATATGCACGCGGTATGTTTAGGTGTCACTCGAAAATTAATAAACATTTGGATATCTGGGCCTTTACCTGTACGTTTGAATAGACATACGGTTTCTGAAATAACTCGTAGGCTGGTTTCTTTAAAACAGTACATTTGTGTTGAATTTAATAGAAAACCTAGAAGTCTGGATGACGTAGCCCGATGGAAAGCTACAGAATTTCGAACATTCTTGATATATGTTGGCCCAATAGTTTTGGAAGGTTTGCTAGATATTTCAATTTATGAGCATTTTTTGTTGTTGCATTCAGCAATTACTATATTTTTATCTCAGAAACATTTGTCTGTTATTGGCGCTTCTAAAGCCGGAGAACTTTTGAATATATTTGTAAATCATTCTAAAAAAAATTATGGGAAAGAATTTCTCGTATGTGATGTTCATGTTTTGACTCATCTAGAAGATGACGTTAATCATTTGGGTCCATTAGATAAGTTTTCTGCATTTCCATTTGAAAATTACCTGGGTCAATTAAAACGTTTAGTGAAGTCACCCATTAACCCTTTGGCACAAATTTGTCGCAGAATATCTGAAAGAGGACACTTTTTAGGTTTTAAGAAACCAGTATTAGAAAATACTATTACACATGGCCAACATACAAATGGTCCATTAGTGCAAGGAGTTATTATCTGTAAACAATTTAAGAAGGTCACCTGTAAAGGATTTACGTTTTGTATTAAAAAATATGTACCTGCAGATAGCTATTGTCTTTTGCAAAATCGTAAAGTTGTGCAAATAGAAAACATTGTCATAGATCCAGAAAATACTGTATTGGTAATTGGCAAAGAATTTCTTGACTATAAACCTTATTATATTTATCCCTTTGAATCTACTACTTTAGATATATATGTAATTAATAAATTATCTGCTATAAAAATCTGGCAAATGAGTGAGATTTATGCTAAATGTTTAATTTTACCTTGTAATAATACTAACGATGGTTTTATATGCTTTCCGCTTGTACACACACTACATTAAGTTAGAGTATCCGTTAGTCTAGCTGAAGCATAGTGAAAACCAACTGTTTGGACAGGATCGAATAATTTAGTCGAAATTAGTAGCAAAGAAAGAAAGAACCTTTTACATCGTTTTGGTCCCGAAGTGGTATCGAAAAAATTGTCAAAAATTTTATAGCTCAAAAAAAAAATCAACCTCCCATACAAAAGTCAGTCACGTGACCATGCATTTACTATTGGAAGTCAACATTTTTTTATGAGCTAGATTTTTTTTGTTACTTACAATTTTCAACTATATTAACGATACCTAGCCCCTATACTTCGAGAACGGAACGATGTAAAAGTCAGTGTGTGTAAGCTCATAAAAATTGTGATAAAATAATAAGTACAAATAAATTAAAACATAACATTATAAGACAAATCTTGAATAATTAAATTCAAAATCAAAGTTATAAAGGGGCCCATTGGGGCTTAGCTATCTTAACGTTGGTACAGCTAAGCCACTGGGTCTTGGAAACGGAACGACGTAGTGAAAATCTGATTACTCAGGGATTTATTTGTCGACTAAATCTCCAAATAATCAGATTTTTACTACATCGTTTGACTATTTTTTATACTTTGCTACTAATTTCGACCGGTTTTCCACTGTGGCTCAGCTGTGCTAACGAACACGGTAATTGGGTGATAAAACTGATAAATGATAATAGTGTGTCAATAAAATATGTGAACAATAAAGTGAAATGTTTATTTTATATTGTGATTTATTTACTTAAGTTTTACACAGGGCTTGCCATGGTCGTGGTGGCATGGGGGCAGTAGCACACAAGCTACATATCAGCTGTGTGCCCGCTACAGCTGATATAAAGCTGTTAAGCAGCTTGTTGCCTGCTACTGGGTTCCTGGGATCAGAACGGCGGCCTACATGAAATGTCACAAAGACGTCATCAATCAAACGTCATAAAGACGGCGTACATGAAACGTCACAAAGACGGCCTACATGAAACGTCACAAAGACGGCTTACATGAAACGTCACAAAGACGGCTTACATGAAACGTCACAAAGACGGCTTACATGAAACGTCACAAAGACGGCCTACATGAAACGTCACAAAGACGCCATGAACATGACGACCTGACTTATCTAGTTATATTAACGTCATAAAGCAGTCATTTTGGTAGTTTAAAAGACGTACGAGGCGTCATAAGGTGGCATAAAAAATGTCGTCAATATGACTACCCTGTGCTAACTGGGGTGATACACATTTTACCTGCCATTTGCCTGGGCGGCCCATCACGGGTTCTGAATAGCAAAAGAAACGCTGTAAAACAAGTTTTAAAAAGAAAGAGACGGTGATAGCAGATACTTGTCCAAGTGACCAGCCAGCCAGACCAGCCTCAGCCAGTCAAGCCAGTTTGTTACCTTGCGTTTCGTGCTACCGACGTGTTTTTTGCGCCTCTGCATTTTGTTTTGTGAATTTCAACGTGTTTTTGGCTTTTCTACTGGACTCTGTTTTGCTTGTGAATTTGGACTATTGTAAAGTGGAAACGATGACTCAGCGCTCAACCGGACTCTGATTTTCTTGGGAATTTTGTGAAACGGGCACGATGGCGAATCCCAACGTCTCTTACTCTCATAGCGAGTACGCAGACATGCATCTAATTTATGGTGAAAGCAGGCGAGTTTCGATTCGCGGGAACGTAACTTACAATGCGAGGTTAGCTGCACGATTGTATGCAGAACGGTATCCTAATCGTACGCCGACTGTCGCGCTTATCATTATTAACCTGGGTTAAGGGTATGTAATGAACACTGAGTATTCTCTCATCATGGTATTGCGACAGAATGGGTAAATCTTAATCAAGGAAATCATTGTCAGTTACAGCCATACACTCTGGCTGTGTCTTTTGAGTCATTTACGTCTTGTGTAAGAGCCACGGTAAGTGGTACGAAGCATTCTTAATAATAATCATTGCCCAGTTAACTTGGGTTTAGTTAATGGAGCCACTGGCTACTGTGGTACGACCAGATCTTAGTCGTTTTGGTACTCCCATTAACTCGACGGTCATCACAACGACCTGCTTCGTTTTCTTACTCTTACGGGTAATTCCCCTCGTAGGGCCTGCCTCCATCCCCTTGCCCATTACCGAACCTTCACCTTATGACTCTCTGATAGGGCATTAACTTTTACCCTATCCTGATCAGCTATTACCTCTTAGCTGACTATGTTCTTATCAGCTGTTAACTACTAGCCGAATTTGTCTGTTTATCATACTATATCACACGGGTACGGGACAAGTAAATTGGACTTACCAACAATACTGTAGGTGTAGGCGATCAGAGTGCCAGGAATACTCTCCGCTCGATTCCACCGCGCGCCTTTTTTCTTACCACCTCGTCCCGCCATCTTATCTTTTTTCTACCTTACCACAGACAATCATATTCATTTTTCTTAATATTGCCATACTAATAAATAAATACAGAAGGCAACAAAACATAAGATTTCACTCACCTTTCTTAGTATAATGAAGTAATCGCGGTAATCCGCGACACTCCCCAACGAGAGAGAGAAGCTGATGCCTCTCCTCATAATAGACGAGTGAACAATTGGCGCGTCCATTCAGCGATTTGTTCTCTCGCTCGAATGGCCGCTCTTCTTTTTAGTCTTACGTCTGGGCTTGGAGGCATTTCTTCATCTCTCGTATAGTGTTGTTCTTGTCTTAAATCATTATCTTCAACCTGGGACCAGGCATTATCAGTACAGTGTGCAGAGGGTGATTCTATTACTAAATCTTTTAATTCTTCAGAAGAGGTATCTTCTAAAGTCTATCTTGTCAGGCTCATCCAACACTGCGTCTGAAGGTAACTCTCCACAGATAGCTGGTTGTAAAGCAACTTCTATCGGGGGTGGTTCGGTTAAACTACTCTCATTTCTTATGCCAACCTCATCTTGTGGTGGTATCTGGGTTTTTCTAGATGTTACTTCTATTGGGTTAAGATCATTCTCCAATGGATACAAATGTGCTATAGAGCGGGTGAACTCTGTGTCTCCCACTTTCACTTTAGCAACCCTACATTCGTTATCTTTCCCCTTCAGTAACGAAGTTATTTTTCCCACCTTCCAGTTTATTCGATTCTTTGAATCATCTTTGATCTGTACTAGATCGCCTATTTCAGGGTTTCTGTCTGATGTTACCCTTTGTTGCTTAAAAGAGTGCTTATATATTTCTCTGAGAGTAAGTAAATATTGTCTAATAAACATTCTCTTGAATTCCTTTAAGATCTTCTGCCCTATTTTCCAGCTCTTTACTAGGTCTATCTTAACATTTGTACCCTGTAAAATTTCCTCTTCTGATGATTCTACTGTCAGACATTTACCTAAAGTCAGAAAATCTACGGGTCTTAATACTGACTCTAGATCTGCACCTACATACGTGAGTGGTCTGGTGTTTACGACCATTTCTACTTCTTTCATAACAGTTTTTAATTTATTATCATTGAGTAAGTGCTTCTCAAGGGTACGTTTCAAGCAGTGTTTCACCAGGGCAACTAGTCTCTCATAGAAACCCCCATGCCAAGGAGCTAACTGGGGAATAAATCTCCAATATATCTTATTTTTGATACTGTATGGGCTAGATAAAACTTCACTTGTTAACTTGAAAGTCTGTGCGTTATCAGACACAATCATATGTGGTAAGCCTCTGGTGGCTATAAACCTCCTAAGGGCTAGTAAGCATTCTTCTGCTGTCAGATTCTCTACTACTTCAAGGTGAATCGCTCGGACAGCTAAACATGTGAAAAGACACACCCACCGCTTCTCTTTACCAGACGTTGTAGCAATGAACAGAGGTCCGAAATAATCGATTCCTGTATACGTGAAAGGTATGCTATAGTTTACCCTCTCTGCAGGTAAAGCTGGAGGGGGTGGCAGCTTGTACGGGCCACCACCATGTCGGACACATTGAGGGCATTTCTTTATAACCTTCTGTACTTGGGCTCTCCCTTGAGGTATCCAGTATCTTTGTCTTATCAAGCTGAGTGTGTGAGACGCGCCGACATGATAGTTAGCTTCATGAGTACGTTTAATCATGTCATTTGTGAATGTTGAGTCTTTGGGTATGAGTGCAGGATACTTCTGTTCATAAGGCCAGTTTGTGTTCATCATTCGCCCACGACACCTTAGAACTCCATCAACGTCCTGGAAAAGTCCCAAATTTCTAGTCAGATGAGTAACTTTTCTTGCAACTTCGTCTGGGAAATGCCGCGCCTGTAATATTCTTATGTTATTTACAGTTTCATCAAGTGTGGGTTCATTTGGAAATTCATCTTTGTATGTGTCATCTTCTGAATCCTGGAAGGTCATGGCATGTAAATCTTCATAGCCTTTCATAACCATCTCTGGGCCGTCTACCGCTTCCAGGGCCTCCCCAACCGAAAGAAAAGCTGTTTGCTCACTAGTTTGCATGTACATGTTTTTAGGCCAGCTATCCTTTTTCTTTTTGAGGAAGTCAGGGCCATTGAACCACAAATTTTTCTTTTGGTGCCACAACTCAGGGCGCGTCGCTAGATCTGCTGGATTGGAGTTGGTGTTTATGTAGCAATTCCTCACCTCTGAATTTTGTTTGATTTTATTCACTCTTCTCAACACAAAGGGTGGCAGCAATTTGTTTGAGCGCATCCAACTTAGCACAATAAGACTGTCAGTCCACAAATATTGTTCTGCTATAGTCAACTCAAGGCTATTTCTCACATATTTTATTAACCTGCTTCCAATGAGGTACCCCAATAGTTCTAATCTAGGTATCTTGAGGTTATCTTTATCCTCTATTGGTGTTATCCTTGCCTTTGACATGATAAAGGCTGTTTTTGCCTTATCTTGGTTATACGAGACTAAGTACACTACTGCTGCATAAAAATTTTGTGAAGCGTCAGTAAAGCAATGGAGGTCATATCTCATTTCATCTTTCTTGATATCAGGGTGCCCGGCATATCTTGGTATTTTTATATCTTTAGTCATGTGTAAGCTGTCACATACAGTGTACCATGTTTTCAGCATATTTTCAGGTAGTTTACTATCCCATTTTATCTTGTGTGTGCATAACTCTTGAAATAGTAGCTTTGCCGGTAAGACCAGAGGTGCAGCAAATCCACAGGGATCATAAACACGGGCTAATGTTTTTAGGACCTCTCTTTTGGTCACAATCTGTTCCTTTTTGAAAATATCTTTTTGTAATTTTAGTTCTAGAGTGTCATCTGTTATGCTCCATATTAGGTCAAGAAGCTTCACGGTTTCCTTTTGCTTAGATCTCTGTTCTTCTGGGATGGCATTTATAAATTCCTGGCTACTAGATGTCCAGTCTCGAATATTCATGGATAATTCACCAAATACTTTCTTAGTTTCTTTGTACAATTCTATGGCTTCACTAACGGATTCAGAATTTGTAACCAAATTGTCTACATAACATCTGTCTGCAATCTTCTTTAACAACTCTTCATTGTTCCTTGACAAATGGTACCGGATAGATGCAGTGAGAAGAAAGGGACTCGAAATTACTCCAAATGGTACTCTACAGAACCTTAGGTGTAAGAGATTATCTTCAGTAGGTTCTTTATAAGGATCTTTCACCCATAAGAATCTGGTTACATCTCGGTCCTCTTCTTGTAGGCCCACTTGCAAAAATGCCTTTTCAACATCACCAGCAATGCCAATCTTTCCAGTTCGAAATTTGAGAAGTAGTCCAGTCAAATCTTCAAGCAATGATGGCCCCTTATACATGGCTTCATTAAGACTTTTATTACCTTTAATCTTTGCACTCGCGTCATAGACAATTCTTCCTCTTTTACCTTCCTGTTTGACGAAGTGGTGAGGTAAATAGTGAACAGGTGGTTTTGTTTGTTGTCTATTTTCCTTCAATAGTTGCTGTGGATCTACACTCTCAATTATGCCAGAGTTAAGTTGTTCTTTTAGAATCTCTTCATAATCTTGCAATGTGTCTTCATCGAGTCTGCGCAGCAAACTCTTTAACCTTCCATATGCAAGTCCAAAATTTGTAGGTATATCTGGTGGACTTTGAACCCATGGCCACTTAACAAAATACCTGTTATTTCTATATTCAACGGTTTCATTGAAGTGTTTAACTGCTTCTTCTTGTTGTGTGGCCTTCGCAGAGTCTGTAATTCCAATGCTTTCTAAGGTCCAAAGGAATTTCATGTCAATATTCCTAAGAGGAAGATCTGGTTCTGTAAAATAAGAACATTCTATATTGTGACACTGTTCTCTGTAACTTTTATGGTGTAAAAATCAGCGATGTGAGTAGCGACCCCATAAGCAAAATTGATGCACATCATCCCCCAATAGAAATAGACTTTGAGTTTTCTAGCCCCCCTGTATTAATAAGCAAACCATTTGCGACTCATAATTTTAGAAAGGCCAATTACGCCTTAGTCAATGAAAAGCTCAGTAAAGTTGATTGGACTGGCTTGCATCTATCATCTAATGTAAATGTAAATGTCGATATGACTTCGTTCTACAAAGTACTCCACTCTATAATCGAGGAATCTGTTCCCAAAACAAAATCTAGGAATATTAAATACCCAGTATGGTTCACAAAATCTTTGATAAAGCTCATAGCTGAGAAAGAAAAAATAAGACGTAAATTTAAACTTTACAACAACGCACGTGATAGAATTGAATTGAAAGTTTTGAATAAACGCACTAAGGTAATTATGTCAGAATGCTATAAGCTATATGTTAAGGATATTCAGGACTCCATTCTATCTAACCCTAAAAGCTTCTGGACATACATTAAAAATCAGAGAAAAGATTCTTACAGTATACCAGCTACAATGCACCTACATGATAGAACTGCTCAGTCTGGTAGTGAGATTTGTAATCTATTCGCAACTCAATTTTCTTCTACTTATTCCCCTGTAAGTAATTTATTTATTTATTTATTGTTTATACAGCATTACAGATAGAAATCCATTGCACTGTATAATTAAGTTTTTACAAATACAAATAAAAACATTCACACAAACCTATAGTTTACACATAAAATTAAAATTCAACATAATATGGCAAAACAAAATAATTTACCTAACAGTTTAAATGTAGGGACATGGTCAGAGAAGCCTCTTTCTCACAGAACCTTAAGCACTCTCGCATTACATCCATCAATCTGTCAAAAAATAAGTCACACTCTGGCACTGAGGTCAAGAGAGCGTTAAGCTTCGTAGTCCCGCGCATTAAGGGAGACTCGAGGTGTGCTAAAGTATTGGTGGTAGGCACTGACAGTAGTCGATGCGATCGTGCTCGGGTGTATTTATTAGGAGCAAACAGCCTACAGACTTGCTCCACCATCGCTGGGCAATCGGTGTCGCCACGTAATATGCGACATGTGGTCACCATTAACTCACATGTACGCCTCACTTCAAGGGAGTTGAATCCTAACATTCCTAGCAGGTACATAGTAGGATATAGAAAAGGATAGTATCCAAATTTTTTCTTAAAGAGAAACCTCAAGAATGCTTTCTGAGTCTTTTCTAACATAAGAGCATAAGATTTTTAGTGAGGGCTCCATATAATAGAGCTAGTCTCAATTTTGCTTCTTACAAGAGCAGTAAAGAGGAGCTGAATGATTTTTGTGTCGTGGAAGTCTTTCGCATTTCGGATGACAAAGCCCAATCTCCGGTAACACTCCACAGCTAAACTCCTTATATGGTCGTGAAATGTGAGCTTTGTGTCGAAGATGACGCCAAGATCCTTAACACAATCCAGCCGAGCAATTGTATCTAAACCTAGTGTATAGACTGCGTGAACAGGTGCTCTAGCTCGAGTGAAAGATAAAATGTTACATTTTGTCACATTAAAGTGAAGCCTGTTTTTGATGCTCCATCTGAACACTGCGTCAAGGTCTTCCTGGAGCAACCGACAGTCAGACACATCCTTGATAGAAATGAATAATTTAAGGTCGTCAGCGTAAAGCAGACACTTAACATGTTTTAGGACACGGTTTAGGTCATTAATCATAATAACAAAAAGCAAAGGGCCTAAAATGGAACCCTGACTAACACCAGAGCGAGTATGGTATGGTTCTGATATATAGCATCCATGCCGTACATACTGCTGTCGGTCGCTAAGGTAATCCGCTAAAAGACGCAATAAACTTGGAGCAAATCCGATCGAACAGAGCTTATCCAAAAGGACGTCGTTGTCTACACGATCAAACGCCTTTTGCAAATCAAGATAGGCTACGTCTACCTGGATTCTTTTATCCATTTCACTTGATACAAAGTCAACCAAAGTCAGTAAATTTGTGTTAACTGATCTTTTATTTCTGAAGCCATGCTGTGAATTGCTTAAGAATGGCTGAGTTTGTACCGATATTAGTTTATGTAAAATGGATTCAAAGACCTTGGCAGGTGAATTGAGAACAGCTATGGGTCTGTAAAATTCAACCTTGGACTTGTCACTTGTTTTAGGTATTGGAGTAACCCGAGAAAGCTTCCATTTTGAAGGGTACTTGCAGGTAACAAGACAGAGTTTCAGAATATGGCCCAACGGCCTTGATATAACATCACCACATGCCTTCATAATAAATAGGGGAACACAGTCTGGTCCGGTGGAGCTTCGACCTTTAAGTCGTTTCAGCGCCATCTCTACTTCAAGTTGTGTTATTTCAGTAACATTTATATGGTTTGATGAGTTGGCCATGTTTTGACTACTTGTTTTATTCGCGTTCAAAGTAGGCACATCTGGGAGGAAAACGCTCGCAAAGAAAATTGCAAATGCTGTAGCTGCATCTTCACCTCGAACTTGATTACCATTATAACTAACGCAGGGTTCAAAACCACCTTTTGTCTTAAGGCTCGCTACGTGCTTCCAAAATGCTCGTGGATTATCTTTAAAACTACTTTCTACATCACGAATATACTCATCATAGCAAGATGACATTTTAATCTTAATATCAGCTCTTACACCACTAAACTTAAGATACGCATCACGACCCTTTGTAGCTTTCCACTGACGATGTAGCGCTGCCTTGTATTTTAAATCATTTATTAGTTCTCCCGTGAACCAAACTGGATATCGCCTTCGCCGAGATTTTGGTCTGGATTTTTTAGGGACACACTGATCAAAGATACGATATAGTACTAAATAGAATGCTTCCACAGCTAGATCCACATCTTTAGCTTCTAGCACAATATTCCAATCAGCTTTATGGATCAGGTGATAAAGCAGGGGGAAGCTTGCCTTAGAAAAGTTCCAGTCACGTTCAGGATCAACGTTACCTGGATCAAGGGACTGAGACTGACGTGCGTGGAGAATATCATCAAGATGTATGGTGATATCGAGCGGTGGATGGTAGGCGTCAGCACGAGGAACTAGACCACCACCATCTATGGCACGCACGTCTACGCTGCCTAAGCTCTCCGGCACCAGTACCACATCTAATTTTCCCTCAAACGCGTTCATCACTTCATTCGTCTCTTTTATACCACAAACTGTAAGGAAATAACAAAAATAATTACGCATATTTACAGAAGCGCTATTTAAATTTAAATCTCCAAATATTAAAACTATAGAATTCAATTTATCTATCATGCTTTCAACCTTGGTAAACCATCTCATATATACATCATCTTTAGACTTTGGAGGTACATAAATTACACAAACACAGAAATTGAAATTGTTCAGAATAAAAGAAGCCCATAGATCTTCTCCTAAATCAGTCTCCAGGTCACTGCGACGCCGAAGTGTGATGCCAGGTCGTGCAGCAAGCAGGACTCCTCCACATGCAGTTGGACGATCTCGACGTAGTAGACTCCAGTCATTAATAACCACTTCTGCGTCATGGATGGTAGAGTCTAAGTTAGTCTCTGTTACAGCAACAAGATCTTGCTCTACAAGAAGTAGGTTCAGTCTCCGGTCGTTTAGCTTTGTTTTTAAGCTTCTGACGTTCTGATAAAATACATCAATCCTGTTTCTAGAGTCTGGTATTTGGAACAGGTTCCTTCTGTCCCAAGACTCGCGGGACTCGAAAGGGAGTCCACGCCTTGACTCTTGCATTTTCTGGCCATGCATCAGTAGCGCAGCATTGGTCAAAGTAAGCAGACTGAACGCAAATTTTGTATGATTTATAATCAACCTTTCGGCTTCAATTCTTCTACTTTGCATTTTCCCAGAGGACAGAGCTCCGCCAGATAGTTTTCTATATCCTCTTTGCCAGACTCCATGTTCCAAAGATGTATATACTTCCTTAGCTCTACAGCTTTTAATGTTATTTTCGTAGCTCCAGTACATATAGCATGACGACGAGGCTATCGTAGGTTTCGCTTTGCTTTTCTGTGCAATCCCGTCAGCTCTGTCCATTAATGGTGGTAATTGTGCATTGGTTAGTGGTCCGCCTTTATCACATTTATCCGTTCCTACATGACACGTCTGTTCAGGAATAGTAACCAGATTGTTTACAGGCAAACTGGGCACAGCTTCAATCACAATATGTTCTTTTTGTACATTTTGTATGTGAGGAACAGTAGATGTTGGTAAATGTTTGTTCTCGGTAACTGATGCATATGTGTTCTTACTCAAAGGGGAAACCTTCAAGTTACTTGCCTTTTTGCGCTCAAGTGACTCGAGCCTAATGTCTATGGTACTTAACTGGTTTGCACATTTATCAATTTTTTGGTTGTATTCAGCAATCGACGTTACAACCTGAGTCAAAGTCGCACCCAAACTTGTCATTTCAGCACGTACGGCTTTTAATTCGGCCATAATTTCTATAAAGTGAGGACTGAGTTCAGGTTCTTTTTCCACAGGTTTCTTTTTGTTCCTAAAAGTAATGTTTGACGCAAGAATACTTGATTTTCCAACTGGCGTAAGGCCAATAATACTCCAGATTGAGACGTCAATGTTCCTACTTTGTTTCCACGCTCTGGTTGTTTCGCGTCTGCGGTCGTGTATACACGCAAGTCGATAAAGTACTCGCCTTCAAGTGGTGCTGTCCGACGCATAGAACTGTTGGCAACTTTTGCAGTAAATGATGATGTCACAGAGTTCGGTGACCCATTCGAGACTACGGCGTCGTCATCATCCGATAAAACGCCGAATAGGTCGAACTCACGCCACTTTTTTTCAGCAGAAGTAACTGCAGGCTTCTTTTTAGATCTGTGAGCAAAAAGTTAATACATTAAAAAAAACAGTCCAGAAAATTTTACTTACCACAATAATGTGGTAAGTAATATGTGTACGTTGAAGCTCAATCAAGTTAGTTGTTATTTATGCCTAAATTTAAAAGTTTATTTTCATGACTAATGATTGAATGAACAGTTTCGTTATTGACCTTCTATTACGCTAAGTATATTTAAGTTATGAAACATATCATTTTTATTTTTTAAATTATTTTGTTTTGGAGTTAGACAGGAGTGAAATTTATGAAAGTAAAGTACACTTACTTCGAAGAATTAGCTGCTTTTTCAGCCTTCCGCTTGGGCGTCTTTGCTACTGCCGCCTTTTTAACTTCAGTCCTTTCGGAGACAAAACTTTCAATTTCAGAGTCAGACCTAGAAAAGAAAAATACCCACGTATATGAACAAACCCTCGTATATTTTGTGAGTATAAAACAGAACGGGCAGAAGGGTTGACTTAATTTCATTTTTCCAAAATATTATTGGATTGTAAAGTGGGTTGCTTGCTACAGGGTAAAAATGATGATAAAACAATACCTCATTGTCACCAAGCCGGTAAGTCAAAGACCAGTCCGTTGCAAAGTTTCAATTTGGTAGGTAACCAAGACGGCAGGAAAACCATTCCGTTGCTTGGATACCATTTAGTAACCTGTGTATACTCACATACATTTTAAGCGGGATTCTTGAAGTATTCTTGCTGTAGGAAGATTTCTTACTAAAGTGTACTGCTGTTGACTGTAATAAATTTGACAAAAACCTGTCGATTTATAGGGCAAAAATGCAAACCTTTCAATATTTGTAGTTTGGTAGCGAAGTGTACCACGCATGAAATTGTTGAGAAATAATATACCTTATTGCCTACATTATAGCATTTATTTAAGAGTTGACAATTTTATGTATATAAATCATTTTATCAATAAAAGCTCATTGTTTGATATAAACGCTCGTTGCTACCAGAAATTGTAGCATATAAAAAGTAGTAATACTGACTAGTGACGGGCATCGACGTCACTGGTGCGAGGATTCCATAACCACGCTCAGACACCACTAATTGTATGCTAAAGGGCGATACTTGCAGCTGGAGCAGGGGCCCATAGCTGTCCCAGATTTATAGTATACAAGTATCTTATGATCTAATATTTAATATAAAATGTCCTACCAGACAGTTGTATGATGACCTCATCAAGTAGTCCTCGCACGAAGACCCTTCGCTGCGGAGACCAAGGCGTGTCGGTGCCGTGACACGTAGATCACCTTCCACGATGAATCTAAACACAACCCTCCTACCCCGGGATGCATCCGAACCCAGAAATAGTAATTAACAAGTCCACTTGTCGCACACCGCGTGGATATAGGTTATTTCACACACACAGGAAATACACTCAAAAGTGGCCTTCACGCCAAAATATCTTCAGCCCTTGATCGAATACTGTTTCTTACGATGTCCGCACCGATTTCCCTTGGGTTAAGCCCTTAATAACACATATTAAAATCGTCCGCGATCTATACCAAGAAAATTCCACGTCCCTCGTTTTTGACAGCTCCAAGTCCATAGACAAATTATATAGACCCTTGATGGATGCGTTCCGAAATATACATTTTATTCTGAACAGTCCCCCGCTCTGGGCTGAGCAATCAGTCCACTAGCTCATACAACCGGGAGACGGGAGAGAGTTGTCATGGCTCGTCACAAAATCGAACCTTCGACCAACACCTCTGCGACGCGTGGAGTTCCGTCTCCGCCAAAACAACTTTAATATACGGCCCCGGCGCCAAAACAAGGATAGCAAGTTCATATCCTTCAAAAGAATTAAATTTCCTTCCCTAGGATGCTCAGTCCTGTCTGACCACAGAGAGGACGAGAGTTGAGGACCGCTTCCACTTTACAATACACAGTGGCAAGCTCCTCAAAAATTAGGACAGTTTCCCCAATAACGCAGCGGAGGTGGGTCTTCGCCGACTTGACGGCAGCTTCAAAAAATTCCCTCCCCAGTGAGGGCAATTTGGGGGACTGTACCGCCAAGTTACCCCTTTCTGGGCGAAGATTTAACTTAAACTAGCATAGTTATTTACAAAACAAAAAATTATCAATATCTTTTAGATAGTTAGCAGTACCTTTGTAGTTTGTGCCATTGTCGGAGCGAATAAGTGAAGGTAAACCCTTACGCGACACGAAACGATCCAACGCGGCGACGAAGGCCTCCGTAGTCAAAGCTGATACCACTGCCAAGTGAACGGCCTTGGTGGCCAAGCACACAAATACACAAGGTATGCTTTTACAACCCGAGCGTTGCGATTGCTGAAAACCCCCGTGCGCATTACGTATGTGTCAATCCGACACCAACAGATTTACCAAAGGTCCGTCTTGGGTAGAAGCAAAGGATGAAGACTTCCGTATGGCAGGTCAGCTCTCCAAAATCAGCCTCCAAAACGCAGAAGTCCTTCATAATCCGTGAAAGGATTCAAACGAGCAACCGCTCACTTCAGCCTGGCGTGATCCTCGCGCAGAACTCGAAGTCTAAACTTGATGAGGTCCGCCTGAAGTACACGTACCGTGTACCAATGCGCTCCAACGCTCCTCTGCACTCACGGCTGGGGACAAAATATATGAATTTCATTGACTGGTTGGTATTTCAACATAATACCACCATCATATTGGGATCCTCCAAATCTGCAAACAGTATATGTTCATTTGAAAGCCATTTCCTAAGTTCGAACATAATAATCCAAGTATCGAATCAAATATCGAATATCCAAAATTGTGGATACCTCCACCAATGAAGAAGAACCCAGAGTCTTTTAAAACCAAATAGGATCCATCCTAACAAATCTGCGCCCAGGAAAACATCGACTGGGGCCGGATGACAAAACGTGGGTCTGCCAGATGCAGACCTGACGTGCATGAGATTATGAACGGAGGAAGGTCCAAAGAAGGCTGCCAGCCGACAATATTGTCTATAACCATGGCTGCAGCCGCTGATTCAACTCCAGTCCACCAATACCTAGGAGCGGCACCGACGAAACCTCCAGGTTCAAAACTAATCGGTGCGCCACTTGACTTTCCAAGTCGAGGAGGGCCCTTACCCTAACTCAATCCCCCCTGGGGCCCTAGACGCGAGCCATCGCGGTAGGCAACAGAACCGTCCGCGGTTCCGTACTCATGGCTTGAACAAGCTAGTTACAGGCTACCCCACCTGTGGAGTGCAGGACCAGTCCACTGGCAATAATACGGCTGGTGTGTGCACATCCCCACCATGGGGGGAGCGTAGCCTCCAACTCTCCCTGAGTACGGCGGGTGGTACTCTAACCGCGGGTACTCGCGGTACGGCGGTGAGTAACCACGTGACTCCGTCTTAACACGGTGCTCTATGCCAGCTGGCACCAAAACTGGCGCGGGGAGGGGGGGCCTAGCCCTTGCCAACTCCAATTGGCCCCCGCCCGTAGGGGCCCAATTCACTACATGGCCATATGTGTGATAGCCCGTAGGCAAGCCCCCTACGGGTCCACGCGCAAATACATAACTCACCTCCCGGTGAGGGGGCGCGCCTCGCGCCGCAGTCCTCCGTTCCGACGGAGGGGAGCTCTGCCCGACAACATGCCTTCCCTGGACCGAGGGGGGGGAAGTTCTCCCTGACGCACCCCCGTTGTCCAAGGGGGGGGGAGTTCTCCCTGAAGCACCCCCGCCCGTAGGGCTCCGTCGCTGCGGGACCGGTGAAGCCGCTTCAGATCTGTTGGCACACAACAATAAATGGTGAGGCCCCTCACAAACACTGCAACGTCGTGGCTCGGGACAATTACGTTCAAAATGATTGCCCAAGCAACCGAAACACAGGCCCTTACGCTTCACTATGCGTCGCCGCTCGGTGACGTGCAGGTTTCGCCACTGCTGACATCTCAGCAGGTCATGCCCCGTATGGCCACATTGTAAACAGGTCAATGACCTCTCGATCACGGCGACCCCCGCCAAACGTGTCATATCGCGTCCCCGCGACTGCTGCGGTTGTCTGGGCTCCCCACATTCAGATGAGCCAGCAGACGAAAATGATTGCGCCCCAGATGGCGCCAAGTCCGGCTGTGATGTTTCTGCTACCCTAGCTTCATATTCAAGAAACGTTAATAAGTCCGTAAATTTTGGCACAGTGCTGCCATCTTTTCCTGCGGACACCCGCTCAAAACGTGACCTCACATCATTAGGCAACCTACCTAAAATAATGTGAACGAGTAAAAACGACCACTCGTCCACCGGTAAACCTAATGTTCTAAGGGCATTACACGCCACAGTGACCGGGGTCAGCAACTGCAACCTTAGTTGGGCCCGGTCAGTTACCCTAGGTAACGTCAACAATTGAGACGCATGCGCATCAGCCAGTAAGCGCATGTTCTGATACCTATCATTTAATAAGCCCCACGCTATATCATAATGATCATCCTCTACCCTGAGGTGCTGGATGAGCGACCTTGCTTCGCCCTCCAATGTTGACATCAAATATGCCATCTTTTGCCCCTTTGATAAATCTACCCTAGAATTTACTAATGAATTAAACATATTTTTAAAAGAAACCCATTCTTGAATTTTCCCATTAAATTTATTTAGTTCTAAACTAACCAAACTACCAGACACGCCATCTACCGGTTGAGGCGTGACAACTACAGGACCTCCTGAATTTTGCCTCTTTACATCAGCAATAATATTCGACGTTATAACCAGCGTCTTACCAGTGGCGCCATCAATTGGTCTAGGTGTGCTAACAACCGGGCTGCCCGATTGTCGCTTTTTGATCATGGAGGCCGCCTCTGTTATATCATCATAAATCCCTTTTATCTGGGCTAAATCAGTAACATACCTATCCATAGGCCCGTCACTTTCCTGCAGTGCTGCCACAGCCGCCTCTGCATCAGCCAGCCGCTGATGCATCCGCTCGGCTCTCTCCAGGATTGCATTGTCGCGATCCGAACGAGAAAGCAATCCCTGGACGGTTGTAAACCAGCGGAGCTCTTTCGCCAACGCAGCCTTGTGAGACTTGGACATCATGCCGCAATGAACCGGGAAATGTATAAATAAAAACTATTTAGCAAACACCCTGACACGGCACAAAATACAGAAGCACTGCTCAATAGGTACCCTACCTATAAATAGAATTTAATTAGCAAAATTAATTCCCAATTACCAATGTATGTACTGTCCGTCAATACTAAACAAACAAATAGGTTCCTACCTAATTCTATATTACCAAATTTAAATTATATTTGGTGTATACAATACACACAAACCCGAATGCACATTCCACTATGCAACTGTATACATGCTTGTAAGTACATAAATTCAAGCCAAGATAACCGTATATTAGCTAACAAGTTGATTTCCAATCTATAATATAAACCGTTATATGATATAATGTTATTGCAATACAAGAACACTTGATATGTACTAAATTAACAATTTATACTGATATTACTGAACCACATCAGTGTGGTACCCTCCGGTAATCAATTATCTACTCAAAGCACTAAACAAATCCAATTTGTAATTGCTACATGTACATGTAAATAGCCTAGCTATGTTAACAGTTCAATGACACTGGGGCCGCCCAGTTCCGCTGTTTATATGTATATAAACCAAAGTTGGGATTAACCACGGACTGGCTACCAAAGCTTGTTTGATATAAACGCTCGTTGCTACCAGAAATTGTAGCATATAAAAAGTAGTAATACTGACTAGTGACGGGCATCGACGTCACTGGTGCGAGGATTCCATAACCACGCTCAGACACCACTAATTGTATGCTAAAGGGCGATACTTGCAGCTGGAGCAGGGGCCCATAGCTGTCCCAGATTTATAGTATACAAGTATCTTATGATCTAATATTTAATATAAAATGTCCTACCAGACAGTTGTATGATGACCTCATCAAGTAGTCCTCGCACGAAGACCCTTCGCTGCGGAGACCAAGGCGTGTCGGTGCCGTGACACGTAGATCACCTTCCACGATGAATCTAAACACAACCCTCCTACCCCGGGATGCATCCGAACCCAGAAATAGTAATTAACAAGTCCACTTGTCGCACACCGCGTGGATATAGGTTATTTCACACACACAGGAAATACACTCAAAAGTGGCCTTCACGCCAAAATATCTTCAGCCCTTGATCGAATACTGTTTCTTACGATGTCCGCACCGATTTCCCTTGGGTTAAGCCCTTAATAACACATATTAAAATCGTCCGCGATCTATACCAAGAAAATTCCACGTCCCTCGTTTTTGACAGCTCCAAGTCCATAGACAAATTATATAGACCCTTGATGGATGCGTTCCGAAATATACATTTTATTCTGAACACTCATGGAATGAACATTTACCTTAGCAAGCATTACTTTGAAGTCAGGGGTTTTTAACTAATGGTGTAGGAAATTATACATAAAAAATAAAAACTACAACACAAAGCTTTCTGAACTACTAACATAATTGTACACAATCTGTAGGTTCTTTCGACGTAAACGTTATTAGCTTGAACAAACTTGAAGAATCCCTAAAAAAGCAACAGAGTCGACTGGATTCTCGTAAAAACTCTGCGTATGCTATACGGAGACTACGATCCTATAGAGCCTGTTAAACAAACGTAAAAATGAAGTGAAAATTTAGGTCAATTTATTCAAGAGCTTCTATAGGAAATAATAACAAAAAAATAATCAAATAGCATCCCGTTTGAGAGGGTTGAGAACCCCTGGTGAGAAAGTAAAAAACTTGCATGCATGCTGGTAACAAGATTATACTTCCTTGAAAAAAATTAAATTTTTGCGGCAATGCAAAGCAAAATTAAAAATATTAAAAGATGAAATCTTGCTTGAAGACAATCACACCTGCATTACCGATTCCCGAAAACATCTCGTTGCCCAGATGAAAGCGGAATGTAGAGACAGAGTGACAAAGGAACCTGCAACATCCATAACAAAAATATACCAGGACACGGTCAAAAAGTTTGTTGATGCAGGATTTTCTTTGCTTGATAGTGTTGTGGAGTTTAAAAGTGTGAAAAGCTCGCTGTATAAACTGCGTAATCAAATATTAGGAGTGACAAAAACATGTTTCAAATATGCGAGTGAAGTTCAGATACCAGGACCTTGCAAGAAATTTATATTGTTTGACTTTAATGTTGAAGAGAGGATTATTGCATTTGCAACGCCGGAAGGAAAAAGACTGATGCAAGAAAAGACTGTCTTCTTAAAGTGTACCACCAGGCTCGCAGCTATCAATGGCAACTACATCTTTGGCTTTCATGTATAAAGGATGATCGAACGTCACAAAACAAGTTTGTTGATTGTTTTTTTTTGCTTCTTCTGCTGCATAAGTTAAAACCGTAAGCACAGTGCTATAATCACTCGGCGGTTGATTGACAAATGGTAGTGGTAAAATTATGGATTTTATGTAAGGCATTTCGTTGGTCAATTTTTCCATAAATCCTTGCCATAAAGACATTCCTGGTATTTTCAAGAAGTGTCCAAACATCCATCCCATGTCTTGATTAGATGGTTGAGCCACTTTTTCAAAGACACCCGCAGAATACACGTCATTTAAAAGAATTTCTTCGATTCCTTTTCTATTGTACCTTTGAAAAGTCAGTTGAGGTATTTTTCGCGCTTCAGAAATTTCATTAGCAGTTGGAATTTTAGACAGTTTTTCTATTGTTTGTGTCTTTATTGCACTACTAGGTGTAATCGTTCTGATTCCGCCCATAGGGTGGAAGGTTCCTTTGCTAGGCAAAGTAGCTATATTAGATGTTATATCGAAAACAAATTGTGAAAAAGATTCGTTTTGTATTATTGGGTCTCAGGATTGAACGGCGGAAGACTCAAATAGTGTAACTTCTCTGTAACTGGAACAATACCCCAGACTTGAAACGATGTCTATTATGTTTTTGTAGCCTGCTTTGCGAAACAAGTAAACGGCAAGACCAAGCTGTAACGGAGACGAAAAAGAACGAGGCCTTGTTGCAGTTATAACAGAGTGAGCAATTTATGTACAAGTTTTCGCAACTTTTTCTTGTTTCGTCTTTTTGCCTTCAGCGATAACGGCATTCAAAAAAACATTCAATGTTTCAGGAACCATACTGTTGACGTCTTGTCAAAATTTGTAATATCTGGATAAACTGAATTATCATTAGGCATAGTTCTTATGTCTTCGCGAACTATTGCAGCAGCTGTTTCAACTATTCTTCGTCGTTCATCCCCTTCTGTGCTCGCTCGATTATCGTACCAATTTATTAGCTTTAAAGCAGATCCACGAAAACACGCTACTGTAAGTTTCTTGCTAAGACTTGCAAAGACTACACCGTCGCCATAATTTTCAAACAGTTCTCTTTTTAATGTTCGCATACTAATAGAAGCTTCGGAAGGTAAATATTCGTCAAGTTTTCTCATGAGCTCATTCAAACTACACTTGTGGACACATCTATTGGCCCACCTTAGAGTTTAGGTTTCGATGGCCCCTACCTAAATATGATTGCTAGATTGAACAAAAACTATTGATCCAGTTTTAAACCTGATACGTTTTACCATCTTTTTCGATCGTATTGTTTTAAATTTGAATTCAGAATACCACACGACATGGAGCTACGACTAACAAGTCGGGTATGCGCCTTGATGAAGGCAGTTGATGTTTTAATAAAAAACATGTTTAATCAAATAAAGGTTTAATTTAATAACGCATGTTGCCTCCATGGGCATCTACGACAGCTCTCATACGATTAGGCATAGAGTTTATCAACCGCTCTATGAAATTTTGAGGGATCATCTCCCATTCCTCTTCTATGGCAGTTTTCAACTCCTGCAACGTCTGGGCAACTGGCTGACGAGCCCTAACACGTCTTTTTAGCTCGTCCCACATGTGCTCAATCGGGTTCATGTCTGGGCTTCTGGCTGGCCAGTCCATAACTGATGTTCACATCCCGAAGATATTCCCTGACGATGCCGGCCGTATGGGCTCTTGCATTATCATGCATAAAAAGGAAATTTGGGCCCACATGGTCCGCGTATGGCATCACGTGAGGTTCTAAGCACTCACGAATGTACCTTTCAGCATTTAATGTTGGCAGCCGTGGTCCCGTAACAACCTCAAGTTGAGTTTTGCCGCTCGCGGATATACCGCCCCAGACAGTCCATGAGCCACCGCCATAAGCAACCCTCTCTAGAAAGCAGCATTTTGCAAAACGCTCTCCCTTACGTCGGTAGACCTTCTTCCTTCCATCATTACCATGTAACGCAATTTTAGACTCATCAGAAAAGAGTACACGGCTCCAATGCTGCTGAGTCCAATTTAAATGAGTGCGCGCGAAATGAAGGCGCGCTGTTCGGTGGGCTCGCGTTAGTTTGGGGCCATTAGCTGGCTTGTGTGGTACCATATCGCGTTCTTTTAACCTTCTCCGAACAGTTCGAGCGCTCACAGATACTCCGTGGAAGTCGCGAAGTTTAGGCTTGTGCTTGCTCGGTCACTGCGCGGTTCGATCCGATCTCGTACATTCATCAAAACGTACTAGTTCGTACACTTAGTACTATTAGTACTAATAGTACGTGACTCGTTCGAGCGATACCTACTGTCCTACTCTGCTCACTGTACGATGATACCATTCAGTTCGTGCATTTTAAGACTCACAGAGTATTTTAGATCGAGTTAATGTTTGATATAGGTAATTTATATTTTGTAATGTTGAATTAATATTTACTTTTAAGGGTCCATGCTACTTAAACGTCCCCACAATATTGCTGATTCATGACAGAAAATATTTGTTTAATGAGAAATAAATAATCACACAAGTTGTCGAAGAGTTGTTTTAGGATTTTTGCATAGAATTCATAGCAACCTAGAAAAAAAAACGAAAGTTGCTGAAAATCACGTAAAACTGCTCTTCGCGTATTTCTCATTGGCGATTTCTCAGATAATTTTGGAAACTGAAATTCAAGCACCCGTAAGTTAAAAGTGTACAGAATGGTGAGATTGATTTATTTTTGCCAAACAAAAATTGTTACTAGGTGTATTTATCCATCAAACATAACCAACTTTTGCGTGCGATTTCCACATACAAATTTCTATGGAGGGCAGCATCGATTTGAATTTCGTTCAAACGGCGGCGCAGAACGCGCCTTCCGATTTCAGTTTCCGGTGAGAGCACGTCCGTTTGCCTGAGCAAAGCTCGATGTGTACGTACGAGCAGTGACCGCACAGTGATGGTGGTATTGTTTTGCCGGCCGCTGTGTGCGTGGGCAGAAATACCTATATCTGAGGAAGGCCGTCGGGAGACCGGGCCCTTAAAGAATTAATTATTAATATTAGAATTAATTAATGACAAGTACAAGTACTAAGGAAACATAATAAAACAGGATTGCACATCAACCATTTAATGAAAAATAAAAATAGCCAGGTAAGTTTTACATATTTCCATGCACCTTCAATGAATTATTAAAAATGGTCAGTATTACATATTTCCGTGCAGAAAGAGCAACTGCGACACTTTAGTAGGTTTTAAAAGAGTTCTTCTTGCATTAATGACTTGTCCAGCACTTGAAAAGACCCTTTCACAGGAAACGGATGTAGCTTGTATGCACAATCTTTTTATCATGTAAGCATACAAACGGGGGTATGTAGTTTTATGAGTGTGCCACCAATCTAATGGGTTTGCTTTACGGTTCAAATACCCCTTATTCAGATATTTGTCGAGTTCACGAATTCCAGCGGCTACTTGGTTCTCTGGACGGGTAATTTGCGTCATATCCGCGTCCCATTCATTCCATATGCTATTTACTACAACTCCAGCTGTACCATTTTGTTGGTCCGCAATTGTGTCTATAACTTCAGGAGTGGTTTCATTTTCCAATCTTATTTCACACACTCTTTTTCTCAAATGAGTAACGGCTTTGTTGTAGGAGTCTGTGGTTCGGAAGCCTTTTTTTTGAACCTTGGGTCTAATAGAGTGCTCTCTGAGTATAAGGCATTGTCTTCTAAGTGATAGAATCTTCCATAAATTTCGTCCTTTAAAATCTTCAAAATTTTGGGGATTTCTTCATACTCATATGGGACTGCTAAACATTTCGTCACATGTGATGACATCAACTGAGAAAATACGAGAACTTTTGATAACGTCACGTTTTTTTCAGCACTTATTTCGTTAGTTATTTCATAAAATGGCTGCAATATCGGTACCACTTTTTCAATGATTATCCATTCTCGGGGTTGCATTGAGAGGTCACTTCTCAAAAGTGCTAATGTGCTGATAACAGCGTCTTTTATTTTTATAAGACGATCCAGCGCATCATAGCACGAATTCCACCGTGTCGGGCATTCTTGTTTCAATTTAAGGATTGGAAGGCCCATTTGTTTTTCCATCTCCTGCAGCTTTACGAGACCAATATTGCTCTTTTTAAAATATTCTATAATGGCCTTGGCTTTGTCCAGAATATCTTTGATGGGCTTAATGGCCGCTTGAACTGCCAGATTCAATAAATGCGCAAAACATCCTACTGAGCGCCAGTCACCCAATCTGACAGCTGCCAGTATGTTAGCAGCATTATCGCTGACAATGCAGGTAACTTGGTGAGATAATTGCCAATCCTGTAATATCTGTCTCAGGAACGCAACTAAATTGGCACTTGTGTGCCGTTCATTATAGTTTATGCATCCTAATAAGACCGATCTTAGCTTCGTTTCATGGTCTATGAAATGGCCCGTAACCGCAATGTAATTTTCATTGGTCAATGATGTCCACGCATCTGTAGACAAACAAACGGCGCGCGCTTCATTAACTTTATGGTGTGCCTTTTCGAATATCTCCACATAAGTTTTGGGGACCAATGTATTTGCTAGCGTTTTACGAGTAGGGAGCCGATAGCCCGGACAATGAGAAACCATTTCTATAAATTTTTTAAATTCCACTTCTTGTACCATTCTAAATGCGTGGTGACCTTTCGCTATCATAGCCACTAGTTGTCTGTCGACTTTTGCCGTTTTGCTAAGTGGTGGTGGCTTATGGACGTAATTGGTTATCTGATTTACATTTCTTGATGATGATGATGATGATGATGATGATGATGATGATGATGATGATGATGATGATGGTGGTACAATCAATACATCATCCAAGTTGCTAGTTTCCTCTCGACGACCAACCGTTTCATTGGTCAACAAAGATGGCGGGTTTGGAACAGTCTCCGCAAGTTGTCTTTGGATGGTCAGCGACACAGTGGGATGTTTATTTTTCAAATGGCGACCTAAATTTCCTAATGAACCACTTTTAGTACTCAAATAAAGCGAACAGTATTTGCATTTCGCACGATTTTCCTCTCCATCAAAGTGTAGCCATATATTGCTTCTTTTAGTTCTGTTTGGCATTATTGCTAATATTAGTGACGGTTAATGTAAATATAGCACATGCAGTTAGTTTATTAGTGCAAAATAACATAAAATGCTTTCACCCCAAACAACAAACCAAAGCAAATATAAGTAAACTTGACACCACACTGAAAACTGACACCAAAATAAATTCAAGCCGAAAATTTCACCAAATATGCTATGCGTTTTGTAACGGTCGTATATCAGAGCAGACTAGCTAGCTAGTACTAGTAGAGTAGCCAAATCATTTAAACATCTCGACAAAAAATAACGACATCCCATGTTGCAAAAACTGAACGATGTCAATTCATATAATATTATTAAAACTCGCGTGAGCTGACATACTAAATTATTATTACATACGGCTTGAACACTCACGTGTGATTGTTGTTGACTATATGCCAACCGTTTCACCGATACAATTTCGGCATTATCAAGGCGAGTGTCGTTCTTAGGACGACGACGCGGCGTTCACCGTCGTTGTCAAACGGGCACTGGCGGCCGCCGATCGGCGAGCTGCACGCATTGCTCGTGCGCTGAGCGTTGGCTGCGTCGTCGATAGGGGTGGGATGGTGGATGCACTTGATTCCTTTGATTGTTCCAATTGTTTGTTATTAGGGGCGGTTATTAAACAAAACGAACTCACAACATCGTCACTGTCACTGGGCACTGTTCTAAAGTTGCTCGATCCATCGAGAACCGGTTTCCAAGACGGAGCCAGCTGCCAACCATGATCCCTGTTGAAGTTGGGATTACGACTTATCTCGATGGCTTCGTGTATTTTGCGAGGAATGGTATATTTCTCCTTCACTAATACTGTAGCCTTGTCGAAACGGATGAAGTGGGTCGTATCCGAACTTAGTGCATGTTCAGCTACTGCTGACCCGTTAATGTCCAGTTTCTTCATGGATCGAATATGTTCAGTCAGTCTTGTGGACACGTTGCGCTTGGTTTCTCCTATGTAGCTTTTTCCACAATCGCACGGGACTTTATAAACTCCAGGTGTGTTGAGAGGGTCTCGGTCCTTTGGGGATCTCAGCCAGTTCCGTAGTTTGGTGGGGGCTCGGAAGATAGTCTTCACACTGTACTTCCGGCGAAGCAGGTGTCCAATCCTATCAGTTACGCCTCTCACAAAGGGCAAGTAGATCGGAGCCCTCTCAACAACGGATGGATGATGGTGGGTTGATGGAGTCGCAAGCCGGTTACTCTGTCTCCAATTATACCCATTGGCCTCCAGTACGTGTCTTACGTGGGTCAATTCAGCATCCACATACTGTGGGTCACATAACCGCAACGCACGATTTATTAAAGTACGAGGCACTGACGCAAGGTGAGAAGGGTGGTGATGAGAATCTGCTTTCAAGTAATGATCCGTGTGTGTGGGCTTCCTGTAAACGGTATGCGCCAAACGACCGTTGGGTCCACGAATGATTAAGACGTCCAGAAATGCTAACTATGTGAGAGGGATGGCAGGTTAGCATTTCTGGACGTCTTAATCATTCGTGGACCCAACGGTCGTTTGGCGCATACCGTTTACAGGAAGCCCACACACACGGATCATTACTTGAAAGCAGATTCTCATCACCACCCTTCTCACCTTGCGTCAGTGCCTCGTACTTTAATAAATCGTGCGTTGCGGTTATGTGACCCACAGTATGTGGATGCTGAATTGACCCACGTAAGACACGTACTGGAGGCCAATGGGTATAATTGGAGACAGAGTAACCGGCTTGCGACTCCATCAACCCACCATCATCCATCCGTTGTTGAGAGGGCTCCGATCTACTTGCCCTTTGTGAGAGGCGTAACTGATAGGATTGGACACCTGCTTCGCCGGAAGTACAGTGTGAAGACTATCTTCCGAGCCCCCACCAAACTACGGAACTGGCTGAGATCCCCAAAGGACCGAGACCCTCTCAACACACCTGGAGTTTATAAAGTCCCGTGCGATTGTGGAAAAAGCTACATAGGAGAAACCAAGCGCAACGTGTCCACAAGACTGACTGAACATATTCGATCCATGAAGAAACTGGACATTAACGGGTCAGCAGTAGCTGAACATGCACTAAGTTCGGATACGACCCACTTCATCCGTTTCGACAAGGCTACAGTATTAGTGAAGGAGAAATATACCATTCCTCGCAAAATACACGAAGCCATCGAGATAAGTCGTAATCCCAACTTTAACAGGGATCATGGTTGGCAGCTGGCTCCGTCTTGGAAACCGGTTCTCGATGGATCGAGCAACTTTAGAACAGTGCCCAGTGACAGTGACGATGTTGTGAGTTCGTTTTGTTTAATAACCGCCCCTAATAACAAACAATTGGAACAATCAAAGGAATCAAGTGCATCCACCATCCCACCCCTATCGACGACGCAGCCAACGCTCAGCGCACGAGCAATGCGTGCAGCTCGCCGATCGGCGGCCGCCAGTGCCCGTTTGACAACGACGGTGAACGCCGCGTCGTCGTCCTAAGAACGACACTCGCCTTGATAATGCCGAAATTGTATCGGTGAAACGGTTGGCATATAGTCAACAACAATCACACGTGAGTGTTCAAGCCGTATGTAATAATAATTTAGGATGTCAATTCACTTAACATTAGACCTATGTATATGTATAATGTAATATACCTTTTGTATTCGATTTATTATCATCAACGCGAATTGCAAATGATATATTATATTTTTTTTGGATTATGTTGAATATAAGTATGTATTGAATATAGTATAATATATAAAAGATGACAGTAAAGTTTTATTCAAAGTCAACTTTTCTGTGTAATGTTTAATGAACGATTTTAATGTTACATGATTTGGCTACTGAATTTGTTTAGGAAGAACTAATAACGTTTTTCATAAGTACTTCGGAACAAGTCATTTACTCGTACTTACATACCCATTCTTTTCAGAACAATTTAAACTTTTATGTCATTGGCATAAGGTACAAAATTTCCGAACAAGATCGGGATCGCCGTTGTGTGAGTCAGTTTTCTTCTGGCTCTTTCATTTCGCTCGTTCGTCTTCTTCGTCTCGTTCTGTCTGACTGAAATGTACTATAAGACCGAATAAAAAGATCCGAACTGAATAGTTCTGTCTCTTTCACTTTAAGGAATGATGTCTTATTAGTACTGTAGTACTGTACTACACAAGCCTAGCGAAGTTGGTTTTGTATCTCAATTGAGGTAAGGTGACGATTTCTCAAGCAGGTCGTCACGATGAATCGATCCTGCCTTTCAGTTGTGGCCCGAAATCGTGGCCTTCCTTGGCGACGAACAAAGCCGCCAGCCTCTAGGTACCTCCGATAAACATTTCGGACCGCAGATCGACCTAAATTAAGTTGAGCACTTACATTTCTTTGGCTGTGTCCGGCCTGGATAAGTGCCACAGCTTGGGCGGCGACTTCAGGCGAAGTATCCATAAATTATTGATAGAACCTCACCTTAATCTTAAGAATAAGTAATGTTTGTTGCAAAACCAAAGAGAAAAATCACACTTTCAAGAATTAAATCCAAGTAAACCAATAAAATCAAGTTAAAATAAAGTTTTCTTAGTATTCGATTGTTTGATATCAACGAACAGGCTCCAAATTGTCTTTTGTTTCTTTAAACCCTGTGTTCGAAATTCATAAAAGGCTATTGAATAAAATTATGAATGTGCCAGGTTCAAAACTGCATAAAAACTTTTTGCTCGACCTAATATAAATTTTTAGCTAGGACCAAACGAAACTGAAAATGCAAGGTGGGCCAATAGATGTGTCCAGAAGTGTAAATTGGCACTCATCAGAGGAGTCAATAAAACGAAATGGTTCTTGAAATGCGTTTACCAAACTTTCATTTTTAGGTCGTCCAGCACCTTTTCTCGCAGATACATTAGAAGAAAATTTTGCAAAGCAATCCTCGTGATAATGTGCTTCTTCAGCTACTAAACAAATCACGCCTTGGATTCGCGTAATAACTTCAGCACCCCAAGTGTCATTCCTAGCAGCCGCCTTTTCCAGTAAAGTAGTTTTCATCGTCAATGATTGAATTTGATGAAATTTTCGTTTGTTTTCGACTTTTTTCTTTTTTTCTGCCGCCAAGTCACATTTTAATGAGCACAAAAGACAATCTTTTTTGAAATCAAATTTATTGCTGGAGCGCAGTTTCACATCACTCGAGGTGCTCTGCGTTTCAGTACCATCGAGGTATTTCTGGATTTTGCGGTCTCGAGTATACTCCCTTCTGCAAATCGTGTGTACTTTAATGGTCTTAATATTTTCAAGGCCAGCGTGTTTTCCATCTTTTCTTTTTAGACTTGCATTTATGAGATTTGTTATTGACATGCCTAATGCCTAATGAAGAAATAGTTAACATGGACTTGAAAAATGATAAAGATGTAATTCCTAAGGAGGTTACGACAGACAAGGAGATTATATATCCAACAATGGCAAATGATCACGAAAATTTTAATAAAAATGCCACATCAATAAATTTAATTAACCAAGTAAATTTTACTGATGTAAGAGGGGAGGGGAAAAAAATCAAGTTTCACGTTTTGAAACCTATATTAAAACATGATATTATTTGCGGTTGGCCCAAAATAACAAATAACAATGCTGACTATACACCAGAAAATCTATTCCAATATGACTGTGACCCTATTATTCCAAGCCCTCAAGCACTATTGTCACCAGTGGCAGATTTTGATCTTAAAGCACCAGACAATGAGTCACGAACCTATGCGAGTTTTACACCTGTTATTTCACTGCAGCCAAGCCAGATGACAACATGTAATTTAAAGGATGTAAAAAGAAAGTTATTTCTTAATGAAAATGCAGAAGGCGCCTTGGCAGTTTCTTTATTAAACTAACGGCCAGAAAAAATTACAACACCAGCTAAGATCATTTCTGTTTGTAACACTGAAAGTAAATCAGAATATTCTGCCCTAATAACAACCGATGATAATAATCCAAAATCACCCAAAAGTTGTATTCTCGCAACAGCTGAAGAAAGTCCACAACGTCAAAACCTTAGAAATGATTCTGACACAGACTTTATCCCTAATTCTGAAGAAGATATTGAAAGTAATAATGTTTATAAAAAAGGCAAGCAACAACTTCCAAAATAGGCAAGTTACAATGACGAGTCAAGCAATTGTTGTCCACCCGTGACAATTGAGGAAAATCCACAACGTCAAAGCCTTGAAAGTGACTGTGACTCAGAATATATTAATTCCGTCAAAGACTTGAAAGTGACTGTGACTCAGAATATATTCCTGATTCTGAAGGAAATAATTCTCATAGAAAACGCAGGCAAAAGTGTCCAACACAGACAGTCGACGAAACTGTTGACCATAAAGATAGGAACACGAGTAGTTCTAAAACAGCTGATACAGCTAAGAAACCTCGAAAAAGATTACGAAAACCAGAAACATGGAAATGCAACTTAAAAAGGAAATTATCTCTTCCTTGAAGTGCCCATATTTCAAGAAAAAAAAACTGTTGCAGCAAAATCATTAAAAGAATCTTGTGGTCCATGTCGAAAGAAATGCAATGAAAAAATTTGTGAAGACCAAAGAAAACAATCGAGTATTTAAGTTGATTACCAAGCTATTGACAAATATTAAAAAGTATATTAATATGACTGTTATAATTGCTTATGGTTATCTTTATTAAGGAACACACGTTCACTAGGTATGTGTGAATATAGGTGTTGTGCTATGAAAGAAGCCGGTAGGGTAGGTACTTTAACACCGGGTATCTTGGTAAGTTTTCGCTGGGTATCATTCATAGCTGTTTTTCTTACAAATTGTCGTGTAAGATGAGATGACATCTAATTAAATACCTTCTGAATAACATATTGTGATTAATTACCAATAGTTTAAATTTTATGGGTATAGTTATCTTTCATTAGAAACAATACCTACGTTGACTTTTATCATAAGCGCACTTAATACTTGTCTTTTACGTAGTAATAATTGTAAGTGATTTTATAGGTTCAGTTGTCACGAATGGCAACAGTCGGATAGTTATTTAAAGGCCATTGATAAATTACTAACCTTGACCTTTTAAAGTCTCGTATTACATACTAATTAATATTTTTATTTTAGGGCGAATGGAGCGTGCTGAAATGGAGGAGAAAAGTACAAAAAATACACGGAAACGGAAGAGAAGATTGAAAATAGAAACCAATGATCAGAAGAAGGAAAAAAGAGAAGTTTTGCTTTACAAACCGAATCACATTATAGACAAATTACAGGCCTATTTCTTTAGCTACCATACTAAGGTTCTTGACAGTGTGCTCAACTCTCATCTGAATAAACATGTCAAGCTTCGTGACGCCCAGTTCGGCTTTCGGCCTGGGTTGTCGACGGAGACTGCCATTCTCAGTTTGAAGCACGCTGTCAGGTACTATACCGACAGGAAAACACCTATATATGCGTGTTTTCTAGATTTGTCCAAGGCCTTTGATCTTGTCTCGTACGATGTTCTCTGGCAGAAACTAAAAGAGACAACGCTACCATCGGAGCTAGCTTCTCTTCTGAGACACTGGTATCTGCACCAGGAGAATCGTGTGAGATGGGCGGGCGAGTTTTCAGAACCATATAAACCAGTGTGTGGCGTGAGGCAGGGGGGATTAAGCTCTCCTCTGCTCTTTAATCTTTACATGGATGCGCTGATTGGGGTGCTCAGCAGCACGAATGTGGGCTGTTATATAGACGGTATTTGTCGCAACAATTTAAGTTACGCGGGCGACATGGTGTTGCTGGCCCCCTCAGTCGGCGCCCTACGCCAGCTACTCGCGCCTTGTGAATCGTACGCAGCTTCCCACGGTTTGATTTACAATACCAAGAAGTCAGAGTACATGGTCTTCAGGGCTGGAAATCGAGCCGAGGGAAAATTTTAGGGCTGTGTTGCGGCTGCTGCGTTTTTGTAGTGCGTCGGCGATGTTTGCTGAGACACGAACCGACGGTTTTGACGCCATCTGGCGAAAAAAGTCTGCCTCCTTGCTGCACAGACTCCGCGGCAGCCCCAACACCCTCCTACAAGTTATACCCGATCGATTCGACAACCCGTTTATGCTTAAACTGGTTGATCGGACAAGATCGCTCCTAGTTATTAAGTACTAATATATAATAAGTATATTGTTTCTAACAAAATAGACCCATGTTGTCTGATGAAATAAAAGATATATATATATATATATATATATATACTAGCTTTTGCCCGTGAAGAAATGAATACTTTATTAACCTGTGGTAGAGGTTGTGCTTTGAGACGTCAGCTTCGACATCACTTTTTTCAAATTGGGTTTGATTAAAAATAGTTAAAATGACTAATCTAGGTTACTATTACGGCAACAAAGCTTCACTTTGCCCAAATGCTTTCATTAATATCTCACCATCTCTCCTAACTTGCTGTGCCCAACAGGGTCCATACTTTGTGGCTATGATGTGTTTTATACATTATTATAAGTAACATTTTGTGGAAAGCAAATAAATATTGAGTATTGAGTACTATCGTCAATTTCAAGAGAAAAAAAAATATACTTTTTGAGATCTTAAAAATACCTTATTCCTTTTGAACAAACCGACAATTTGAGTGCTGTTATGGTATTCTCGACCATTCGAATTGTGTACTCAGCAGTTTATTAGTTAACCTAACATGCATGCAGCGCACTGCACAGGTTTCGTTTGTTTTTGCTCACTAACAATAATAATGCAAGCAAATTTTGGGTAGATTTTGGTTAATTTGAACATTGTCCCGCCCGAATTCGTGAATAACATGTACCTCTACTTAATGTTCTTTTCAGGTCGTTATCAAAACTGACAAAATTATTGGAATATGAAAAGTGAAAGTCTGTCGAAGGGTCCGTTTGGAAACATTTTCTAAGAGCGGAGGACGGACAGTCTGGCACATGCAAACGATGTTCTAAAACTATAAAAAGTCGTGGTGGTGCTACCACAGCTTTACACACACATTTAAAATCAGCTCATACTATTGATTGATATCAAGAGAAGAAAAACTTATTACAGACATCAATCAGAAATTGAATGTAGCTCTGGTCCTGGCACATCGACTACTTTTAGGCCACCCATGAAAAAACTTAAGTTGCTTACAGATTATTTGAAATCATCTAATGAAATGCATGTTAAGGTGTCGCGAATGGCTACCCTTGATGGCATTCCGTTCAGTAAATTTTGCACATCTCAAGACCTGCTAGACCTTTTTACTCAATCTGGATACAAAAAGTTGCCTGAATCTGGTACCGCCATTAAAAAAATTGTTCTGAATCAACACAATTTTGTAAAGAAACAACTGAGAGAAAGTATTATGCAGGACAAGACGAGATGTTTTTCAGTGACACTTGATGAGTACACCTCAACTAGGAATAGACGTTATATGAATGTCAACTTACATTCTAAAAAATTTAAAGAGAATTTCAAAAACCTGGGTTTAGTCAGAATTGTTGGGAGTACGCCAGCCATAAGAGCTTACGAATATTTAAAAGGACGCCTTAATGAGTTTGGTGTGTCAATATAGACACAGATGTTGTTTGCTTGGTAAGTGATGGGGCGTCGGTCATGATTAAAATGGGTGGATATTATCAAGGTTCACAACAAATATGTCTTGCCCGCGGCATACAGTTAGGAGTGATTCGATCGATGATCAATGGAGAACTCTCCCATCCAAGTTTAATGAACTGGATTTGACTTTACCGATCGACAAATTTTGGAGTGAGTTGTACCTGTGCGAAAACTATAAGGACCTATCACAGTTTGCGTTAAATACATTATGTATCCCGCATTCTAATGCACAGTGTGAAAGAGTTTTCAGCCACGTTAACCTTATGAAAACTGAAGTTCGTAATAAACTGTCCACAGAGACAGTTTACGGGTCTCTGTTGGCGGCTCAGCATGTTAAAGAACATGGATTGTGTATTGATTTTAAGCCATCTAACGAAATGCTATCAAAACTAAATTTAAATATGTATAAAAGAATAAACACGTTGCCTGCTGCTGACAATAGTGACTAAAACTACCATAGAAAAGATTATTTACCTTAATAAAATAAAAACTTAAAGGAAATTGGTTGTTTTATTGAGATTTCAATGCGTACTATTAATTTTTTAGAAATTCGAGCAAAATACTATCTTTTCTACTCTGTAGTACGATCTCTTGAAAAATAAATTTGGCAACACTGCGCCAGTCGCCGGGGGTCGCTCGCTACGGCTACTTTTGTATTCGGAACTCGTCCTATTTTGTGGAACGCACACGACATCACGATCCGAAGATGAGCAAACCGATTGGAAGACAGGCAAAAGAAATTGTGTATAAGGTCAGTGTTCTCGAACCTACCGATTTTTCGGTATTTCTACCGATATGGGCTCTGTGCTACCGAAATACCGAAATATAACGAAATTTCTACGATTTCTGGACATACATGGAAATTCTCCCGATTTCTCTACCGATTTTACACTTTTCAGTTGGCAACCCTTTTTATTTATGTTTAATTTAATGTTACGGGGAAGCCCTCAATAGTAAGTATGGACCTAGTGCAGAATGTTCCATATATTTTGGGGAATACCCTTGTTCCTACAACTTGTTGTCTTACAACTCGATGTTATAAGGGGCTTCCCGCTAGGGAACTATAATAGGAACTATAAAGGGAACTAAAACTATATTTGATTGTTTTTTAAAAAGAGAATATTTAACTAGCACACCAATCGAAAATGTTGATTTTAAAAATCCTAGAAATTTTATGGATATTGACGCCGACGTATACTATGGTGCTGCTGCGTCTAATACACTACTAAGTAGTTCAGAAAATCTGAACGCAGATCAAGTAAATTTATTTAAATGCAGATGCCTAGATTTTTATATCGAAGCTTGTAAACAAATAACCACGCGGTTTCCATTGAAAAATAATCCAATAAAGGGTTTAGACATAATTGATCCAAAAAATGTTAAAATTGGCAATACCTCTTCGATAGTTCCTATGAGTAGGCTTTTTCCCAATATTGTTCAGAGCAATGATTTCCAGGAAATTGATACAGAGTGGCGCATTTTAAGAAATTGTGAACAAATCAAAACACTTCCTGATGATGTAGAACTATTTTGGGATGAAGTAAGTTTACTAAAGCGTGGCGATGAAACTCAAATGTTTCCTTTGTTGTCTAATTTCATTTTTAATATTTTATCACTTCCCCATTCATCCGCTAACGTTGAACGCATATTTTCACATATTAATCTTTTGAAAACAAAACAGCGAAATAGGCTGTCTACTGAATCAATCATTGGTCTATTACACGCAAAACGACTCTTTAATACAGCTAATTGTTATGATTTTGAAATTAACTCGAAGATGACCGCGGCTATGGCCAAAGAATATTGGTATAAAAAATGATTATATACCTAAATTAGTCTGTAAGTGATTGTTATAAATGAGTCTGTAAGTGATTATTATAAATTAGTCTGTAAATTTTTGTTTTCAATAAATAATTTGATTGAATACTGTATTTTTTTGTCAAATACCGATTTTGGGTACAAATATACCGATTTTAGCTGGCAACTCTACCGATTTTGCTCTATGACGTTCGAGACCACTGTATAAGGTATACAACTTCTTTAAAGAGCGTAAAAAAGATAAATCAACGCAGGAATACCAGAATGATGTAAATTTAGCAAATATTGTGTCTGAAGCAACCGGCATCTCGGAAAGAACTGTAAGAAAAATTGTCAGTGAAGGAACTACACAGGATGACACTGCAGCGACTTCCAAGTTCAAGTCTCCTAGGAAAAATTTATTTCCAAAAAAGCGAAAGGAAGTAGATAGTTTTACTTTAGGAGTAATAAGACGAAAAGTTTCCCAGTTCTATAGAATACTGTAAAAAAATGATTCAAAGTCTATTGCTCGCATGGTTATTTAAGAAAAATTCTGCGTGAATTGGGATTTAAATATCTCAGTTGACAATCGAAAAGAAAATTAATAATTGAGCGGCACGGTATTATGTCGCTGAGGTGGCATTATATTCGTGAAATAAGAAGATATCGAGCCGAGGGAAGACCAATATTAATAATTGAGCGGCATGGTATTATGTCGCTGAGGTGGCATTATATTCGTGAAATAAGAAGATATCGAGCCGAGGGAAGACCAATAATTTTCTTGGACGAGACCTATGTAAACCAGGCATGAACGTGGTGCCATAAACGCGATCGGTAAGGGACCTCGCCTGATTATAGCCCATGCTGGAGACCGTAATGGATTTGTGAATAACGGCTTACTTATCTTTAAATCGGACTCAAAGTCAGGCGCCTATCACGGGACCATGAATGCCGTCAACTTTAAAAAATGGGCTATCGAAAAACTTTTCCCAAACATTCCCCAAAATTCGATCGTTGTTGTGGATAATGCGGCATATCACAGTACCCAAATAGACAAAAAACCTCTTAAGCAACATATGCAAGTATGGTTAACGCGAAAAAATTATCCATTTGATGAATCTTCACGCAAATGTGATCTCATGACCTTGATAAACCAGCAAAAAATCGAGAAGCAATACAGAATTGATGAAATCATTAAGGCGGAAGGACATATGGTACTTCGCTTGCCGCCATATCATCCGGACTTAAATCCCTTCGAATTAATGTGGGGAGATATAAAATGAGAATTGGCTAGAAGAAGAAGGAAGGATAGCAGGAAGGAACAAAGAAGGAACTGATAACTTCACTCTGCTAATTATTCGACCGAAAAATGGCGTAAATGCGACGACCACTTCGTAAAGAATGAAGAATGGTATCATAGGACAGACAGAGTGTTCCACGAAGAAATTGACAGGTCAGTTTTTTTTTCAAGATCTACGTACTTTATAAATATTATACAATTTATGGACTTACTTTACACTGTTATGTTCGCAGACACGGACAAGGATGTTGATGACGCCGACGACGACGAAGAACTTATGTATTGCGATGATTAAATTTCTTTTGATATTGTTGGTAGATGTTACATAAGATGTTAAATTAAACATTGATTACCTATTTTGCTAAAACGCATATTATTATTAATTAATAGTATCACTTAATACCCACCTAAAGTAGCTAAAAACTATCTTATACATTATAAAATACTTTGTAATAAATCTAAATATATTCTTATTAAAGGTGAATTCCGCAAAACAGGTGTTGGCGTAGTGTTCGCAAACACCGACGAGAATCACGAGCAAAGGAAGCAACCAATCAGGAGAGATATGGAAAAGGGATCGCTGGCCAGCGCACGTGTTCGAGCTACCTGCTAACTCGCGACCTTGAGATGTCATTACCTCGTCGCACCTCCTCATGTTTCACCTCTCCGCGCTCCATTTTTAATCGTGTAAATAGGCACTAGTTAATAATTTGATTGGAAAATTACAGTTCACATTTGGAATCAGTACAAGCAACAAGTCTTCTTATTTACCACCCTACGCCCTGCAATAGTAGTGGGCTATCCCACATCGAAGGAGCCCACACGTAGTCTACTTTTCGTGTACTTAACATGAATAGATTTTCACATAAATTCTAGGGTTATTCACAAAAAAAAAAGAAAAAAAATTGTTTTTGGTATTTTGTGGTAGAGACAACACATAATATCGCGAGAAAGTTAGTCCTTGGTAGCCAGTACAGTTTATTATGTTTATAATAACTCAAATAACAAAATAAATTATAAAAGTAAGCTCGCTCGCTCGCTAGCGGTGTGGCCTGCGCTTAAAGGATTGCATCCTTAATCTCAAGATATATCTCGATAGCAAATCCCCACCTGTATAGCCATTCGCTCGGCCGTGCACATGAACGGCGTGCTACCTCGTCCGCCCCAACACTGCAACCGCACGGGCGCGGCTAGCACAACGAATACAAGCTGTTGTTAAAATGATTAGCTAATAAAGTGGCATGGGGATATAAAAATAAAAAAAAACTTTTTGACCTTTATGAAAAAGTTCCATTTAATACTCGAAATTAGTTTTGAAAATCGAACTTTCCGGGCCCCGTTGCGAAATGACTATCGGCTCAGTTTGAAATATCGTATTGAAATTTCATTTATTGCAAAATTAGGTTCTTTTTGAAGTTTGTCTTCATTTCATGCTAAATTAGGTTGTTTTTGACGTCCTTAGTTTGTCTTTGCAATCGAAATTCCCTGCGTTCCGATTCACGACATAACCGATTATATCGCGTCTGACACTGTTTTTTCGCAAAATGATACTGACCACAAATAAAAGACGACGGCCGAAGCCTAAAAAAAAAAAAGTGTGAGAAACGGAACGACCCGAAGGCCTACCAATGAGGGACAAGCTGAACCTACGTCATCGGCTGCGACCAATGACGTGGTTCGGCTGGGCCCCGAGCTTGAGAGGCCTTCTGGGAGATTGTCAGCTCGTGTGCGACGCTTACCATCACGTTATCATTTGTGACTGATTTTAATTATTTATACTTAACTATTGCTGTTTATAATAAGTTTAATTCATTAATTAAACATTCAGTGTGTGAACTCGTTGTTTCTGTGTGTGCAAATCCCTGAGCCAGCCTAAAACCCTAAAAAAGGTAGAAACCGCGCCGCGCTTTGCAAAGTCATAAAATACATTAAATTTGAAAGGAAAAATTTAATATTTAAATACATAAATCAGGTAGTAGAAAAAGTATCGTTCGCAACAAGTAAAAATGGGTTTTCTTACCCTCGGAATGTAAGCTTTCAAGTATTGTTTGTTTAGGTAGTACCCAAATAGGAAAATACATAGTTTTATGCAAGTTACAACTGTTGTTTTTTTAATTTTTAATATCACATTGTCTTTCACAGCATATCCAGGTTCAGTGCATGATGCCCGTTTGTTTCGTAATTCGCCGCTCCTCAGAGATACTCCCGCTTTATTTGTGGGCAATGACTACATTATTAGGGACAAAGCATACCCCTTGCTGCTATGGTGTGTTCCTCCATACAAAAATTTGGGCAATCTATCAGAGGTAGGAAGATTTTAAATCAAAACTTTTTTAGCGAAGCCTTAGCGTAAGGAAAGCCCTATTTAAGGAAATCCTTTGCGCCAAGTACAACATGGAGCGGTGGTCTTGCCATCTGTCTTTTATTTTACTTCCGAGTGCCCTCAGGAATGCCCTGGCCTCAGAGCCCCATATGCCGGTCGTTTTAAATGCGGCGGCAATAAAAATGTAATTTTGTTTCAGATCTTTATATTTGGAACAAATCAGATTGAAAAATAACAGCTCTAGGGCCGATTTTTTTAAATTAATTAAGCGAATCATTTCATCATCTTGTAAACTTTTATTCTTCAGCATCATTATCTGGAGGCATGGCAGTCCCCCCACCAAGACGAGCCAAAGGAAGCAGGGCACTAGGTTTTGTCACTCACAAATTCACTCGCATGACCATCAAAAATTCTGGGATACTTTCTGAAGTCCTAGAAAGCTAAAATTTGGCATGAAAGCTAGGATTGGCATACAAACAACAAAACAATTGAGAAATCTGTATCTTTCACCCACCAACCCTTCACAAAGGGGGGTCCAGTTCTGCAGTGTCCACGGGGAAAGATCATATTTAAAAATTCTTTAGTAGGGCGATGGCTGAGGTGAGGAAGCGGGGAGGGGGCTTGGCCGACGCGTCGGACGTGCGGCAGTGTGACCATTTGTGGCAGATTTCTGCCATTTTGGCAGATTTGGATCCAAAATTTTAGCTGTGGCATATTATGCTGACGATTTACAAATGTGGCAGATTTTGGCAGATTTCAAAGGTTAAAATGAAAGTCATGCTAATTTTAAATTACATTACATCATATATAAGTAATAAAAATTTAAATAAGGTTAATATATAAAAATATTTAGTAGAAAATTATTTCACAATCTGGCAACCTACGCCTTTGTTTGATACCCAGCCCAGATTACACGGAGATTTCCCGCTTGATCTGTTCATACATAGGTATTGTCATTTGATTGTGGGCTGTAAGTCATAAGTCTTAAGGTTCATATTCTTATAACGTTTCTTGATTGTGTTTTCAATCAAATCTTTGTTTGTTTTTACTTCATTCATTTCATTCTCTTACGTCGCTTAGCGTGTATGTGAAGTGCAGTTCTAAACTTGAAAAGCAAATACATAATGAAAAGAAAATACGAGCGGTCCTATCGACCGGAATGGGAGCAAGATCCTTTGCTCTCGTCCTGGATCAGTCGAGCTAAGGATGAGCAGGACGTTGCATTTTGTAAAGCCTGTAACTGCAAATTAGTTACCAGGTTATCTTCTTTAAAGGAACATGTTTCATCCCAGAAACACAAAAAAAACATTATCGGGTTTAGTGGCCAATCTTCGGTAAGTATTTTACATTTAGTTGTTATAAATATTATGCTGTAAGAAATAGATATTTTATCCACGTATTGTGTTAGGGATTTGTGAAAAATTACATTTAATTTGTTTTAGGTGCAACAGTTTTTCAAAACATCTCCATTAGAAGAGGAAGTAAAAAAAGCCGAACTTAATTTTTGTGCCATGATAGTGGAACACAATTTGCCATTCCGTTTAATGGATCATTTGAGCGAAGTCATCTCAAAAAGCTTCCATGATTCTGAAATCGCCAAGCAATTTTCTTGCAAGAGAACCAAAGTGGCAGCGGTAACATATAATGTTTTAAAACCAAATTTAGAAGCAGAGATGCTTGCTGATTTAAAATCCTGTGAAAATATTAAAACACGTACACCTATGTTTTCGTTGGTTATAGATGAGACTACAGATGTTACAACCACATCAACGCTTGCTATTGTAACCAAATATTATTCAGAAAAAGACCTGCAGGTAAAAACAAAATTTTTGACCTTGGTTGACTTGAACGGGGCTGATGCCCAATCATTGTTTGATGCATTATCCACGTCTTTAACTAATTCTAACCTTAATATTAAAGATGCTATTGGTTTTGGGGCTGACACTACTAACGTTATGTTTGGAGAGCATGGTGGTATCATTGCAAAAATAAGGCACGTCAATCCTCACTGCATGTTCATTAAGTGTGTGTGTCATTCCACTGCATTGTGTGTATCTCACGCTAGTAAAAACACCATACCACGAGCTATTAACCAAATGATACAAGAGGTTTACGGATATTTTGCCCATAGCAGTAAAAGACAAAGGGAGTTTGTTGAATATCAAGATTTTATTGGTACTGAAAAGCATAAAATATTAAGACATTATGAAATTCGTTGGCTTTGCTTGCACGCTTGCATTAAAAGAGTTTTAGAGCAATGGGATGCCCTAAAACTTTTTTTTCAGTCGCAGTTTTTGGAAGACAGAAATATTTCATCAGAGTTCTTGTTTAACAGTTTGAATGACAAGATACACAAACTTTATTTTTATGCATTGGATTATATATTGCAGTCAGTCAACAAACTAAACATTATATTTCAAGGAGATTATACAACAGTCCACACAGCATTCAAAGACATTTCTGAAGTGTACGTGTGCCTATTGAGTTGTTATATCAAGGGAAATTATTTAAAAACCGCAGACCCACTTGCAATTGACCCAAAATCTACCGTAAACTTTTTGCCTGTAAAAGATATGTATTTGGGTGTTAACGTGAGTACAGAAATCGATCGCTTATCCACAGACGTGAGTCTGAAACCTGGAATCCAGACGTTTCTTCAACGAATCCAATCATTTTTAACTGAACTATGTAGTCAATTGAAAACCCGTCTGCCACTTACAAAGATTTTCAAAGATTTACAGTTTTTGGATCCACAACATGTCGTATACAAAGAATTTACGTCAATTTTAAGCGTTGCGAAGTCATTTCCCAACATTGTAGACGGAGACAATATTCAAAAAGTTGATGACGAACTCCGACAGATGAAGTTTGACAGAAGTGTAAGCGATTTGTTAGAAGCAGGCGGAAGTGGAAATAGCGCCGGGACAATTTTGAGCGTGGACAAGTTTTGGGGAGCGGTGGGAAAAATCAGGGACGCAAATGGGACAGCAAAATATCCAAATATTGCAAACTTTGCAAAAGCTCTATTATGTTTGCCGATGTCAAATGCATCGTGCGAAAGGATATTTTCTCAAGTTAATTTAAATAAAACAAAAATAAGGAACAGGTTTTTGAATAAACATGTCTCAGCAATCATTACTACAAAAGAGGGAATAAGGGAACACGGAGACTGCGTCTCCTTTAAACCAAGCAAGGAAATGTTAAAAAATATGTCGACAAAATCTATGTACAAAGAAAAGGAAGGCGAAAATTTTGAAGCCAATGTTGATTAGGTGTATTTTTTTTGTATGTTTAACGTAGTTATAAAGTTGATTAAAAAAATATATGAAAATACGTTTTTTTCTTATTTTCATGTTGGCATATTTTTGGCATTTTTTAACGTCGAGTGTGGCAGAATTTGGCAGATTTTTGGGTCCGTGTGTGGCAGATTCGCCATTTTTGAGATGGTCACGCTGACGTGCGGGCGGGTTGCTTAGTCACGATGGAGCGTTGGAGCGGACTGCATCGCGATTTTGTAATTGAAGCTTATTTGACGAGTGACAAATCGTACGCCGAAGCGAAGCGCAAGTTCTGCTCTAACTATAATATCCGTCGCGTCAAAGATGCACCGGGCATAAATTTGATTAAGAAGTGGCTAACAAAGTTTCGGAAAACGAAATCTGCCATGAACATTAAAAACATGGGACCTATTCCATCTCTTTCAACACAAGAAAACCTGCAAAGAGTTAGGGATGCAGTTATCGCAAATCAACGGCGATCTGTCCGGAAGCATGCAGCGGCATTGAGAATAAAAAAGTCAACAGTGCACAAAATTATCAAAAAGAAAATGTGTTTCCACCCTTACAAGATCCAACTGATATTACTAAGCAGAACCTGTACTAAAGAGACTGTAGAAAACAATAGGGGCCTACTCTATTCTGAATCGGTTGCATTGTTTATTTTTTTATCATTTAGTCAAAGTAGAGTAGACTCCCAGGCTTGTCAATTTTACAAAAACAGCTTTTCTGATTGGTCATTTCATTCACATTGCAGTATTTAAAAAAAAAACGTATTTCTTCCAGGAATGGTCCCTCACTTTATAAACGTCAGAACTGGAATTTTTAAACAGTTCACTCAACTTGAAGCCATCGGGAAAGAAATTGGAAAAAGTCTACGCCGGCTATTGTCATCAATATCTGTTGGCAGGGTTCTCCTTACAAACGCTGATAAGGGTAAAAGTTAAGCAGTCGGGACCGTGCGCTGTTGGTAAAAATCATTGTGGAGGCAGAGATCAATGTTTTGGAGGATCATACAAAATCTATAAGAAAAGGTTTGTGGCAGCAACGGGCAAAAGAAGTGGCTGATCTTTTTGCAGGTGAAAATGCAGAAGTTTATTACTTGCCATATCACGTCATTACTGGCAAAGTGATACAGGCTAGCGGGCTTTTTCATAAGCTTAATCACCCACCGAAGGTACATAAATTCATATGAGAAACAAAAACGAAGCAAAAGCTGTAGCAGTGATAGCGCCAGTGGCGCTAGCTTGAGAAAATTTCAAGAAAACTCATACAAACAAACGTGTTCGGCATCTACCAGAAAGCTTTGAAGAAACTGATTTGGCGTCCTCTACAACTACCGCAAACATAGAGTGGTTGAAGGGTTCCTCTCATCCGAAAGAATTGCTCATTGTAAAATGGAACACACCTCTCAAGTTCAAAGTTTGATTTCAACAAGGAAACAATCAAAGAATATTTTTCTATGTTTCCTGGGCTTAACTAGCGTTGACATCCGTCCGGCTAAAGTCAGACAGTGTTAGGCTTTTTGACCCATTGTCCGGGCATAGGCGTAGCAAGGGGGGGGGGGCAGGTGGGCCCGGCCCACACCAGAAACCTTCTGGCCCACCCCAGAAACCTTCCAGCCCACCCCAGAATAAAAGTAAAATATTAAATAAAACCAAAATACATCAGCAATATACGTAAAACAAAAGCCTTCGAAACTTGTGATGTCATTTTTAAATATTCCCGCTCTCAGTAAGGTACGAGGTCAGTCGAGGTCAAACGTCATCCTGCGATTATAATTGGTCGCGCGAGAACCGGCGTTGCATGGCACAGTGGCCGAGGACCGCAATGGCCGAGATGGAACAGCAGGGCAAAAAAGTTTAGAAAAGTAGAGATGTAGAGAGAGATTGTATCATATTATGTTTGAATGTGTTGTTTTTGTGAATTCACGTATTTATATAAACGATGTTATTAAATTATTATTCATTACATTACACTTATAGCTTTGTCGTTTTTTAGGGTTCCGTACCTAAAGGGTAAAAAGCGGGACCCTATTATTAAGACTTCGCTGTCTGTCCGTCTGTCACCAGGCTGTATCTAATGAACCGTGATAGTTAGATAGTTGAAATTTTCGCAGATGATGTATTTTTGTTGCCGCTATAACAACAAGTACTAAAAAAATAGAACAAAATAAATATTTTAAATATTTAATATTATAACAACAAACATGATTTTTTTGCTCGATATTTATAACGGCAACAGGTAGACGCTTGAAATATTCACAGAATATTTAGTTATCAGGGTGTCCCATAAGTGACACGCCACAGTGACACTGGAGGTAGGCCCGCTCAAGTGGCATCGAACCAGCCTAACATGACCCCAGTAAAAGATGCACGGTTTTCAAGTTATTGCCAAATTAGTGTTTTTTGAGAATTTTCACTATTTTTAACATTGTTAGTGCCAGCATTCACTTGGAAAGCTCTTGAAATATTTTTTTTCACGTGTATGGAGTCAGGAATAATTAATTGACATGTCAAAAGTGTTATTTTGTCAATAACTGATGTAAAATGCTTTAAAATCCTGGATTAATCTTAATTTAAATTCTCAGCAAAACATTAATTTCGACTTTGGCCACCTGCCGTGACAAAAAATTCCTAGAAACGAAAAGAGCAAATAACGTAAAAATATTGAGCTTGTTAAGCAAATTTAGAAATAGTATGATACAAGCATCTTTATGCGATAAGATAGGCATTCGTATCACTTTTCCGATCCGAAACGGGAATTTTTAACGGCCAAATAATAGGACCGGTTGAGTTGCCGGCTGTTCTGAATGGTACAAATAGGCTTTATTATAAGATATTTCGCTTTTGTACGAGAAAACGTAAAAACTTAAATAACAATTTATATCTAAACTTAACACATTCAAAATTAAAATTAAGTACCTAACATAAAAATATTATATCATAAAACCTATAAATATAAATACAGTAAATTTAATCTTAAAATTATTAAAATAAATAAAAAATGCTGGCCAGGTCACCACCGTTGTTCGGTAGTGTACCCAGAAGGCTGGCAGCATTGCCGAAATTCTTTGACCGAAATAGGCTCCAGCCCTCGGGTCACTGGAAGCGTCGATCAGGCGCGATGATATGTCTCTGTAGAGACGTCGCGCATCCGGTCCCCACGGTCCGAATTATCTATTAATATAAATAACCTAAAATTTTTGGAAAATTATCTGCCTGTATTACTAGAAGATACCCCGTTGGCACTGCAACAGAGGATGTGGTTTCAACAAGATGGCTGCCCGGCCCTCTGCAAGTCCGCGAGCACCTCAGCAACACATTCCCCGAGAGATGGATTGGGCGTCGGGGACCAATTTCATGGCCACCGCGTTCCCCGGATCTAAATCCACTAGATTTTTTTTTTATTGGGGATGTTTAAAAGATAAAGTTTATGCCAGACCAATAAGATCTGAAGAGGAATTACGGCAACGTGTATTCGACGCAGCCCGGACCATATCAGAAATTAGTTTGAGAAAATTGAGCCGAAATTTTATAAGACGGTGTCATTTGTGCATAAGAGCCCAATGCAGACAATTTGAACATTTATTGTAAGCCCAAATTTAAGTTTTCAAATAAACCAATGAAGTTAAACCTATTTTTTGTTGTCATTTAACTTTCATCCAGCCATTAGCCTTGGATATCCTTCAAAAAGGAGATAAACATTTATTTCTCTTTCATGAGCATTTGGCGAATAATAACGTAGCCAAGTAACAAATGAGATATTGTAGCGAACATTTTTTAGCTAGCAGCGATGGCTTGCGGGGTTCCTAGTTTTAATTTAGTTCAATAAGGCATCGGAAAAGTGATACGAATGCCTATCTTATCGCATAAAGATGCTTGTATCATACCATTTCTAAATTTGCTTAACAAGCTCAATATTTTGACGTTATTTGCTCTTTTCGTTTCTAGGAATTTTTTGTCACGGCAGGTGGCCAAAGTCGAAAATTAATGTTTTGCTGATAATTTAAATTAAGATTAATCCAGGATTTTTAAGCATTTTACAACAGTTATTGACAAAATAACACTTTTGACATGTCAATTAACTATTCCTGACTCCATACACGTGAAAAAAAAATATTTCGAGAGCTTTCCAAGCGAATACTGGCACTAACAATGTTAAAAATAGTGAAAATTCTCAAAAAACACTAATTTGGCAATAACTTGAAAACCGTGCATCTTTTACTGGGGTCATGTTAGGCTGGTTCGATGCCACTTGAGCTGGCCTACCTCCAGTGTCACTGTGGCGTGTCACTTATGGGACAACCTGTATATTCACTTTAAAAATAAATAATTAAAGTAAAATAAAACAAATATTTAAGGGTGGCCCCCATACAACAAACGTTATAGATACGTTATAGATACGGAAACCTTCGTGCGCGAGTCCGACTCGCACTTGGCCGTATTTTAATTAATATCTTTGTTTATTTATATTGCCATTTAAACAACCATAATTATTATAAAGCTGTATTATTGAGAAGAAATTGTTGTGAAATATTAATTTATGGCTACTATACATGCCTCCACAGAAATGGCAATCGGTGATTGAACTTAAAACTCAACCTTGTTTGTGTGTAGTGATACCTTAATTAACATACATACTCCAGAATAAATTATTATTAATTCCTTGTTATTCTGTGCTTTAATATAATATACCTATCATGTAATCGCATTTAGTTTTAACCAAACGTGAAAAACCCTGGTATAAATAATGATGATCAAATTTAAATTATTTGCTTGACTGTACTTTCGTGAAATGGACTAGTCTCGCACTCGTCTGAAGTTTGCCCGCTCATTGTAATCTGTCGGTGGTGTCGATAATCACACCAATAACAATTAAATGTAAACAAAAATATATTTATTTGTTTATATGCGTTTGAAAGTGTATGACAGTGAATTTTAGTTCTTTCTAGTTTTTTGTGCTGTGTAGATAAGTGACAGTTTTATAAGTTAATTACTCTATTTATAACACCTAGATCTTACTTATATAAAAACAACAGCTCTGTTTTGTTTTTGATGTGAAGGAAGAAAGGTGAGTTTTATTATTAATTTTAAAATAACATTAATTTTTGAAGTCTTTGTAGAGAATAAATTGTTTGTTTTTTTGCCATTTTATTAAGTTTGTTTTTTTTTTTTTTTTTAATGAAGATAGTCCAAAAATTACTGTGATGTAACAGTAAAATACATAACCATAGCATAATGAACAAGAAAAAATTTACTTCGTAAGGTTCTACATTAAAAAAAAGTACTATTTTTATCACTTAAACTGCGAAATACAAGAAATTTCAAAAAGTGTCCACACTTAAGTCCATTACTGTATATAATACAACTAAGGCTACTGGCCTACGAAAGTTTAACTAATATACGCGTGAAAGTTTTTTAGTCAAGTTCCATGGATCATTGTCACGTAACAGTAATCCATCGAAAAAACTAATAAAATTTCTGAACGTTTCTTGCCATAGACAACTCGAGGGCAGCCATCTTTTAATCAAATGTCAAAACGGTGTACATGTAGCAGATCTCTGTGAAAAAGGAAAATAAAGTTTTAACTCTAAAAACGCGTTAAGCTTAAGTGTCTTTCCGTGGATACGTTGTAAAAGTAAGTTAATTAAGCTATTTTCATATTTTTTTCATAATTTGATTCTCACAATCATAAAAAACTTAATTGCAAAAGGAGTCTCGCCAAGTGTAGATTTTAGGTTATGTTATGCACGGATGATTTAATTTTGTCACTTCCATGGATGTCACTTCCACAGTTCCGTGGAATAAATACCACCCATGGAAGTGACTTGCTTTCCATGGAAGTGACTTTTCGAGCAATCGAATTGTTATACCTACATACAATTGTTTAATAATGTACAATAATTTAACAGGATGGCACCAAGACCTAAAAAGCGGCCCAAGACTATAGAAGAAATAAGAGCACAGAAAAAAGAATATGAGAGGAAAAGACGAGCAAGAATAAAGGCGAACCCCGTTGAATATGAACAAAATAAGAAGAAGGACAGAGAAAGAAAACATCGAATTCAAAAGATAAAGATCTCTGAGATGACACCTAGGCAACAGTGAAACCAAAGAAAGGCCTGGAAAGAACGTCAAGCAAAACATAGACTGAAGAAAAAACTGGAACAAAGAGTACTACAAAATTTGCGAGAAAATACTCCTGACAGTTCTGCTGATGAAGAATACCATGGCAATATAGAACCAAATATTATTCAGAATTGTCCTTCACCATGCTCTACGGTAAGTGATTTATTGACTAGGAGCATGGGGAGGAATTCCACTCCATCGATTACTCGAGATAGGATTCGGCAATGAAGTGTCACTTTGCATCGAACAGGGGCTCTGTTCGATGCAAAGTGACACTTCATTGCCAAGTAGACAAAAGCTTCAAGGACTGCTTGCTGCAAGACGCGCTCGTGATAAAGCTAATCGTATTATCAAAAAGCAGAGGCACACTATTGACAAAATGAGGGCGAAAATGCGCAACTTGCAAATGCAACTTTGGAGGTCGAAAAACAAATTCAAAGGCATGGTTAATGATGTAAAAGTAGTAGACCCTTTAACGACCTTGCCTGAAGCAGTCAACAAGATGCACACACTTGTGAAAGAGTTCTTGCAACAGGACGACAATAGTAAGATGTGTCCTGGTAAAAAAGATGTTATAGTGCGCCGGAAAATCAAAATGCAAAAGAGGTATCTGTGTGACACTATGACAAATTTGCATGGGAAATTTCTTGCTGAAAAAAAGATAAAAATATCTTTAACGACATTTTGTCGTTTGCGTCCTTTTTGTGCGTTACACATGAAAACATTCAGTTGATGTTTGACAAATTAAAGTATCTGAATATCATTCGTGACGCAAACTTACGTGCCACAATCGGAAGTGTGGTGTGTGACAAATATAACTTTGACTGTATGTACCGAAAATGTCAGATTTGCAGTCAAAAATCTCCACAGATACACGAATTTGAGGTTGCCGACACCACTTTTCATACCTGGACAGCACAAAAAGAAAAACGATTGATTCGTGGAGTGGAAAAAGAGATAAGGAGAGTTGTTAAAGCAGAAGTTAAAATATTGAAGAAACAATTGGTATTGAGTTTTCTGGATGCGTTGGACAAATTTATGGTACATAAGTATAATGATGTCCACCAGTACAAAAATGTCACAAATCTGAAAGACAGTCTTGCTGCCGGAGATATCTTGATGCACATCGATTTTGCTGAGAATTATTGTTGCAAATATTCAAGTGAAATCCAAAGTGTTCACTTTGGGGCCTCAAGACAACAAATCAGTTTGCACACGGGTGTTTATTATTACCGGTGCCGAGAAAGCAATAAAATCAAAGAGCAATCATTTTGCACTCTATCAGACTGCTTACGACACGACGCTGTCGCTATCTGTGCTCATATCGAAAGGATTCTTCATGAGATTGTTGCTGAAAGTCCTATACGCACGTTGCATATCAAAAGCGATGGCCCTTCAGGACAGTATCGGAACAAGAAAATGTTCTACTTGTTTACTCAAGAGATTGCAAGCAAATACAACATTCAACAAGCAACATGGAACTTTTCAGAAAAAGGCCACGGAAAAGGTCCAATGGATGGCGTTGGAGCGGCGGTTAAACAAGCCGCAGATCGTGTAGTATGTCATGGTAAGGATATACCAGATTTTAATTCGTTGATAGAGTGTCTCAAGAAAAACACGAGCAAAATAAAACTGTTCACTGTCACTCTTGAATCTATGCAGGAGGTAGATAAAGTAATCCCTGAAGTAATAAAGAACGTATCTGGCTGTACAAAACTCCACCAAATAACCTGGAATAAGGAAACTCCAAAAATAATAAGTTTGCGAAAACTGACTTGTCTTGCTTGTAAGCCTGGAGTAGCTTGTCCCCACTTTGATTCTTCAAAAAAAATAATAGAAATAGCATGCAGAAGTGCTCAACAAGACGAACCAGAAAAAGAAACCGTAAAAAAAAGGGTTTTGAGCTAAGGAAAGGAAATTGGGTAGTAACAAGGTTTTTAACGAAAAAGGGTAGTTACCAGTACTTCGATGGTCAAGTGATTGATCTAGACGATGATATTAATGTTAAATTCACCAAGAAGAAGGCTTCTTGTCAAGAAACTGTCTCATTTACATGGGTAGTGCCAGAAGACGTGTCTGTGGTAGCACGTGATGATGTAATTTTAGTGTTGCCAGAGCCGACACCTGGACGCCGAGGAGAATTGTTGTTTGAACAAAAGGATCTAACTTCTTACAAAATACAGTAGAAGTTTTTGGATTATAATGTATTTTTTAAGAAATTAAATCCTTCTGTTCAAACAACAAATAAGATTAAAAGAGTTTTAAAAGGATTTTTAATAAAATTAATAAATATATCAGTATAGTCTGTATTTATTTCAAACTTATTTTGAACTTATATAGCATTTCCGTATTGTCAAGATAAAGATCATTAAAATTTTTTGCAATTTCATGAAATATGTCACGTCCTTGGATACATGTCACATCCATGGGCATGATTTTTTTTCAGGAGCCCGTATCTCTGAAAATATGAACTTGGGAGCTTGACGAGATAGCATCATATATAGACCTAAGTGTTAGCTACAATAATATATAACTTTTATTTCAATATAAAAAACTGACTTACTGTTCATTTTTCGAGTAGTCAAAATGAGAAATGCCCATAATTGTTCAATTTGTGCTTTCCAATTTAGATTTTTATCAATTATTAGACCTAAGAATTTAGTTTTGTCAACATTGTTAATTTTTTCGTACAAATTTCTTCGCTACAAATGCTTCAATTACTGTCGCATATTGCCATAAATCACATTAATCTAATAGTTTTTCAAAATAAGGAAATAAACATAACTTTTACGTTTGGGGATGCGATCCATTGCATCCACACTAACTACTATCTTTATGTTTTTGCCCAAATCATGTCATGATTCTTATTTCGCAAAATAAAACAAAAGAATTCGAGTTTTTATATTTTATTTATTGATTGATTAATAATTACATGGTAACTCTGGATTTAAAGCTCTTCTGGCCTTACAAATAAATCTTCGAATCCTTCCGCAGGAATGTTTATTGATGGTTCATGTCTTGCGAATCCCATGTACCAAACAATGCACATTATGTGCGACCAGCAGCCGACTGTTCTTTTACCAATACTGCATGTGCAATAATAATGAGCGATCGCTTGTCGACCACTCAAAGCTCTGTCTATGCCCAAATATACATAATTTGTTCTTGAACGGACATGTCGGGATTGAATTCGACCTCTCAAAATATAGAGATCCCTTCCTTCTAGTTCACGCACATGTTCAGCAGGTATTTGTCGTCCGATTTCTTTTAAAAACGCCCCATTTGGCTGCAGATGCTGTGCATAATAGCTTCTTGCAGTGTTCCCAGCCGGGTCTTGTCAAAAGTTACCTGAAATGGAAAAAAAGTCACCTTTTAGTGTGAAAAATAACCTTTCATATTTTTTCTAGAAGTAAGGTGTTAAAGTTAATAGACTTTATATTTTGGTTGTAGTAACTTAAAGAATTATGGATAATTTTTGGGGTAGGCTTTTTTTGCCAGCTACTGCAAATTAAACACCTGAAAATAAGGACATGAAATGTAATTTGCAAATGAAAAAAAAGGATAGAAATATATTGATAAAATCTTACAGATATAATAAAAAATGTTTTGAAAAAAAAATACATCAATCAGGTACCTTCGCCTTCCTCATCCTTGTTATATTTTATTTTAGTTTTGAGCATAGCTTTTGTTGGCTCAAATGTTATCGCATTTTGGAAACTTCCTTTGGCAGCTATCAACGCTGAAATTGTTTCAGTGCCAAGCCTATTCCTGTTGTCACATTTTATTAACTTGAGCTGGCTAAAAATTCGTTCTACGCTGGCGTTTGAAAATGGTAGGACCAACAATAGCTTTATAATTTTTTTTAAATTTGGAAACAACGGCTCCCCTTCAAAGTTTTTCATTTTGAAAACTCTCTGCCAATAATCTTGTATTTGCAGATCTGGAGACAAATTTAATTGTGTAAAATTCAACAGGGCATGCTTTTTCCATTCCTTATTTAGCTCTTCTATATCCACATAATTTTTTATGTTTGGGAATCTCCTGACGACTTGTGAAAGGTCGTTCATATCAACATTTTGAGCATTTTGCGGATCTGTGACTTGTCCCATCATTTCATAAAGTGGGTCGGAGTAACAGTAACAACACTACGTCAACAAATAACAATAACAAAATAAAGTGAGCTCAGAAAGTGAGAGTAATAGCCGTCAGGAGTTGCATGGATAACTGAAATGATATGGGAATAATTGACAACGTGTATACTGTATAGTGCGCACCAATCTTTTAGTCATCTCTGAAGATAGACGCAAGAGGCGACGCAATAGCCGTTTTACGGTGTCAGGGGGACGTTACAGGAGCGAGGGCGCGGAGCACACCCGCCTGCGTGCCGCACCACACCCCCCGCTCGCCATTTAGCAGGTGTCAACACTATGCGTTAGTGTTAGTGCTACGTCCGTACACTACACACGCGCGCGTTGCATGAAAAGTAAGTTCGTGGAAAAAATCTATGATTCGTTAATCGTTGAATCTGTTTGTGAAAATGGTGTTTATATTAATTTGTTTTATTTAAACAGTTAAGATTGCACTAAAATAATAAATATATATTAAACAGGTAGGTACAACAAGTACACCTTCCCACTTATAGTAAACATTTAATATTGCACTAAAATAATAAATATATATTAAACAGGTAGGTACAACAAGTACACCTTCCCACTTATAGTAAACATTTAATAATCGACCGTTCATATTATTGTTTCCTTGACTGTACCTGCGCAAGCTTGCACTCGTAACTCAATCAGAGGCGACTAAAAGATTGGCGCGCACTACCTTGTACCTGATACAGAAAACCTTTCGGCAGTCGCCCCATAAGTGCAAGCGAGAGGTATAATGAGAACCGGTATTTGTGGTATCTGCTTACTCACTTGCACTTACAGCCATCGCTCCATAAGTGCGAAAGAGAGGGTACTGTGTACTACCTGAGCCAAGCAGTGCGGTTTGTGGTATGTGCTTACTTACTAAATAACTAAAAAACTTACTTATAACTTAACTATTTGTTATTATTTCTTGACAATAGAATAATTCAAGGTGATTTATCATCTCAGATAACCGTCGTAGGACTTAAGCCTCATAGTTTTTTTTTTCTTAGGCCTTCAAGACCTATTAGAATAATGTATTTTTTTTTCTTGGCCGGCATAAAAATAATTGGTCAGAAAATGTATAAAGTGGGTGATCTCCGTACTTTACGTACTCAAAATGAAAACTTCGTTAAAAGCGGTTATGATAACTGGAAAAAAATAGAAGCAATACAAAAACATCGAGATTCTTTGATACATGAGCAGTCTACCAAAATGCATATTGCTTTTAAACATCCAGTTGTTTCGGGAAGTGTTCAGGAAAGAATCGTGATGCAACATGCAACAGAATTGGTTGAAAGAAAGGAGTATTTAACTAAGCCCATAGATATAATAATGTGTTTGGCTCGTCAAGGAATGCCGTTAAGAGGCCATCGTGAAGATGCTCTTTTCCGAAATAAAGGAATTTTTTTAGAGTTATGTGACCTTTTCGCCAAATATGATGCCACATTTGAAACGAATTTAGAAAAGAATACTAATTACTCTTCCCCTCAAATTCAAAACGAGATAATAAGTACTATCGCTCAACTTAGGCTACGTGAAATAGCGAGTGAAGTGAAAAAATGCGGTTTTTATGCTTTATCCTCTTCAGTCCCAAGGTATCATATATGATACCTTGGGTTATGATTTTTTATAGCCGAATCTAAATGAAGCACAAGCAAACGGCCTATGGTATCAGATTCTGTACATTTTGATGCATCAAAAATATTTTTTCTGTCGACACTGGATTTCAAGTCAGCTGTTCGTCATCTGTCAAATTCAGTGAATTTTGACTATACCACCAAGGATAGACGCAATTTACGTAATTTTATTGTTTTTTCTGTATGTTATAGGATATCTTGATTGAAAAAGAATTGTAAGTGTATTATTACTTTTCTTTTTTAGTTGCTGTTTTTGTTTTTGTTCTTTTTTATTTGATATTTTTTTAGTTGCTGTGTAGCTTGTGGTTTTTGTTCGGTAACGCGGGTGATACGTTAAGACTCTAGCATGTCTTTTTTTCAAACTTTTTATGAAAAATGTTGTTTTTCTTCAAGAATCGCATACCTAAAACACAAAATTTACAAGAGACTTAATTACACTGCAATAATTTATTTTTGCCTTAACTTTTCTTAGCTGTTATTTTGCGAATTCTCACTCTTATTCAATGATTATTAAAATTTTCTTTCACAGACTTAACTTAATAGTGGTATATGCTTGCACAAATATATCTACAGTACTTGGATTCTTTAATACAATTGAAGCTTTACATACACATCTCGCACACCCAGGTGTAAATGCAGAACTAAAGAAAATTCAGGAATCACTTGGTATCAAGTCAAGTAGAGAAATGCATAGCCTTAGTGAAACGCGATGGGCTTGTCGTTTCGAAAATTGCAAGGCTGTTTTAACAAATTATAATGCCATTAAAACAGTGTTAGAAGATGAAGTGAACAACCGCCAAAATAAAAATTCTGTGGAAGCCATAGGTCTGCTAAATTGCACCTCAAAAGCAGATTTCGTAGTATGCCTGTTTATATTTAGATCCGTTTTATCAATGATTAACATTACTTCCAAAGCAAAGAAGCAACATTAGGCCAAGCGGTTGATATTATAAAAAGCACGATAGTCACCTTGGAGGAAGACAGAAACAATACGGAACACTTTTAAAAGCTCTGGGATGAGATAGAGAAATTTTCAGACGCAAACGAAGTTTCCTTAGAGCCATTACAAGTGTCTAAAAGACGAAGGCAACCAAACAGGTTGAATGATTGCATTGTCGACAGCACTTTGGGGAAAAGACATGATGTATCTATGTTCCCGATGATAATGCCCTTTGCATTATTATTCGAAATAAAACTCATACAATTACCGAATAACTCATCATAACTGAATAATCATTTTAGAATAACTACCACCAGAGCAACCATAATAAATATTTATTAAAATTTCAGGTCTTATGAAAGCAACATTTTGGATACAAGAAAACGAAAGTAGATAAAAATAAAATCAGAATAGATAAAAGTACAGATAATTTAATATATTCAGACACAATAAACAATACAATGAGTGACAAAGAAAGCACATACGTAACTTAGTTTAGTAACTTATTTAATTATTATTTACAGGTGATTCCTCTAAAACACGGAAAGCTCCGCCTACAACTTCCAGCTCTGATGTGACAATTATTTCAGATGTAAAAATAAACGATAAAAACAGCAACAACAAAACATCGTGCAGGTGTGTCACATACAAAACAAAGGACATTAATGATGCGAGAAAAAAAATATATAACTTCTTCTAATCTCCAAACCTATTTTGATAACCTTATTCAATTGTAAGGTTAAATAAAAAGTTTTCCACTCTCTGTGATTACAAAAACCACTAACAATTATTTTGAACTATCACAATTAATCAGATTCATTGTCTTTTCTTTCTTATTATTTAAATTGAGAAGATTTAATTTGGTTTCTGGAAATGTGGTATCCTGTTTAAATTGTGTATACTTTTCAGTATTGTCTTTATTATATTGACAAGATTGGGATAAGCATAATGCTTTGTGAGTAAATCAGGGATCAAAGTTAACATTTAACACTTTGTGACTTGTACGTTTTTGATTATTTCAATTCTTAGTTAATTATTATTAGCAGGCACTAATTATAAATGTATAAGTATGATGTCTTGGAATAATTTTAACTTCGAAATCGGTATCTGAAAATATGGTATCTTAGTTATGTTATTGAAATGTATGTTACTGTTTATAAATTGTTGACAAAATTGGGATAAATATGTTTTTTTGGTAAATTAACGATAAAAGTTTGCATTTAACACTTTGTAATGAGAATTTTTGTGATTCTTCTAATTCGGGATGAAGAAAGAGTTCCATGAACATAAAAATGTGATGATTTAAGAGGTTTTTCGAAGAAATTAAACTTTCTCTTAATACTTGATTTTTTTTCTCCTTGAATCAAAGTTGCATACTCCATTTTTGTTATATTGTTGTCTACACTTAAAAACCATTTATTTTTATGTTCTCTACTAGAAGGTGAACAATTTTCTCTCCGTTTTACTGCAGCAAACACTTTTTCACCAGTTCTTAATTCTTCTTCGATTTTGACGACGAATTCTAGAAATCTATTTGCTACTTGAGGTAATGGTTGGTCTCCTTTCCGTAACAGATTTTTTATTTTAAAGAGCATTTTCTCGAATGGATATGCACTCAGAGAAGGCGAAGATCCAAATCTTGACACATCATTCACTATGTGGCACAAATTATGAACTCAGTCTCGACCATATATTATATGCCGCTAAGATTTGTAAGGATCACTGTAGCAAATTGTGGTAGCCCAAAATAAAGTTAAGAAGTGCTGATATACCTCAAACAACAGATGGTCTTTTAATATAACGATACCATAGTATAAGGGAAAATTTTTAAATTCGGTGGCTTTCAAAAAAATTATGTTATCTAAATCTCTCAATCTACTCTGGTGTATTTCATTTGGGGTAAATGGTTTGGATTTTTGTTAACTTTCTTGAAATAGCCAGAATATCTTTCGCTGACCACTTGGTATTGAAATTGGAGATGCCGTTAGTCCATCCTACTATGCTGAGTAGCACGAAAACGCCACCAATTTTTCGTTAGCTAACTGGGATCTAATCTCAAAATTACATAATCTCGTGATTAAATTTAAAGCTGTTGTTCGAAATGTTTTTACTTTCCTTTAAGTGATAATTAAGTGTTTCCCGATATAAAATAAAAGTAATCTGTACACAGAATAAAAATGTTCAACATTCTTTCAAATTTAATGATTGAAATGAATGATCTTTTTATAACCCGCATTATTTCTATTTAGATGTGGCGCCACTGAATGTTAATAATAGTAAAATGACTTTTATGTCGTTGACGTTAGAAGCTAATTTATTAATAGTTAGCAAATTTGTCGGCGAAGTAGAATATACGTGCTTTTGGCTAGACGGTAAGCATACAGTGCGAGATTTCTTAGCAACGTTTGCCTCTCAAAATCCTTTTAATAAAATTTCTTCTTTTTAGGCACAACAACATTTTAGAAGACAAAACAACAGGAACAAATATTTTTCAAAAAAAGCAGATGCTTGGATGCAGATAGCCAAAGCTACAATGCCTAGTCTACCAGTGGCATCAGAACAGCAGAGCAGCTGAAGCATTTATATGAAAATATGAAACAAAATGCGAGAAAAGCTCTGGCTACATCTAATGTAATCATTGGAGACCGGATTATATGCATTTGCATATTTAGCCTCTTTTTACCAGTTATTGCATATTTTAAATAAACACTAGTGAACATAAATACATGAATATACATATTTTCATGCTATATTATTACATTTAACTAGAACCAATAAGTACCAATATAATACCCATCAAATATTGTCTTATTACCTCAGTGGATGGAGAAGGGTCCTATTCTGTTATAAAAATTAATAAAATTGAGTGATCAAAGACACAATCTTACAACCGAACTCTTGGAACTGTACCTGAACCAATTCTACTAATTCCTCTGTGCCTGAATGTTTGTATTCAATTAACAAAAGTAGCAAAATAATTAGTTAATGACAATTTTGTCTGATAAGATTAATAATATGTTATAAAAAAAATAACTGCTTGTAAGTTGTTTTTGAAAGAATTTAACTAAAAATTTTGTATATTTGGACACATTTCATGCGTATTTTAAGCATTTTGCATGCATATTTCGGAACAGAAATATAAATACTTGATTTTTGGGTTGGATTTAGTATCGTTTGGCAGTTGTATGGGGGTGAAAGTGGATAAAGCTGGTAGAGGTGGGGTCCCCGATAATAACACTACCACACTTATTAAAAGGTACCTAATGCACATTTTTCGAGATATTAATAAAAATTGTTTCTTACCTCAAATCAGGTAAAAGGCGAAAAGGGAACGTTAAAAATGGGCGTTTGACAACCAAATCTGTCCTAGTTTATTGTCCGTGGTGTAAAATATTGTGCAATATCGATGAAACGGAACGCAACAAAAAAAAAACTGCGTCATGTGTTACTGTCATTCGTAATTCGTTTATTGGTAATTTTGGATTGAATAAATAAAAATTTATGAATATTTTGTTGTTTTATTTGTTTTTACCTAGAAATCCTGCTTATATAAAGGGACAAATTGAAGAGAAAGCAGTAGATAATACGTTTGGATACAATAATCGAACACAACCAATAGTCAGTACAACTTATCTAGATCATCTTCGCTACGAATCTTTATGATTTTACTCGTGTAGGTCTTACGCATTTGAATTGAGCCATTTTTAACCCAAACATGTTTAAAATCTTTTTGAGCTTTGACTAAACGAGCTTTTGTGTATATCATTTTCGTTTTGATGGTTAGATGCTCATTTATGTAGAAGCGCCGAGTCGTAGGGGAGAGGGACAGCTGCTCAGTGGTGAGTTCCCGGGCTCACGCGCGCTGCGTCCAGGATGTCGTCGCGCAGGCGCCGCGTGGACAGCTGCAGCACGATGTTCCGGGGTCGGTCGCGCTGAAAGCCGGGCGCAGCACGGCTTACGCTTCGGATAGCATCCATGGGCACGTCCACTCCAATCAAATTGCCTATGTTGCGAATCAAAACATTAAGATTTTCTGCCTTTGTTTCCGGAATGTTTTGTATCTCCAAATCACACTGTCTTGTATTCTGTTCCATAAGTTCCAAGTTCCTCTACATCTGGTCTAACTCCTTCTTGAGCTCCGATTCTCGGTTTGCACCTCCTCATACCCGCTACTCTTCAGTTCCAGAGCTTCAATTCGGTTCTCCCAGTTGTCAAGCCGCTCTGACAAATTTTTCAGATCGTTTTGAACCGATTTGAGAAGTTTGCCCATGTCGTCTCTCCATTCTTCTCGCAGAGATAAGAATTTTGTCCCAATGTAATCAATGGAGGTTTTGTGTCGAGGTTAACCATAGACGACGGTATATCTGACAGTACTGGGTTAGCTGCTTTCTTTGAACCACTCGACGTAAGAGTTACAGCCTTTTCAGGAACCAAGTGCTCTTTCGCCTGGGGATTGTCTTTTCGTAGCTTGCATTCTTGTCATTTCCATTTGAGTCTATTCATCGGGAGTATTTTGTTGAACTTAGCTTCTCTCAGACCACCGCATGATAAGTGGAGGATGTGTGAACACCCATTATATTTTATATGATTTTTGCCAAAAATTGGTAAGTCACAAGAAGGACATTTCGTGTTGTAACTGATTTATTTATTTACTCATAGGAAGATCAACAGACAAATAGGTCCAGTAAAAATTATGAATAAATAACTAAATGCCGATAAAAAATCTTCACCTAATGGATGACAAAATTAAATAGAAGTGAGCCATAGGGGCACAACAGTTTAACTTAAGTGTTTAAATTACAGTTTTAGCTTACAAATAAGCACAGTATATTTCTTATACTGTGAAATAAGTGTGCCGTAGGGGCAAACAGTTAAACTTACAGTTTTAGATTACAAATAAGTGAGCCGTAAGGGCATAACAGTTTAACTAACAGTTTTTAGCTTACAAATACTACATAAATAATATTAAATTTTAGTTTAATTAGAAATAAACAATTAACATTTATGAATACATAAATTGAAAGAATTTACTTACTCATTTTTAAAGTGTAAAAGTGTTAAAGCTCTTTTAACTGATGATGTGCTTGAACAAAACAAATCTATATCAAGAGAAATATTATTGAAAAGAGAACTCGCTCTTGATAAGAATGCATTCTGTATATGTCTAGTATTGCATGCATATACGTATAGAAGTTCAGGGTGTCTCATAGTCCTTTTATAAGACCTGAGGTTTAGTAATGACAATAATTCAGGGCTATCTACTGATCCATTGGCAATGCTCATAAGGTAGCAGATGTCTGAAATATCGCGTCTTACAGATAAGGGAAGAAAATTATATCGTGTGCAGCGATGTTCATAGTCAATAGAAAATTGATGGGCCTTGTAATCAAGGAACCTCAGGAATTTTGCCTGAATACCCTCAATACGTGATCTATATTTTTCATATTGTGGATTCCAAACCTGAGACGCGTATTCCAGATGACTCCGAACAAAGGCACAGTATAGTATTTTTATGGATTTTAAATTCTTGAAGTCACCTGATGTCCTCAAAACAAACCCTAATGCTTTTGAGGCTTTGCTTACGATGTTATTGATATGTTCATCAAATAAGAGCTTTGAGTCATGAATTACGCCCAAATCTCGTATACTTGTAACTTTTTTTAAATTGATGCTCTTAAGTGAATAGCCAACGTCTAGAGAAGAGTGCCTCCTGGAGAATGAAATATAAAAACATTTGGAAACATTTAAATCCAGCTTATTAGCCAAGCAGTAACTTTGAAACCTGTTTAGATCGGACAGCAGTTTATATATATCTTCAAGTGTGCGTATTTGCATTAAGATCTTCATATCATCAGCAAATAATAAGACTTTATTAGCATTAAGAAAACAGATATCAATATCCTGTATAAATATAATAAACAAGAGAGGACCAAGTAAAGAACCCTGCGTTACACATAGTTGTCCAAACAGATGTAAAGCCATTTAATACTACAGCTTGGTTTAGTTTTTCAATATAAGATGTAAACCGTCTAAGAAGGTCACCGTGAATTCGAGCATTAATTACCTTTTGTATAAGAACTTGATGGTCAATCCGATCGAAGCATTTGCTATAGTCCGTATAAATAACATCAACCTTTGAATGTTCATCCATACTACGTGTTATAAATTCGTTAGCTGTTACTAGGTTGGAGACTACGGACCGATTCTTGAGAAAGCCATGTTTGTTGGGATTAAATGAAGATTTAAGAGCAGCGTAGACTTGATTGTAAACAATGCGTTCCAGTATTTTGGCGAAGAGGCTTAGTTTCGAAATAGGCCGATAATTTTCGATATTCGCTTTGTTACCTTTTTTATGGACTGGGGTAACAAATGCTTCCTTCCATACTTTAGGAACCACTCCCTCCGAAAGACATCGTCTAAATAAGATTGTAAGCGGATAAGCTAGATTGTCGGACAGTTTAACTATGAACACTGGTGGTATAAGATCAGGACCTCTGTAACCGCTGGCTACAGGAATGCAGGGCTGATGGGATTTGACACGGGAGAATTGTGGGTGCACTGACCTTGTTGTTTGTCTGGATTGTTGTTTTCGATGTTTTGGGCCGACGAATGGGCTGCTTGGCGTCACTCCTTGTTGAGTTGATTGAGCTGGCGCCTGTGCAGGGATGTGCTGGATATCTTGGTTGGAGTAACGTGAACACTACACTGGTATATAACACAGAATACGCGAGATTGGTTGTGGCGGCGCGAATGTGTGCACACACGTATCGTTCGGTCGACGGTTGCGGCGAAACAGTCGGCTGCGCGCGCGCGCAGACGTGCGCCTCGGTTGGCGGCGCGAGCCGAACAGGGCGAGCGAGCGGCGCTCAGCGCGCGACTCGATTCTGTCGCGAGTTACTTTCTGCGCATGCGCAACCGTCACGCTGTAGCGTGAACATCCTGGGGGGGCCGGGGCTGCGACTCCTCTTGAGCTGAATCCAACGGCAGCCTGGCTATCTTGAACACAGGTCGTCGCAGATTTCCATGGGCTGTGTCCAGATCCACAACTTGGATCACTCCATCCTTGCCAGGTATCGTGCGGAGAATTCTTCCCAACTTCCATTGGAGCGGAGGCAGGTCATCCTCTTTGATGAGGACCAGTTCACCCACTTGAGGAGGGGAAGAAGGGGAGAGCTATTTGGAGCGGGTTTGCAGTGTATGGAGGTAGGATCTGGACCAGAGAGTCCAAAAGCGCTGAGAGAGCGCTTGAATGAGCTGAAAGCGTTTAAGAGCAGATATGGGTCTGTCGTCAAAAGACTGCTCAGGTAGAGCGGTGAGCGGACGATCAATAATGAAATGTCCGGCCGTGAGAGGTTCAAAGTCCGTAGGGTCGGATGAAATCGGGCAGAGGGGTCTTGAGTTGAGTATTATTTCGTGCAGAGAGCCGAACCAAGTTATGTGCTGATTCGCGAGCTTGTGAGTGATTGCATCATTGTCTGACCTGAGGAAGTTCTGAACTTCAATGAGCTGATTCCTAGCACCTACATAGTTTGTGCCGCAGTCTGAGCGAATGAGAACTGGAGTACCGCGACGTGAGATAAAACCTAACAGGGCTCGTGCTGAGTGAAATTGACCATGTACGTCTGCTATTTTAAGTGAGACGGTTGGCAACAAAATTGGTGTGTTAGTGACGTTCACTACACGTTGTGCGGAGTTACAAGAATTCTCTGTTGGAGTTGAAGTCATTGAGTGAAAATGAACTGAGTGTGTATGTGATGAGTGCTGGTTTCATTGAGTGAAAATGAGCTGAATGTGTATGTGATGAGTGAATGTGTGAGTGAAAATGAGCTGAGTGTGTATGTGCTGATTGAATGTGTGAGTGAAAATGAGCTGAGTGTGTATGTGCTGATTGAATGTGTGATGAGTGTGACTATATGTGAAAATGAGTTATTAAAACTTGAGCGCTACCAACTCCAACGTGCGGATAGCTTGTAACTTGCGCGGGCCGAAATAACAAAGGCTATGTTCAATCCAAGAAAAATTTTGGTCCGTCGAGCGGAAAATTTTTGGTTTATATCACCCCCCGCCTCTCCCCCGCCGGCCCGTAACTTTGTTTGAACCAGCCCCCGTCGATTTACTACAGTCCATTTTCACCCGGTTACATATTTTCGCCCTTTCCCGGCCCCTTTTTCCGGCAAAAAATATTTTGTGGTCTCGAATACCTATTGCGGGTAGGTGATTACTGCGGCCGCGCCGCCTAGAACATTCCATTTATCGGTATAGAACCGGCCCCCTCCGGCCCCGGCACAGAATAAACTCACTTTCATCCCGTTTGTTATATAATCCATACTACGTGTTATAAATTCGTTAGCTGTTACTAGGTTGGAGACTACGGACCGATTCTTGAGAAAGCCATGTTTGTTGGGATTAAATGAAGATTTAAGAGCAGCGTAGACTTGATTGTAAACAATGCGTTCCAGTATTTTGGCGAAGAGGCTTAGTTTCGAAATAGGCCGATAATTTTCGATATTCGCTTTGTTACCTTTTTTATGGACTGGGGTAACAAATGCTTCCTTCCATACTTTAGGAACCACTCCCTCCGAAAGAGATCGTCTAAATAAGATTGTAAGCGGATAAGCTAGATTGTCGGACAGTTTAACTATGAACACTGGTGGTATAAGATCAGGACCTCCGCTTTTAAAACGGTCGAGGGACTTAAGATATTTAAGTACGATTTCAGCATTCACTTCAACCGAATCTATATGACAGGAACTATTGTATTTTGCGAACTCCTCCAAACCTGTACCTTGATCTGGATGATTAGGAATGAAAATATCTAACAAAAAGATTACTAATGTCACAACCAGACTCGGCCAGTTCGTTGTTGAGTTTCATGACTTTAGGAAAGCTGTTGGCCTGTCTCTTACTCTTAATATAAGACCAGAATGATTTTGGATTTTTTTTAATAGAATCTTCAATTTTAGACATATAAAGGTTAAAGCATTCCCGTTCCAGTGCTTTTGCTCGCTTTCTTAATAAGGAAAATGTTTGATAATCAGAGAGATTATTATAAGTTTTGTATTTGCGGTGATATTTATTTTTCTCCCGAAGAATCTTTACCAGGGCTGAATTGAACCACGCAGGATAAGAAGTAGGTTTTACCATTTTAGTGGGAATGAATTTGTCACGGAGCTCATATAGGGTAGCGTAGAAACAGGTAGCCGCTTCGTCCAATGTAGAACATGAAAGCAAACCATCCCAATCCATAAGGTTCAACTCAGATGATATTGATGCGTAGTCTCCACGACTATACAAGTATTTTAATCTAGGTTGTTCATCTAAAGTTTTTAATTCAGTGAAATTTGCCTGAATACAAAGGGATTTATGGTATTTATCTTCGGACAAGATAGGATCCTCGCAAGATGTCACGTCGACACATCCATTGCATAGAACCAAATCCAGAATCTTATCCATAAAGTTAACTTCCCCATTAAATTGGTCTAGATTACACGAGCTAAGTACATCTATAAAATCAAGTAGGTATTCACTGTTCACAAGAGTCGAAGGTAAAAGACAAGACGAGTCAGATGGCAGAGTCCACAAGATGTTACTCATATTAAAGTCGCCCATGATTATGAATTTGTCTAGCGGGTGAGAAGAGACAATTTCCATAAGCCTTTCACTAAAGTTACTTAGTTGTTGCTGAAAAGAATTACCATTCTCTTCGGCACATAGATAAATAGTACAGATATGGATTTTGTGTGAGATTAAAGGTTTATCTTGGTTATATGAAAGTGTAACCCAGATATCCTCGGCAGATGATCGCCATTCCGTTCGTTCTACAACATTAAAATGACGTTTTACGGCCAACAAAACTCCCCCACCATAAATCTGATCAGTTTTCGAATAGTCGCGATCGCGCCTCCAAACTAAATATCGATCGTCAAACAACTCACTGCTAGATATACTGTCGAGCAACCAAGTTTCAGTTACCGAGATAATATCATAATCATTTAGGTTTGTATTTCTGTAGAATGTACTTGGCTTTGTACGTAGACCACGTACATTCTGGTAATAAATATTTATCATAGCGAGTGTAAAACAGTGACAATATCAAGATAAAAACTCGTTATATTTACGATAACCTTACCCATAACACGGAAAGCAAAGGCGTAAAGAATACGATTAAATAAATAGCCAAAGGTAATATGTACATATATGGTTTTGTTTTAATTAGGTCAGAGTATAGATGCGAGAAGTAAACAAACTCATTAGAGTACGGACAAAGAGATTGAATAGGAAGCGATAAGAGACAATTGTAGTTAAATGAAATGTACCTTATTATGATGCAGCCAGGATCCAATTTAGCACTAGCAATGATTACTGTGATGGGTAGAAAATATAACTTTTTTACAAAATATACCAGGAACCTCACACAAAGAGCTTCAACACTAACAGTGGTTCTTAAACATTGCGGAGTTAAGTTAAATAAACACAACACGTGTAAGTAGATGAGCAGAACCAATAGTATGGCAATTCCTTTAATTTGGGTAGATCCTTTACGTTTGTAATAGTAATAACAGGTGAAGAAGGATTTCGCCTGACATTTATCTTGCAGTACTTCACCCAAACGAATTGAAACCCCCGTTCCTTCGCAGTTCGCAGTTTTGTTCTGCAGCGTCAGGTGGTCATTTACAAATATTTTGTCATTCCCGCTCAGTCCAAGATCCTTGCGAGTTATGACATTGTTTTTTAAATGGGCTCTAGCTGCAGCAACGAAGTCCTCCTTCGCGTATCTATTGATGAAGCATGCAACAATAGGCTTGCATTTTTCTGGATCACGTGACGGCACTCTGGCTATGAAATTAATTTGCTGCTTAGAGACTGAGCATTGAACAAATTTTCCAATATCATTTATCACGTTGAATAGATTTTCACCATTTTTGTATGGGATACCTTTAAGTTCAATATTGTTCATCCGTGACCACTGCTCCTTAGAATTAAGCTCATGCTCCAATTTGTCAATCTTCGCTTGCAGTGGTTTGACTGATGCTTGCGTATTCTCGACTTTAACCAGTCTATTTTCGATGTCCTGCACACGAACGGAAAACTGCTGCATAGTCGTGTTGATTTCTTTGACAGTTGATTTGTATTCCACAAAGTCAAGCTTCAGTTTCTTCACTTCATCCAATAAATTTTGGAGTGGCTCAAGCTTAGTGTTGAGAGCTTTAAACTCAGCCATTATTTGGGAGTATGATTCAGAGTTCATGGGCTGGGTGTTAACTGGGCTAGTAATTTTGTCAGTAGCTACAACTCCGTCGGAAGGATCCGAGTCATTTGTATCTTCGGCACTTTGCTTACACTTTTTACATCTCCAGGTTTGCTTACGGTCACCCAGCTTCTTAAACCCCTTTTCAGTAATTGGCACGCAATTGAAGTGGAAGTCCTGGTCACATGCTGAACAATGGGGTCCACTCGTGACTTCCAATTCACATATTCCACATACAGCCATCTTCGAATGATGTTGGGAGTAAAAGGAAAACTTTGATAACCACTGGTTAACTTTAAACAGGTAACACGTACGATCACCACGAGACTCAGACGATGAATGATTGTAGTTAATGCGCGCCGCGGGGGCGACAACGCACGTAAATAGATGCTCGTAGCTCGTAGTACGTTCTCGTAGCTCGGCGTAGCTCGCTTATCAGTTCTGCACTCAGGCACAATGTGTCGTGTGTCGTAGCCCGCCCTCTGTTGGTTATAGCAGATACTAAAGGCAATTTAGTATGCTAGATCAGCGAAGCGACGGAGTGCAAGCTTGTTTATTGGCATTAATACGGCATGTCTCGCACAGATGTCGATGTATATACTGAAAATTGTTAGTTTCAGCTTTTTTAGTATGGCGCAGCACTGTGTTCACTTCACTGATTTTATATAAACTTATTCCGATATTTATTGCACTTGTATATTAGACGTAATTATCAATTATAAGAAATATTATAACTATGTAGGTAATGTGATATTGCTTTGTCTGTTTCACTATTTTAAGTCTTAATTGTAAAAAAACGCGACAAATAACAAAATAACACTGGTGGAGTATCCTTAACAAATAGTTACAAAGGACGTAACACTTAAAATTTCAAAATATTGCTTCTGTATAAAACTGTTTAAAATGACAATTGGAGAAAGTAAACAGAGATGTAGGCGATGCGAGCACCTCTCGCGGAAAAAGAAAACTGATAGTGTAATAACAGCCTTAAGGATCTACTATATAATATTTTTGTAATATCCATATTTGTGGTTTTTGCTGTATGAGTTTAATTCAGAAACAGATCTGTCTAAAAAAATTTTTTTAAACAAGCTGTTATTTAAATGCTCTAAAAAGAAGAAAATAAACTTTAAATTGAATCGAACCCATCAATTGATTACATTACACAATTTATATGATATAAAAGCTTCTCGTGAGATTTACTTGTGTAGATGTATTTAACTATTTTGTAAATCACGCGACAAGCTTTGATATCATATAAATTGTGTAATGTAATCAATTGGATTTAATTTAAAGTTTATTTTCTTCTTTGTAGAGCATTTAAATTTTTATTTAAACAATAAAAAGCATTTATTGTTAATAATTTTTTTTGTTATAACTATGTTATAGTAGTAAAATAAGTATTTAGTCAGTAAGTGAGAAAACTTAAGAGAAAAAATAAATAATTTAAGCAAATATTCCATTATGTTCTCAATTGTGAAAATCCTTAAATGTCCTTTTTAACACAGACTTCTTTACATATTGTGTTATATAGATACTGGTGTATAATACATATGTAATGTTTCCATATATTTTAATTTCGATGTAAGTAATACGTGACGTATGTCATTCATTCTGTAAAGTTTTTTCTACTGTTGTTACGGTGCACCTGGTGTGATGTACAGGATGGAAATTTTAAGAGATTCCTCTATGTTGGCGCCCCTTACTTGGAGTTTTAGGCAGAGATAAATAGTCGTTGCTTAGCCTAAGTCCGTACTCATGCTTCCCTAAGCATTCCTTCAGGCTAACTTAGCTAAGTATCAATGTGTTTCTTAAATAGACATAACTTACACGTTTGCTTGGCTAAGCATGTTCTTAGGCCAATGCAAAGAACGTGTGAATAAACTTTTTTCAATTGTATCTGTGAACTTCGCTTCGTTCGGTCAATTTAGGTCAAAAATTGTCTGTGACGGCTGTCAGCAGTGACAGATGCTCTATTGTTGACAATTTGCCATTTCCGATTTCCTCATTCTGTTTCTTTCGTAGTTTCGTTAATGTTCTTTTGCGTTTTTTTTAAGTGTGAATTTCTTTTACGACGACTCAGCTTTTCCCCTGGACTTGATATTCATACTTACCCGATTGACTTTGGCTTGCCTTCTGGACTTGAAATTGAAGCAAACGCGATTCACCTTGGCTTTGATACTGGACATTGAAATGGAACGAAAAACAACCTTTTACGGACTTTGAAAAAAGTCTATTGATTAATTTAATAAGTCAATTTGCAACCACTATAGACTGTTAAAAGACCGATGCCAAGAGTGCCAAAGAAAAGGCAGCAGCTTATTATTAGCAGCAGTTATTTAACTTTTCGTTGAGAATATCACAGAAGGTTTGTACTAACATTGTAATTATTGTGAATTCCGTGTGAGCCTATACTTACTTGTATAAGCCAGGAATAGGCAAGATAGATGATAACCTCACCGTTTCAATTATTATAATACAAGAAAATTCTGTCGCATCTCACTCAAGAGTTTTAGGTCCTATAAATACATAAATTAGCTCAGACTTTATATCCATGTATCTACAACTACATTATATAATTAATATTTCAGGCAAACACTAAACAGTAGAAAAAATTCTGGAACAATATGAAGGTTAAGGCGAGGGAGGCAAAAACAGTGGAAAACCAGACAAATTACACTGGCGGTGGTCCACCAATCCCAGATACGGATACTGAGCACATACAAGTGCTTAGTGTGATAAATAAGCCGCTTCCAGCTATCAAAGTCCAAGACAGCGATGCAGTTCAAAGTAATAATTTTTACTTACAGTCCTGTTATCAAAATTAAAGACTTACATAATATTAAGTCAGCTAATGGTCAATTTTTAATTATATGTTACAGAACAGTCCGACGATGATGATGATGGGGTTTATTGGCTCCACAATAAGAGTCGTGATAGGACCACAGCCGAAAATGAATCAATATCAATAATGATGTCAGATCTAGTGCCCGTAGAAAGTTAAACACAACTTGAAACAATGATTATGGCAGAACCAGCAGTGCCTGAAATTGTGCCAGTGCCATCTAGCTCAAGAGCTTCAATGGTGTCTAGTGCGCTTGGCAATAAAACATTATATAGTGGAAATAGACGCAGGTGCAACACTGAACCCTCTTCAATAGATCAATATAAAATGAAAATAATGGAACAAGATTTAAAACAGCGACAAGAAAAGTTTAAAGTGGAAATGAACCATTTAAAGGTTATGCACGATTTAGAAGTTGCACATAAAAAAGAAATGATAAGGCTCATGGAAGAGGAACAACAAATAAAAATCAAAATACCAGCTTGTGAGAGTACGATGTTATTTGTCTTACAGAGACATGGCTGAATGAGGGTTTCTACAATTCTGAATATTTTGATAATCGTTATGTAGTGTATAGGCGCGACCGTGACTATGCACTAACGGAGATGGTTCGTGGTGGGGGGGTGACGATTGCGCTCCGGCGTGAGCTGCGGGGAGTGCGTCGCGACGAGTGGTATGCGCCTGCGCCGGCCGAGGATTTGTGGGTGAGCGTGCCGCTGCATGCCGCCTGCGCGACGGCGACCGGCTCGCCCGCTCCGGCTGCCTAGCGTTCCATCCCCACCGCCCCTGCTCGCATGCCCCCCTGTACTGCTAGATATCTTCACATAGCTTGTAATTACATCCCACATGGCGAATCTCATGAATCTACTTTGTCGAGTTATTTTGAAAGGGTAAGTGAAATAATAATATCAAACCCTGACGATTTATTCTTAAGCTTGGGTGATTTTAATATAACTTACGCAAATTGGATTAAAGATACAATCTCGAATAGCATATTTCTCTTACATATTAATAACGACCCATTTGTAAATTTACTATCAGAATTTATAGGCTTAACCAATTTACGTCAATATAATTCCATTTACAACCTCAACCACAGACTTCTTGATCTTGTATTTTCAAATAATAAATGTGAGGTTACCGAGAGTTCACTGCCTTTAACCCTTATAGATAAACATCACAAACCTTTGGAAATAACGACATCTTTTTCATATACACCCCCTCTCATTACTGCATTACTCTCTAACAGCTGTAGATATTGGCAGCATCAATATCACTGCAGCGATTGTCGCCAGTCAACTTTGTGCTGTCAATGTTCACAAAGGAGCTGGGTCTGATAATATTCTTCCTTTACTTATTCGCGAATGTGCTAAGCAGCTTGCCGTCCATGTTACAATGATTTTTCATAGGTCTATGACATGTGGTATTTTCCCTGCTATTTGGAAAGAATCCTTAATTACTCCGATCCCAAAAAATGAAAGCAGGACTGATGTTACTCAATATAGACCTATTTCAAAATTGTCTACCCTAGGCAAAATATTTGAGAAAATAGTAACAAACCAGTTGTCTATTGCAATTCGTCATCAAATCATTCGACAGAAACATGGGTTTAGACAGTACCGCAGCGTAGAAACTAATATGCTTACGTTTGCAGACTTCTTACTGAAGGCTATGAATAGAAACCATCAAGTGGACGTCGTGTACACCGACTTCTCCAAGGCATTTGACTAAATTAATTTTGATATTTTACTTAAAAAACTCTGGATGGCCGGTGTGCACGGCAGTCTTCTAAGATGGATAGACTCCTATATTAGTAATAGATCGCAAGCAGTTGCAATCAAGGGTTTCAAGTCAGGTTTCTTACCTATTTCTTCGGGAGTCCCACAAGGCTCTCATCTAGGACCATTGCTCTATACAATTTATGTTAATGACATAGGACATTCAAATTTCACACATTCTAACTATCTCTTATATGCTGATGATACGAAACTGTATCGAGAAATAGCATCACCTGCAGACTGTGTATTGCTTCAGTTAGACTTAAATAACTTGGTAACTTATTGTCAAAAAAATCAACTATTTTTAAACACTGACAAGTGTTTTGTTATAACTTACTCTCGTAAACTTAAACCTTGTCATCACAACTACACTATTCAAAACGTACATTTAAAGCGGGAAATGCAAATACGAGATCTGGGTATTTTAATGGACGATAAATTAAGTTTCAATGCGCATATCGACAATATTATTAAAAAATCATTTAGAAGGTTGGGCTTTGTACTCTGAATATGTAAGCCATTTAATAATATATTCACTTATAAAGTGCTTTATAACAGCTTTGTAAGATCTCTGCTTGATTTTGCTAGTTCAGTCTGGTCCCCTATTTATACATGTCACATTGACCGCATAGAAATAGTCCAAAAGAAGTTTCTAAAGACCCTCAACTATCGTTTCGGTCTTTTCTTTGATTCGTATCCTGCATCAGCCGCACATCATAAACTTCCTATTCTTGCTGAGCGTCGAAAGCATTCCGATGTTTTAAACATTTATAAAATTTTTAATAACTTAATTGAATGCGACTCGCTATTATCAAATATTTACTTTAAAAAACCTTCTCGTTCTCCTCGTAACATCAAACTATTTCATACCCCTCTAGCTCTCACATATTACACAAAAAATTCGTTTCTAATACGTAGTCTTGATTATTGTAAGAAAAACCTTACAAACATTGATCTCTTTTGTAATAGTATAACAACAGTAAAATTAAAATTGAAATTAAAACAATGAATTGTATACTTATAGAATATCAAAAATTATTTGTAAGTACCTACCAGCTTTAACTTATTGTACGTTAATTAGTACGTGCGATTTAATTTTGCTATTTGTAATAATTTACTTAGTTAAGCTTTGGAACTATAGGTCATTTAGAATATAATTTAGTTATAAAATTCTGTAATCGACCGTTTGTTTCCAGAATAAAAATATAAAAAAAAAAATAACCTGCAACCTTTCCTGTGTACCATAAATGTTATACTTTTTTTTCCACTGTTTAACGGCTCTGGATACAGTCTTTTTGAGCCAATCATGATTTAAAGTTCACAAGATTATATTTTTTTTAGAGCAATAAATTACTCGGTTACGTTTAAAACACTCGAATGTGACATTTTTGAGTTTATTATTATGTTAAATTGAATTGAATTATTATATTGTCTAATTTATTATCTAATGACATGAATGTGAAATATGATGTTATGGTAAATGTATCTATATAAAAACTGTTTTGTTATAATGTACCTTATTATTTTTATGAAATTTTGTACGCCTCTGAGGCAAAACATAGAGCACATTATTAAATATTGTTGTCATCTGCGCATGTAAACCTATGTTTCACAAATAAATTATTTGATTGATTGATAGATTCCCATGCAGCTCAGAGCATTCTTGAGAGCCCTAAAACTATTGTTTTTACTGTAATTTCGATTATTTAGATAATAAAACCACGAAGCACTTGTTCACTCAATTTTAATCCGCACAAGAAGAAAGTGTTGCCACAAAGAAAAATACATGTAACCTACATGTACATGTACCTGTAATCATTTGATCCTTATACATCATATGTGTTTTATTTTAATTAAACATAATTCGGGCCAGGCCAGAGGACTGAAATAAAAACAAAATTGGCCTATACATGCTTAGCTATTAAATACATTTTAAGAGCATTAGGTAACTATATTTTGAAATATTTTGGCTTAACTTACATATTAAATTTTTGAAAGAAACAGGTATTTTTACTTAGCTAGTTATACCTCCCTATAGTAATGATGAGGCAGGCAATTTACATTCTTATGTAAACATAAGTACCAATGGATAAAAAGTAGGTACTTACTAAAATATTTAATTTACTAAACTATCATCATTCATCATCATACATTGGCAGTTAGGAGACATTGTGATGAGATCTTTTTATAATTTTTCCATTTCGAAGTTTTAAATTGATGACTCTCACCTTGTCATCTTTTCCTTTTATTACAGATGTTATTCTGGCTACAGGCCAGTTATATGGATTTGTTTCGGCATCCCGTAAGAAAACCAACTGACCTTCATCAAAGTTTGGACAGGAAGTATGCCATGCCTTCCAAAAACACTGCATTACCTTTCTACATTTTTGCCAGAAGGACAATCCATTTTAGGAACCCTAGAATAATCAGTATCTGGAATACTATTTATGGGAGCTCCAGCCAGAAAATGACCTAGGGTCAAATACATAAAATCAAAGGTCAAAGGCCTGGAATTTAGTTTTCCTTCTATTTATACCAGGATAGTATTAAACTCTTCGTAAGTATAAACTGCCTCTCCAATGACTCTCTTGAGGTGGTACTTTGTGCTTTTGACTCCACTTTCCCATATTTCACCGAACCGAAATTTTCAATTTGATTCATTGAGCAGTAATCTATAACATTGTTAATGTGATGTTTTGAATTCATCAATTTATATAATTCCTTTAACTCATTAGCTGCTCTAATGAATTTTGAGCCGTTGTCACAAAATACTTGGGCTGGTCGGGATCTTCGTGAACAAAATCTTTTATAGGCTGAGAAATGAGTGCTCTCTAGGGGTATGTGGATGGAAAAGTCGAAAGCAGGATCTTTGACTTAAGAACTTTGTTTGGACTAGTTAGGAGATAAACATACTAAAAGTCCTTACCCCTCCGAGTCGAGCCCGAGGGGAGGGGGGGGGGCACAAAGAAGATCCCGTTTTTTGGTTTTTTGCTTACATCTCGAAAACAGTGCGTTGTACGAAATTTTGTTATACTACATAATGAAAGCTGATAAAATTCTCTACAACTTTGGCTTTCACACTTTATATCTATCGCCAATCTTTGCCTAGCTATGAGCTTCGAAAAATACTCAATTTTCAAAAATGTGAATTTGCTTCATAACTTTTCTCAGCTGTGAATGTAGGTTTCAGGATACATATCTAATTTAAAAAAAGTTCCTCCTGCCCATATCGCACCTTTGGTAGAACAATGACGTAAATGTCAAAAAATGCAAAATTAACCTAAATATGTCAAAATGTTCTAAAAGTATTGTTCTTTATGGGGTAACAAAAGCACAATGATAGTTCCAATAGTTTACGACAGAGAGCGTGTATGTCGTTGTAGCTTTCCACAGTTTTTGGAATAATATCGTCTGATTGGTCAGTTGTGCGCGGTTTATCGCGGCGAGTTGGGGCTACAAAAACGTAAGTGCTAAAATGACAGAATAATTTTTATCTTTTTGAAGTAACAAAGCCTTATTTTTAAGAGCTACATCGACTTATTGTCACTTTGCGACATTGTTACTCCAATTAAAATTTGAATATCGTGAGTTCAAGTGTGTTGTATGTCAATTTTGCTTAAAAAATTATATGAATTATGTTGTTTTTTTTTACAGATAATAAATATACTCAATATTTAAGAAGTTTAAAGCATGGAAAAGCATACACCGGGCAAGAAAAAACTTGCAATCATTTTACCCGGCCCCAAAAATAGGGCCTGAAACCTAGTGAATTTGGTTCTTAAAGAATAAAACTTATTGGATACTACGGTTTCAGAAGCACAATGTTTGGAAGAATCAGAACCCTGCGAAACTATTAAAGCCGCAATTATTCATGACACTGGTGGTAATAAGAAAAACGAAAATACTCCTACCGCACAGAAACTTGTTATTACTGATCAAGACTTAATGATACCTGGACCTGGTACAGGAGAAAATTTAAAACCAAAAGACATAACAATCTGATCGATCTGCCCACAGCAGAAGGTTTTTGTAGTACTCATACCATCAATGGATCTAAACTGCCGCAAAAACCAAGCAGTTCAAAAATGTCCTCATTATCTGACAGTAGATTTTCATCTTCATCTGACAGTGAGTCGCCATCTTCTGTCAGCGAATCATCATATTCATCGGGCAATGAATCGAATATTTTCTCCATGGATAAAAGTACCCAGTTTCGTCGTTTAACATCCCACAACAGCTGAGACAAATGATAATATGCCTACCTTAGATAAAAATGATAAACGAATTGACCAAGATTTGATACCTGGTACGGTAAAAAACCGAAATATTTGTTTAACAAACTCTGAAGACTGCTGGAAAATCGAAGTAGCTCCTCTAAACCCAAATTTAGGTTACCCTAAATTTGATTAGGTATTGTTTTAATGTTTTAGTAATTTTGAATTTTGAATTTTGTCGTAATTGATTAATAAAAATACTTCTTATGGTATATATTTTTGTATTATTTCGATAGTTATCTATTATTGGTGACTGTCATATCTGATAATTATCGCTATGATTTAGTGGAACAATGACGTAATTGAAGGGTGTTGCCTCCCTTTATTAACTTTTGAAAGGGTAACACTAGTAATTTACGAGTGAATCCAAATGTTTTAGTTTGCGAACGGTACATTCATTATCATATATCCATAATAAAATGTATATGTAATTACATAACGTCATAAAGCTAGACAAGAAAATAAAAATTTCTTAATTTGCCGTTCCTGAACAATTTGAAAACACGTAATTGCGTCATTGTTCTACCAAAGGTGCGATATATATTTACATTTAACAATTAATATTAATTATATAATTAATCATATAATCACAATAATTAATTATATAATCACTCGCTGCCTCTTTGTGCGTGACGGGCCTGGTTGTGGTTCCTCAGCGTTTGCCTCTTCTTCTTTCTCATCATCTGTCGAATCGTTATCAGATAATGGAACGCAGGCTACAACTTCTTCTACATCATCCCCACTGTCGTCGTTCTCGTCGTTGTCCTCCAACATGAGGATGCTATTTGTGCAACTTCCGTTGCAATTGTGGCAAATGACAGAGCACAGCATGGAGGCCTTCCTACACCCACATCTAGCACTACTACAATCAGTGGTGCACCGGCAAAATATCAGCTTCAGTATTTCTTCTGGTGCAGCTGGTTCTTTGGTTTGAACAGGAACCAAGAGGTTGCTTTCATTCCGTTTCCATCCCCATAGTTCAGGGGAAAGGTCTTGTCCAAGCCAAGCCTGGACCTGATGGTAAGTACGAAAAGGGAGCTCCATCGCTGCTCCCTCAGTTGGTGAAAGGGAGGAAATATCTGGTTTGACGTTTGATACTGACTGGAGAAAACGCTGGTAGCGATAGTTATTAAGAGAGGTCTCCTTCTGTTTCGCTCCATACCACCTCAAAAAGCATAAGTTTCCATTTTCTCTTATGTCAGCATGCGATGAAGAGGGATTCGAAAACACCTCTGCGCTTGACGGATCTCAGTATTTTTCAAGTACAGTTTACAGAAACCAACTTTGCTTCTCCGAACTGCAGCAGAAGTGGTGTCGCATCCCGTGAAGGCGTGTAAAAATAATATGTCTTTTAGGCCTAGCTATGGTCGGCATTGTCGAATACGAACTGGCTAAAGGACTCAGATTCAAAGGTAGGCTTAACGTGTGTCATAGCAGACAACTCTAACATTTGAGCCTCATAATAAGATGATGAGAATCCCAAACTAGAGAGAAGATTCACCAACGTTTTTGACCCAAGTTTTCTGTAAACAAGAAGGGCTAGACTATTCATAATGGAAGAGTTGAATGTACGTGGCCGAACAATGGAAATGAGGGCGTGCGCTATCGCACTGCATTTTTTTTCGTGTCTCAGTGACTCTTTTCGTCTTTTTCAACGTAACTTCCTCCAAGAATGTTTGAAGACTTGGAGGAACTTTATGTGCATCCTTTAGGAAGTCGTCATTAGGAGGATATGTTGTAGCATCATACACTTGACTCTGTATGTCCTGTCTGATTAGAATGTTTGAAGACTTGGAGGAACATTATGTGCATCCTTTAGGAAGTCGTCATTAGGAGGATATGTTGCAGCATTATACACTTGACTCTGTATGTCCTGTCTGATAATCTCAGCCGCTTTCTTGACAATCCTAAGTCTCTCATTAATTTCATCTTTATCTTTAGCCTCATACCAAGAATCTCTCAAGAGTTTGAGACCAGTGTATCTAAAGCATGTAGTAGAAACTTTGTGTTGATTAATTCCTGGCGATATTGTGATACGATCGCCAAATTATTCCAACAGCTTAGCTTTGATCGTTTTGTCATTTGGCACTTGCCCTGATACTGCAGCCCGTAATTCTATAATGGAGAACTGACAGTCACTGTTAGTTTCCATGTGCTTATAAATTTCATTCATGGCTTTAGTTACGTAATTTGCAGTGTCGTCTAAATGGTCTGAGTCCTTTTGGGTTTTGTACAACGGCCTGAAAAATGTTTTGCGGCATTCATCGTGGTATAAGGCTTCCCCTGCAGCCAGATCAATTATTAACGCTAAACGACCCACTACTTCTTCGCCCCAATCATCTCGTCTTGCATGCCCAGCCTCAATGAACGAGTCTTTAAAGGCTACGTTTCTAACAGAGTATTCTGTATGTCACTTTTCAACAGGTTTTTTATTTTCATCTTCAAATGCGCATGCACAAAAAAGGCATTGAGTTTTGACGTCAAATTTCGGTTTTGATGACCTCAAAGTATGAGTTGTGGAGGACCTAGCGGACAGAACACGTTTTCTTAGATCAGCTTTAATGCTGTCGGGTCTCGTGTATTCTTTTCGACAAGATATGTGAACCCTCAGCGACTTCAAATCTTTAAGTTGTGAGCTCTTTTGATATTATGTGTTCCGTTTGACGTCTGAAGTCCATTATGAGAGAGTACATCGTTCCTTTCCGAATACAGCCGCTAGATGTCGCTAGTTTCCTTCACGTGACCGCGCTGCTTTACCCAGAGTACCTGTCAACAGTCGCAAAGAACCCACAAGCCGCCATATTCTTCGTCATTGTTGCGTCGTTTTTCGAACCGTTCGCAGCTTGCTAGTTTATCGCGAAATAATAATCGTTTTGAGTTACCCTCTTTCGAATTTTCGAGAATAAAGTAGAAAATTCTGTTAAGATTTTAGTTTTCCGTCCGTGTTTATTCGTTTATAATTGGATAACGACATTGAAAGTGTAGCCGCGCGTCGAATACATCGAGAAAGAGACGAGCGAGTTTCTTCAGATCAAGTTCAAGAATGGAGTCTTTGAAGCACATCGAGCGCCGAGGGAGATGCATGCCGCGACGCACTGCCATGCAAAGGCAGGCACTGCCCTGCCACCGCTGTCCCGTAAGGCGCGCACTGCACCACTTTACTCGGATCAGAACTGGATCAGAGGTTTGACATTTTTCCAGCGCCTGGTGAGTCTTGTCAACTATATTTTGAGTGCAAATCATGGATCGACATAACAATCTCGTCGCACCCATGCCCTTTCATACCGAGAACGTGCATCCAGGGGCCAAGCCCTGCGGGCGCTGCGTACCCATATCAAAAGAAAATGTTTTCTTGCAACTTCCATTCTGACACTTTTGCCGGATGTAGAAAATATCGCGAATCTCACCGTAATGTTTAAACAACCTTCTGTGTGAAGAAAAAATCTCCATCAAGTCGCTAAAATCACGTCCTTGCAACGTTTCGACTCGATGGATACGAATTTTCAGAGGCTCAGAAAAATATGTCGCGTTTCTAGGGTTCATAGACCAGAAAGTGAACGAGGCATTGTAAAAAGTTTTGAGAAATTCTTCCCTGGGTTGATTGCAAATGGCACGTTGTTGTGCCGCTTGATTTAACATCTTTATGGCACAGGATAAGTTCGTGAACAGACTCTACAGAGTTTTCATCGACTTTTTAGCTAACTCTGAAAGACCACTACCTCGATTTACGAAAAACAGATTTTGCATTTAAAACCGTATCACTTTATATTCTGCAAATTATTTGTGGGAAAGTTGCTGAAGTTTTAAAGATAAGTCTAGCGGTGAGGCCCTCAGAGCCCACTACTTCAGCTTATCAAGATAATATGTAAGTAATTTTGGCCTCTTTCAACGTAAAGAAGGCGGTTATTGTTAAAAGAAACTTGAAGAGTCTTCATAAAGAAGAGGGAGGGGAAAAATAATGTGGAAAAACACTGCGAGATTTCTCAGGGGATATCTAAGTCATTATCAAGACATCTGATGACATAGTTATTCCCCAAACGCATGTTCTATAAATGATAATGGGTTGAAACCTCTTCAATCAGACAATATCGTGGATTTAACCCACAATAGGTGTAATGATGAAATAACAAACCCCGGTATCATTACTGATAAAATCAAAAAATTGTTTAATTTTACCCACCGTCGCTGAATATTATATTCGCAAGTTAGCACTTTTTAATCTGAAAGTCTTGAATCAAAACCTATACATGACATTCAAACATTTTTACCTGTTCACCGCCGCAAGATTGGACGAACACCGATAACACACATCGAATTTCTGGGAATAGCTTTGGACACACAGACCAACTCAAAGTCCCTGCCCCCAGACAAGACAAAGAAAATTCGTCAGTATTTGTCAATCCACCTAGCGGCCGGCTGTTGGTCCCTCAGGCAGGCTCAACGCCTCCTAGGGTATTTCAACTTCGCAACCTTCATCACCCACCGGGGAAGGTTGCATTGCCGTGCACTTCACATCGAGTTTCTGGGAATAGCTTGGGACACACAAACCAACTAAGAGTCCCTACGCCCAGACAAGACAAACAAAATTCGTCAGTATTTATCAACCCACCTAGCTGCTAGCTATTGGTCCCTCAGGCAGGCGCAACGCCTCCTAGGTAATTTCAACTTTGCAACCTTCATCACCCACTGGGGAAGGTTGCATGGCCTTGCACTTCAAATCGAGTTTCTGGGCATAGCTTGGGACACACAAACCAACTCAAAGTCCCTGCCCCCCAGACAAGACAAACAAAATTCGTCAGTATTTATCAACCCACCTAGCTGCTAGCTATTGGTCCCTTAGGCAGGCGCAACGCCTCCTAGGTAATTTCAACTTTGCAACCTTCATCACCCACTGGGGAAGGTTGCATGGCCTTGCACTTCAAATCGAGTTTCTGGGCATAGCTTGGGACACACAAACCAACCCAAAGTCCCTGCCCCCCAGACAAGACAAACAGAATTCGTCAGTATTTGTCAACCTGCCTAGCTGCTGGCAGTTGGTCATTCAGGCAGGCGCAACGCCTCCTAGGATATTTCAACTTCGCAACTTTCATCATTCACTGAGGAAGGTTGCATTGCCATACACTTCAGCAGGACTGCAATATCAAAGAGCTACCATTTCTTTTCGGAGGAAGCACGCCTTGAACTGAAATGGTGCTCAGAAAACTTGAGCCGAGTAATGGAAATCCACCTTGGGGCATTACCAACGACCTACATTATAACTATAATGGACGCATCCAATGTTTAATTGGGAGTTTTAGTGGACAACAAGATGATACAGGGCACGTGGAATCATCAACGTAGGAAGTGGCGTTGCAATGCGAAAGAAATGTACGTCATAATAGCTACGATTTTGGCACAGGCGTTGTCAGTAGTTGGATAGGTAAAGCCTGGTGATACCACGTGTCGTTGGTTTCATTTCAAAATTATTCTTTAGAGCGACAAGACCGCAATCGCTTACATAAAGAAAGAAGGCGAAGCTCTGTACAAAGTTCTGTTGTAGTTGACAAGACTGCTACTGAATCTGGCGGACAATCTTTAATGTTGTACAATTCACTCACCAACTTTCGGGAATGTACAACATGGAAGCCGACCGACTCCCGCGTAATCGTGCATGTACCGAGAGGCACCTTATGGACGAAGCGAAGCCAGCGCAACGAATATTCAAGGTCTTGCGCAACCTGACATAGGCCAATTCGCATCACGTACCACCTATGTCGTTCCAGATCATGCTAATCTTGACTTATCCCTTATACCGTCCGAGACTAAATGCTAGGTAGTCCCCCCTACCAAGTAATAGACTTGAACGCCTGTTATCACGATGCTTTCTTTAGGTTGACTGTTTCATCTACCTTGCTTGCTAACTCAAGTACTATAACAGTTTAACTCAGAGTCAGGCCGTTACATAACAGTAACAACCGAGTGAAAGAAACCCTTTTAGCGGCCAGATCGGCAGAACCGAACCTTGACAGGCCCGATAAAGATCAGAGACTTGAAGAGCATTTGTATGGCCACGATGACGAGACGTCTTCCAGCCCAGATCTATAACCGTGGCCGAGCCACCGGCTGGATGATTGGCTCATTTTGGTTCGGAGTTTTAACGGTTAACTATTCCAAAAACGAATTCTTTCTTAGTGTTGGCGAGTTTCAACTCCAGAAACAGATACTCCCATTTGGAAAAAGTTGCTAAAATGGTCTAAATACTGTCAAATTTTTGTAGACTCGAGCCGAATATCATGACATTATAAGTATGCACAATAATCTCTGGATGAAAATATCATTTTTGTTTTCGACAGAGATAAGCAGGTTTTCGCCTGATATTCAGGTATTAGGTTCCTACTCCACAAGAAGTAGCGAGATATTTAGCATACTTATTTTTGGCTATACTATACATATTACTTACCAGATAAAACCTTTCTTTTACACAAGTCTGTAATAGCTTCCATTTGTAAGACTGTTTGAAACATAGATATTTCTTCCAGCCACATTGTTAAGCACATTTTAATAGCAGTTCCGTTAACTAAGCCATCATCATCGAAAGTATATATTTGGGATTGTAGAAAACTTATTAGGCACATTAAAGAGACCAACACTATCATGTAAATAATTTTGATATTAACATCAGGACATAGTTAAGAGTCCACGATTTGACTCTTTTGCATTGTAATCCAGACCATTTAATGAATATTGATTATTCTATTATCCTGCATCCTTCTTTTGGATCTAAAACGGATTATGTCTGTATCACAACGCCAATTAAGCTGCACTTTATCAGCCTCTCCCGACCGCAATATTGAACCTATTTTTGGATGAGAACATTACTAAATCTCTCTAAAGATTTCAGAAGGTCGGTCACTAATTTGTTCGTCACTACTTGGGACCCTATCAGGCCACCTACACCAATCATAACTGGAGGTTGAGTCAAGTGCCTTCTGTCCAATGAAGGTATATAAGTTGAACCGGGAGTTATAGATTAGCCATGTCTGTCTTCCCTAAATTGGATGCAAATTCACCCAGTAAATAAGAAATTCTTGCTATAGCAAATTCGCAAAAGAAATTACTTTCAAGAACCATAAACAGTTTATTAATTTTTACGTCAATGACATTTCTGCTAATAATCATAATATTTTGGAGAAGTTCTTGTCACAGTTTGTCTGAACTACTAATTACGTTTTTTTAGTTCAGGTTCAGGTGTCTATTTTTCTTGGTATTTTAAGTATGAAAAATATTGATTTTTACCTGTCATATTTTTGCGTTATTAATACATAAAACATTACGATTTACAATCACATTGTTGCGTTCTATTTTACAAGCCACCAGGAGATAACAAACACATCTCTCATAATGGACTTCAGACGTCAAACGGAACACATAATATAAAAATTTTACCTTCCAATAAAATTGTTATTATGTTTCCTAAGACGTCTGAAGTCCAGACAATGTCTTCCTGGTGAACCATTATGAGCCGAACAATGACGAAGAATATGGCGGCTTGTGGGTTCTTTGCGACTGTTGACAGGTACTCTGGGTAAAGCAGCGCGGTCACGTGAAGGAAACTAGCGACATCTAGCGGCTGTATTCGGAAAGGAACGATGTACTCTCTCATAATGGACTTCAGACGTCTTAGGAAACATAATAACAATTTTATTGGAAGGTAAAATTTTTATAATTTCTGAGGTTACTGGCAGAAATCAGAGAATTTATGCCTTTCTCACCGACCTTGGAAACATTTTCTCCACCTTCTTCCAGCACTTCATCACAAACAAAACACATGTCTGTCATCTTGAAGACGTGCGTATGCGCAAAATGTTTGTGACTGCTTCCCTGCGTTACCGGGTGCACAGTCACAGTACTCAATAAGTTACGAACGAAATAACAACATAAGCCCGAAGGCATCTTGATAGATATTATTGGGAGTTTTAGCCAGTTTAAAAGTAAACTGTTTCCGCCTTCACCGCGTGGAGGTACTCCCAGCTTATGTTATTTTTTAATAGTTTGTGGGTTTTTTTAATAGTGTGGGTGAGCAATAAGAAATAATTTTGGCAAATTCGTATTTTTACAATGTGCTACAGAGAATTTAACACATTTTTGAAATTCGACCATTTTTCGAAGCTCATAGCTAGGCAAAGATTGGAGATAGATAAAAAAAGGGAAAGATAAAGTTGTAGAAAATTTTCTCAGCTTTCATTATGTAGTAAAACAAAATTTCGTACAAAGCACGGTTTTTGAGATGTAAGCAAAAAATCAAAAAACGGGATCTTCTGTGTGCCCCCCCCCCCCCCCCCTTGGGCTCGACTCGGAGGGGTAAGCACTTTTAGTATGTTTATCTCCTAACTAATCCAAACAAAGTTCCTAAGTCAAAGATCCTGCTTTCGACTTTTCCATCCACAAATTATTCGTTGCTTAAGCTATTAAGAGCAGCTAAAAAGACTTATGTTGTCATGTCAGACACTTTAACCGCAAAACATACAAAAATGCAAATATATCCCTTAGTTACTAAAACTCTTCTTAATCTAGACTGTCTGATCTCAAAAGGGCCACATAGGTCCACGCCCACTTTTGAGAATGGCCTAGCCATATTGCTTGGCACATTGAGCCTTGAGAAGGAAACATTTCATACATCTATGTATAATCTTTTTTATTTGTCTAGTTGCACTTAGATCCAATATTTCTGAGACAGTGTGTATGATGTCAGCCTCAAGCCTCCATGCATTAAGTTTAAATGCTCTCTTATTATAATTAAATCTGTAACATGACTGTTTTTGGGCGAAATAACAGGATGTACTGTCACAAAAGGAAGTCCTGAGGTCTGCAGTCCGCCGCCTACAAGCAAAACTCCATCACCATCAATGAAAGGAGCAAGATAGGTACCTTAGATTCGACATAATAGGACGTCCTTTTCTTAGACATTTGATATCATTTAAAAAGAAATCGACTTGAGTGAGAATTATAATTTTTAACATTGAATTATTTGCTCGGATATTGACAAATGAGACAATAATCTACAATGTTTGTCTTTCGTTTTGCCATTTTTTATAAATTTCAGTATGTAGGCTATAACCCTTTGTATTTTTGTAATATTTAAATAATTCTTCAACATTGGAAATTCATCAGTTTTTGAAACATGAGTACATTCTCTTTCATTTTTAATTTCAGTACTAACGATAAGGTTGCTGAAGTCTTCATCTTGGCTACCAAATTTAAGGTTTAACTCAAAATTAGGATCCAACAGGACCATTCCAGCAAAGATCATGAGCTGCAAGGTCATTTGGACTGATGCCCCTTGAAAGGCAATCAGCTAGATTCAAGTCAGTGGGTACATAATGCCAGTTAACACCTTTAGAGCCTTCCTTAATAATCTGTACTCTGTTTAAAACACAAGCTTCATATTTTCTCGAGCCTGTTGTAATCCAGGCAAGAGTTATTTTTGAGACATTAAACAAAACAAAATTATCAGACTTTATTAATTTTCTAACCTTATTGAATAATTTACTTAGCAATAGCGTACTATTGAGCTCTAGTTTTGGGATGCTGAGAGCTTTTATAGGAGCGACTAGAGATTTTGCACATAACAAGTTGACACATATCTTATCATTGTGTACTACCCGCATAAAGAGACAACAACCATAGCCAAACATTGATGCATCACTGAAGCTGATTATTTGAACTGAATATGCATCGCTTACCTCTACACAACGGGGCACCATATTTATCTACTACATATTTATCAAATCGCTATGGAATTCGTCCCATTGCTGAAGAAGCTCACTATTTAGGGCTTCATCCAATTGCAGCTGCGCTTTCCAAAGCTTTTGCATAAATAATTTTACATTGATCATTACTGGCCCAGCTAGCCTCAATGCGTCAAAGAAACTACCTATAATGCTCAAAACCTGTCTTTTTGTTAAAGTTTTGCTCCTAGATTTTTATTTGGAACATGAGATTGTGAACATGTCCTTTTCTGCATCAAAAGATATTTCCAAAGCCTTAAGAATCAATCTATTTTCACTGAAATAGGCTACGTTAAACATCGATAGTCTATCGATACTATCGATAGGTGATGACTATCGATAGTAATCGATATGTTTTTTAACAATCGATTGTTGGTTACATTTTTTATTTGTGATGGATTTTCGTAACAAATGTAACAATCGATTTTTGCCTACATGGATGCCTTAAGCTTGATCACTCGCCGACGCCCGCAACCGCCTTACAAATTCAACGCGTGCAAAAGAGCGTCGGCGGGCGATCAAGCTGAACGCAGCCCATTATTATTTGGAGGTAATTAGAGAACACGGCTTTGTCTTTGAAATTCGTTCATGACTTGATCATTCACCCAGTCAATTAGGTTAGAATTTATTCTAAGCACAGTAAAAAATAAAATAAAACGAAAAATGAGTAAATCACGCGTTTGGATGTTTTTTACAAAAACAAAGGAAAAAAGATTTGCTAAGTGTTCATTGTGTGCCGGCGAGTTTAAGTTTAGTGGAAATACCACCAATCTAATAGATCACCTGAAAAGGAAACATCGTGAAGCGTGGTCGCCAGTCCCGGGATCTACATCTACGAATGATACAATTAATATTGAAGAGAACCGTCAACAGGACGCTGGCCCCAGCCCAAAGGTGAGGAAAACCATAAAAAATTACCTTGACAGAGAAAATTTTTATGAAAGCGGAAGCAAAATTAAGAAAGATTTGGACGAAAAGTATGTACGTATGATTGCTATCGACATGGAACCCCTGCGCAAAGGAGAACACGAAGGATTTCGTGAGTTTGTCAATGCTCTAGATAAGCGATATGAAATTCCTGATACAACTACTTTGAAAAACAAACTATTACCAACAGATTATGCTCACGTCAAACAGAAGCTCGAATCAGCATTAGCTAAAGCTAAGCATGTTAGTGTTACCACTGATTTATGGACCTCAGTTTCTAATGAAGGAATTCTGGCCGTAACATGTCATTTTTTTTATAACGATAATTTAGTTGCACCTCTGTTGGAAGCTGTGAAGTTAGAAGGAAATCATACTGCAGAGAAAATTGCAAATGTTTTGGATTCTGTTTTGACCAGATGGGGTATCAGAACCAAATGCGAAGGGATAACTACTGACAACGCTCGTAATATGATCAATGCTGTTGACAAACTTCAGATTCGTCATATACCATGCTTCGCACATACCTTGAACCTGACTGTAACCGATTCATTTTCTGTAGAGTGTTTTGACTACATCTTGAAAAAATGTAAAGCTATTGTGACATTCTTCAAAATGAGTACTTTAGCTAGCGATCAATTACGCGCTGCTCAACGTCAACTGAATAAAACAGAGCTTAAACTGATCCAAGAAGTTCCTACCCGCTGGAACAGTGCATATCATATGCTCCAGCGCATTTGCGTTGTGAAAGCAGAATTGACTCTTGCTATAAATGAATGCGAAAGAGCACCACCTGCATTAAATGCCGATGACTATTCAATAATTCAAGAAATCATTCAAATTCTGGAACCATTTGATTTAGCCACAACAAGAATATCTGGTGACACGTATGTTACACTATCACTTGTTCTGCCATTAATTCGTGGCATTAAAAGCAGATTAGCAGAAATAGAAAATACAATGCAAACCTATCAAGCAAAATCAGTATTGTTGAAATTGAAGGGATCAGTAGATGCAAGGCTTAACCCCTATGAAAAAAGAACACCTACAGCGCTTGCTACCATACTCGACCCTCGTTTTAAAAAGAAAGGTTTTAGAACAAGTGAAGACGAAAAACGTGCAATCCAATGGCTGGAGAAGACATATTGCTCCCATTTGACTTTAAATCCTAAAGAATGTACTGATTCTGAAACAAATCCAGTCCCAGGTCCATCGACATCCAAGGAACAGCAAACAAAGAAAACTGACGACTTATTAGGGTTCTTAGATGAGCCACAAATATCTACGCCATTGAGTGATTCGATCGTAGATATCAGGCAATATTTAGAAAAGCCAGTTATTGGCAAAAATGAAAGTCCGTTCCAGTACTGGAAAAATTCTAACAGTAGACTTAAAGAAGTTGCAGAAGCATTCTTTTGTATCAGTGCTACGTCTGTACCGTCGGAAAGAATATTTTCAAAGGCCGGACAGATTATGACGGAGCGTCGAAGCAGGCTGAAAGACAAAAGAATGAATAAACTTTTGTTTATAAAACAAAATGCTCATTTTTTTAAATAAAATTACTTTGTTGAATAAAAGTATAAAAACGGAATGTGTTGTAAAAATATTAAACTATCGATAGTCTATCGATAGTATCGATAGTTTTTTGTTAAATATCGATAGTTATCGAACTTTCAAACTATCGATGTTTAACGTACACTACACTGAAATCTCTTTCCTTGAAATATCTTTCTTCCTGTGGAATATCATCTATAATTTCTAGATTATTAGAACTCTACTTGTGCAGCTGAAAGCTCCCTAGCTCTAAAATGGCGATAAGTTGCCCTTTCGCCTCAATGGCATCTTGCCTACTGGGAAAAACTTGCCTACTAAAATAAGATCGACATAAGTGGTTTGTCTAAGGGCTAAAGCACCAAGAGGATATTTCTTGCCGTCATACCTAATAGCAAGCTCTAAAAGGCATCTTGTCGCCAAGAAGCTTAAGCTTTTAAGCCCGTAGGTGTCAGTTTGTAACTGTAAGCATGAGACTATCATTTATATGTTCTTTCCACAGGATGACTTGAAAATCTTGTTCCCGCACCAAAATTTGTCTAAACATTTGTTTTATATCGACTAATAAAACATATTTGTGTAAACGAAATAATATGTTAAATGTGTTTCCTATTGTTTGATCTTTATCCTCTGGTTTAATTGGCAAGCGTACAGTAAATCTCTTTTCTTCTAACTGTACAGAATTCTGAAATGCTGACTCACACAACTCTTGCTCTGTTGTGGACTCCTGTTTTATTTCAGGTACCTTTTCAGTATCCCAAAATTTTTGAAGCAGGTGATGAACCCGTTCACTCTCTGATTCGCAACATGTATGCATTACAGTAATATTGCTAACACAGCTGCTCTTTATTGCACCAGAAATAATATAACCAAACATTGTGTTTTGTTAAATCAGGCCACATTTTAAATTAATTTTTTCAGGTAAGATTGTTTGAAAGAATGTGTCTGCTGACAATAATATATCAATATGTTTTGGGATATAAAATTTACGTCTGCCAAATCAATTTGTTTTGAAATACTACAATTAGCAATATTAATTTTAGCATGTGCTAAATCAGAAGTGACCTTTTCCACTACTGAGCATGTAGTATTTGCTTCATATTTTGTTTTTATTGAAGAAATGTTCAAATTGATAGCTTTATTCAAGCGTTGATTTGCTCCGCCAAGTGATTTTATGTTTAACTCTTTCTGGTAAGTATTGCATCCTACTAGCTCCAGAAACCTTCTTGAGGCAAAGCATGTTTGGCTACCGCTATCGACAATAGCGTTCGCAACAATATTTTGATCAATTTTGGTCCTAACATTAATTTTTACAGTTGTTAAAATTACACTAGCGTCTCTAGCATTTAGTGTTTTTCAGTACCTTTTCAGAATCATTTTCAGTAAGGTGTTATGAGCCCTACTTTTGCATAATGTACATTTAATTTTGAGCCTACATTTTGAAGCGTCGGAATTCAGGCATTTTTCACAAAGTTTGTTTTCACTGATGATATGTACCCGCTTGCCAACAGATATGAGACACTCATATAACCTGTGGCTTTCATGACAGAACTTATATGTATTCTTAGCACTGGCTATCTAGATATTAATCTTAATTACCTTTTTAAAAAAAAAAGCCTTTGCTGGAATTGCCTTGACCTCATAAGCCTTCGCCTCAGATTGTGCACTTTCTTCGAAGCCTTCTGCCCTCCTGCTTAAGAAATCAAGCAAGTCTTCCAAAGAAGGCAACACAGCGAATGCGTTTATCTGAAAAGGCCCTAGAGGTGAACTGGTCAATCTTACGCATGACTATAACCTGCAAAATAATACTCTGTCGGAGCGTCGCTGGTTCTTTTGTAAATAATAAACTCCGACATGAGATTTTGAAAAGTGGACTGTATTGATAGGATTTTGGTTTTTTACATAATCTGAAAGGCACTGAATTACACTAAATCTACAAATTTTACTAAAGGTACACAATGATTATACAAAAATTATAATATTTAGAGCAACAATAGCTTGCTCAGACGACATTTTCCGTCTTAGTGAAGAAGAAAAGACAAATAAATATCGTAGAACAAACTTTTGTTTCATAAAAAATAATAATTTGAAATTCGAATATTGCTAACAGCAAAATGTTTTTATGTACTTTTGTACACACTCCACGACTCAACATTTTGTTTCAAACCTTTCAAGGAGATAACCTGTTGTCGCACAAAAGACACTAAATCTCTTAAATTTTGGGCTGTGCCCATAGCAATGGGTGTGTAATCTAGAATCATATTAATGTGGTGGGAAATTACAAGGTAATTGTTAGGAGTATAAATCGGAATACATCCATACCATAAAGTAGACATTTATGTTTTTAATATGAGATCTACCTGATTTATGCTCTCTTACAAAATGTCAGCTATTTGTAATTGTTTTACTCAATTTAATAAATAAATATCTCAAGATAACTTATTGTTTCCCTGCCAATACACTACAAAAGTGGTGACGAGGATAGGATCTGTAGTCTGCACATAATCTAATTTTTCCATCTGGCTTTATTGCTGGTACAACTGGTGTACCCCATTCTGCATATTGAATCTTTTCTTTAATATTTTCCTTCTCAAGTCTATCTATTTCACTGTCAACTCTTTTGACAAAACTCTTTTTTCTTTAGTGCAAAAGGAACTGGTTTTGCACGTAAGAAGATAGGCGTAGCAGTTTCATATTAAATTTGAGCAACCATGAGCTAGATCAATTGGCTACATTCATGGGTTACGATATACGGGTGCACCGCGAATATTACCGATTGCCCGAATCTACTATTCAGTTGGCTAAAATAAGTAAAATATTGATTGCTTCGAAGAAAGGAAAGTTACAACATTTTAAGGGAAAGAACTGAAATGAAATAAATATCAATATCAATAAAATTTCCGATGATGACGAAAGTACAGAGAGTGAAGATGATAATGAAAATGAAACGAGTTTACTCGTGTCGTCACCAAAAGTTCATATATCCAGACCAAAATATGCCTGAAACTGAAGAAAAGGGGCCAAATTTAATAACGACAAAAGAAAGACAGCCAAGAAAGAAAACAGCAAAAACTGAAAACAAAAGAAATAAGAAAACGATATGGACTGCAGATGAAAAACGGGTAGTTGATGATTATTTCTCTAGAGCAATCATACGGCAAAAGGTTCCTGGCAAAGATGTTTGTGTGGATTGCTTAAAGCAGAATTCAGTTGTATTGGAAGATAGAGATTGGAAATCAGTAAAATACCAAGTTTTTAATTAGATAATAAGGCCGATTCTTAAGGCTTTAATTTTAACTTAAGATTTAGGATTAGAAGCAAAATTTCGTTGGAAAATTTTAAATTTTGACAGCAGTAAAACTAAAATTCAGAATTGGCTTTATTAAGTTACTAAACAGCGATCTTCCTTCCTTCTTTAATTGTAATTAATGCCTCATTGCTGAGGATCGAACAGTGGTAACCATACCAAAACTCATTCAGTAGTTTTTGCGTGATTCATGAAGTACCGAAAACAATTTTTTTGTATCAGTATCCTACACCGCAATATTTTTTTTTTGGTATATCATCTATGTATAGACAGATAGACACGGTTCTATTACAGTTTCTAATAATATTTTAAATACTTACTTTACTTTACAATTTTCAGTTATTTTAGTGGTAAAAAAAATATTTATTCATTATAACTGTTAAAATTTATTGAAAAAGGCGTTACTTTGCGGAAGTCCATTATGAATTTGTGGATATATTAATAATAGCTTCTTCCCGCGGCTTCGCCCGTGTGGCCTACAGGAAACAAATAACTTTTTTTTCAGAAACAAACATTATAAGGGGTTGGCTATAGTTGACTGCCGCACGAATTTGTTAGAAATAATTATATTGGTAGTTAGCTAGGTGATGTAAGATTATAATTCTAAAATATTATCGTTAGGAAACGTGTAGTTTTTTAGATATTAATTTTTAAAGTTTATAATTTTTTGTGCAAAAAAAGCGCATTTACCCCTTTTGTTGTTTATAATTTTGCATAAAAAGCGCACCACGACGTTCCATTTCACTGTACTTTGACTTTTTAGTGCATTGATGCGTCAAAATATATGTAAGTTTGTGATGTGATATTTTTTTAGTTGTCATAAATTGGAACGTAATGAGGGATTTTGCAATGAAAAAAATATAGCGTCATTCTTTTTGCGCTTGCGTACTTGGAATGTGCTCCGTTGTTTTTTGTGTTCTTGTGCCTTTTCTAACGACCCCCGCGCTCTACCTGGATTTGTACCTGCTTCTCCCGACGACCCGGCTTACGTTTTTTTGGACTCTGGACCTTGCCCGAAAGACGACCCGTGCTTTGTTTGAAATGGACCAACTACCTGCTGACGATGTCTTGGCGGGCCCCTCGGGCTGCGCGCAGGACGAAGGTGGAGATATCTTGCCGGACCCTAACGACAACAATCGAGAGCTCTACGGCGAATACGTACCTAGACGCTTGTACGTGGAAGAGATTTTGAGGAGAATGAATCTCCCTCGTTTAGTGCGAGAGTGCGGCACGAGGGAGCAGTGCATTGCATTTGCGGAGGCCAATAACATGGTCCCAGTCGAAAAAAGATGCCCTCGACACCGCACACCAATGAGCATCGAGTTAACTGGCGAGAATGTGGGTTACTTTCGCTGCCACAAAGAACCATGTCGCCAGGCCCGTGGCAGAATTACCCGGGCAAAAGGCACTTGGTTCGAGCGGGCAATAATTTCACTCCCGCGGGTGTTCTACCTGATGTACTGTTTCACCCGAAGGTGGAGCTATGAAACGGCTATCGAAGAGGATTTGGATATGCAGGGGGGACATTGTTTATCAATGAATACTGTCGCTGACTGGTACAATTATTGCCGGGAGACGGTGGCAATCTACCAAATGGAGAAGCAAGAAGTAATCGGCAAAATAGGAGGCCCCGGCAAGATCGTGCAAATCGATGAGTCGAAGTTTGGAGTGCGAAAGTACCACAAAGGTAAGAACAATTTTATTATAATTTAGTTTATAGAATACTTAATTGACAGAATTCGGGACACCTCGACATGGACCGGTTAGGTTCCGAAGGCTAAGGCGGAGCGGAGCGGAGCCAAGCGTAGCGGAGCGGAGCCTTAGCCTTCGGGTGTTAGGTTATTTTTTTTTTGCCACCCGGAAACAACTTCTGCTTCAAAAGTACTATATTGACAGAACTAATGTTTGCCACCCAGAAACAACTTTTGCTTTATAAAGTATGTTTCTTTGTTTTAGGTCGACGAGTGGAAGGCCATTGGGTGTTGGGCATGATAGAAGATGGGAGTGAGGACCTTCGCCTGGAAGTTTGCCCAGAGAATATAAGATCGGCGGAGGTCCTGGTGCCCCTCATAAAAAAGCACGTCGCTGAGGGGACAACTATACATACAGACTACTGGCGGGCCTACGATTGCCTCGCAGAACACGGCTATATACATAAGAAAGTAAATCACTCGGATCCAGACAATCCTTTTGTGGCTCCAGATGGGACTCATACACAACGTATCGAGTCCCAATGGCGGGTGGTTAAAAGATGGTTTAAAAAGGACAATTTTAACCACCCGTCCAACTTTGCCGATGTGATCATCGAATATCAGTGGCGGAGATGGGTCCAGAGAAACAAATTGGACCCATTCTATGAATTAATAAATGCTGTTAATTATGTGTATACATTTTAATACATATTTGATTTTAAATTTATTAATGTGTTTCATTTTACAAGTAATCTACATCACATTTCATTCATTGTTAGAATGTACCTAATCATTTTAGACATTTTGAGGTTAGAATAGGAAAAAATAATTTTTCTACTTAACTATTAGTTTTCTCAAGTGGGAGGGAACCATAAATTTCCTAAGGGCCCCCCCTTAGGAAGGTCCCCCCCCCAACTTATAATTCGTGCGGCAGTCCACTAATGCTAGAACCGAATTTGCCTCTGTTCACTAGTAAGACCCAAAAACAAATCAGGTTAGGTTAGGTTATCTGTGAACCACAACGCACGAGCCGAGCGAGCGAAGCGAGCGTGCCGCGGCAGCGGCCGGCGAGTGCCAGAACCGAATCTGCCTCGGTTCACTAGTAGTGCCAGAACCGAATCTGCCTCTTTTCACTAGTAAGTCCCAAAAACAAGTTGTTAGGTTAGGTTATCAGTGAACCACAACACACGAGCCGAGCGAGCGAAGCGAGCGTGCCGCGACAGCGGCCGGCGAGTGCCAGAACCGAATCTGCCTCGGTTCACTAGTAGCGCCAGAACCGAATCTGCCTCTGTTCACTAGTAAGTCCTTAATTCGACACTATTTTGATAGGAAATGATAGAAAATGATTGATCGGAGGTGACTTAACCTCAAAACTTTGATCATCAATATCTCAGCAATTATGGGTTTCCGTGGGGGGGGAGTGGTACAGGGGGTATACCCCCTCCCCCCCTCCCCCTCCCCCTCCCCCCCAAACCTATAATTCGTGCGGCAGTCCACTATAGAAACCCCATTATAAGTGCTCTCACTCCCTCTGGGAGTCAAGGTGTAGTGCTCAGCCTTTGGCCTCGCCAGAGTGCCAAATACGGGGACTTAACGATCAAAGTTTTTCCAAAAAAGTGTCAAAATCCCTATCAGTTGTCAAAAAATGTCAAAGAATACGGCAGCGTAATCGGCGACCCCAAATGCCCCTTGAAACCGAGTTTCATGAAAATCGGAATACATTTTTGGACCTGTCAAAACCTGTCAAATTCAAATTTTTTTTTCGGTCATGTAGCCGCAGCTTGACTATAGTTGAAACCCAAACTCCTTCTTCGGAGAAACTTCCTGTTCGGGAGATAAGGCCGATCAAAATTTTAGCAATTTCTTTTTTCGACTTTTTATTTACCGTCATCTAGATCTCGCCGAGCGCTTTTCTTAGAGTACCATGAACATGGGTCTAGCATCAGCTGTTTGGATGATACGAACCTGTAAAGTTTTTACACTTTTGGCAGGTAGATCTCGTCGAGACCTTTTCCTAGACACCCATCAACATGGGTCTTACTCCAGCCGTTTGGGAGATACAAGCCGTCAAAGTTTTGACATTTAAAAAAAACTTGTTTATCACCCCATTGTCTAAGATATACCACCTTCCGTTCCAAAGATATTTTGCTGGGATATAGATAGATAGACAGATATATAGATAGATTGTGGTTATATAGATATATAGATACCTAAAAAGGAAAAAATGGACCCTAAAAGCATCTCTTGTGTGGCTGATTTGCTCTAGCACACATACTTTCTAGAATTTTCATGTCCACTATATTAAATTTCAAAATCGATGCCATTTTCGTAATTAACGTCCCAAAAAAACCATAAAACGACACCCATGTTGATAATTACACATTTCAACCCCATCGCACCCCAACAGTGGATGATGGTATTTCACGTTTACTACATTGGATTTAGAAATCGTTGTTGTTTTCGTAATCGCCGACCCGATAAACCATACAAACGATACCCATGTTGGTTTTCAGACTTTGTCACCCCATTTCCCCCTTTTAGGGGATGAATCCTGAAAAAACCTCAAACATGTTTTACTCGTTTATGGATAGGAGTACTCCCTGTGAAGTCTCGAATAAAATAGTCTAACTAATCTTGTTTCCCCATACAAACTTTGGACACCCGTTTCAACCCCTTAGAGGGTGAATTTTGAAAAATTCTTTCTTAGTGGATGCCTACACTATGTAAGGTATCTATATGCAAAATTTCAAGTCTATAGGACCAGCGGTTTAGGCTGTGCGTTGATATATCAGTCAGTCAGTCAGGACTGTATATTTTTATATATACTAAATACTATTATTTTTTTTATATATATATAAAACAGATACTAAAATTTGATACGTTACATACTTCTAACCAAAGCTTTCTTGTTTTCTTTTAACACTCATTCGTGACGTCTATAGGCCTTCAACGCTAAAACTTATTATTTGCTATGTAACTTCTAACAGTAAAAATGTAAATTCCTAGAAACGATAAATGACAATAACTTTTTTTCCGTCGTTCGATTTTAATGAAATAAAGCCTATATTCTAATCCAAATTGAGCCCCGTCCAACTGTGAAAACAACATCAAAATCCGTTCAGTAGTTTCGGAGATGTGCGCAAACAAACAGACAGACAGAAAAGAATTCTAAAAATCACTGATTTGTGTTTTATTGCTCTTATTTAGTCACCCCCTTTCTATTTTTATTACTTTTGTCCAATGTACAGACACAGCGGGTTCTACTCTTTTATTATACGTGGTATTGATATTGATGATTGATGATTTTGTTCGAAAACATGAAAAACAATAATCAGTTGTGCGTTTTGAAACTAGAAGGAGCATCCTCCTTAACTGTTTTAACAGTGAAAGTTTTTTTTGTCAATGTCTACTAAATATGTTCCTAAGATTGTTTTACTGAAAATTTTTTTGTGAATTTTTGTGTGATTTTTTATGTATCGATAACAATGATAAAATAATAGATTAAGAATGTCGTATTATATATTATTATTATTATATAAAAGATTAAAAATCTCGTATTATATAGTGTGTTCTACCCATGAATATTATTATATATTGATATGGGGCTAAGCTCAATATCGCGAAAAAACTCAGCTGTTTCATATATTTTGAGCGAGTAAGTGACTTTTCTATGCAACGACTGTTTTGTTTTTGCGATTTCGGGTTTGATCCCATAGTAAAAGTTGTCCATATTTGGTAGAACATCTTGTTTTCACGAAAAAGTTTCCAAATTAGTATACAGGGTGGAAAAAATTCAAGGGCCCTGGAGGGGAACCACCTTAAATCCTTTAGTTAGCTCATTTCACTGAAAGGAAACATTCCTTTATTTTTTAAAAGAAACAAAACGGCATTCAAAGATCTTCCAAAATTCGCTTGTCTCACCCGGGAATCGAACAAACTCAAAATTTAAAAAATAAACCCTCACTATTTTACTATACGAATCGGTAGGATTATTGTTCAGGATAAAATTTGTCCAACAAATATTTGGTCTTACACTTATCTGTTGTACGAAATACCCTTGAAATTGAATATTTATTACAAATTTCTTTATTAACAATACCTAGTACTGTTCACTTGTAATGTAATAATGATACGCCATTTTACACAATGACGGCACGGAATGAAAGCAAAACAAAACAAAATTTGAAATTCGAACGAATACTTTTATCGATTTTAAAAATGTTGAAAGTTATCGTTCGAACTTCAAATTTAAGTTCCCTTTTTAAAGATTTCGTTAGTACGCTTAGGTATAACATTAGCAAGCTTGTGCTTGATACGATGTCTTTGGATGTCAAAGAGATAAGAAAATTATAACGCGTCATTCACTTGTTACAAGTGAACAATACTAGGTATTGTTAATAAAGAACTTGTAATACATATTCAATTTCATGGGTATCTCTTACAACAGATGAGTGTAAGACCAAATGTTTATTAGACAAATTTTATCCTCAACAATAATCCTACCGATTTGTATAATAAAATAGTGAAGTTTTATTTTTTTTATTTTTAGTTGGTTCGATTCTCGGGTGAGACAAGCGAATTTTGGAAGATCTTTGAATGCAGTTTTGTTTCTTTTAAAAAATAAAGGAATGTTTCCTTTCAGTAAAATGAGCTAATTAAAGGATTTAAGGTAGTTCCCCTCCAGGGCCCTTAAATTTTTTCCACCCTGTATATACGACAAGTTTAATCTTTTATTTTGACATGGTTTCAGAGTCTGATTACTAATTAGTCATTAGTTTAGATTTTTAAGGTTAACACATAAATATTTTTTAAGGTGAATGTGACGAGTATCGTTGAAAAATGCAAAACTTATGTTTGTTTTTCTCATTTTTAAATACAAATTATTAAATCAATATGATTTATGTCATTTTCCGATACACAGCTTAATGTAAATTAGGCTTTTCTATCAAGGTCGTGAATGATTTAGCACAATAACTATTAAGTTGCTGTGCAGGATCATTCACAAAGTAATTCATAAAATAACACATTTTTGTTAGAAAACCCTAGTTGAGATTAAACTATGGTCACCCTGAGCCATAAGTCACATTTATTGCATACGTTTTATTCAAAAGCATGAAAAACGATTATAAGTTGTACATTTTGGAACGAGAGCCGGAGCATTCCTTTTCACTGTTTCACCTGTGAAAGAAAATGTTTTAAAAATTATCAATAACTATTAATAATGTTCCCAAGATTGTATTAGTACAGATTTTTTTTAATGATTACATATCCTTTAAGTAGTGAGGTGGGGTCTCAGAGACGGCATCGTTACAAAAATCATGATTTTTTCCGTAAGTATTTGAATAACGTGGCCCCCCCTCCCGCTACCTTCGGCTTTCGGCGAGTCGAGTCGAGTTAATTCCAAAATCATTAAATTAAACTAGTCACAAAGTAATAAAAAAATGTCACACTAAGAATGGCTTTAAAACCATTACGGACCCTTATACGAAAGCAAATGCATGGATTTTTCTAGAACAACGAACTATCAACAGAAATTGTGTTCTAAAGTATTAGGCTTAAAGCTGAATTCTGTAACAACAGCATAAAACACAGAAATAGTTTGAAGACTGTTGAAACTATAGAACAAAATAATTTGAGCCTTAGTACAACAACTAGAAAGATGAAAAATTCTATAGAGGGCCTGCCATAGTTGGGGAGATCCGTCTAGGCACCACGAGTCACCACGTGACATTGAATATTACCGGATGCCACCGAGTATCATCGAGAGGCACCGGGAGAATCCAGGAGGCAAGAGACACCGGGAGTCACTAAGTTAATGGGGAGCAGTACGTTGCGCTAATAAGAAGTGCTAAGAAAACTGGCAAGCCCTATAAAGTACATGAACTAGGGCTAGGGGAACTATGAGTGAAAACTTTGCAAGAACAGTGGGGAAGTAATTACACGCTTAATACAAATGGTGATAGTGTGACGTGGAGTGACATTAAAGTACTGCAATTTAAAAGTGAAACCCCTACTTCCTTCTACTATAAAACTTCTTATGAGCAAACAATATGGGGAAAAGAAGAAAATTCACTCCAACCGAAGAAATATCTCTGACAAAAGCCTATGATAACAAAATATCACTAAATTCAAACAAAAAAAAAGGACTTATTAGAATTGGTAAATACACATAATCCCGAACTATTATGCCGACTACTACAGAAACATTTGCCAAAATTAGGTTAAGTATAACAATTTATAAACTAGCTTATAAAGCTTTATAATATATTTTAGGTACATGCAGAAAAAAAGTTAGAATTTTGTGGTTATTTTATGTAGGTTAAACTTTTTTTCCATTGTTCGTTTATTTGATACTGATTTCAACTTGTTGATTATTCGTAGGCGAAAAAAATGTCAATTCAAAAAGTCATTCCTTTAATAAGTACTTTTTTGGAACCCTTCGATCATACGAGTTTAATTTATTTTACGAGTACAGTCCACTACTATATGACGTTGTTAGTGTTAAGATCCAATAAAAGTTTTTTCAGAATTCAGTTCCATTGTGTCATTTGTTGGTCTTGACATTATTTCTGAGTAAATTATGTAGTTATTTCAAAAGATAAACTCATTATTTATATGCGTTTAAATCTATGAAAAACAACGCATTTATTAATATAAAAAAATCCTTAAACTAATTTGTAGTTTCTTCGTTATTTTGATTTAAAGATCATCGGCACTGGTACTGGCCGATGTACTCCCCCTTGATCTGCGAGTCCAGGAGGCGGCAAGTCTATACAGGGCAAAGCGAGGAGTAAGAATCGAACAGATTCCGGCCGACAGACCTGTCGAACTGCGCGTCCATTGCGGGCAGTTCCCACATCCAGCGGCTAGACAGTCACTGAGCTTCGAGTGCGTGGACGATCTTGGACCGGAAACCGTTGAGGCTCACCAAATCGCCGGCCCCTGTATCTTTACTGATGGCAGTAAGATACAGGAGAAGGTGGGTGCAGCCCTGACGTGGTGGTCCGACGGCAGAGAGTGACTCAAATCCGCGAGGAGGGCCGTGACGTGAGACTTTTCTGGTCGAAGGCTCATGTGGGAACTATCGGCAACGAGCACGCGGATGAGCTCGCAAAGAACGCAGCCCTCCACAAAAAAACGGCAGCCGACTACGGCGCTGTCCCTCTCTCCTACCCGAGAAGGACCATACGCGAGAGGACCGTCCTTCGGTGGCAAGGGCGATACGAGTCCCTCAGCACGGGTGGGGTTACATAGGCCTTCCTTCCTGACGTCACCGTCGTCGTCGTCAAACTTAACCCCACACACGTGCAAGCCCTAACAGGGCATGGGGGCTCGCATCGTACCTTCATCGCTTTAAGCTGAAGGACAGTCCAGCCTGTGTATGTGATCCCGACCAGGAGGAGACGATATGGCACGTAGTGTTCGACTGTCCGAGGTTCGGTTTGTGGAGGGCTAACTTGGAGGTACAGATCGACAAATGCTTCAATAAAGCTAACCTGTCAGTCATCTTACAGGACGGGGATGATGGTGCTGTGATGTTGGACTTTTTAGAGAAAGTAATAAGACTTGCGGCAGTACGCAAGAAATAAATTGTAAATAATTTTAATTAATTTGTATGTTTATAATCCCTATATTTAGTTTTTATTTTAAAATTTTTAACAATTTTATGTCTCTCAATATTATTTTAATATCTTCCTTTTGTCTGTTGTTTATGATTTTAATGTTTCAATGTAGATTAATTTAATTTGATTTAATAATTAAATTAATAAAAAAATTGTGTTCTTTACGGAAGGCTCCTCCGTCAAAATAGTAATAAGCAAAATGTATACAGAAATAAGTTAGAAAAAAAAAATAAGAAAATAAACAGAAAAGAAAAGAAAAAAAAAGAGGCAAAAATATAATTCAATTATTTAAATTACTAGATACGTTAGAAAATAGTTAAGATATTAACAATTGAGAGACGGAGGACTTTTCCCTTCCTTTTTAACCCTGTTTAAATCTAGGTCACGACTTTTGAAATAAAGAGTAAAAACATCACGAAAATTAACATTCGTGGAACTTAAGTCTGACTCCATAACTGATGGGGTACTTAAAAAAAAACCTAACCAAACTTAATTGAACAATTTTATAATTTGGCACAATTTTCACTATCACTTGCTTATATCTAACATTATTAAGAAATGTAACATTTAATTTGTGTGATTTGATTTATTACACCTGCAACATTGCTTTGCTTTACTAATGTAGCTGCACTGACATTGCGAATAAGAGTATTTATAACAAACAAAGTCTATTTAATTTAGAATTTAGAAACTAAGAAATATAGCATAATTATTTGTGTTGCACCTGTAACCTTGCTTTGCTGCGGTATTGTAACATAATCGTTTGGTTGCACATGTAACTGTTGCGCCTGTAACCTCACTTTACTGCAATATCGTAACATTAAGAAATGTATCATTTAATTTATATGATTTGATTTATTACACCTGCAACATTACTTTGATTTACTATTGTAAAAGAACTTACACCGCAAATAAGAGTATTAAGAATAAACAATGTCTTTTTAATTTAGAACTTAGAAATTAAGAAATATAGCATAAAAATTGTGTTGCACATGTAACTGGTACGCCTGTAGACTTACTTTGCTGCAATATCCCAACATTAAGAAATGTAACATTTAATTTATGTGATTTGATTTTTACACCTGCAGCATTACTAGATTTAATATTGTAACTGAACTGACACTGTAAATAAGAGTATTAAGAATAAACAAAGTCTATTTAATTTAGTATGTAGAAATTAAGAAATATAGCATAATAATTGTGTTGCACTTGTAACCTTACTCTGCTGCAGTTTTGTAACATAATCGTTCTGTTACACATGTAACCTTATTTTGTCAGCTATAGTATAATAATTGTGTTGCACCTGTAACTTACTATGTTGCATAATCGTTCTGTTACACATGTAACCGTATTTTGTCAGTTAAAGCATAATAATTGTGTCGCACTTGTAACATTACTTTGCTACAGTATTGTAACATAATCGTGTTACACATGTAACCTTATTTTGTCAGCTAATTCAAATTGTAAACCAAGATGTTGCAAATGATGCAAATAAGAGAATTAATGTTTAAATAATGTTAGCGTTGCATATGCAACAAGTGGATGAAATGCTCCGCGCGCAAAAATTCTTTAAAAATAGAAAAGTGGCCCTTAAGGCTGATTTACACAGGGTCAGTAACTGACTACAAATTCGAGGTAAGTCAGTGCTGACCCGAAAAAAACCCTGTGTAAACTGATTTGAAGTCAGTACAGTGGCTTGAAGTCAGCGCTGACTTAAATATTCGGACACGAATATTTTAAAGTCAGTTGGCGCCCCCCGCCACCCGCGCACCCCCGCGCCAGCCAAATAAACCCCGTGTAAACAGACAAGTCAGTGCGTGGTTAGTCACTGCCGCTGCGTTGTAGAGTGACCACGTTTTTTTCGCTGGCGATAAAAATGACGCGTAAGCTTAGCGAAGACGAAACCTTAAAATTGGTGCAATTATATGGCGAAAACGAGTGCCTTTGGGATATTAAATCCCTAAATTACCGCAATAAAGAAATGCGGTCAACAGCGTTGCAAAATATGGCTCAACAAATGCAAATCGAAGGGCTCACTTCTACTGAAGTAAAAAATAAAATTAAAGCCATAAGGGCTACATATTATTTAGAGCTCGACAAGATACAAAAATCCACCAGATCTGGCGCTAGTGGGAACGTATATGTCCCAACAGTTAAGTGGTTTCAAGAACTGGACGGCTTTATAAAAAATGCTATTGTAAAAAGGAAAACAGTGGTAAGTATTTATTGTAACTTATTTATTTTATTTCCATCCTAGGTACCTATACAAAATTAATGAATTCTATCCAATTGCCATGGCACACTTCCAGCAGTCATAAAGAAGTTCCTATATAGGTCTCTTTTTTCTTTAGCAGTCATGCAATGGTTGCCTCTTTGTTGTTCTGAAATGCTTGGTATTGGATTTATTTCCGATCTCCATGTTCCTTCTATTATTTGTCCATCGTTGTCCTCTCTGTCTACACAAGTAGATGTTATGTAGAAACTTGAACGCTTTCGCAACCAATTATGCAGGGCACAGGCTGCACAGACAATGGCATCAACTGTGTCCACATGGGTTGGAATTGCTTTTTCGAACACTCGGAATCTAGAAACCAGTATACCAAAAGCATTTTCACTTATGCGCCTTGCACGCGACAACCTGTAGTTAAAGACTTTTTCGGCAGTACTTAGCTGCGTACCTGGATAGGGTTTTAGTTAATAATTCTTCAGTGGAAATGCTGCATCACCAACTATTACTCCATTTGTAGGAAGCAATCCATCTTCCAACCGACGATATAATGAGGAATTTTTGAAAACACCTCCATCAGAGGCGTTTCCATTCGCTCCAACGTCTATATATGAAAAACAATAGTCGTGGTCTACAAGTGCTAACAATACTGTACTATTGGTTTTTTTATAATTATAAAATTCACTTCCACTATTTGGAGGAGCTTTAATTATAATATGCTTCCCATCGATTGCTCCATAACATGAAGGGAAATTCCACTTGGTATTGAAACCGTCTTCAATAATTTTCCATTCTTCCTCTCGTTCTGGAATCTGTATACAAAAAAAAATAATTACAACCTAAATACGTATTATCATCAACTAATGATTTATTAAACATTACATTTTATTCTCATTAACAGAATAACTCAGGAACCAGCAACGATGATGCTGAGTTGGGTGAAGCTGAGGGTGTTGGTGACGGAGCTGAAAATGTATCAAGATCTACTGAAAATAATGATAATTCTACTGAAACGCCAACTCAAGCCATCCAGACGCCAGTTCGAAATTCTGTGACAGCTCCCAATCAATCTGGGCCTCCGCGATCAAAACGCTCCAAAATATCTCAGATGGCCGCCATGATAAAGGACTTAAAAAGTGTGTCAAATGATGTTAATATGTCACCATCTGAAGAAGAGTCTGACGCTGATATTTTCGGTAAACATGTGGCGGCTTAACTAAAAAAACTGTCTGAAGAACAATCTGTTATTGCACAAGAAGAGATCCAAAAAATATTATCCAAAGCTAGATTGGCTGATATACAACAAAAGAAGTATACAGAAAATGCACACTCTTCATCCCCTAACTATTTTATCCCTAGTCCAGCAGCAACTACAACAAGCAGCACAAGTAGCATCGGATTTTACTCCCTGGAGACCAACCCAATGACTGCATCAAGCGACAACACCATAACATTTTACCCGCCAGAGGTTGCCGAGCCTGCCACTAGCAACAGCTCTTTGGGATTTCATCCTTTCGATCGATCAACGAACCCCACATTTGTAAACCCCAGGCAGGTTATTATTACACCCTCAGGTTTGAATTACAGCACCACGATCAACGAAGAAGCTGAAAGTGAAAATAACACTGCTGTTAACACGATTATGCGTGCCTATGAAAATTCTTAATACTATTTTGATGTTGTATTTCTTAATTTTCTAATAATTTAATAATAAAAAATTTCTTACCTTAATATGTGTTATTAGTGCCGTATATATTGCCCAGCACACTTCTGGTATTAGTTGAGAAATTGCTGGTTTTGAGACACGATAAAAGTGACTAAGGATCCGATAGTTCATTCCTGAAGCCAAAAATGTCAGCGTTATTTCCAGTTTAATTTTGGCTGGTAAAGCATCTCTCATGAATGTATCATGTCGTTGAATAGAGCTCGATATCATTGACAGCAATTCGTCAAAATTCTGTGGTGACATCCTGATAGCCAGTTTGTACTCCGCAGGATCTTCAAATCGCAACTGCTTCAGCAACAAAGCAGAGCCACCAGTTTCGTTTCTATCGTCAATCCATTTTCTTACCCATTGTCGTTTATTTTTAGTTATCTCATTTTCTACCATTTCTATTAACTCATTCAACAGCAAAATTGATAAATTTTTCAACAAATAATTAAATCGTCGTTTCAGTTGTTTTCGCGAATTCATTTTTCCGACTGACTTCACACACGTGTGCTCACCGTGAGAAACGCACCACTACTACTTACTTCATGTAAACAGTTAAAGTCAGTCGCGGCGCCGACATTGGCGCTGCGACTGACTTGTCTACTGACCCTGTGTAAATCAGCCTTTATTTCAATAAAAAGGCGTTTTCGTAATCATATTATTTATACCAACTGTGTCTCAGTCAGTAGTTACAATGTTTGTTGCGATTTTGAGAACGTACCATGACATTTTTTAGAGGGCACGAATTTCAATAGTTCGACCGATAAGATTTGCAGTTGAAAGTCTTTAAATATTTGAAACAATCGAAAATATTTGGATTTTTAACAAATTCACATCACTTGTTTACTAAAAACATTTCAAAAGTCAGTCAACAACCATCATCAACCAATATTAAAATCGGATTCTTCCACCGTTGCGCCGGAAGTCCGGCAGTTCTGCTACTTTAGCGCCTGCTTATAGCTAGATGTAGCGCTTTTTTATGTTCTAGAGTAGGTATGCCTAGGGAATAGTGTCAACAACTTTATTTGACACGGGAATGGAAATAAACATTTTCCTATTTATTCATTTACATTTTTCCTAAAGATTTGACGCCAGGAATTGTTTAGTAAGAAAGGGAGGTAAGTGATCCAAGAAAGTGCTAGTTCTAGCTCCAAAAGCGCTAAGTTGGCATCATTGCCCTACGTCTGGCAAAGCTGCTAGTGACATCTACAATAATTTTGCGTACTACCGTGTCTTCCCACAGGCAGTGTTGCCAACTCTACGTCTTTTTACGTAGATCTACGTGAAGTAAAACGTCTGATGGTTGGACAAAGACTGATTTTATTTTCTTATCTCCCATTGGTAGGTAGTTACACATACGTTATTCACAACATCTTTCCCTTTATATAAAAAAAAAACATTGTCTTAATTCTTATTAATAATAACCCATCACCTTGAATAAAATCTTAACTCTAAAACTAAATTAAACAATTTTTACTTTTAAAAAAAAAAGAGCAAGTCTTTCTCGTGCATTATTCGCTGCTTCTCTACGAACCCTAGCGACGGGTGAGGTAGGCGCGCTCAATGAGCGACGACGTCCGTGACGCTGCTGTGGGACTGACCCCAGACCTTCCGTACCAACGCTGTGCGCGCCGTCACTATCATAATCTACTACGTCTTCATAGACACTGTCGCTGGTTGAGTCACCATCCTTCTTCCCACTTGGAGAAGCAGGCGGTAACGGTACCACAGCAACTAATGGGTTAACTGTACTCGAACCAGTTCGAATAAGATGACGCCTATTACGTCTGTACCGTTTCCCTGAGTCGTCTACGAGGAAGTATGAACGTGGCTGCGGAGCTTGTGCTTCAACACGCAAGCGACGACGTCTACCGCTAGTACCAGGCCCATCAACCACGATCACCTCTTCACCTGACTTCAACTCTGGTAACTCATGTGAATGAACATCGTTATATTGTTTACTACGCTGTCGGTTGTACAATATTTTATTGTAGTCATCATTATTGTTACGATCTGGTTTCAATTTACCTGTATAGATAGGTAAACGAGTATTCAACCTGCGACCCATCAAGAGCTGAGATGGAGAACTCACTCCATTTCGTGGGGTGCTTCTAAAATTTAGTAACCCAAGATAAAAGTCTGAACCTGAATCGATAGACTTCTTTATTATAGCCTTGACTGTTCTAACAGATCTCTTACTTAAGCCGTTGGATTGGCAATAGTACGGAGAAGTAGTCGTATGTCTAAATCCCCAACTTTCGCAAAATATGCGAAACTCCAAAGACGCATAAGCTGGACCATTATCACTTATAAGCTCAACCGGGATGCCATGTCTTGCGAACTGATCCTTCATCACTGCTTTGGAACCGTTTTTTTTCTTTTTAAGTGTTTTCTTTATTTTCAAAAATCTTAACCTAGTGCACGCGCGCACTGCTCGTTCAACATCACGTGAAATACCATTCCAAAACATGACGTCACGCGCCCGGCGCTTGCATCGGTCAATACCGAGATGCCCTTCATGCACACGTGATATCATTTCTGCCCTCAACTCCCGAGGAATGTATACTGAATTGTCCTTCAAAATAACCCCATGTATAAACTCAAACGTGTCTCTGTGCGCCCATACATGGTGTATTTTAGTATCACAGTCACATTTTTTATGTGGCCACCCATTTAAAATGTAAAAAATTAATGTTTGACATTCATTATCTTTGGCTGTAAACTCTCTTATCATCTTTAACTTGTCATCACTGAAACCAACGTTTTCTATTATGAAACAGGACTGATCATCAACTTCACTCGAAACCTTTTCAGACATCAAATCAGGCAAGGCAGCCCACGATAATGCATCAGCTACGTACATGTATCTGCCCGGTTTATAGACCACGGTAAAGTCGTAACCTTGTACCCGTAGCATCATCCTTTGAAGACGTGCAGGAACCGCATCTAACGCCTTTCTGAACAAAGCCTCCAAAGGTTTGTGATCCGTTTCGACTGTAACGTCATTTCGACCAAACACATATTGATGGAACCGTTCGAGCCCGAATACAATTGCAAGAGTCTCCTTCTCTATCTGCGCATAACGACGTTGCGTCTCGGTAAGGCTAAGTGAGGCAAATTCAACTGGACGTCCCCCTTGTAAAAGAGCCGCTCCCAAAGAGTGCATACTCGCATCCACCGATAGCAGTATCGGCGCCGTTCTAGAATACAGTGCCAACACTGGCGCTGTACACAACACTGCCTTCAGCTGCGCACAAGCCGCCGCGTGCGGCTCATCCCAGTACCATTCAACATCTTTTTTCAACAGACTACGTAGTGGTTGCGCTAACTCAGAATAATTCGGTAAGAACTTTGCCAAATAGTTCACCATCCCCAGAAATCGCTCCAAGGACGGCCTGTTCTCTGGTTCCGGCATTTCCTTAATAGCCTTTAACTTATTTTGATCTACTTGCATACCCCTTGCAAATGTATGACCTAAGTAGGTGACTTCTTCAACACAAAATTCACACTTTTCTTTATTGAATTGTATGCCTACTTTACGCGCCCTATCCATCAGGCGTTTTAATCTGATATCGTTCGCAAATAGAAGTCATAGAAGAATATGAGGTCCAAGAAGACAGAGTCTTGAAAAACTGTCGTGACGACTACAAATCAGAGTTCTGTATTATTAAATACGAGGAATCTCTCTTTCCAGGACTCATCGTTGATTTTGATGGACAGATGCTGAAAATATTAGTTTTACAGAAGGCTGATGAGGGCTGGAAATTGCCTCGAAAACCAGACATTATTCGGTGTCGCCCAGAACATCTCATAATGCGCTTATCTAAAGATAAAGTCATTAAAAAAAGGGATCATTACACAATTGATGATAATTTGCTCTACCTAGAATGGGGAGATTAAGCTTTAAAGTATTAAGAAAATATATTCAGAGTGTTAAGAAATTATATTTTTTAAACTTTGCCATGTTACTAAATAATAATTTTAATAACATACGAGACTGATTTGATACGTTTTTTAAGGTAAAAATTTATATTCCTATTAAAATTGCTGATTTCCCAAACGTCGCTTATTTTTTACTTTACTGGCAGCACTGAATCAATTTTTGGGGAAAATAAAAGTCTATTGTCGATGACTTCGGTCTATGGGTTCAATAAAACTAAGGTTAAAGTTACCAAAACACCTAAAAAGCCATAAAAACAGCAAAATATCACCTTAGGTCTGGGGGTGGTCAATCTTACCCAATTGCCCTGCTAACTTTGGCACAACATATTTTTGTAATTTTTAATCATAGCTGACAAAAATATTGATTATTGTGAGTTAATAAATACATCTACGTAACTTGATAACACTTAAAACAACAAAATCTGGTTAGACTTACCTGAAAATTTAAGTAGTATTCCTAAAAAATACGTGTTAGTTAGGTCAAAGTTACCCAGACTGACTGTATTTAAATAATCAACAATTTTTCTTACTTAGCATGACATCTCGCGGCTAATCGGAAAACTACATCAAAGTTGGTTTAAAACCCGATATCTATTTGTAGCTAAAACTATTTTCAGAGATAACGTCAATTGCGTTCTATCGAACAAGATTGTTGTTGACCAGTCTATCAAACAAGAGATGAAATATTATTGATGAAATGTAAATAGCCTATTTTCATAGACAATTTCGAACATCTGTCACTGACTGAACGAAATGTTTGATGATAGAAAAATAACAATAATTATGTGTAGCCATTCTATGGTAGCCATAGGCTTTCCATGTAAATTATATTCAGTTATTTAATAACTTTTTACAGCTCTATATAACACATATACTGATCAGAGTGTCGATAAGGGGGCAACCCATATACTCTTTCATATAACATTCATACATAATATTTTTCAGTGTCCTGGACGAAGGCGTCACATTGACCTATATTTACATAATGTGACTGCCTTTCATAGAACATTTTCGGCCTCAACGATGTCCTTAAAAAAAATTGTGCTTGCATATCCCTGCCTCTGGGATCCCTCCAATCTTTATTTCTTAAATAGAAAAGTGAAAAAACGTCACCAGCTGAACTCTTACAAAAATTAAACAGTCAGAATACCACTCAACTAACTATGGACGAATTAAAAGCTTTATTGAAGGCATACAGAAGAAGACCCAAGACTGCATCCAAAATCCAGGTATCAACTTCCAGTCCCTATTATACTTGTTCTAAAACCCTTCCTTGAAATTTTATATTTTCTTCTTTTTAAAAATATTTTTGTTTTTGTTTTACAGAACATACAGTTAGAACCTCAACCTTCTCCTGATGTCTTCCTTCATTCTCAGTTTACTGCAAGTTCAACTACTCCTAGTCACTCTCCTTTTCTTCATACATCTTTTACTTCATCGGAAATCTGTCCTGCCTATGATCTCCTTATGCAATTACTTACTCCAGATCAAATTTTACCTGCCGTAACCACTCCTCTACCTTCCTATGCTACAGAATGATTTAATCTTCCTTACACTCCGTCTCTTCCTACTACACCGGTAACTGAACTTTTCTTTATATTATTGATAACTAAACTAACCTTAATATTCTTGAGAAGAACGAGCAACAAAATTAACTTTCATTCTTGACTATGTACTAAAGGATCTTTTTTTTTTTATATATGTATAGCCAATTCCTCTTCCTCATGACTTCAACCTGGATGACTATTTAGATCTCCCGTCTCCCCATCTTCCTTCAGATCCTGAACTGGTAACTAAGGTTTCATCAATTTTACAACTTAATTTTTGGTGGATCAAGTTTTTCATGAATCTTACTCTCCTTTTCAGGAAGAATTTCTACATCAATAACACTCATCTTTCTGCTTATTTCCTTCCTTTCCTGACTGAATATATTTTCTATCTTTGGTGAGTATTATTCCCTTTTCCTACTAACCTTCCATAATTTTTAACACTAATTAACACTGTCACAACCTACTCTTCCATGCACTTACTTAAAAGGTCTTGTTCCTCCGAATCTACTTCTTACCCCCTGAATCTCCTCTTTTTTTTTCTTTTATTATTATGATGAATTTAGTGTTCTAAATAACAGAATTTAAAATTAACTTGCACTGCTTAAAATAACATTCTTGACTTGATGGATGTTATTTTGATTTCCAGAGTCGAAAATAAAACTATTAAACATGGTGTTTTATTAGAACTCTTTTGAAAGTAAATTGCGTCTTAACTTCACAGGCCAAAGTTCAAGCAAAATAAATCACTATCAGTCATCACATCAACTTGAATAGGCTTCCTTCACATACAAGCATATTCATCACAAAATCTAAATAATGTTATTCTGAGTGCTATTAGTCCACTTACAACCAAAGTATTATTTACTTCTTTCAAGATTAACTTAACCCCCATTAAATGTCCATTGATAATTTAACAAAACCTCTTAATTTTATATTAATCTCTTTATAATAAACCCACATTTCCGTAGGTACCCAATTTTCTACTAGTAGCTTATTTCTATTTATTATTTACACTTACAGACTATTATTTGATTTATAAACACTTGTTTCCTTTCATACTGAACCCTCTAATAGAAAGCAAGACTTTACATACAAAATCCTGATTCTATTGACCATTACAAATTCATTCTTCGTTTCATATATTTTATTTACTTATAAAATCCACATAATAAGTAGGTATGAGATAGGCTTTGAGTATGGTGACATCGACATTACATTTATTAAATTTTAAATAAATGTCTTAACTACTATACTATATTTAGCCTTTCCCCATTCTCAAATAACTAAAATAAATACTATTTTCATAAATGTTTCTTTGGTACTGACATAATATTAATTGTAACTCCTTTTGTCAACCTTAAGTTTGAAAACCAATTGTCAGAACCCCTGCATCCACTAGAGCTTTCACAAAGGATCTCCAAGAGTGCCTAAAAAATGAGGTGGTCTATTCTTACAAAGCAAGACAATGCACCTAAACCTCGCGCAAAGAACCCTTTTTCAGATACAGAACTCAAACAAACATATATATACAAACAATTTAATAAATAAGCATATCACACATGAATATATAACAATTAATTTTAGTTAATTATAGATAACATCTGACTGTTGTAACCTACACTTCAACATTTACACTAACTACTCAACAAAATTCTATGTGGTTCTCATCATCTTTCATCCAGAATTCTAACCAATAAATAAAATACCTATGTATAATAAGGAAACACCATTGTGAAATTGTTTATATATTGAAATCCGACATTCAACAACCAACTCCCCTACTTATTTTTTTTTCTATTTATTAAAATAACTAAACTTGAATATAGGTATCTATACCATTTTTTTTTTCACGCAGGATACCCGCAGTTGAAGCCAGTAGCAAGTACCTAGCAAAATTCGACGTACCTATAGCTACTTTTCTTGTATAAAGCTAACATTGTTACATTTTAAATTGTCATGAAACTTTGTGTGACCATATTATTAAAAAACTAAATCAACGCCCTCTAACAATGAAATTCGATACCAGCTGCCTCTCCGCTACGCTCGTTCATCAATGAAGAATCATATTCCTATGACATGTTAAGTTCCTAGTTCTTTGCACTAGATGGTACTACTAGTAGTTTATTTATAGAAGACAAACGTAAATAAACAACTGTAAATACATAAATATCCAAGTATTTTTAATTATTTAACTCTATACTACAACCAATTGAAATAATGAAGAGAGCTGGTACTCATTCTTAATTCATTAACTGAAATTTGAACACCTTGCCAAACCCGGCGAAAGACAAATAAAGCGACAAGTTTCGAAAGTAGCACAAATTAGACACGCAAGTCGGTTATATGTACTAGGTTTTGCTGGATCACACACATGGAACGGGTAGTACTATATCTTTTTATTTTGCGTTTCTGTCTAAGAACTAGGAATATGACAAATAATTTTACAGAAACCCTTCAACACAGCGAACGATGTTACAAAGTTTTACCTGCACATTGATTCAACTTACTCCGGTAATTTTCTACTTTCCCCATTCCTTTTAAGCATTACAATCCTCTCGTACGCTCACTAGCCACTACTTTAAACGCTATCTGTCTAAACAATCAAACATTTGAAATTAATATAAAGTTGGGGTACACAATCATTAATTCTCTCATAATTTAAATTTAACTGACATAAGTGCAAATAGAATTAATTTATTTGTTTTTGTTACTTTTAATAAATCCAGCTTTTAAATAATTTCTACCCACATCCAAACGCAAACTCAGCGTACAATGATCATTGTCACCAAAACGGAACAGACCCTGTGGTTACATTTGTTTAAGTTGTCAAAGTGCCAAGAATGAAAACTAGATGGCGCTGTGCGTTTCTGCATCGCGGTATCGTGTCGTTTTGTTTTACGGCTACGTATTTTCGAGTGTATAATATAAATATAAGGATTTACAGTCTAATTGGTATTTTATTTCCTATACCTAAGTCCAAAATTATACAACATTCATCAATATACTCTATGGTTACATTCTACATTTCGGTTTAACTCTTTATACATATGAACAGCTTTCCTATATCTAGCGCTTTAAAAATCTCCACGACTCAACATTTTGTTTCAAACCTTTCAAGGAGATAACCTGTTGTCGCACAAAAGACACTAAATCTCTTAAATTTTGGGCTGTGCCCATAGCAATGGGTGTGTAATCTAGAATCATATTAATGTGGTGGGAAATTACAAGGTAATTGTTAGGAGTATAAATCGGAATACATCCATACCATAAAGTAGACATTTATGTTTTTAATATGAGATCTACCTGATTTATGCTCTCTTACAAAATGTCAGCTATTTGTAATTGTTTTACTCAATTTAATAAATAAATATCTCAAGATAACTTATTGTTTCCCTGCCAATACACTACAAAAGTGGTGACGAGGATAGGATCTGTAGTCTGCACATAATCTAATTTTTCCATCTGGCTTTATTGCTGGTACAACTGGTGTACCCCATTCTGCATATTGAATCTTTTCTTTAATATTTTCCTTCTCAAGTCTATCTATTTCACTGTCAACTCTTTTGACAAAACTCTTTTTTCTTTAGTGCAAAAGGAACTGGTTTTGCACGTAAGAAGATAGGCGTAGCAGTTTCATATTAAATTTGAGCAACCATGAGCTAGATCAATTGGCTACATTCATGGGTTACGATATACGGGTGCACCGCGAATATTACCGATTGCCCGAATCTACTATTCAGTTGGCTAAAATAAGTAAAATATTGATTGCTTCGAAGAAAGGAAAGTTACAACATTTTAAGGGAAAGAACTGAAATGAAATAAATATCAATATCAATAAAATTTCCGATGATGACGAAAGTACAGAGAGTGAAGATGATAATGAAAATGAAACGAGTTTACTCGTGTCGTCACCAAAAGTTCATATATCCAGACCAAAATATGCCTGAAACTGAAGAAAAGGGGCCAAATTTAATAACGACAAAAGAAAGACAGCCAAGAAAGAAAACAGCAAAAACTGAAAACAAAAGAAATAAGAAAACGATATGGACTGCAGATGAAAAACGGGTAGTTGATGATTATTTCTCTAGAGCAATCATACGGCAAAAGGTTCCTGGCAAAGATGTTTGTGTGGATTGCTTAAAGCAGAATTCAGTTGTATTGGAAGATAGAGATTGGAAATCAGTAAAATACCAAGTTTTTAATTAGATAATAAGGCCGATTCTTAAGGCTTTAATTTTAACTTAAGATTTAGGATTAGAAGCAAAATTTCGTTGGAAAATTTTAAATTTTGACAGCAGTAAAACTAAAATTCAGAATTGGCTTTATTAAGTTACTAAACAGCGATCTTCCTTCCTTCTTTAATTGTAATTAATGCCTCATTGCTGAGGATCGAACAGTGGTAACCATACCAAAACTCATTCAGTAGTTTTTGCGTGATTCATGAAGTACCGAAAACAATTTTTTTGTATCAGTATCCTACACCGCAATATTTTTTTTTTGGTATATCATCTATGTATAGACAGATAGACACGGTTCTATTACAGTTTCTAATAATATTTTAAATACTTACTTTACTTTACAATTTTCAGTTATTTTAGTGGTAAAAAAAATATTTATTCATTATAACTGTTAAAATTTATTGAAAAAGGCGTTACTTTGCGGAAGTCCATTATGAATTTGTGGATATATTAATAATAGCTTCTTCCCGCGGCTTCGCCCGTGTGGCCTACAGGAAACAAATAACTTTTTTTTCAGAAACAAACATTATAAGGGGTTGGCTATAGTTGACTGCCGCACGAATTTGTTAGAAATAATTATATTGGTAGTTAGCTAGGTGATGTAAGATTATAATTCTAAAATATTATCGTTAGGAAACGTGTAGTTTTTTAGATATTAATTTTTAAAGTTTATAATTTTTTGTGCAAAAAAAGCGCATTTACCCCTTTTGTTGTTTATAATTTTGCATAAAAAGCGCACCACGACGTTCCATTTCACTGTACTTTGACTTTTTAGTGCATTGATGCGTCAAAATATATGTAAGTTTGTGATGTGATATTTTTTTAGTTGTCATAAATTGGAACGTAATGAGGGATTTTGCAATGAAAAAAATATAGCGTCATTCTTTTTGCGCTTGCGTACTTGGAATGTGCTCCGTTGTTTTTTGTGTTCTTGTGCCTTTTCTAACGACCCCCGCGCTCTACCTGGATTTGTACCTGCTTCTCCCGACGACCCGGCTTACGTTTTTTTGGACTCTGGACCTTGCCCGAAAGACGACCCGTGCTTTGTTTGAAATGGACCAACTACCTGCTGACGATGTCTTGGCGGGCCCCTCGGGCTGCGCGCAGGACGAAGGTGGAGATATCTTGCCGGACCCTAACGACAACAATCGAGAGCTCTACGGCGAATACGTACCTAGACGCTTGTACGTGGAAGAGATTTTGAGGAGAATGAATCTCCCTCGTTTAGTGCGAGAGTGCGGCACGAGGGAGCAGTGCATTGCATTTGCGGAGGCCAATAACATGGTCCCAGTCGAAAAAAGATGCCCTCGACACCGCACACCAATGAGCATCGAGTTAACTGGCGAGAATGTGGGTTACTTTCGCTGCCACAAAGAACCATGTCGCCAGGCCCGTGGCAGAATTACCCGGGCAAAAGGCACTTGGTTCGAGCGGGCAATAATTTCACTCCCGCGGGTGTTCTACCTGATGTACTGTTTCACCCGAAGGTGGAGCTATGAAACGGCTATCGAAGAGGATTTGGATATGCAGGGGGGACATTGTTTATCAATGAATACTGTCGCTGACTGGTACAATTATTGCCGGGAGACGGTGGCAATCTACCAAATGGAGAAGCAAGAAGTAATCGGCAAAATAGGAGGCCCCGGCAAGATCGTGCAAATCGATGAGTCGAAGTTTGGAGTGCGAAAGTACCACAAAGGTAAGAACAATTTTATTATAATTTAGTTTATAGAATACTTAATTGACAGAATTCGGGACACCTCGACATGGACCGGTTAGGTTCCGAAGGCTAAGGCGGAGCGGAGCGGAGCCAAGCGTAGCGGAGCGGAGCCTTAGCCTTCGGGTGTTAGGTTATTTTTTTTTTGCCACCCGGAAACAACTTCTGCTTCAAAAGTACTATATTGACAGAACTAATGTTTGCCACCCAGAAACAACTTTTGCTTTATAAAGTATGTTTCTTTGTTTTAGGTCGACGAGTGGAAGGCCATTGGGTGTTGGGCATGATAGAAGATGGGAGTGAGGACCTTCGCCTGGAAGTTTGCCCAGAGAATATAAGATCGGCGGAGGTCCTGGTGCCCCTCATAAAAAAGCACGTCGCTGAGGGGACAACTATACATACAGACTACTGGCGGGCCTACGATTGCCTCGCAGAACACGGCTATATACATAAGAAAGTAAATCACTCGGATCCAGACAATCCTTTTGTGGCTCCAGATGGGACTCATACACAACGTATCGAGTCCCAATGGCGGGTGGTTAAAAGATGGTTTAAAAAGGACAATTTTAACCACCCGTCCAACTTTGCCGATGTGATCATCGAATATCAGTGGCGGAGATGGGTCCAGAGAAACAAATTGGACCCATTCTATGAATTAATAAATGCTGTTAATTATGTGTATACATTTTAATACATATTTGATTTTAAATTTATTAATGTGTTTCATTTTACAAGTAATCTACATCACATTTCATTCATTGTTAGAATGTACCTAATCATTTTAGACATTTTGAGGTTAGAATAGGAAAAAATATTTTTTCTACTTAACTATTAGTTTTCTCAAGTGGGAGGGAACCATAAATTTCCTAAGGGCCCCCCCTTAGGAAGGTCCCCCCCCAACTTATAATTCGTGCGGCAGTCCACTAATGCTAGAACCGAATTTGCCTCTGTTCACTAGTAAGACCCAAAAACAAATCAGGTTAGGTTAGGTTATCTGTGAACCACAACGCACGAGCCGAGCGAGCGAAGCGAGCGTGCCGCGGCAGCGGCCGGCGAGTGCCAGAACCGAATCTGCCTCGGTTCACTAGTAGCGCCAGAACCGAATCTGCCTCTGTTCACTAGTAAGTCCCTTAATTCGACACTATTTTGATAGGAAATGATAGAAAATGATTGATCGGAGGTGACTTAACCTCAAAACTTTGATCATCAATATCTCAGCAATTATGGGTTTCCGTGGGGGGAGTGGTACAGGGGGTATACCCCCTCCCCCCCTCCCCCTCCCCCTCCCCCCAAACCTATAATTCGTGCGGCAGTCCACTATAGAAACCCCGACTTGCCTTATGGAGTTCTCTACAACATAACTTCTGAGGAATTGTACAAAGTTGGAACACTAGTACCTATATATGGATGGACAGAATCTCCCCATAGTTCCGTGTAAAAGTTACCATCTACCGTACGTCTAACAGGCTTCACGCATACAAGGTACCTATATATATCTACTTACTTTTAAAGTTAAATCCAATTCATCAATCATTAGGTTGCCGTTTAATTATACTAAAGTCCCAAAGCCTCTAACCTCTATAGTTCTATACATTACATACATACACTCATGCCTGTCTCCCAGAGGGGTAGGCCTTTCATACATCAGTTGCTCATTAATGAAAATTATAGATATGCAATTTTTACTAACTCAACTGTGTTGGCAGAATAACTTTCTCTTTAATTTTATAGCTGCATAGTTTATATCACAACTGTTAATGAACCTACTTCACCCTTACTTACTTAACTTGTGTCAATCTTTGTATTTGAATACTTGACTCCATAAACTAAGCAAAACACAATACATAACCTTTGTTAAAATATTGTTAATGCTGGTAAGTTCATTGACAGACCCTGAATTAAGAATTTAGCCCGCTGTACTAAGCAAAAGCTAGAGATAAAGTATAATAATTGACTCATTTTATTTTCCAGATTTTGGATCCGTTATTGATGTCCCTAAATCTTCAACCAAGACGGAGACTGTACGTCAGTACTGGAGTACTTCCTCTGACACCTAAGACAAGTGACGCAGTCAATGAAACCATCAGAAGTTAACTTTCCTATCAAAGAAGCTAATGTTTACCTTGGTCATTGTTGACAAATTTACATTGTCTTCCTCCACGGGACCAAATTTACAATATACTGTTTACTTCTTATAAATACAAATATTTATCTATCGTTACACTCTAAATCACTTCTCCTATTTACACGAACAACAAATTGTACCCAAAACTGGGTGACATTACTGTATCAAACCATTTCTAAAAGCACCAAATTACTTAAAATAAGCCCAAAATACCTATACTGGTCACGGCATAACCATATTGTACTAATATCTAATCACCTGCCTGTAAAACCACTACTCCATTGCTCAAACTGAACTCCGTCGAATCCTCCCAATAACAAACCACTTACAACCTACATTGTTTAACGTTTGGTGCTTAATAGAAATGATTTTAACAGATATATGGCCAAAGTGTGATCGTCAGATTAGAACCTTACGTTGCGCCTAAGTAATAACCTAAATTCTTTAAAAGTGATTCAGAGATGAGGATAGCTAAACAAACCCTTATTAAAAGTCCTATTCTGTTATAAATTAATACTTATCTTTCACGTGCTAAGTAAATTGGACATAAAATAATTAAAACCAAATTCGTAGTGTTAGATAGTAGAATGTTCAGATTAGAAATTGTCAGTAAGCCAATATATGAAAGTCATAGATATAACACTTTATAAATAAATCTAGATGTAAAATTCATCAGTGTTACAAATAATAAAAGGTGAATTAAATCTCTGTAGCAATTCTGCGCCAGTCAGCCTCTTAAGAGGCTATACAACTGCGAATTTACTATGTTAGACTATACTCGCCACTTAAGATGATACTTCACACTAAGTTCTGTAAATATTTTGTTTGATTATGTCATGAATAAAATGCATTATTATTATTTTTTTTAATAACCACTACCAATAATTGGGGATGGATGAGATGAGGTATTTCTGAGTTTGAAACTTAATAATTTATTGATGATAAAAGCTGATTAGTATTCTAACAGCTGACCTTTATGTATGTTGTAAAACTTATTACTCGATAGATACTTCTATACGAAGATTACTTATTTAGCTGGTAATCTTCGAATAAGTCTATAGAACAGTGAGCAAAATTCTCACATCTGTGATTATCTGGTCAATAAAATAGAGACTCAAAGAAAGCCATATTGGCAACTACTCAGAAGTACCTTCCCTTGGATGTGGAATACCCCCTTGACTTTTTTTAGTGTATACTTTTTTTTGAATTCTAAATTTAAGATTTATATATTTTTTATTTTTACGCGCCTATGTTGGTTCCCTGACTACACAACTCTGGTAAAGAACCAACAAGAAATCCAGAGCGTCCCTACCTTCATAGTAACCAAAACTACAAATGACACAACTAATCCAACAGAATGATTTCAGATTTCTAACTTGTGACTATCTTGTTTTTCTGTACCATATATATTTTATTTGTTCTTGTGTCATTAGTAAGGTGAACTACCCCATTTCAGTGTATAGTTAGCTTGTGGCTGAATTTTGCCTGACAAAAGAATAAGTACTTTTATACAAATACACCAAATGTTACTAATTATATACTTGAGTAACAAACATTGAAATCACCCGTGTTGCACCATGTCCCATTCAAAGATTCTGTCTCTTAACAGATCTACTCAAATAGTGACTGGCAGTTTCAGTTAAAATTATTTTCTTAAATATGTACTGGTGGTAGTACTCAATTTAAAGTTGCTAGGTCAATATGACAAAACTATCTAGTAAAAAATTAGATTTTCATATTCAGCGTACAGTCATTCTGTTTACTATTCAATAGAGAACTTCTATCAAGTCAAAATTGTAAGTTACTTCAGTAATAAATTTCTCTAATACAATCGTCTTTGTTGTATTTAAGGCAAGTCAGATAAGTACCAATTTCTACTAAGTTGGAATTTTATCCATTTACTAAAAATCTCCAAGTTTCAGTAAAGGCTTTTACATAATAAGTCTCAAATATACTAAAACTATTGAATACAAGAAATTAGACTTTCAACCCTCATTTCATGTAAGAAAGTTTACTTTAAAAATCATAGATTTTCTAGTAATATGAAACTACTGTGACTGTCATCCTTAACAGTATTGCGGTTATTTATGTAGTCAATTTTATAACTACACTTAGTAAAATAATTTCAATATATTTTGAAAGAGAAATCTGCTCTAGGTAAAGTAGTATTAAAAATACTAATAGAACTTTGTTTTTGTTCTAAAGATGTATTCATTTAATTAAATTGACGAAGAACAACTTTTACTATCCCATATTTGGTGTATAGTAACAGTTAGGCTTTTATTTTGCCAGACAAGGGAAAGCATTTATGCAAATACATCATGTTATGTACTTCAAGTTTATTGAACATTTATAAGAATTGAAATTATTCTCTTGAATAAAGATTTCCCGAAACTATTTTCACGGTAATTAGTTTATTAGTTACTTACTCAATTGAGTAATAAAAGAAAATCGGAAACAATCTATATTTCATCTAGGTTCTACTCTGTATCAATGCAACAGTCATTTCGACACGGGAGAATGTAAGTAAATACTTACTAAAAGGTCCGTCAATATGCTATACTCTATTTTGGATTCTTATAACCAAACTATTTGATTTTACTTTATATCTTTCTTGATAAATTTAAATTCAACTATTACAACTTAGTGTTTACCAAGAACTGACTTTAAAAGGGGTTTGATAGGTACTACAGTTATGGCCTTTTAGGGTTCAGAAAGAATACATTTTATCGACCTGAATTCTGAATCTAGGCTTTCTCTATTATTTAGGCATATTTTGTGCCAAACTCAAGTCTCTTTATTTATTGAAAGAAATACCTAAGTAAATACAATATTTTTAGAGATAATTAAGTGGTGAAACTTATGTTTCCTATCATTTCATATTTATTGCTAATATTAAAGCCCTATGCCCTAGCATTCAAAATTAGAGTTCTGTGGGCATATAAAACCCTCTTAGATAAACAATGAAACTATTTTAATATCAAAGCCCTATGCCCTTACATTCAAAATTGGAGTTCTTTGGACTTATAAAGCCCTCTCAGATAAACAATGAAACTATTTGTCAAACAAACTAGTCAACAACAACCTATTCCTGAACCACTAACTCTAATTTTCAGAGGTCCCTACCTACTTGAAAACTGGTAACGTATCATAATTGAATTTATTGACCTATTTTCCCTAAACAATGAAGAAAGTTACCTGAAACCTCCCACTATGCATAATTTCTCAAAACCCTATTAATGCCCTAACAATAGACTTGAATTTTAGAATTTACCTACCTACCATTTGGCCCTAAAATCAGATGTTCCTAGGCTTTTAAATGTGTGAATTTTCAAACTCGTGTGTGTGGTTGCATATTGTGCTAGCAAACACCATACAACCCCTCAACTAATCGGCAGAAAGAAGTGGGGCAAGTTGAAACCCCTCTGTGTGCCTAACACCCTAAAACTTTGCCCTACTCAGACGGGGTGATACAGTAAAAAGGACGTCACCCTGCTGGCTGGGATAGCCTATATGATCATGTGTATATATAAATATATAGATATGAGACCATGACTAGCTCAGTCAGATGACAAAAGTTAGAACAAATCGCAACCTCTTCACGGCACGGACGCTTTGCCATAAACGTCGCCTTTCATGGGGGATGTGTTTCCAGTATGTAAAACTGGCACAAGGCCATCCCAGACGCTTGCTTCCCTCCAGAGGAGGTTAAAACTAAACTCTGTCGTTCACACCAGTAGGTGACCCGAGTGTAAGGTTGCTTTAATTTAACAGAATGTTTCCGGTTTAATAAATTGCAGTTTTGACTACTTCAAAAACATTATTTAGGATACATCTGTTGAAATAAGTTGGCCGTTTCCGGCGGATATTGTGATTTAAATTTTAAAATAAGATTGTTTTGACTCTTTTCGGAAATGTATTTAGAAGACATCCGTTTTAAATAAGTTGGTTGTTTCCGGCGGATATTGTGATGTTAATATTAAATTAGATTAAATAGACTATTTCCGGAAATATTGTGAGGGGAGGGACTTTGTCACTGAGAGTTTAGTTTGGAATTAGCCTTCAAGGAATAAAGATGTTGGTACCGTAACTCTGAGTTTATAATAATTCAGAAGCGGGTTCCACGCGCCTACAAAAAAATGGCTGACCAAGTGTCGCCTCCACCGCCTCGAGCATTATCACCGATTTTGGGAAAAACCGTGACAAGAAACCACAATGTAAGAAACAACAAGACTGCGACTCCATTCACAAGTGGCCGTCGCCGGAAATTCAGTTTCGAATCTTCCACCGGCTCTGATAACGAAGAATTTGTACATCGAGAGCGCCATCGCCCACGTGTCCGCATTCAAGAAAGATCACAAAGGTATCGACGAAGTTCAACAAGTTCATGCGAAAGAAGTCAAGAAGAACGACGGTATCGCACAGTGAAACATCGACAGGCAAAACGACGCCGATGGTATGATCAAAGAAGAAGTTCTAAGGAAAAGATTTTGCCAACGAACAATCCTGTCATTGGAATGTCGTCAACTACGCTTCAATCAAATCAGCGGCAAGGTAAGGACGGAAACCGATAGAGGTTATTGGATTTGGGCCAAACACAAGCTACCAATTGCCAAGAGCAGCAACACCATGAGCGGCGTAATCCACGGGTAGTGCAAGTTCGTGAAGAGTGGTGCCACCAATTGCAGCAGCAGCAGCAGCAGCAGCAGCCAAATAATGCTCGCGAACGAAAAGACAAGCACCTGAGGCAGCCTCGGCCAACAGATTTCGGTGACCAGAGGGACCAGCAGCCACGTGAATACCAGGAAAGAAGATCACGTAGTCCATCTTTTTCTTTAAACGGTTTGACTCATATATTATGTTCAATGAAAAATGCGTCGTCACAACCATCGACCTCAAAACAAATCGACCATAAAAACATTTTATCGAATTTTGATCCTTCTGTGAAAACTCAAAGGATAGATGTTTGGATAAAAAAAGTAAACGAATGTTCTAAGGTCTACGGTTGGGACGATCAAACGACGGTTCATTTTGCTATGCAAAAAATGCAGGGATTAGCTAAAACTTGGTATGATAGTCTACCCTCTATTTTATTCTCATGGTCCGAATGGCAAGACAAGCTTTTGGCTGCATTTCCTTGCGAGCAGAATTATGGAAACATTTTAGAAGATATGCTTAAACGTAAAAGCAAATTTAATGAACCCATAGAAACATATTTCTATGAAAAATTAGCCCTATTGAACCAGTGTGAAATTAGTGGAAAGCGAGCCGTGGACTGTTTGATTCATGGGATTTCTGATAAGACAATTAGGTCAAGTGCTTCGGCTCGGGGTTGCATTTTTCCCGAACAGCTATTGCAGTTTTTAATGACACACAAAGAAGCGAATTTACAAACAGACCGTTCATATTTTAAAATTAGGGCTGGATATAATAACAATGATGTGAATACCAAGTTAAATAACAAGACAATCATAAATCCGAATGCAGTGTGCTTTAACTGCAAGGAAAAAGGCCACCCTTTCCTACAGTACCCCAAACCTTTAATTAAATGCACACGTTGTTACAAAGTTGGGCATAAGATTGAGGAATGTCTCACCAAGGTTAGTGAACGTACAAATTCATGACTAAATAATAAAAGCTACAATAATATTTTGAGTGTAAAGAATACGATGCAATTTTCAAAATACATTAAAACGGTAATAGTTAATGGCTTCAAAGTAAAATCATATGTAGATTTTGGTAGTGAGGTAACCTTGGTAAGACAATCCGACGCGGAAAGGTTACAAATATTTTTTGACAAATCAACGACTATTCTGAAGGGTTTTGGAAATTCGTTAGTACGTTCGTTAGGCAAGGGTGTTGCAAATTTTTCGGTTGATGACGTCAATGCCTCTGTTGTCTGCCATATAATCAATAATGAGTTTTTGGATATTCCTGTGCTTATTGGACAGTCTTTTACGGAGCAAACTCATGTTTTAACTGTTAAGGATTCAACTTCGCTTAAGTTTTACAATATTCATGATGAGCTGCCTAGTTCTTGCATTGCTGAATACAGTGAGCGACTAGTACCGTTGATTCTAAAAAATAGTGTGGAGCTTAATGGATCTAGTATGGTTACGGTGACTGCAGATGTCCCCGATAGTTGTCTATTAGTTTATGAAAAGATTATAGGTAGGCCTCAAGAGCAGTATATAATACGAGGTGGTCTTTACCAAGTAAAGAATGGTATTGTGGACATTTTGGCCACTTCTATTGCAGAAAGATGTAAATTGCAAAAAGGTGTAGTTATTTGTCGTGCGGAGAAGGTTGATGTCGTTAATCAAGTGTTTTCAGTGACATCGTTAAATGAAACCTTGACATTAATAAGAGAGAGCGACGTTCAAATGGGAAATTTATTAAATGAACTGGATAAGCATAATTTATTGACCCTGTTGAATAAATATCGTTCTTGTTTTACATCTGCTTTAAAGGATCTCGGTTGTATAAACCAAACAGAAATGTCTATAGAATTAAATAGTACTAAAAAGGTTGTCTATAGACCATATCGCCTTTCTCACTATGAACGGGGACAGGTTCGAGAGTTAATCAATGATATGCTTGATGCTGATATAATAAGAGAATCCACATCGGAGTATTCAAGCCCAATAATACTCGTACGTAAAAAGGATGGCAATCAAAGATTATGTGTCGACTATCGAATGTTAAATAGCATAACTGTTAAAGAACGCTATCCAATGCCAGTTATAGAAGATGAAGTTTCTAGATTAGCTGACGCAGTTTTCTTTATAACTCTTGACATGTGTTCTGGTTACTACCAAGTTCCTATTTCTGAATCGAGTAAACATCTTACTTCTTTTGTCACACCAGACGGCCAATATGAATTTAATCGTATGCCGTTTGGTTTAGCGAATGCTCCAGCCGTTTTTCAACGGATGATTAATAAAGTCCTTGGATCTGCTCGTTTTACTAACGCTACAGTCTACATTGATGACGTACTTATTTTCGGAAAGAGTATTGATGATTGTTTTAAAAATTTAGAGAATATTTTGGATCTTTTCAAAAATGCAAACTTGACTTTAAATCTAAAGAAATGCGTATTTTTGCAAGATTCCATAGACTATTTAGGATACGAGATAAGCCGCGAGGGTTTGAAACCGGGAGCAAATAAAATTCAAAGTGTAGAGAATTTTCCTTGTCCTAGAGACCATCATACGTTGCGACAATTTTTAGGCTTAGCAAGTTACTTTAGGAAATTTGTTCAAAACTTCGCTAAAATTGCAAATGCAAAATTTTTAACGATGAATAGTGATAGTTCTGTTAGAAAAAAGCCGGTAAGTGATACTATGATCTTATTTATCAGAATAATACGTATTAATAATCTAATTTCATAATTGAAGAACGATGTCCGTGAATGTTTTTAGGTTATGCCACATGATTGTAAAAAGTAACATGTTGCATTGTGTCGTAACTTCGGATACTTCATGTTGCCTATTTTCAGATATCCGAAATTAGGATCCTATTTAAGAAAAATAGCAGATCAAAGACTAGTAAGACTAATTTCAACCTATTAATATTGTTTTAGGGTAAACGACGTAATTGGAACCCAGAAGACATACGGAAGGCCTTAGAAGCGGTGAAAAATAAAGAAATGGGATACCTTAAAGCCGCAAGATCTTATGATGTACCAAAATCTACATTGGAAGATTATGTCAAGAAACGTGAAGGGAAGAGTATTGATGATTTGATGAAAATTAACATTGGGCGAAAGCCAGTTTTGTCGCCAGAGTTGGAACAATCACTTGTTAATTTATTGATCGAAATGGAGAAAAAGTTTTTCGGTTTACGTCCAACAGATGTCAGACGATTCGCGTATCAATTAGCGATAAGAAACAATCTCCAACATCCATTTAAAGAAATTGCTGGCAAGAAGTGGTTAAGAAATTTTATGAAGCGTCATACCGAGCTTTCGTTGCGAAAACCTCAGGCAATATCAGGAGCAATGGTGAAAGGGATTACTAAAGAAAATGTTGAAGGATTTTTCGACATTTACGAAAAAGAGATGGAAAAAATTGAGTTTTGCCCCAATCGTCTCTTCAATGTAGATGAAACGGGGGTGAGCATGAGCATAGTGCAACATAAGACGTGCAAAGTTATTACCAGGAAAGAGAAAAGGCAGATTGCAAGTATTTCGTCTGCGGAACGTGGCTCACTTGTAACTCTTGTTACTTGCATGAGTGCAGCGGGCCAGTTTGTACCGCCCATGTTCGTTTTCCCACGGAAAAACATGAATATGGAACTAATGGATGGTGCACCACCTGGATCGACTCACGCGTGTCACGTTTCTGGATGGATCCAAGGAGACGCTTTTACAAAGTGGCTTCAACATTTCGTAGACCACACAAAGCCTACGTTGGATAAGCCGGTACTTCTTGTTCTTGATGGCCACTACTCCCACACCAGAAATATTGATGTCATCAACGTTGCCAGAGAAAATGGAGTCATAATTGTATGCTTACCTCCGCACTCGACGCACAAAATGCAAGCCCAAGATGTCGCATTTATGAGCCCATTTAAAACATTCTACTCGCAGGAAATTGAAAAATGGGTTCGAAACCATTCTGACGTTTCTAGACTTGTGACTGCATATCAGATAGCTGGACTAGTTGGCAAAGCCTATGCTCGGGCAGCCACTGTACAAAACGCCATAAACGGTTTTGGAAAAACCGGACTTTACCCTTGCGATAGAAATATATTCCAAGAGCACGAGTTTGCTATAGATGATAATAAGAATTCTCAAACCCGTGACTTAGATGTGTCAGCAGATAAAAGAAGTGAAATGGCACCCCAAGAAAGACAGATAAGAACAGGTTCTTCGGCTATTGCGTCTGCGGATCCCATGAGCGAAAATCACGTAACTGTGCCTACTGTCACAACTGCTGTCGTAAATCCTTCACCAACTACTGTATCCATCGTTTCCATGAGAGAGATTGTCACACCTGCAGATATAAGTCCCTTACCTTCACTTAAAAGACAAAAAACAAATTCAAAAACGGCAACAAATAAAGGAAGAGGAGCTTTAATCACCGGATCACCTTACAAACAAAGTTTGACAGATTCTCTTGAGAAGATCAACAAAAAGAAAAAACCGACACTTGCTGATCGAGACAAAATTAAATGCAATAGGCCATCTACATCTAAACAATCTGTCTCAACCAAACCCAAGAAGGCACAAAAGAAAAGACTGAGTTCATCTAGTTCTTCAGATGACGAGCCATTACTTTTAAATGACGACTCTGACGACGATGTCAATACTGAATCTGAAGACGCAGAATGTTTTGTATGTTTTGGTTTATTTTCAGAAGACACGCAAAATTTTTCAAATGGGGACATGAAAAGTGCACGGACTTCAAGAAATCTAAAAAATTCATTTGTCCTGACTGCATTGACTAAACTGTGTTTATGTTTTAGGTTAAAATAAGATATTGATTTTAAAATGAGAGGCCTTCAAAATAGAAATGTGTAGTAACACTATCAAACATAACGTTATTGAATGTTGTCTGTTTGACAGTAAAACCTAAATAAAAATAATTATATAAAGACTTCAAGAAACCAAAAAATGATTTTTCTGACTGCATTTACTAAACTGTGTCTATGTTTAAGGTTATGTTTATGTTTGATGTTGATTATTAAAAAGTTTGTAATTGATCTTCACGAAAATACCTAATAAATAGTAAGGAAAAGTAGTTGCGTTTTTCTTATTATTAATTTTAAATAGCTCTTTTATATTGTTTTATGTACACTACATCCGAAATTAGGACACGTATACGAAATAAGGTAATGTATGTATCTGAAATTAGGATACCTGGTTGCCTAATTTCGAAAATTACAGAATAAAATATTAAAAAACTACACTCGTTTCTGTAAAATTCAACATGCGTACGAATAAACCTTTAAGAGAAATGATTGATTTACTAAATGATATCCGAAATACGGACACCTTCCTCTATGATTAAAACACCAAGGCACGGTAACACAAACTGTAACTATGTTTTTTCTTTCGTTCTTTAAAGGTTTCTTAACTTAATCACTAGCAGAGTTCCTGCCGTTTATAAAAGTAAATGGTTTCACTTAATCGTTTCGGAGATTCATTTCACTATACGAATACGCGGTCTTCCACATTCGGTTAAACCGAGGTGGAGAGAAGAGCTTTATTTAGTTTTGATGCGATTATTCGGAAACAAGTCTGTCCAGCCGCCGCCCGCGTCCAAGGCTGGGCCTCGCGCCTCGATAGTTCCCGTCGCCCCTACAGAGGGCTGGACGTGCTCAGGTCATCCGACCTTTTCACGACCAACGCCCTATGGAGCGCCTGGGGACTTCAAGTCGCGGGCCGGAATGCAGGCTAATCGGCTGGACAGTAAGGCATAAGGGAGCGCGGTCGCGATTAAAGCTCTTTGCTCCTAGCCGGGGTCCGTCCCGACGGCACTGCAATCCAGGTGTGAAATGAAATGAAAGAAATGTTGAAATGAACCTCATACCTTCCTCTTCTCCCAACACACATAATTTCAGAAGGTTGGACCAATATTCTGAATAATAATCCAAACAAGGAAACGAAAGTTGTACTACAGTTTAGAAAATACTTCCCGAGCCAATGGCTATCCAGATCTTTACTTACCAAAATAAGTACGTGTCAACAGCGACACCGTACCAACAATAGTTTGGAGTCGTGGCATGGTCGCCTTAAGAAGAGAATGCATATGAAGACGGGTTTGTGTATATTTGTGACTCCCTCCGTTCAGAGAGTAATTATCAAGACCGAAGAATAAGAAACTCGTTATTTGAGAAACAAAGGCGCAAATAATTCGATATCATTTTTGATAGAAAGTATACAAAATTGTTGAAGCAACTTCAAAAAAATGAATTAACCATTCTACACTTCTTAAGAAGTGTTGCCGCCATCAGGAGAAAACATAAAAAAAATAAAAATAAAAAAATATATACAGGCTGATATCCCCATACAAAATTAGGCTAATGAGCTGATTGATTGTATGGGAAAGCAAACTTTTTTTCGCGAATTTTACAAAGTCGTAGAACAAAAGTTGTTCAGTTTGATGAGTGCTATTTGGGGTTTTCAGCTTAGTACACTATTTCTTTATCAACCTGGTTACATATAAGTGAAGTAAGTAGGTATTAAAAGATATTATTAGAGTATAAAATGTTGTGTTTTAATATGTTATTAATAAGGGAAGTGTTAAGTTAATTATAATAAAATAAATAAATTACCTACTTACACCCATGTTTTCTTACTGTAAATAATTTATTTATTTATTTACATAAAAGTACAGCTTTACAGAAATCTATTACGCTATACATTTCAATTATTTTAATAAATATTAAATTATCATTTAATTGTTAACATTAAAAAATAATAATAATTCAAAATACAATTACAATAATACATCCTAGAAATTCATAAGTCGGTATACTCGTAGTTATATAATATTATATCCCAACTGTAACACGGATGAATAGCGGAGCAACATGGTCCCCAGGTGGTGGCAGAATGGTGCTTGTTGGACACAAAGCGTACCTAATAGGTAAACACTTCCAAGCAGGGTTGGATTTCGTAGTATAATTATACTATTTGTACCATATTTTCATGATATGTAGTATGTAGTATCGTAATGGAACTATACTACGTAAAAATACCATAATTTTATCTTCAGGGCGACCGACTTGTTTTATTGGTTGAGACGTTTTGTTTTTTTAAATTTACCCTACAATATAGGGAATTTCTGTGCGTTATGAATATTTTTAGTAATTTTTTATTAAATTTCACTAGCAAATAAGTAGGCTCTTTTATTAAATTAAGAATGTTTTTAGTAATTTTTTTAAAAATTTCACTTTCAAATAGGCTATTTTACTTCAATTCAAAACAAAAATCGACGAAAAACGAAACGTAGTATAATTTAAGCCAAGTAGTATATTTTTAATTCCTATAGACAATAATTTTCCGAGGGCCTGAATCCAACCCTGCTTCCAAGGTCTATAACTTCCTGCGGACAACCATAGTCTAGGATCAATAGTTTCCGAGATATGAGATATGAAATTTGTTCGACCAACCGGACTTATAACCGAGCTACTGACACCAGGGGAGCTCAATTTGTCCATTGCAGTTTTCGTCACATTACTTTCAAACGTTGCACATCAAGTCCTTGAAACATTATAGTGTAATGATCATTCCAACATTTGCTCTTTATGTAAAATGCACATTCTGACGCTGAAGCATTTCATCGCAGACATATTTATGGCATTTGCTCATTTTGTCGTTGACGGTTGCACATTTTGTCGTTTGATTCTTTGGACCGTCAGTGCATTTTGGCATAGTACTCGTATCTTTAAGGACCCGGCGCATTTAAGTTTTAGCCGGTAAACGGATGTTATGAATGGTTCCGTTTTATGATATTTTTGCTGATGTGACTTTTTGTGAATTTAATAGGGATCTAAATTGTTTGTTTTAAAATTATGAATTTGGAGAAAAAAAAAAACAGAAAATCTATTTTAATGGAGGGGGAAAACAAAAATTTTAAAATGTTACGCTTCGCGTTACGACCAAAAAAAAAATTTAACATCGTCCCGACGCCATGGACAGTGGGGCCTTCTCCCTCAGGACGTTCAATTTCCGCCTGCTGTTCCGCTTGGACTTCCCGCCCCTGCTTCCTCGCTTCTTTTTCTTGGACCGTCGTTCCGGTCTCCCTTCCTCAATCGTTGGGGTCGGTGGTGACTCATCCTCCGGGAATGGCGACGTCGTCAAGTCGATGACGTCATCGTCTTCTTCTAGGTCCGCTGTTGCTGTCCATGTCGGGGAGTATGCGCTGATTGGCATCTCATACTCCTCTGTAACTGACAGGTCCGGACCCAACTCGTCCTCAGGGAATATCGGCTCCTCTAATATCGAGTCGTTGTCCCCCCTGTCCTCTCTGAGGTACCGCTCAATCTCGACGTCTTCTAGCCCCAACGGGTTTTCGTCCTCACTCGATATATCCTCGTATTGAGGTACGGACCGGATCCTCTCTACTTCCCTTTCTCGGAAGATGATAATTTTACCCCTACCCACGTTGGGCGCCAGTGTGATGATATACCGGTTAGGTATATGTCATACACGCTCTTGGGACGGGTTGCATATGATTAAAACATCAAGGCACGGTAACACAAACTGTAACTATGTTTATTCTTTCGTTCTTCAAAGGTTTCTTAACTTAATTACTAGCAGAGTTCCTGCCGTTTATAAAAGTACATGTTTTCACTTAATCGTTTCGGAGATACATTTCACTATACGAATTCGCGGTCCTCCACATTCGGTTAAACCGAGGTTGAGAGAAGAGCTTTACTTGATTTTGATGCGATTATTCGGAAACAAGTTTGTCCAGCCGCCGCCCGCGCCCAAGGCTGGGCCTCGCGCCTCGATAGTTCCCGTCGCCCCTACAGAGGGCTGGACGTGCTCAGGTCATCCGACCTTTTCACGACCAACGCCCTATGGAGCGCCTGGGGACTTCAAATCGCGGGCCGGAATGCAGGCTAATCGGCTGAACAGTAAGGCATAAGGGAGCGCGGTCGCGATTAAAGCTCTTTGCTCCTAGCCGGGGTCTGTCCCGACGGCACTACAATCCAGGTGTCACAAATGTCACTGCAATCCTCGTCTAACTGCTAGCACAGTAATCCGAGCGCGGGGGACAAGCTGGGATCCCAACGGGAGGGAGTCACGAACGCGGGACCGGTCACTTTCACTTTGTTGGAGAGTAAACACGGAACTGCCGGCCGTGACCTCTGCTCTCGTTGATAAGGGGTCGTCCCCACCACGCAGCTGTCGGGGTCCTGTCGGGGGTGTGTGGCCGATGACCCGCTGCTTGGGTGGGGACTACTTCCTTGCACGTTCATTACTTGTTTAATGTCCATGTGCCGGTATTGCCTATTCAATCGAAATTTTGAAATGTGTTTGATTCCTTTCTCTGTGATTGAAGCGGTATAAGAAGTATCCACTTGGATTTATTAACGTTTGTTTCACTGACACAATTTAATGGTTTTTAACGCATCTATAATGTTTTTTTGCCTACGGTACATGATCCGATAAAAACTTGAAAATCTTACCACCTCTAATACCAGTAAAAATATCTACTGTGATTTTTATGTAATTTGTTTAGACGTATGCAATAAATGCATATAAAATGTTATTGCCAACCGTACAAAATTCGAGTTTAATTTTATGTAGGTACTTAAAAGGCATCCAGTTGCCCTCTCATGATTGCTATGCCCCTACAGCGCGTCACTGTACTTTTCTAGTTATGTAAGATCCTCTAAAACTTGTGACATTGCAATAAATGATTTGAATGATTTGAATTTGAATTTGAATTTAAAATAGTCTGGTTGTTTTGGTATTATTTGTCGAAATGTATAAAGTTATTTTGTCAACCGCACATAATTCGATAAAAGCCTGAAAATCTTACCAAATACTAATACTAGTAAGTAATTACTGGATTTGTATGTCTTTTGTTTAGATGTATGCAATAAATACATATAAAATTATTGCCAACCGTGCCAAATTCGATAAGGTTGTATTTTAGGAAATCTGAGCAGGTACTGTAATTTTTTAAATAAAGTGGTTGTTTTTGTATAATATGTCGAAATGTTTTTTTTCAACTGTACATAATTCGATAAAAAAATACTACCAACTACTACTACTACCAAAAATTCCTAATATCTGTTGGGGTTTTTGTGACATTTGTTTAGATATGTGCAACAAATGCATATAAAATGTTATTTCCAACGGACAATAATTGGACATTGGTATGCTACGGACATTCTGGTCATATAATATTTAATAGGTAATATTTAATAGGAAGGCTGATATTTTTATACCTATAATAGTTTTCAAGATTTTCCAAGTTTTTACAAAGTCTTACGTTTTCATGTGATAATTTTGATGTGGTGTTGGATAAAATTTCTTGTATTTCGATGAACAGACGTGGGTTGAGGGCGTTGTTGAGATTAATTAAAATCATGTGATTTCTGATGATTGCTGGCATTGTATGGATGGGTATTTTGGGGATCAGGCCCTGTTTTGAGGGTCCAGCGACTATCTCGAGACATTGTCTGAGAAATAGGACGTGAATGTAATATTGTAATAACCTATCACAATTGTTTTTTATTTTATTGATGATTTCCTTCATAACTCTTTGATCAAACAACAGACACGACTGGCATGTAATTATTTTTCTGAGTTCTTTTGCGCTTGTAACCTCTGATTTGGTGACGCAACCCACGACCACGTTACTTGACAAGGTGGAACAGTTCTAGTGGTCTTCCTTGTGTATTTTAGGATGGTACAAGTGGAATATCCGATATCAGTCCAGGATCCGTCCAGTGTTCTGCAGATTCTAGTTGACAAGCTTCAGGTTTTGGTCTTCGGATTCTGATTTCAACTACTGTGTGGACTTGTGTGCTTATTATCGTTGACAACAAAAGTCTTCGGGATAAAATAAACAAGATATGAAAAGTTCATACGAAGAGGAGATTGTTGGTTATTGTTCTTGAAAGTTGAAGAAGTTTATATATATATACAAGGTGACTTTTGATCATCGTCCAAATTCATACTGGTGGCTTGGTAAGTGATCAGTATCATGGATCGATAACAATTTTTGTGAAATTCGTAAAATGAAATTTCGACTCCCCATAGTGATTCACTCGGGACTGGAAGTGAATTTCTATGGGAAGCCGAAATTTCATTTGACAAATTTCACAAAAATTGTTATTGATCCAAGATACTGATCACTTACCAAGCCACCAGTATGAATTTGGACGATGATCAAAAAGTCACCTTGTATATATATATATCGCTTTATCGCGTATTGTGTAAATAAATATTAAATACTGTCTTTTTTGTCTTTATAAATGATAAGAATAACATAAAACAACGTAAAATAAAATTTTATTGAGATATATTTCGGGCCATTCGGGCCCGGTATCAGTCACAATGAAGTAAAAAAAATATATAATACATAGGTGAAAAATTCAAAAATAAAAACTATTTACATGTTACCTATTTACAAGATATTAAAAAGAATGTTTAATGTTGCTTGTTTAAGCCTAGACCATATTGTGCACAAATTATTTGGTTGCTTGTGTAATGACGCCTAGCACTATTCAGATAGACAGAGTACGCTTTTTCGAGCTCAAGCTATTTTTTGATTAGTATGGAATTACTAGGATCTTTACACAATATCTGCTTTGTTTCACGGATTTGAAAACGTGTTTTTCGCACGTCTTTACTGACCCATGTGCTTACATTTTTCTTCACTGGACATTTTTTTTATTGGAAAATGGATGCCGTAGAAATGATTTAATACATTTAGTACAGATTGAAGGTTCGCATTAGGGCACTGTGATTTGCTAACTAAATTGTTCCAGTCATACATATCTAGGTTAAGTTTAAAATTGCAAATGTTATTATCAGAAAATATTCGTTTTGAAATGACATTGTTTACTACTTTCTGTTTAGTAATGTTTGTTACAAAAATTACAGCAGAATGGTCAGATACATACCACTGCAATGGTGCGACCTAGCATATTTCAGGTTTGTGTATGTTGGTATAGACGTGATCGAGGCAAGTTTTTGTTTTATTTGTTATTCTAGTTGGGAAGTTTACTAAAGACTTTAATCCGGATTGTTTTAAGTTTTTTATCAACTTTTTGGAGTGTGGAGTTTTGGTAAGTAGATCTATGTTTATATCACCTAACTAGTGTTTTGCGTGGTGCGCGGGCTGCCAGCCCGCGTGTATTGTTTTATATGCCTTGTTGTACATATTGTTGTTGTATTTGAAAAAAAGTTTAAAAAAAAATTCGGTCGGGTAGTCCCTGGCGAACCGATCACTGTAGTCATAGCCTCCTTTATTTCTCAAGCCGTGCTATGGAAATCTGGCAACATTGCGCGTGAACCGGTTTACGAAGTTTCATTTTTACCTGTCGCCATTAAGTTAATACGACCAAGTTACAAATAAGCGAACGTTATGAACTTACTCACCGACTGGTAACCATTTTATTCTATCACATAATATTACGCGACTAATTTATCATTGGCGGTGATGCTACTAGATTTTGTACATGCTTCCAGTAGTGATAAGTTAGTCGGATACTACGTCACTTGATTTTGAACGAGCAGTTTGTTGATATAAAAATCGAAGAATTTAATGGTTTTTCTTTACGAAAAGACGCTTGTGATTGTATCAACTGTTTATGCTACAAAACAAGGTAAGTATTTTACAAGTTTTATTGATAATTTGTAGTTGCAGTTGGTTTACAAGCAAGACAAGAACAAAGCGTAACTCTTACCTTTTCTCTGAGCGTAACTCATGTTTTATTTTCAGATGCCATTTCAGATTTCAGATTGCATAGGTGATCCTTATTTTGACCATTTGCAAAGAGGAGGTCTGTCATTGCCTACAGATTCCGTGAAATTTGTATGCTTTCATTTGCATGCATACTTAAAAACCACTTTCTTTAAGTTGAATGATGTCCGAGGAATGTTAGCATTGCTAACCATTTTAAGCTTAGAATCTGATTCATTTTTTATTGATATAAATAGATGTTGTGAAGCAGGCCACTCATTGAAACCATTAATTCTGTACACTTTGTAAAATATTATTCAATATAATTTTAAATAATTTTACAAAAAATGTAAACAATTCACATAATGAAAAGAAAACTCAATGTATTTTTAAATAATTAACAACTTCACAACACAGTATTTGTCCACCTATATCATACTTAGTCGGTTGTGGTTCATCTGAATAATGAAACCGTTTAAATAGTACATTTTAATTCTAGTGCGAGACGATTGATATTTCGAGTAACAACTGATTTTGACTGAAAAAACAGTCAAGACGAGAAATATCAACATTTGCATGTGAGTCAAACGACGTTTTTAATACATCTGCGAAAAATTACATGAAAAAATGAAAAAATTATATGCCGCCATTACAAGAGACTTTTTTGTGCCAAGAAAGTTAGTCTGATACAATTTTACCATAGTTTTACCAATGTTACAATACAAAAGAAATGTCCACTATATAATAATATATAATCTAGTATATTTTAAGCAGGTATATTAGAAAAGTAAGTAACACATCTAGCATACCTACCTACTTACATCTTGTAATTATGTAAGTACCTATCAATGTTGCAGAAATAAATGATAAAATCTCATATATTTTATTTTATTGTATTAGTGCAATCGTCAAGGTTTCAAACATGAAATAATTTCAAGATCCCATCAACGAGGCAAGATCCCTTTTAAATAAAATTTTCAATTAAATCTGCTGGTGGTCAAAACATACCAACCATAATTAATAAATATAAATAACAATTAATAATAAATAAAAATGCAATGTGACTTTTATTGATATAGCTAAATTCATACTGGAGGCTTGGTTAGTGATTAGTATCATGGACCGATAACACTTTTTGGTATAATCGCAGAATAAAATTATGACCTTACATAGTAGATAACCCTGTCTGGGCTTGCGTTTTTACCATTTTTTTTACGAATTCACTAAAATAACCTTGTTACTGACCACTTACCAAGTCTCCAGTATGAATTTGGCTATATCAACAAAAGTCACCTTGTCTAAAGTTATAAATTTTGACCACCAGCCGAGATGTAATCGGTTCACGAAGATCCTAAATGCGACGTTGCCAAACTTCATAGCACGGCTTGAGATAAAGAAGGCTGTGCTGTAGTCCAAACCGCAACTCGCTAAAACCTGCGGTTCGGGAGATATTTAAACTGTCAAATGTCAAAAAAAATGTTTGCGGTCAGGTAGTCCTTGATAGACCGATCACTGTAGTCCAAACCGCAACTCACTATGTCCTGCGGTTCGGGATATATTTAAACTGTCATAAAAACTGTCAAATGTCAAAAAAAAATTTTGCATGTGAGTAGTCCCTGACATACCGATCACTGTAGTCCAAACCATAAATCGCTAGGACTTGCGTTTCGGGAGTTATTAAAACTGTCAAAAAATGTCAAATGTCAAAAAAAAAATATTTTCAGTCGGATTGTCCCTGGCGAACCGATCACTGTAGTCCAAACCGCAACTCGTTAGGACCTGCGGTTCGGGAGATATTAAAAAACTGTCAAACTTGTCAAATTATGTCAAATTTGAATACGGGTTCGTAATCAGCGCCCCCAGTTGTCCCTTGATACAGAGTTTAAAGCGAATCGGAGCAACGTTTTTCCGTCGCAGCGAGAGTTGGGCTGTGAAGTGAGTGAGAGAGCAGAGCGGGAGGCGACTCCTCGTCGAACCTTGTCGTGACTCGGCGAGTATTACATGACACTCACCGGTTTTCGTCGCCGACCGGTGAAGTATTCCTTAAGGCTGCGCCGAGCGTAGAACGATTAGACACCTCGCTTGTTCTCTCGTGGTCGTTTTTTATCGTGGTCACGATTATTGAATTTAACAGAAAAAATCATGTTTAATTTACCAGACAAAATTTTAAAAATGTGAAACGGCTCAGTTGTATTTTATAACGTTTGTGATTGTCTTGAATTGTGGTTGAGACAAAATTCGACAGTTAAGTTATTGAAATTACTAAAACCCCAATACCTTTTTTAGATTTTGGGCCTACTTTAGATAGATTTGTTTCTTACACCATAAGTTATTTTAAATATTCGCTGCGGCGGAAGTGTAGGTACATTCTCTGTGATAATAAATACATATTTTATTTATTTATCATTGAAATATTATTCAATAAATCAATTTAACAGTGACTGTCGTTTTAGATTATTTTGCTCGGCGCCCTCTTAAGACGCGACACATTTTCCACCGCCAGGCGTTTTTCCGCTGCCTCGGTTTTTTATCCCAAATGACCGGAGTACAGAATTTATCCGGAGAATAACCTCCTGGAGGTCAACAGAAGATTAGTTAGTAGATTGTTGACCGCTTTCGAGGAAAGCGAGGAAATGCAATTTAGCAAATTAGTGAGTGAAATTCAGTTAGGCTCACAAAAGTCATCTCAACTTGTAAGGCGGATGGCAGAGTTGGCAAGAAATTCAGGAACATCGGACGATTCATTGGAAAAGCTGTGGATTGGCAGATTACCTGCAGCAGTTCGCGCAATACTAGCAGTAAGTCAGGAGCAAAATTTAGATAATTTGGCAGTTATGGCAGATAAAATTGTCGAGAACATCTTGACGAGAGACGTGCTTGAAGTAGCAGCAACGACGGCCGCACCTATACCAGAGTTGGTGGAGCAGATGAGAATGATTGTGGATGTAGAAACAATTAATAAGTTTTTTGACCATCTCGAAACAGAATTTAAAGAAATTTCCACCAAGAAACATATACAATTTTGATGAGACAGGCTTCCATGACAATCCAAAAAAAAGAAGTTGTTATTTCGTAGAAAATCCCGCAACCCTGAAACAATTCGAAACTACAAAGTCTTGTTACACCACCGTCTTTTGTGGTAATGCTGAAAGGGAAATGATTCCCCCTTTTTTTTATATACAACGCCAAACACCCCTGGTCTGACTGGCTTGCAGGAGCACCACCTGGATCACGTTAGGTACTAAAAGTGGGTGGATTGATTTAGAAAGCTTTGATAGTTGGTTCAAGGAACCATTCCTACCAGTTGTATCAAAAAAAGAAGGCAGAAAAGTACTTATTGGAGATAATTTAAACTCCCATATATCTCTGAAAACTTTGAAATTGTGCGAAGAAAATAACATTAAGTTTATTTGCCTCGTCCCTAACTCAACGCATTTACTGCAACCACTTGATGTTGGATACTTCAGCAGTTTGAAAGCCAACTAGAGAAATGTTCTATTGAGTTGACGACCAATTGTTAGGGGTGAAAAAGCCTTATCCCTTCCCAAAAACGGTTTCGCACCACTTATGTCCAAAACACTTGAACTAGGGGCAAAAACATCTGCAGCTGACTTAATATCTGGATTTAGAGCCTGCGGAATTTATCTCACAAATAGACAAATAGTGTTGGATAAACTCATTTTTACAATCATTAATCAAATCACAGATTTGTAAAATTTCTTATTGTCTAAATAAAATCACAGTTTTACAATCATTAATAAAATCACAGATTTACAATTATTAATAAAATCACATTTTCTTACAATTCCTTAGTATCTAAATAGAATCACAGTTTTACAATCATTAATAAAATCACAGATTTACAATTATTAATAAAATCACATATTCTCACAATTCCTTAGTGTCTAAATAAAATCACAGTTTTACAATCATTAATAAAATCACATATTCTTACAATTCCTTAGTATCTAAATAAAATCACAGTTTTACAATCATTAATAAAATCACAGATTTTTTACAATTTCTTATTATCTAAACAAAATCGGTTTTTTGCCAGTTATTGATTAAAAAATTCAACACGTTTTTGTTTGTAATAATTACACTTACGCAAACATTAATACATGCCAGAATCACCTAAGTTTTTCCAAGCAATGACCAATTGTAATTTCGCCATTAATAAATTCCATTTGGACTTCCTGTATAAAAATGTCGTTGTTAAAACTTTTGGTTGATCTTTCTGCAATACCTTCTCTGCCTTCAGAAACCCCTAATGCAAGAACTTCGTAGTAAGATGCATCTTCGGCCAACGAAAAGAGAAGCTTCATAAAATTAGGAAACTTTTTTACCACGCGTTTTTTTATTTTTTTTTTTTCAAGCTACGACTAAATTATTAGTGCGGTGTTTCTGACCAAATACACACCATATTTTAATAAAGTCTTCTTTTAACCATTGTTTGAGCATGTTATTTCTGAACTCCTTACTTTTATCGTCGTCAGGGCTCTGAGAGGCAACATAAAACCAACCCGCCGTTATTTTATCCGGTGGTAGGAAGGGCAAAGCAGCACTAAGTGCAACTTGTTTTTTGGTATATTTATCCTTTGTCAGTCCCAGGTGTTTTTCCATACTGACTGGGTGAAATGGAAATAGCAGCCACTGATAGAGGTATTTTCATAAACATTCCGCATTGCGTTCATTGCCGCCACTTCAAAGTCGCATTTAAATGTTTCTGGACTCCAATCAGGTACTTGATATTTAAGCATATAAAACAAAATTTCATACGCTTGTTGGCTTTTATGGCTCATGAGGACATAAATAAGTGGCATAATATTTATGTGTTTCTGTGTGCTGCCCAAATCTCCATGGATGGTGTACAGTTCATGGAAGGGATTTGTACAGATCCAAAACGTTCCATCTCCTAAGAATGTTTTTAACTTTTTCAAATAAAGCCGAGCAGATTCGGAGCAGAATGCTATTATACGGATACCATTATCGTTGTAGTCTGCTAAAACGTCTTGAACTCAATTGTATCCACTTGTAATGCTGCGTTTCTATGTTTATATAATGTGGTTTTAATTTTTTTCAGCGGAGGAAATTCTTTTATTTTGTCAATTCCAGTATCTTTTAATTTACTCACTTCCGTGTTGTATGCAGTAGGAATGGCAGGTGTTTCTGGATCAGAAATATTTTTTTTAGGTTGTCCAATCTCAAAAGAATTTCGTTTCCGGCAAAATCAGGTTCACAGACATTGTGTCGTTTTTCTTTTACGATTTGGTTGTGTTGAAAAATTATAAATAATTATTAAAAGAAACTTTCTTTCATTTAACACACATTATTAAGTTAAGAAAATAAAACTATGGTTTTATGGTATGGCGGCCTGACCTGACCATTAACCACACGATAAGAGTACTGCAATCGATAGGAACGAAAAAGCTCATAGATCTCCCTTTTCCTACCCTTCCGCTCTATCCATGATTGGCTCAAGGGTAAACAAGGGTCGATTTTCGTCATCTCCCTGACCCCTTGAGAGCATGTCTTCCTCCTCTTTTATAAATACCGTACCTGTGGTGTGCCGTTTTACCGGATCATGCCTGGTCCTGGCTGGGGGATACTAGGTTACTGATATCAGCAACAAAAAATCGAAAGAAATTTCGTCTTCCTTCCAAATTGTAATTGAGATGGTGAGTGACCTTAGTACCTACTCACCGCGCGCTATGTGTGCGGTATGGAGCGAAATTTATACAATAATTATTTAATGAACAGCCTCGAAGAGTTTTAGGGTGTGTGGATCATCTTGATTTCTAAGCGAAAATGACATATAAATCCATAGTCCAGTAGTCCCGGGTAGAATTACTAAGATACGAGTATTTAAAGTAACTTACCTTTAATGTGATGGATCCAGTACATTTTCTTTTTTTTCGATGAGCACACTCCCAAATAATTGTACCATTCTTGTACTTGGTTTTGACACAGTATTTATGTCCAGCACGGAGGAGTACAGTAGATTTACCCTTTTTAATGTACTCTAAGAAAGCACTTGAAGAACTAGCCATTTTAATTTAAAAATATTGATTTTACTGAACACTCATCCCTAACAAACACGACTTGAACTACCTAACAGCTATTTTAACTTAAGTCACAAAATATTCGTTTCACTCAACAAACAGGAAACGCAAACTGATAAGGATTTCATTGTCAAACCGAGACACCGACAAACAAAAGATGAGCCAACCAAACATGTGCAAGCCAGGCCAATAAAAATATAGCGTTAGAGGTGTCTATCTTATTGCATTAGTATAAGGCCGTTTTTCCAATAACAAAGCTTACAAAACTTAGTTGATTTCTGCATTTAATAATATTTGCGTAGTTATGTCAAATTATTACAAACAAAAACATGTTTAACTTTTGAATTAATAAATGGTTTGAAAAACGATTTTGTTTAGGTAATAAGAAATTGTAAATATTTGTGAATTTATTCATGGTAAAGCTGTGATTTTATTTAAATAACTTCTTTAGACATAAGAGACGCATTTTACATGATCAATGTATATACGGAGCACAGGAAGTACTTAAGGTTCTATTTTGGAGGTAAATATTACCAATTTAAGGTTCTACCTTTTGGTCTGTGCACCGCACCACTCACATTCACAAAAATTATGAAACCTGTTACAGCTTGCCTGAGAGAAAGAGGCTTTACATCTGTTCTCTATCTAGATGACTGTCTATGTATAGGTAGCTGTGAAAGAGATTGCCTACATAACATAAATTCTACAGTTCGCTTATTAGAAAGCCTTGGTTTTATAATTAACTCTTAAAAGACTGACTTTACACCAAAACAAAGGTGCAAGTTTTTAGGCCTTATATTCGATACGACAGCGACAGACATGTCTATTAGTATCTCTAATGAAAAAAGAGAAAATTCTTTGAAGCTAATTCAAGAATTGTTAAAGAAAAGCCATTTACTATTAGATTTTTAGCTCATGTTGTAGGTAAATTAATATCAGTTTGTCCTGCTATTAAATATGGTATTCTGTATACCAAAGAACTTGAGAGATTAAAATATAGAAATCTAAAGAAATTCAATAATAATTATGAAGCAGAAATTTCCTTAAATGATCACTGTAATAATATTAGAAAAAATAACTTTCAGATTGAAATACTTAGTGATGCCTCCATGGGAGGCTGGGGTTGTTCATGCGGAACAGGGGGAGCATAGACAGATACAGAATCCAGTTTAATAAAACTCTTTAGAGTTACTAGCCGCCTTCTTTGGACTGAAGTGCTTTGCTTCCGATCTTAGAGATTGCAATATTATTTTGCGTATTGACAATGTAATTGCTGTTTCCTACATTAATAGACAGGGAGAAACTTAGTATCCTCATCTACACCAGATAGCCAAAGTTATCTGGCAATGGTGTGAAAATAAGAATCTCTGGATTTTAAAATTTATTTTAATTTTAATTATTTTATTTTATTTTTAACCTATCATATATTTGCATTTTATTCTACAGTATTATTATATTAAGATGTACCTATATATTAAATGTGTTGTATATTACAATTATCCAGATCTTCGTGTGAACCGGGTGGCAATAAGATTACCAACGATGAACCAATCAGTCAGTCATTTAGCAGGTAAAATACCTTATTACTTCAAAATACTTTAAAATACGCGAGAGCAGTTGTGTTTGGCCCCAGATTACGAGTTGAAGGCGACGATGGAATAAAGTTGGTTGTAGGTCGCGGGTTCAAGCTCAGGCATACTTAGACATCAGTTTACTTTTGATTGTAATATACGAGTACATATTATATGTAGCCCAATTCAAAACATCAATTATTAAACATTACGTTTAATTGATTGTTTTTTAATTTAGGTGATACATTTATTCTCGTGCTTTGGTTCTTATAGGAATTCAACTCCAACAAGCTGTTCAACTGTGGGGTTGATTATTGAACCAGAAAATAAGGAAGAAATTGAAGTTTCCGAGTTAACCGGACGAAGAATAATTGATGTAAAATATTTATTTGAACAATTAGAAGCAATAGAGCACAATCGGTTTGATTGTTCTTTTAAAGATTTTAAATTCGTAAGCGAGGACCGTCATGGATTTCACTCTACTTTTAAATTTAAGTGTAAAATGTGTGGCGACAAAGTTGATATAAAAAGTGATAGATCTAAAGATGAAATAAATCAACATGTTGTTAATGGGGTCGTTACTTCAGGTAATGGATTTGCTCAAATTGATGAATTTTGTGCACATGTTGACATACCTTGCATGACTGATAAGCTTTATATAAAAGAAAATCTTATATTTTGCGATAAAATTAAAGAAATTGCGTTAGAAAGTATGTACCAAGCCAGTATTGAAGAAAAAACAATAGCCATCGCAAAAGGTAATGTAGATACTGACGGAATTCCTTTCATTACTGTGGTAGTAGATGGTTCATGGGCCAAACGATCATATAGGACTAATTATAATTCCTTATCTGGTGTAACCTGTATAATTGGTTTAGAGACTAAAAAAGTACTATTTTTGGGAATCAGAAATTCATATTGTTGCATATGTGCTTTGGCCAAGAATAAAAATGCTGACCCAAAAATACACCGGTGCTTTAAAAATTGGTCAAAAAGCTCGACGGCTATGGAAGCAGATGGTATTGTAGAAGGCTTCAAATGAAGCATTGATATGCATCAAGTAAGATATAAAACACTGATCGGTGATGGCGATAGTAGTGTTACTAGCGCTCTCAACGAATCTTTGCCGTACGGACACTGTACAATCATTAAAAAAATAGAATGCAGCAATCATTTGCTCCGAAATTATTGCTCAAAATTAAAAAACCTTGTAAAAAAGACGGAAAATAAATTCGGTTTGGTTCCAGTAACATTACGAAAAACTCTAGATTTAAATATCTTAAGATTACGAAAGGCCATAAAAGGAGCGGTCGATTACACGACCAAACTACCAAATATGACAATGGAGGAAAAAATAAATAGTTTAAAACAAGATTTGTTAAATAGCCCATGCCATGTATTCGGTGAACACGAAAAACGTAAACCTTATTTTTAATTGTAATTTAGTGGAAACGCTGGCAAAAAAAACTCAAATAGCAACAAAATATTTAAAACGTATAACATCTAAAAATAAAAGGAAAGCAGACACAAATAGAAGCGCAAAAAGAATAAAAAGAAATGTTGCACCTGCAGATGAGCATTATGGAAATATGGAGAAAGAAGCTGGCCTGGACAGTGAAGTTTATAATAAAAAGAAAAATGAACTGTTATTAGAATTAAATCAAAGTGCGTGTCAGAGGCATGAAATTCAAACCAAGACCATAGGTCAAGGAGCCAACCAAGAATGGCTAAAGCAAAGAAAAATGAGGTTGACGGCTTCATTCTTTGGTCTAGTCTGCAAATTAAGAAAAACGATGTCTTGTAAAAACATAATCAAGCAATTATTGTATAACACATTCAAAGGCAATGATGCTACAAAATATGGAAATGAAAATGAACCCATAGCACTAAAAGATGCCAAAAAACTTTTGGGGCTTCATACCGAACCGTCTGGGTTATTTATCGACGAAAAACGTCCTTTTCTCGGAGCAAGCCCAGATGGTTTGATAGGTGATGACGCTATCATAGAAATAAAGTGTCCTTCGAGCGCAGCCTTTACACCGGCTTTACACCAAACGCCCAACTTTACGCCCAACTTTACACCGGCTGAAGCAATAGATGAAAAAAAAAACACTTTTTGCACAAAGGATATTGATGATATAAATAAAATTTAATTAAAAAGAAATCACAATTATTTTTAAAATACAAGGAACACTACACATAACAAACTACAAATACTGTATTTTCATTGTATGGACGCCTCAAGGACAAGTATATGAAAAAATTGAAAAAGACGACGTTTTCTGGAACTCTATCGTATTAAAATTAGAAGAATTTTATTTCAAATGCATATTACCTGAAATAATAGATCCCCGTTTGCCTAGAAATCTGCCTATCAGAGACAGAATGTAAACTTATTAGTTCACGAGCAGAACATTCATACATTCTGCATCGTACTAAATATATATATTTTTTTGAAAACTTGTGTTGTATTTACTTTGCTTTATGGGTTATATTTAACTATTATTTAAACTGGCTGTATCAATAACGTGCTCATTTATGACACTGATATTATCGTTGACTTTTGATATTTCTCCAATGAATAAAGGAACCAAAGGAAAATAAACGTGCTGTTACATAATAATGGCGGATTTCACTTTCACAAACACCGCTTGTTTCGACAGATTTTGACAGATCCTTATAACTGTTACATAGCAATGGTGGACCGGCTGCTAACAGGATCCTGTATTTATATGACCATAGACAACTATAGTCTCTTCTTTGGTTTCTTTACTCATTGCATTTCTCTCATCTTTGACATTTCTGTCACTTTTTAAAAATATTTCCTAGCGGTGGGGAGTCAGTTCGAATTTTACAACCATATCAGTTTTATTTTATTTTGATTTTATTTTATTTTTATTTTATTTATTTAATATATAATATACAACGTGTAACAGAAAGGTGTAACCATATTTGAAGAGCTTATTCAGTCAATGGTATAGAACAACTTTTACTATGGAGCCAACCCTGAAATGTCAAAAAAAAAATCTGTCCTTATATACATTTCGGCCGAGCGGCATTGCATTTTTCTATGAAATTGTCTATTTCTTTTCGAGATACAGGGTTTGTTCCATAGTAAAAGTTGTTCTATACCATTGACTGAATAAGCTGTTCAAATATGGTTACACCTTTCTGTTACACGTTGTATACAAAGTGTAACAAAAAGGTGTAATCATATTTGAAGAGCTTATTCAGACCATGGTATAGAACAACTTTTACTATGGAGCCAACCTTGAAATCTCAAAAATAGAAATCTGCCCTTCCATACATTTCGGCCGAGCGGCATTGCATTTTTCTATGAAACAGTCGCTTTTTTTTCGAGGTACAGGTTTTGTTCCATAGTAAAAGTTGTTCTATAATTCCATTGACTGAATAAGCTCTTCAAATATGGTTACACCTGTCTGTTACACGTTGTATATGTATCGTCACGACATCAATACCCGAAGGGGTGTCAGAGGTGTTCCGAGTGTTAACTTGTCAAGTCACAGTCCACACTTAGTACCCCGCGTTTCACCGACGAATATATTACGTCCCAACGTGATGGGTGGTGAGCTCTATCGCCGTACTACGGGCACAAATAGATGCAAGTGGTAAGTAAGAACACATACTATGCACATAAATTCCGAAAAACTCATTGTGCATGCCCGACCGGGGATCGAACCTGAGACCTCAAGATTGCGAGGGCAGCGTTCTACCCCTGAGCTACCGCTGCTTACAACAAACGTATGGTGAAAATCTAAATCCTATAAACCAGAGTGTTGAGTGATCTTTCTGATTACTAAATTTTACTTTTCGTAAATCATTTGGCCGATATGGTCATGGTCACCCTACACAACTTTATGAAAATCATGTATTAATTTTTTTATATTTGAATGTGTATCGATGAACGTAACAAAATAATTGTTATTCGAAATATCTGCTTTGTTTTACTTTTGGTAGCTTTTCTCTACAAAGCCCAGATCCCCGGATATCCTAATATATTGAGATACACGCATTGTACAGGAATTCCCGAATAACGCATTACTAGTCTGTAGATTCACTAACGATTCCACAAAAAAGTAAACAAAAATAAACCAAATAATGAACATAATTACTAAACTCATTGGTGCATATTATTATAATAGCCACCGTGGCGCGGCGACCAACAGACGGAAGATACAGAATATAAGTATCTACCCTAATGGTGCTCTCACGCATACCGCATTTGTCATTGTGCGATAGAGCAAGTATGACCAAAGGACACTGTATCTACGGCGCATGCTAAACCTCCAGGGCCTATTATGTATCTTTAGTTGCCATCTGGACTTGGTGTCTATCATCAAAAACATAGATATACTTATCGAATTCCGATTGTCTAAGGATATGTTCGCACCTGAAGTGACGACACAGTTCGAAAATAGTTCAATACCGACTAATGGCAATTTTGAAAGTTCCGTTTTTAGCTATGTTTTTGATGATAGGCACCTAGTCCAGTTGGCAACTAAAGATACAGAATAGAGGGGCTGGTCGTAGTGTCGATAAGAAAGCACAGAAGAAAAAATATATATCGTACGTAAGTGTCAAGTTGGTACCTCATACCTGCAACTGGAATAATTTATCACAATCTTTTTAGGGTTCAGTACCATGTCAATACAATACCCTTTTTCTAAACCTATAAGTTTGTACGGAACCCTCGGTTTGTGGGTCCGACTCGCGCTTGGTACTTGCTTTAGGTAGGTTTTCTCTACAAAGCCTCGATCTCCAGATATCCTTATATTTTGATAAATGAATCATTTGAGATACAGGTATTGACTTGTAGAGGAATTTCCATAAAACGCATTACTAGTAGGTATGTAAGTATATTCACTTACGATTCCCCGACGTAGATAACAAAAAAAAGCAAATCATGAACATAGTGCCTTCGAGACGTTATGGTTATGAATGAATGGTACATACACACAGCTACCAGCTACGGATCGCGTTAATCGCGCGCCTGAGAGGGACAGCAGTATTCCGACCAATTTTGCACTCGCCTCGAATTGTAGTTGCGAGATTTTGGAGCCGAACTCTTAATAGACTTTCTATTGATCTACCTCCAAAATAAATAAACTAGGTACCGTCATAATACCCAGCTCAATAAAATAGGGTTGTGCATGCGTGTCAACAGGAACCCGTGCGATACGTCGCACTGCACGCTTTTGAATTTTGAACGGTCTATCACAATCCACAGCCTGTCCCCACAGGTCTATGCGGCATAGACCTTTGGGGATAGACTATGCCGCCGTAAGTTAGTAAAGAATGGAAGTATCCATAGTAGCATTCTGGTTTTACTATGATAGTAGGCAGTAAGCAAGTGTTCTTTAGACAATGTGGGAGACAGTCGCGAGAGACCATAGTACGCAGAGTTCAATTTGGCGCGGATGCGCCAATGTGTTCCAACCACTGGAGATCTTCATCGAAGCTGAAACCCACGAAGCGGGCAGATTTAACGACAGGCGATGTCTTCCACCACGAGCGGTATGCTGCGCATCGACTGACTGGCGCAGAGCGAACTTTATTATTTGAGTTTTCTCCAAATTCAGTTGCATGCCGTTGGCCATAAACCATCCAGTTAGCTCATTGATAATCAAGATCAGGTTTTTCTCCAGCTCGTCATAATCCTTACCTTCTAGCACATATGTCATCGGCATACATAACCATCTTCGCCACTTTCGACACATAAGGAAGATCGTTCATAAAGATGATGAAGATCGTATTACCCACATTGGATCCTGTAAAATATGGTAGACACACGGGTTGGACATCAACCAAACACGAGCGATAGATCGAGACTGGTTTATTCTACTAGTGCCACGCACACATCTACGATACACATCGACAGATCCCTGAGGCACTGATCTATCACCCATGATACCAGGCTGCGATGTCTCACAGTCTACTTCCGTAATCTGCGACCTATCAGTGAGAAATAAATTAAACAGATCGAGCACTCGACCGCGAATACCGTAGTGTTCTAACTTTGCAGCGATAAGTTTGTGGTAGACTAGGTCAAACGCACGCGACAGGTCGCAGAAGACGGCGGTGACGCGACGCTGACGCTCGAGAGGGTCAAGCACATCGCGCAGGAGCCGGCACGCGCAGCACGCAGTGGAGCGGCCCGATCGGTATGCATATTGCTGTTCACCGAGTGATGGCGACAAAAATCCAAAGAGTCTCTGACATAGACCCATTTCAAAAATCTTGGAAGGGGCTGGGACAACGGCTATTGGTCTATACCTTTTCATTTTAGTCTTACTACCTTTACCTTTATATACCGGAGCTACTCTAATTTGTTTTAGTGACGAAGGATAGATTCCATTACAAGCACTATTATTAAATAATTCGCATAAAAGAGATAAGACATTGTCATAAGAACAATATAGTGATAGTAGGTTATTTTAATTAATTTTCGTGTAACAATACAGTAAGTACTTTTTTTTACTGTTTTATTATATATATATATATACAGATTTTTATGAATGTTATAGTTGAAATTAAATAAAAAATAAAACTTTCGATATATATTTCGACCCACTTGGGGCCGTCGTCAGTCGAATATGGAATAAATAGATAAAATAGAGTTAACAATAAAATTAAAAAAGAAAAAAACTTAACCTATTTTCTTAACCTATTTCATTCACCTTTTTGCTCTCATCTGGTGAAGGTGGAGAAGGGTGTGTCTGTCGGTCAGTGTTGTCTGTTTAGTCCGGCTCCGTAGTGGGCACCAAGTGACCAAATGTAAGACGATTACCAAGTTCTCAGTTCAATGTCAGTCAAAGGGGGGTGAAATGATTTAATGATACGAACGGTGAAGCAGTTGTTAAATGAATGAGAATGAGAGCGAGCATGTGTGGGTATAGGTAAAGTGTTATTAGGTATTGAGTCTGTAGTGTGTCGATGATGGTTCATTCTAATATGGAGCGCATTTCTTGTCTCACCTACGTAGAATGCCAGACAGTGCCGGCATTCTAGCAGATAAATGCAGTTCTCTGTTTTGTTGGGTTGTGTGGTGTAGGTGTTTAATGTGATGAGAGCAAAAAGGTGAATGAAATAGGTTAAGAAAATAGGTTAAGTTTTTTTCTTTTTTAATTTTATTGTTAACTCTATTTTATCTATTTATTCCATATTCGACTGACGACGGCCCCAAGTGGGTCGAAATATATATCGAAAGTTTTATTTTTTATTTAATTTCAACTATAACATTCATAAAAATCTGTATATATATATTAGGGTGTCCCTTATATTTCAAGTTTTTTTTTTTTTACGCATACCTTTTAAAAACTTTCGTAATAACCCAATATAGTCTAGAAAAAAATATTAGCTCGATTAATGAACGATTACCCGTGCCGACTTGCGATTTCAACTTGTCGATACAAGTTGTGCGGGTGGGTAGTTGGGTACTGCACTGCGACCTGTAACTACGTGTTTATTTGGCATTACATACGTGATTATTTAGATTATTAGTTGGCTGTTGTGTATTGCATAAAGATGTCGGTTGAATTACGGAGTGATAAACAAAATATTTTCCTTATCGGGCTGCCTAGCCATCAAATAAATGGTGCAAAATTACCTTCTATTCGACAAGTTTTCTCTGTCTTGTTTTACAATATTCGCGAAGTCAAGCTGACTGTCAGTGAAAGTGCTAATCTTGTGATAAGGGAGTACATTATATTTTGGGAAAAAGCAAGAATTCCCACAAAGGCATTTCCTAACTGCGTGAAGAAACTTGTTGATTTATATCACGCTTGGAGAGAACTGCAGAAAAATTGTAAAAAAACCCAGGATATTTTCAAAAACCGCCAAAATAATTTTGAAAGAGACCTTGATAACTTATTTGATATTGCACATGCTGATGCCTTTGAAAGAATGAAAATAGAAGAAGACAAAGAATTTTTGAAAAAACAAAGAGAGCCAGGTCGACTGGGATGCTTAGGGGGTGTAGACAAAAAGTTGGCGGACAAAGAAGAAAGAGTTAGACAACGAAGATTAGACGAAGAGGGAAGAATACTTAGACAAAGAGAGTTATTGGCTGTTGCATCGACTTCTACTACACATAACTTGGAAGATCTACAAGATTCAGACGAAGAACAAATTCTGAATTCTGAAGTCAGCTTGCCTGAGATTTCCTGCCCTGAAGTAAGTTCGAAAAGAGGTAGAAAGAATCTGATAACACCTAAACTTGTTGCAGCTTTAGATCGATGCCAGCTTAGCATAAGAGACTCCGTTTACATTCTTCATGCGGTCGTAGAAGCGCTTGGTTTGAGCAGCGATGACTTCTCCATTATCAAATCCTCGATCCAGCGAATTCGTACACAGACGAGAAAATCCAGGGCAGAAGCAATAAAAACTCACTTTCAGAACAATGTACCTGACGTAGTTACAGTCCATTGGGATGGAAAATTATTACCAGGCTTGAATGTGCGAAGCTCAAAAGAAGAACGTTTGCCAATTATCGCTTCATTTGAAGGCGGAGAATAGATTCTTGCAGTGCCAAAACTAGATAGTTCTTCTGGTAAACATCAAGCTAAAGCCATCTCAACTGCCCTCTTTGACTGGAACCTTAATGAAAAGGTACAAATATTGTGTTGCGACACAACAGCTTCGAATACTGTCCATTTCAATGGAGCTTGTGCTCTTTTGGAACAGACTTTGGACAGAGAATTGTTACTTTTTGCTTGTCGTCATCATGTTTATGAGTTAGTCCTAAAAGCTGTGTTCGAAACCAAAATAAAGCAAGTTACTAGTAGCCCAGATATTCCGATCTTCAAAAAGTTCAGAGACAATTGGAAAAACATCGATTCAAATAACATTAAACTATGCCTTGATTTCGTAAAAGAACATGTTGCTGAGACAAACATTACAACTTTGTAAATGTTTTATAAAGAACAATTAGACAAAGCTTTTATAAGAGACGATTATCGTGAATTGGTTGAACTATGCATTGTGTTTTTAGGGGGAGATTTGGAGAAGAAAATAAAAATTAAGCCGCCTGGAGCTATGCATCAGGCACGATGGATGGCGAGAGCGATTTACTCTTTAAAAATATGTTTGCTTCAATCTCAATTTAGAAAGAATGCGAAGGACAAAAAGGCCCTACAAGATGTTTGCTTATTTATCGTCACATTGTATGTAAAACCTTGGCTCGAATGCTCAGTGGCGATTAAAGCACCTAACCAAGATTTGTGCTTCTTAAAGGCGTTAAAAGACTATGAAAAAGTTGACGCAACAGTGTCTGAAGTCGCTATAAGCAAGTTTAGCAACCACCTGTGGTATTTAAGTGAAGAGACAGTAATTCTATAACTTTTTGACAATGAAGTTGATAACCAAACTAAGATGAAAATGATTGCCAACTTAAACAGGGACAATATCTCAGATTTTCGCAAACGCTATATCCCATCGAAGGAAGAAATGTCCCAAAAGTTGTTTGGTAAGTTAAACTTATTTATTGTTTGTTTTCATGTTATTGTTTTTTGTTAATTAACCCTTCTTTTGTTTTAGATAAAACGCTGGATGATTTTGTATCGGAGAAGAGCAAACAATTTTTAGCTCGACTGCACATCGATGAAAATTTTCTTCATAAAGATGTTTCTTCTTGGGATAATAATGCTGCTTTTCTGGAAGCTAAAAAAAGAATAAGTTGTTTGAAGGTTGTAAATGACACTGCTGAAAGGGCTGTCAAATTAGCGCAAGATTTTCACGGACTGATCACGGCTGAAGAAGAGCAAAAACAATTCCTGTTGCGCTGTGTCCAGGAACATAGAAATTTGTATCCGGACTGTAAAAAACATACCCTTAAGAGAAATTACCCTGGGTAATTGTAGTTATTTTATATGTTTATATAAAGATCAGTATTTCTCTTATTTCATGTTGTCTTTTATTCACTTCGTTTATTGCATTATTATTAATTTTGTAGGACTAAACCAAATGTTAGGATGAAACATGATTTTTGATAAACTTTGTCGCTCGGTCGGCACGGGTTGCAATCATGCTAGAAAGACAAAATTTCATATTTAAGTATGGTTTTGCATTTATAAAAGATATAGAGGGTATGCATTTTAAAATTAGAAAAAAAAAATTTTTTTGTCATTTTAGGGACACCCTAATATATATATATAATAATACAGTAAGTAGCTATTTTGAACCCTTTTGTGAACTCGTCCAATGTAATGAAATAGAAAACTAAAATGACAGACAGCTAGATCTTTGTTGAAAATTAAACTGAAAATTAGAAGAGTTTAATTTTCAACAAAGATGTTTCATAAGTTCCACCAAGTGCCGACAATCAGGACCATCAACACAGACAGCTAGATCTCGTCTTGCGGCGGCGTGGAGGTGCGCGCGGATGGTGAGGCAATGCTAGAGATAATCTATTCTTAAAATGCACGCCCCTCCAATGTGCTTACGCTCACACGCAAAGTAGATGTAAATACGAAATACACGCAAATTGCTCTTCGTTATTGGTTATTCAGTCACCGGCTGGACACGAAAGTGGAAGTACGCGTCGATTCCTGCAAAGGTACGATCAGCATGTCAACGAAAAAGCATCTTCGGAGTCGGGTGAATGTTTTTTGTTTGTGTTTGAGAACTCGTTTTTTTATACCTCCACCATGTGTTATTTTATAATGAAAAATAGATTTTCCATTTAGAAATCATAATACTATATTGTAATTTTACAGAGTAAAGAAATTATTGCTAGAGTATATCATCGTATGAAATATGAGGCAGAAAATGGAATCGAAAATCAAAGTGATGCTAGATGGCAAACTGCTCAAGCAGTTGGTTATAGTGAACATACTATTTCAAATATATTAAAAGAAGAAAGACAAAGTACTGCTAGCACATCCGCAGACATGGCTTGTACAATTTTCAAGTCACCCTCACAAAGAAAACGGGTGTGTCCAAAATCAACGTTGGATGATTTTGATCTATCTGTGCTACGAAGAACAATTATGTCATTTCATAAAGAATTTAATGAAATGCCTACATTGAAAAAACTTAAACAAGTTTTATCAGAAAAAATTGGTTTCGACGGTTGTATAGAAACGCTGCGTAAAATTTTGCGGGAATCTGGCTTTGAATGGTCTACAATAGAAGACAATCGTAAAGTCCTTGTTGAAAAGCATGACATACAAATGTTGCGATTTAAGTATTTAGAACAACTGAAAAAATATCGTGATGAAGGTCGATACATTGTGTTTACTGACGAAAGCTATGTTCACACTACGCACATACAGAACAAATGCTGGAAAAGCGTGGAGGAACTTTCACCACTTCAGAAAAAGTTATCAAAAGGAATTCGGGTCATAATTGTTCACGCTGGTGGATGTCAAGGGTTTGTCCCAAATGCTTGCTTAATATATAAAGCAAACTCAACAAGTGGCGATTATCATGATAACATGAATCCTGAAAACTATAAAAAATGGCTTACGAATCAATTACTACCTAATCTCCCAGAAAATGCTGTGATAGTCATGGATAATGCTTCCTACCACAACGTTGTATCTGAAAAATGTCCTAATTCTCATTCAAATAAGGGCATTATCCAAGCATAGCTGAATGAAAAAAATATTCCATATGAAGAATCGATGAAGAAAATAGAGCTTTATGATTTAATATTTAACAATAAAGAGAAGTTCAAACGTTTTGCAATCGATGAGCTAGTCAGGTCGAAAGGTTTTCAGGTTCTACGATTACCTCCGTATCACCCCGACCTGAATCCAATAGAAAAGATATGGGGTATATTGACAAACTACGTGGCTAAAAAAAACGTTGGGCAAAACTTGACATCTATAATGGCTGTAATAAATGAACGAATTCAAATGATTGATAGTAATATGTGGGAAAACACATGTCGGCATGTCGGTAACATAGAAAAAGAATACATGAAAAACTTTGACACGGATTTCCAATTTATTATTAATGTGGAGTTTGATAGTGATAGTGAATAAAATAAAATATTGTATTACTAATAAAAAAGTATATACTTTATCAATGATGTATTTAATACGTTTATTACCTACTAATTAATAAAGTAATCTTTATAAATGTGTTTTTTTAGACAAATAATTTCGACATACAAGACGTACTTACCTTTCCACTTATTACTCTAATTACCATTTTTCTCGTATTCCGCAACGTCTATTTTATATTTTGGTTTTTTATGCAAACGGTACTTGTTAAATTATCAAACAGCTGGATCTGTTGGCCAACCAGTGCATAAATGACGCAAACGCATGCCAGAGCGGATGTGTCGTTCCATACAATGCGTGCGCTCCTCGCCATACTCCGCCAGTACCTGGACTGATCGCATGATTAGTTTACCTCCTAGTGCGCGGACGGATCCAAGTACACAGAAAAATCGCCGCACGCACACAAGTACAGTGTTGCAATAAGTATTTCTTCCCACACATTGAAACAATCATAATTAGTGAAGGGGCGTGCATTTTAAGAATAGATTATCTCTACCCGTGGATGCCTACCACCCGTCGCTTTCCGTCGTGATCGCGGTCACTGCCACGCTTCCGCGTTCGTCGTCCTATCTGCGCCTGCTACGAGAGCCCCATTTAAACAATGGAACTTTAGCAAAGCTAACTTTGGCTTATTATATGAATCGCTAATGAATATAGATTGGACTGATATTTACAATTAGCATGATCCTGATTTAGTTGTAAACAGTTTTTATAATAAAATAAATAGTATCCTCAATGCGTGTGTACCTCTTAAAAAGCAATTTCACAGAAATAATAGGTATATATATCCAGTGTGGTATATAAGAAATACGATTAGAGATATTAAACTAAAATATGTACTGCATAAACGATATAAAAGAATTTTTAAATTTTTATATCATAAACGATATAAAAGCGTTCGCTCGATGCAGGGCGAGAGTGAAAGCGGAGACTGTTCTCGATCACGATCGCTACCAGGAGCGTATGCAGAGTCAACTGATTACGGACCAGCGGGCGTTCTGGAGCTACGTGCGAACAAAACGCGGTAATTCAAACCAGCAAAAACTTACAGTGAGAGGACGTGTCTTGTCAGAGCGGGAATGTGCTGAAGAATTTGCACGGTAATTTTATTCTGTTTTTGAAAAAGTTCAAAATAAATTCGTAAGATTTTTATATTTTAAAATGTATAGAAGATATCCCGGATATCCATTATTATATCCGATTCTGTTTGTTCTAGGCATGGTAGGGTATAATAAACTTGAAGTTAGAGAGTTATCCCTGGTCTCATACTTGTTTAAAATACTGTGAGGTAAACTTCATAATCCAGCTATCCTCGAGCAGCAAACTCTGCACGCCAGACGGTCTTAGCAATAAAAACCAGTCCACAACCGCGATGAAACGAGAGATCTATATAGTAAAGTACAGTATTAAAACAGTCGTGTCTTTACACATTGAATATTTTTACGAAATTTTAAATGACATCGGTTATTAGTTATCCGCTTAGATTAAATCATGTTAAGGTGTGTTAATTCGAAAACCATTTTGAGATTTAGGTTCAATTAGCCGTATTTTAGAACTTGTGGTCTAAAAAACCTCATGATGACGAATATTTTTACGAAAAAGCTGCAACTTCCATTTGCCTTCGTGTGACGTCTGTTATCAAGAAAAATTAATAATAAAAAAATAATTTTCTTCCGAATGATTTGACAGCTGGATGACAGATGAGTAGACAGACATAGATACCACTTTTTTATAAGCAATCACACATCACAAGCAGTATAATGTCTAAAATTCTCAAGTGACGTCATATCGGATAATTCTTTAAAAAAACATAAAAAAAATAATGGTTAATTTATATACCAAATTAATGAAAACCGTGCCTTTAAATGACTATAAAATACTATAAAAAAAATGTTTTGAAAATTAAGCTTTGGGAATCGTACTGATTTATATCTAATTTTAATGTCAGGGTGTCTTTTTGTATGTATGTTCTGTTTTATGCCTTGATTAGAGATAAACCTAACGAGTACAGTGGTGAGACAGTACTCGGATTGGTACTGTCGAGTACTGTCTGTAAAGGACGGGTACATATTGTCTCGCCACTGTACTCGGTACGCGTAATACAGATTTGAATGCGGTTTTCTTTATTATCATCTTAGTGTCCCTGGTCAACATAACCACCAAGCCGAAAACGGGGTAAAGACTGTATAAACACGGTCGGAGCAGCGGGCGAAAGGCTGGTCATTTATTTAATTATCATTGTTTAATAAAGTCACAGTACGACATAATTCTTACGAGAATGTAAGAGACATCGTGTTCAACATTTACTAGACTAAATTAGTAGTTATAGTATACATAATAGTAATTAGTATAAAATAAGTGCTCATTACAAAATCCTCAACTTATTTTAAGAGGCCCCTTAACGCCGGGATATTTCTTAAGATTCATATAAAAGGTAAAAACTGAATGTGAAGTCAACAGCTTGTGTTGTTCATATTTTTTTTTCAAAAGTGTTATCTGGCGACATCCAACTACGTCTCTATACAGCCCAAAAAGCAAAATTTTATGAAACACCATCATAATAGCTGTCAGGATATCGTGAATACTGCCTCATTTTTACGCAAAGTTTAGCAGGTTGTATAATTTTAATCTATACCGGAAATAAAAAAGAGAGAAATACAGACGTCGTTTATGTAAAGAAGACTAAGTTTATACACTTTTATATAAATAAACAGTTACCGTTTCATGGAAAACAGTTTTTAACTGAAACCATTTCACAAATTCGGCGATATTTGAATATCTCGCCATCTTGCACCTCTCGATGAGAAATGGGTCGGAGTGTGGTGTGGGGGGAAGGAAAACATATATTATATTATAAAGATGTGTGCAAAGTTTCCTTGGAATCAAAGCCACCAGGACATCATAGACAGCTAAAGCATTTATATGACAGCTGAGCGGGATGGCCCACCTTAAGCGACGACGCTTACCACAAAGCAGAAAAAACGATAAAAAAGCGGCCTAATACTCGTTATGTTACTTTAATCTTGTTATCCAACTTGCATAAGGGGAGTGGAAGACATTGCATAAAAGTTATCATTACAGTTGTACTGAACTGAATTAGAAAGACCCACTTTTTTTCGCGAACTCGCCTTGTCAATCAAGAATGATCTCTAACTTTGAGTAATAGAGTGCATTACCTCTTGGAGGCAGTCAAGATTCTGACCCGTCTATTCAAAGTAATTTAAGTTATGCAATTGTATACTGTCTCAGTCTTGGGAAGAGCTTTGAAGCTATTCAATCTATTATTCCTACTTTCCGAGGAACACAAAAAATACGCCAGTTCATATTTTGTAACAACACCTTACAGTGCAGAAGATTTTCATGCATAGATTGCGAAGAAGATTGTACCCACTATTATTTGGGATATTTTCAGCAACACCAAAGTGATCGATTTACTAGGAGGCATAACAAATCCCTTCCAAAGTCAATGGAATTGGATGTAATGAAGGATAATCACCGACTGTCTTTAGCGTCGTCTTCGCGCATTCAAGATCATACTGGAATATTCAAAGAAAATGATACAATTGATTTAGAAAATTATGGATCTACTGTTGTCTCAGACAATGATAAGATTGCTACCATTGGAGATTATGTCCTGATGAAATGGGGCACGGCAAAGTATCCCGGAGAAGTTTTATCTGTTTTTAAAGATGGTTTAAAGGTTAGGTGCATGAAGCAGGGTTTGAAGTTTTGGAGATGGCCTAATATTAAAGATGAGCAATTATATAGCTGGGATTATGTGATACAGAAAATAAAGACGCCAAAGCTAGTTAAGAGGGGGAATTACGTTATTACAGACTTAAATGACTCTACAAGTGATGTTAAAATTAAGACTCAATAATTAATTGATCTCAAAGACCAAAAAACTAATACAAGAAAAGACTAATACAGATTAATATTAATGATAATTAATGCTTAGTAAATAAATATGAAGACGTTTTAAGTTTTGGAGAATTGCTAAGTACAAAGTTTAAAAATAAATAGCAATATGTATAAAGATAAAAACATTTTGTTACCTCCATAATAGTGTATTTTTAAATTTCTCAAGTTTATATAGATGTATATTGACTATAAGTACAAATTTTTAGTTTTTTGTCTTTAGAATATGTTATTTCATTGTTTAATATAATTAAAATTACATTATTTCCTTTATTTGTACATGTTTTTTACTATAATATAATAAAAATCATTCCCTCACTCTGTTAATCATTCCCTCATTTATTTATTTTTTAAAACCTCATTTTTATAGATAATATACAAAAAGAACCAATACTCCTAAATAGATCTCTTAATGCACCTTTTTTGATCACTGCAAAAAAAATATCTAAGTTAAACAAAGAAAAAGAAATTTCAATAGTATCTAAAATTTCGAAATTTCATAAGAAATAACCAATAATAATAATATTGTTAATTAAATAATAATAACAATTTTAATTGCTACTTTGATTTTTAGCTATTCCGTACAAGGAATTTATTTATTGTATAACTGGTGGACAACTGTTATTGGCTTTATTTATTCTTATATTGTTGACTTAAGGTGATTACCCACGCCAACGGCCTTGAGCAATCGGCCTCACCTCCGGGGAGTTACAGGCGCTGCTCCCCGCATGCCTCTGCGCAGACGCCCCGCGCCCCTCTACAAAGATCGCTAGCGTCGCAATGATTCACACCTCGTAGCGAGGTAGAATAGTACATTACGATACGAGAGCGATGAAACGTTTTCTGACGAGTGTGAGTTTGCGGCACGAGCCGAAGGCGAGTGCTGCAATCACACGAGTCGAGAAAAAGTTTCTCGCACGAGTTTCGTATAATTTTTTATAGTACAAGTGCGTAAAGTGGTCATTTTACGCACGGTGTGCTATAAATAAATTTATGTGGCATTGTTTTATGCGTAAACCTATAACTATAACTTTTGAAACTCAATAGGCTGTGGTGCTGTAACAGAGAGATGTGACCATTCTGTACCTACTACTACACGGTGATATTTTGGTAGTTTTGAAAACAAACTAGTGATTATAGTAATCGCGAACTAGTGGTGATAGTACTGAAATCGCGAAAATATATAAAACATATACAACAAAATCGGTTATGTGAGGATACCCGAAAGTGACCAAGTTGATATTGGGGTCAGACCTTTATAAATCTTGGGCTTGAGCGGTAACAGACGAGCGTCACTTTGCAGTTGGTAACCGTCAACAGTAGGCCCACCATGAGTTTGGCACTCGATATACGTTAGCAACTGCGTAAAATATAATGTATTGGAAATTCTGGTTCCTCTCGTATACCGCTAGAACCGCTAAACTCATACAAATGTTTTACGCTGTTGCTAACGTGTATCGAGTGCCAAACTCATGGTAGGCCAGAGGCACAGTATTATACTGTGCCAGAGGATTGAGGTAACTTTAGACGTCGAACCTTGTCGGAGGTAACCGTCTAATGATGGTAGCGTCAGCCGTCGTCGGTTGCAGTCAAACAATTTTTCATAAAAAGTTTCTGTTTTTATATTTGAATGATTTTTGAACGATAATGACGAAAAAAATATATATTGATAAAATATAATTTTGTTACAATTTTTGTTAATTTCGGTGCTTTTAGAGACTTGAGTGGTATGTATCGGTTATTTGCGGGTCTCATAATAAAACCGATAGTATGTAATATATTTGGGTACTCAGAAACGGTTTCAATGATGTTGATGCAACTTTTAGATTTTATTTTTATGAAGATTGTATTCGCACGTAAAATAAACAAAACATATATTTTTTTAATCTGTAAATTTTAATTATGTTACGTAATCTGTACCACAGTTTCACCTCGCTAACACTTGTAAGCTCTGATCTGCAGGTAAATCCTCAATATGTATATATTTTCTTGATCATAAGTCTTCTGCTTTTTATTTGTTCTTCACTTGAGATAAGTTAAATTTTTTGTTGTGCTCTTTGTTCTTCATTTTCTTGTTCTGTACTTTGTTTATTTCATTGTTCTGTACTGCGGTCTTCATTTTCTTGTTCTATTATATTGTTATACAGTTTGTGTGTGTTTTCGTTTTTGTAATTTTCTTTTTTCCTTTTGTTACTTTTTTTGTTGTGCACTTTGTTTTTCATTTTATTGTTCTGTACTGTGGTTTTCATTTTCTTGTTTTATATTTTGTATTACATTTGCTGTAAATTAAAACGAATCTACCAGAATCGAGTCTTTAATCGTCTTTTGTTCAGAGGCCGTCGGATCATTGTCTTTGCCGTTCATTTCTAATGCAATGAATGAGCCTGGAGATGGTGGTGGTCCAAAAGATATTTTTCTCTGAAAAACATAATAAATAAGTTTGAATTTACCTAAGTACATAGTATAATTTTTAACCTACTATAAATTATAAAATAATGCAAACCCATTAAAGAAAAATACTCAAGTTTCACAAACAAATATAAAATATAATATTAATTCCTAAATATTTACCTAAATTCAAGGATATTACCACGTTATAAAAAAAGATTGGTAAATTCTCAAACCTACCGGAATCGACTCTTCGATAGTCTTTTGTGCAGACATTGTTGGATCATTGTCTTTGCCTTCCATTTCTGAAGCAATGAATGAGCTTAGAGATTGTGGTGATCCAGACGATGCTTTTCTCTAAGAAACATAACAAATAACGCTGAATATGTTTTAATACGGAATATAATTTTTAACGTACTAGGCTGTCGGGTGACAGTTGGTAACCCTATGTCATTAAATAACAAGATGTGACCAATTCATAGTGGTGTAGAAAAAAAACTACATCAAAATAAACAGGGTTGGCTCGACGCAACCTGAAAAATTTTGTAAAGTCAGCAAAAGCAGCACAATTTTATTGATTAAAAAAAATCACATCATCAAGTATATATCATCGACAGAGCGTATAAAAGGTGCTAAAGAAAGGTTTTTTTCATATAAAAAGATATTCGATAAAATCAGGCTGATATTAGTACCAACATAGGACATGCAAACCTTATTTTTAAGCACCTTGTGATACGCTATACCGAACATAGTACTTGCTACTTATTGACGTAATTTTTTGTCAGAAAATTTGCGTTGTTTTTGCTGACTGTATAAAACGCTCTAGGTTGCGCCTAGCCAACCCGGTTTATTTTGATGTAGTTTTTTTTCTACATCACTACGAGTTGGTTACATCTTGTTACTCGATGAGATAGTGTTCCCGACTGTATTCTGACAGTCTACTATTCTATACCATAAATTGCCACCGAATGACGTTAGCGTCAGCCGTCGGTTGCAGTCGACCATACAACGCTGACAATACCATCAATCGAGTACAGTCGGCGCTGTTTGGCAGCGTCAGCGCGTCGAATGCAACCAATAGCTGACGCTCACTTCCATTGTTCGATGGTAGTCGATGGCTATCGCCAACATGGTTCGACATGTGCAGTTACCTACCGTTGTCTACGGCTACCGTTTTGAAAGTGATGTTCGTTTGTTGGCACCCTAAATATTTACAAAATTTCAATGACATTACATAATTTCAATGACAATGATATTTGATAGGTGGTAGAGCTGATGCCGGGCTGGACTGTGGAGGTACCACCATCTTATTTGGAGACCCCCTCGAAGTAATTCTGAGGAGAGTAAGAGGACAGCTCACAGGCAAAAAACCAGGAGTCCCACCATGCCTGGGACCGATGGATGACGGTATATCCATCCCAAATAGCCGGGCCTTATATGGAACAGACTGGTGATGGGCAGCGGCGTCACTGGTGCGAGGGTTCCGGCACCGCGCTCATCAACCCGCCTGCCTAGCGTGTGTGAGTATGGACAATTCTTCCAGGATGACCACCGGGAATGACAAAGTCCTGAAACGGCTTATGTCCAGCAGTGGACGAACGAGGCTGATGGATGGATGGAATGACATTACAGGTTACATGCACAGATTATTTTGAATTAATATATTGTCAGGTCTTGGTCTTTTTTGCAGATTTTGTCGGATTATTTTCTTTGCCTTCTGTTTCTGGTGGTCTCTTTTTAGATGCCCCTGAAATAATATATCAACTATATGTATTATACCTACAATTCTAGTTATTCAACTATCTCTACATAATATTACAGGTATAAATACCACGGCTTTGATATGCCTGCCTGGGACATATTTTTCTGAAATGAACTAAAACAAGTATTTCAAATAGTGCTCCGGTCCAAAAAAACAGGTCGGAAGCGGAGCTAAACCATATACATAGTTCGAGCCTTGATACTTGGGTAGTTTATTTAGCTAGATAGAAGTAAAAACAAAATTTTGAGCAACGTTTTTTGCGTGAATTGTTTCTTATAGCTGTTTATAATAATAATTATACCTATATATTGTCACGATAGGAATCCCCGAGGGGGCTTTGGAGGTGTTTCGAGTGTCTCCGCACTCGGTACACCCGCGTTTCACCGACGATAAGTATGTCCCAACGTGGTTGGTGGTGACTTCGGGCACAAAACATTCAGCAAGTAGTAAGTATTAGTAAATACTATGCACAAAAATTCCGAAAAACTCCTTGGTGCATGCCCAACCGAGGCTTGAACCTGGATCTCAAAATTGAGAGGCCTGCGTTCTACCCATGAGCTACTATAATTGTTACCAGTAATTATTCATATCTATTCTACTATGGATAATGATTGTGTAGGTAGATTATGTTAGGTACTTACTTACTACTAAACTTCTAGTTTATTATAGCGTCCACGCGCGAACTTCATAGCACAATTTATCCTCTAAATAACTAAGTCCATTGCCGAAAGTACTATCTGAACGCACACAAATAAAAATCCTTATAAATATTTTCGCAAACATGTCATCAGACGCCAGGGTGCGGTACGTGGCAACGAGTGACACAGCCTCCCCGTCTGAACGCCACTGCATGACTGATGCCTGCGCCCGCGCAGAGCACCTCTTAGACTTTGACCTTGAAATCTTACATATTTCGATATTTTTAATAGGAAAAGTTACTGGATATACTTGAGATATGTTGCATTTAAAGTTCAACAGATTCTTAATTTTTTGGCGTGTAAATATTTCCAAACGTCATAGCAGATTAGGAGGAGTAGGGAATTTAAGCCAAAAAAACATCATACAGTTGTTATTTTTTTTAATATAGAAGTTTTAATCGTACGAAACCAAAATTTGTTGTAAATATTTTTAAAGAGTTATTGATTTATATATATTTTTTTCAAGCCATTTGGTTTAGCCGTAAACGAGGAGTAGGCTTTAGAAAGTACCCATCTGGCTGTATTTGAAGGATCAAGCGCCTTAATCATAAGCTGTTGTGGTCCCAAAATAAAAATTTGAATTTGAATTTGAACATTATTGTAATGCAATTAAATATTACATGAAAAACAACATTTGACATTGACAGCGTCTGCTGACTTTTGCATACCGGACGCTGCACGTCGGGAATGGCAAGAATGAAAAAGGCTATTTAACTCAGAAGATTAAGAACAATTGCAAGCAATCGGATAACCCACATTTGTCGGCAGCATGTCTGCTTAAGAATAAGACATATAACATGATAAATAAAATAGAGGGTAAAGTAAACGATGGGGACATCCGAGGAGCCGCACGCCTGCTTTTTTCCGACGATGCGATCGCTCCTGGCACACCAGACACCTTTTCGGCCCTGGCTTCAAAACATCCACCTGCAGCTGCGACGACCCAGTTGCCAGACCCACCTGGGCCTTCCGACCACACACCCGAGGCGACGGTTGAGGAGACGCTGGCCGCCTTGATGTCATTCCGGAACGGCTCGGCCGGGGGCCTAGACGGTCTCACGCCCCAACACTACAAGGACTTGGTGTGCGGGACCGTCGGGGAGACTGGCCGGGTTCTCGTGGGTGCAATCACGCGACTAGTGAATCTAATGCTCTCGGGCAAGGTATGTGAACAGATCTTGGACATCTTATATGGAGCAAGCTTATTTGCCCTAAACAAAAACATTGCATTGCCCTCCCGGCATTTCTGTCTTCCGTTCATAGCACAAAAATTCTCTTTGGTAATATAATATACCCGTCACGTGGTGACGTAGAGGTATGTCACATGTCGTCAAAAGGTATAGCTTTTTCAAAATACATTTAATGGCTCCACAGAGAGATATACTCTAATTTAAATTTAAATTTTTAATAATTGTTGTAGTGTCCAAATGTCACAGATGTGCTTACTTTAATTATAAATCTTTAATTTCCTAGGTGTACAAGTTGTTCACGCTACAGCGTGACGGTATGCGCATTTCAGCGCATGCGCAAAAAGTAACTCGCGACAGAATCGAGTCGCGCGCTGCTCGCCGCTCGCTCGGCCTGTTCGGCTCGAGACGCCTCCCGAGGCGCACGTCTGCGCACTCGCGCGCTGGCGCCAACCCGCGCGTTGGCTCACTCAGCCTGTTTCGCCGCAACCGTCGACCGAATAATACGTGTGCACACATTCGCGACGCCACAACCAATCTCGCGTATCTACCGTGTCTTGTGATCTTATCAGTGCTGTGTATTACTCCAAGACATTCTGCACATCCCTGTCCAAGATCAGCCCTGTCATCATCAGCCCGACAAGGAGTACACCACGCGGCACATTGTCAGCGCATTCGTCGGCTCGCCTATAAACATTCCAACCAGGTCAGTGCACCCACATTGTTTTCCACAATTCTCCCGTGTCAAATCCCATCCGCCCTGCATTCCTGTAGCCAGCGGTTACATTTTGGTTCTTCGGCCGGATCGAATTTTGGCCCTTCGAACCGTTAGAACCAGTCCTCCTCTATTTACTACAGTCCATTTTCAATCCAAGAAAAATTTTGGTCCGTCGAGCGGAAAATTTTTGGTTTATATCACCCCCCGCCTCCCCCCCGCCGGCCCGTAACTTTGTTTGAACCAGCCCCCGTCGATTTACTACAGTCCATTTTCACCCGGTTACATATTTTGCCCCCTTTCCCGGCAAAAAATATTTTGTGGTCTCGAATACCTATTGCGGGTAGGTAATTAGAACCGCCGCCTAGAACATTCCATTTATCGGTATAGAACCGGCCCCCCCCCGCCCCTTTACAGAATTATTATTCAGCTCAGATAATATAATTATATCCATTCAGCCCAATTGTTTATTACAGTCCACTATATTTCTTTATTAGCCTCGACCCGACCCGACCCAATTTACCTATTTCTACCCAATTTTTGCCCGCGGAGAGGTGTACATCTGCCCATTGTCAAAGATAGTTTTCGTAGGTATCTTGCGAGATATTTTTTGGTGCGAGTATAAATTTGCTTTATTTCGTGCACTTATATACGTCACATATATACGTAAGTTACGTGTGTTGAGTACATAAGTACACACGTTATTACGGTTACGTATTATTACGTTGATTAAAGCTTGATTAGCATCATTGGATTGTCCGCTCATTTAGATCCGATTTCGGCTAGGTAAATACATTCTTTGTTTGTTTACGCTCTCAAAGCAGTAGGTAGGTATTTTATTCTATAAATAGAATTTTTGACGACGAACCAACGCGTATTGTCGGCACATGATTTCAAGGCAAATAACATAAAAGTGAAAAGTGCATACATAGCTGTTTGTATTTTTACAAGTGTTGTTTAAATTAGTGAACAAGTTCAGCCCTTTCCGATATTTTATGTTACGGTAATCTTGTGTTACAGTAATATATTGCCGGACCGTTTATTTGTGTTATTGTCTGCTTTTTTTACCCGGGTATATATATATATAGCACAAATATAGTAAACAATTTGTTTTTTTCAACTCATCTCTGCTCTTGTTGTTTGTGGTACACATATAGGGTGTTCCAAGTTGGTGTATCAGCTCATATACAGGTTGTTTAAAAATAATTTTTTTTTTTTTTTTTTTTTCTCTCTGTCGTGTTTATTTTCCGTGTTCCGTTTGAACATAGCCTTTGTTATTTCGGCCCGCGCAAGTTACAAGCTATCCGCACGTTGGAGTTGGTAGCGCTCAAGTTTTAATAACTCATTTTCACATATAGTCACACTCATCACACATTCAATCAGCACATACACACTCAGCTCATTTTCACTCACACATTCAATCAGCACATACACACTCAGCTCATTTTCACTCACACATTCACTCATCACATACACATTCAGCTCATTTTCACTCAATGAAACCAGCACTCAGCGCACTCAGCACACTCATCACACACACACTCATCACATACACACTCAGTTCATTTTCACTCAATGACTTCAACTCCAACAGAGAATTCTTGTAACTCCGCACAACGTGTAGTGAACGTCACTAACACACCAATTTTGTTGCCAACCGTATCACTTGAAATAGCAGACGTACATTCACTCAATCACACTCAATTTCACTCAGCACGAGCCCTGTTAGGTTTTATCTCACGTCGCGGTACTCCAGTTCTCATTCGCTCAGACTGCGGCACAAACTATGATGCAATCACTCACAAGCTCGCGAATCAGCACATAACTTGGTTCGGCGCTCTGCACGAAATAATACTCAACTCAAGACCCCTCTGCCCGATTTCATCCGACCCTACGGACTTTGAACCTCTCACGGCCGGACATTTCATTATTGGTCGTCCGCTCACCGCTCTACCTGAGCAGTCTTTTGACGACAGATCCATATCTGCTCTTAAACGGTTTCAACTCATTCAAGCGCTCTCTCAGCGCTTTTGGACTCTCTGGTCCAGATCCTACCTCCATACCCTGCAAACCCGCTCCAAATAGCTCTCCCCTTCTTCCCCTCCTCAAGTGGGTGAACTGGTCCTCATCAAAGAGGATGACCTGCCTCCGCTCCAATGGAAGTTGGGGAGAATTTTCCGCACAATGCCTGGCAAGGATGGAGTGATCCAAGTTGTGGATCTGGACACAGCCCATGGAAATCTGCGACGACCTGTGTTCAAGATAGCCAGGCTGCCGTTGGATTCAGCTCAAGAAAAGTCGCAGCCCCGGCCCCCCCAGGATCTTCACGCTACAGCGTGACGGTATGCGCATTTCAGCGCATGCGCAGAAAGTAACTCGCGACAGAATCGAGTCGCGCGCTGCTCGCCGCTCGCTCGGCCTGTTCGGCTCGAGACGCCTCCCGAGGCGCACGTCTGCGCACTCGCGCGCTGGCGCCAACCCGCGCGTTGGCTCACTCAGCCTGTTTCGCCGCAACCGTCGACCGAATAATACGTGTGTGCACACATTCGCGACGCCACAACCAATCTCGCGTATCTACCGTATTTTGTGATCATCTCAGTGCTGTGTATTACTCCAAGACATTCTGCACATCCCTGTCCAAGATCAGCCCTGTCATCATCAGCCCGACAAGGAGTACACCACGCGGCACATTGTCAGCGCATTCGTCGGCTCGCCATAAACATTCCAACCAGGTCAGTGCACCCACATTGTTTTCCACAATTCTCCCGTGTCAAATCCCATCCGCCCTGCATTCCTGTAGCCAGCGGTTATACAAGTTGCATCACAAGGACAATGACAATGGAAGTAGATAAACCAACTAAACAATCTCCACCAACTCAACCACATGCTGCATCTGCCAAACCTGTTGTTGGGTCACAAGCTCCTGAAGTAGTACCCTCAACATCTAAAGCTTCAATGACAAGTGCAATGCCGATAGACCATGGTAAGTAATTGATTTTTCTCCCAAAACGAATGGACTGATTTTGCAATTTTAATCCTCAACTAAATATGACAGGTGGATTGGTATTATCTCAGATTCAGATGAGGTTTTTGGAATTATGTTTTATAGCTAGAACTTTTGAATTATAATTTAAATTAGTTTTATCCACATAAAAGAAGTGTATACATAATTATAATAAAAGAAGTGTATACATAATTATAATAAAAGAAGTGTATACATAATTATAATAAAAATTTCTACATAAAGAAAAACTATTAAACACTGGCTTTTTTTTGTATTGGTGTAATTGTTTATGATTTTTTTTTCAAATTTCAGTTTCAACAAGGCGATTTTCAAAATCAATGTCTGCAGCTGAAAGAGAGTTAAAGAACACCACAGCTGAAACTAAGAAAATGCCAAAATCTTTTTTATAACAAATTGGTGCAAAGAAATAAACCAAATATTATCAGGGAAAACCACGTTTTGAGATGACAGTGATCTTGTAAACCAAGCAGCAAATGATTATTATATTAAATATAAAAAGAAGAATCGTAAATAAAATTATATATGACAGAGAAAATCTTTGTTTTATTATATTTTGAATCTGTTTTGGTTATTGCAAATATACCTGCAGCTAGCCCCAGACAGAATTTTTAGCTCAATGTATCTACCAACTAGGCTGTATTTTGCACGTAGTAGAGAACATATTACTTCGGTTTACTTTTTATCTTAACGTCTTTAATTAAGCCTATTAATTAGGGACGTAGACATAAAAATGTAAACCAAAGTAATTTTTTCTCTACGTGCAAAATATAGCCTGGTTGGTAGATACGTTGAGCTAAAAATTCCGTCCGGGGCTGCCTGCAGTAGCATAGCTATATATGTATGTACTATAGCTATATATATATATATATATATATATATAGCTATATATGTATAGCTATAGTATATATACACTAGACGTAGTTGAGAGCTGAGGCGCTTGGCGTCAGCACTAGTAATGCCCGTGAAGTTAGCGGAGTTTCGTATCTATTCCCGGTACATTATACTTATCTATGATTCCTTTGTTTGTACGATGCATCTTTACTTCAATTGAGGTGCAAAACAAGAAATTAAAGTATTTGAAATTGCCTGAGAGTTTAGGTGTCTATAGAGTTAAGTCCGTATGTTGCCACTATGGACAATATGAAACAAAGTGTAATGGTGCTCACCATAAGCAAAGAACTGCCAAAATTAATTGTACGGCTGAAATTATTGTAAAATATTCAAGAAAAACCAATGGTTTTGTGAACCGTAGTAATACTTTATATTCTCTGCTGTTGGTTTCATAAAGATACAAGCATAAAATGAGTGAATCAACGTTCAAACAATATGCTGCTAATTTGCGTGTTCAAAGCACAGAGTTTTTAATCCCACGCGTTCAATTTATCGTAGCTCACTATTGCAGTTTTCTACAGAAAACTCTAATCAAGTGAAAAATGAATTACGCTCTTTAATCAAGTATAGTATGCAAACACAAAATATAAAACAGTTTCTTGAAAAAGAACATGGAATATAAGCAAGTACAAAATCAATTAATAATTTGAAAAATAAAATTAAGGACAATGATTTAAATACTTCACCTTCTGAATTGTTTGAGTCAGCTTTACAGAACGATCTCAGTAAAGATGACCAAATGATTGTTGAAAAAGTTCAATATTTTGTTCACCATAAAACAGCTGTAAAACAAATTAGATCATTCATGACTGACAAAGATTTCACGGAAATTTCAACTTTTAAAAAGTATTTGTTAAGCAAACCATGAACTTTTTTTATAGCATGTGTGATGATCCGCTGCGTCAGCATGGATCTCAACTGCTCTTGGGACGGGGGAATGGTGAACGGAAACACACAATTACTATTTACACATCGGTTATTTATTCACATAATACTACAGCTGGTGGTATCGCACTTTATCAATTATCTATCGTCACGCACTAATGTTCACATGGGTTTCAACCTACGTCAGTACAAATCACCGGGAGAGAGAGGGAGCTTGGCTTTTTAAATAATTATTAACGTTTCGGTAAATCGGATTCAAATGCCCTTTGCAGGCGCGTCATTCCGTGGTCTCGATTCGGCGGCTCTGAGGGCCTGTGCTGCCATTCCCCTGGGGACTCACGTTATGCGCTGAAGGTTGCTCCAGCGCAACCCTGAGAGTCCCTAAGGATCAGCGCGCAAAACCCACGATCGCCTCAATCGAGATACCACTTTATGAATTCGCCTACGAACAGCTTTTCGGTAAAAGTTAGAACGCGTCGCGGCTAAGGCACACTCTCCTGTGGGCGCAGTCCCTACTCCACTAAATTCACAACAATCCAACGGTTTCACTGCAATCCAATAATCCAGGTTCGAGGGGTCCGGGTCTCGGGTTACGCGCCGGTTGCGCGGGAGACAGCCTCCTTCCGATGGGGTGTCTCACTTGTCGGTGGTGTCACGGAAACTGTCGGCCCTCCTGTCCGTGTCTTGGTTTTATATGGCGTCAACCTCCCACGCTACCGCTCGTGCGTGTGGCTCGGTGGGGGCTCCGCTGCGGGGAAGCGGGGCTTCGTTACTTTTGAAAAGATGATACATTCTTCTAGTGTGCCTTAATTGTTACATGATCACTGTAAAACTTTGTTGGAAAATCTGGCTTATGCTACAAGTGAGCAGATATACAATAAAACTTTTGACCAACTTAGAACTGATTTCTCGCAGTATAATGTTTACGAACAATTTGTGAAACGTAGGCACCATTGTAGACATGCTTGTGCAACAGTTTATCGTTTCTCTACATACAACTTGGGAGACACTACAAACAAGAGTACTCTTTTAATCGACATCTCAAAAAACACATAAGAAACTATGCATCAATGGATGAATTTTATGAGCAATTAAAACTTTGTCTGCACCATCTTTTTCAGAAAATAAAGCACTCTGCGTTTAAAGATTCCCATGAAATTCCCAATGTTCCAACTGCTGTTACAAGTGAAATAAAAAAAATTATTTCATCTGTTGCTACATTCTTTGCATGTGAAAAAGTAATGTGTCAGATTTCCAAGGGTTTCTAAAGTGAAATTACTGACTTCCACAACTTGGGTGTAATTTAATTCAAGAACCTAAAAGGCGATCATCTTACACTACTTTTGAATCATGCACATGTAAATTTTACATGATGTAGAATTTACCATGTTTTCTTATTTTTGCACCAAGAGAATGATGACAAAATCCACTGACCATATAATGAGAGTCAGATTTTCGTTGAAAGTCGGGGGATGCATAAAGTTTCAGCCAACAAAAAATATGTTAAGAAAATTCAGTTCAGAACAGGTATACCAGAGTGACACCACCGATGAAGATTATTCCTCTATAATGGATATATTCAATGTATTTGATGTTTAATTAAACATACGTACAATTAATTTAACTTGTTTTATTCTATTGAAATAAAATAAAAAAGAAAAGACTACGATTAAGTTATATAATTATGTCATGTTATTTATTACATAAATCTACTTTTTAAATCAAAAAACTTTGTAGCTGTCACTTGCTCAGTAGTTTTGGGTAAGTTTTGGGTAAAACTAAAGAAAATAGTATCATTTTGGAGATTTTTTTTTTTCAAATTTGGGTAGAAATACAAAATCCAATCTGGCTCGGTGTAGGATTCCTCAGTAGTGCCACGTGCGTCAACTAGGCAGGATCTCTGTCAAATTTGCAACCGCGCGCACCGAGTAACGAAAGATTTATTCACGATGGGAAACAAGGAAAATAAAAGTAAAAAATATGTTACCAAGAGAAAGGAAGCCCAGCATGGTAAAAACTTAGCAAAACATGTGAACGATGTTAGGGTGTACGTATTTTCCTACTTATAATAATGTAAAGAGCTATTTTGATATTCTTTGACACTTGTTTACTTATATCAGGAGTGTACTTTGATTTCACGCTAAGTATGTCAAAAACAGGACGCTGTATACGGTGACTTTAGATGATAATATAGCCAAAATAAGACTACAAAAAAATTATGGGCATAATTTTAATAACTGTTTCACAAGATATTTTTTATTTATTTTCCTAACAAGCATTTGAACCAACTCTTAAATTTTAAGTTTTAACAAATTAATTAATATTTAGGAACAAAAAGTGTCCGGAACATAGAGAACCTATGGAGTCGCCATCAAAACTAAATAATCTAGTTTCTATTCCATTGATTGATAATCGTAAGTAAATCCAACGAACGTTTCTTTCAAAAATGTACAAATCCATTTCAACCAATCACCTCACTGCATATGCATGCGCCATTTTGTCAAACGTCATACATTTTCTGATCGAACGACAGGGGGGCTTGTTGCGTTTTTGTTCCAGAAATAAGTGATTTTAGATAGAAAACCATTAAATTTTGAAGCTGAAACATGGAAAAACCCGTTCAGGAGGTGCCCAACCATCAGGCCAGAAAAAGAAAATCAACGGACCGACCAAACAGTCGGACTACAGCCAAAAAGAAAAGGTCAGTAATTTCGAGCATTTTGCACCATTTTGATAGCCTAGGGTTGTACATACAAGTCGTGCTTATATTATTTATTTACTATAGTTCGGTTATTATACGATGAGCTCTAACAGATGACGACAATTCTGAAACGATTTCATTAGTTTAGATAAATATAGTCCTTATAATTTTAGACAGGTACTGTTTTAGACAGGTTGTGATTAATAAAAGTGCATTATACGTGTTATAGAATTATAAATTGTATCTTGATGAATTTTTGCGGATGAAATGTTGCAGAGCTGTCAGAGCTCATCGTATAATAACCGAACTATAGTGTGCACTACTATTTTCTTGTAGAAGTTGCAGATTTGTTTAAAATACAAAATTAATCCATATTTTAAAAATGCACAGAAGGTGTCATGAAGCGTATTTTAAGCAAATTACATAAATGTTCATGGAGCGCTTATACTGTGTACGAGAGTTCTTAATTTATTTTAACATAGAGATGTATCTTTTTCAGATACTCCTATAAGTGCATTAATGTGTGTATGCAAGATGTAAAAGAATATAACAAACAGTTTTACTTTTAGCTCCGACAAAAAATATCAAGACGATTTTATTATAAAACATTTTTTAATATATATATTATATTAAAAAATGGAAGAGGTAAACCTAAAACTCTAAGTATCATTTATACTGTACGAAATCAACGGAAATGTAATACCAGTATGCCGAAACTTTTTTTTGAGGGCATATCTATCAAAAAGGGCAGAGTAATAGGTGTGCTAAAAAGATTCAAAGAAAATGGCCAGATGGCTGTGGAAAATAGTGGTGGCGATAGGAAGTCTGCAAAAAATACGGGTATGAGAGAAGCAGTCGTAACATTTATACAAAAATACAAAGGAGTTGAATCTCATTACTGTCGATCTGAAAGCCGGCAATTATCTATTGCATCTATGCACAAAGAGTTTGTAAAAGAACACGCAACCTATGATTTTTGCAAGGAGTCTTATTTTAGAAAGATTTTCAATACAAGATTCAATATAGGTTTCAGTAATACAAGAAGTGACATGTGTTCGACATGCCTGGAGTTAAAAGAAAGGATCAAAGTTGAAAAGGATGAGATAAAGAAGGCTCAGCTCCAAACAGAACTGAACATCCATATTAAAAGAAGCGATGCATATTTCAAATTCATACAAGATACCAATCCGCAAGTAAAGATACTCGTATTATCATTTGATTATGGTAAAAATCAACCGCTGCCCAAAGTTCCCGACCAAACAACGTATATTATTCTCGGCAGTTATACTTTTACAACTTCACTGTAGTTGTAGGAGATTTACATGCTGAGCTGACGAAGAACAACGATTTTTCATATGTGTGGACTGATAATGAACATTCAAAGGGATCAAATGAGCTTTAGAGTGCCTTGTACCACTGTCTTGATAATAATGTTGATTTTACAGACATTAAGGTACCCAGATTGGTGGCAGATGGATGTTCTGGTCAAAACTCGACAATAATAGGAATGATTTCCAAATGGTTTAGCAGCAATGCACCTAGTACGTTGAAAACTGTTGAACTAATTTTCCCCGTGACTGGTCATTAATTTATACCTCCCGATCGTGTATTCGGTATTGCTGAAAAACAAATCATTAAAAAAAACACTATAATTCACTCAGACGAGTATACTGACATAATTAAAGAGCATGCTACTGTCTTTAAATTGAGTGAAATTGAAGTTTGTGACTGGAAAACTGCAACCTCTGTCGTACAAAAGGGAACTCAGTCCTTACATTTTAAAATAATGAGTTGCAAGAGATTTATATTTACAAGAATGAAAGGTGACTCACGAGGAGTGACAGTTCGAGGTGAGCTTTATTACCATAATGACTCATGCGCACGTCGTACGATCACAAAAGTAGGTAAATTTGCTTCGGACATATTTACGATACCTATAAGAAGCAACTCTGTTCAAATTAAGAAAGCAAAAGTGGATGATGTGGATAAGTTACTAACAAAACATTATGGAAATGAATAGATGCAAAGAGAAGATCTGAATTATTGTAAAAATGTTATTGATCACAATAGGAACAACAGCACCGATGCGAATTCCGTTGTACAAGGAAATGACATTTTGTGCGAAAAACAAAATTATGAAATTTGTCTTAGCGATCTCATTTAAGGCGTTACAACAGGCGAAAGTGCTGCCACTTTAAAAAAAAATGTGAATTACTATTGAAAATCTGCTTAAGTAAATGTCTAGAGATAGCAATAAACTATCTATCTTCGAAAATCTATCTTAAACTATCTTCGATAAGCTAAACATTTAACTTATGCCAAAAGCGGCCGTTTTTAACTGATATTAAATGTTTAGCTCATCGAAGACGTTGCCTATGAAAACTATGCTATGGAAAAATAGTTCATTGCTATTTCTAGACATTGAATTGAGCAGATTTTCAATTGTTGTTCTAGCAAGTAAACAATGTTTTTTTTTTCTAAAGTGGCAGCACATTCGCCTGTTATAACGCCGTAATATACTTGAAATTCAGTTAAATTAAAAACTGATATTATTTTGATTCGAAAATAACAGTACTTGAGATAAATACAATGGATGGATAAAAAAGCATTTTATTTATTTCCAAAAATAAATATATATAATAAAACGTTAATGGTAAACTCGTATATTTGTCTATTTGTCATAACTAGCAAAAAATACATTCATGTTTAGAAAGTTTCCGATGTGCAACAACCCTATTTTAAGTATAATTCAAAAGAAGACAAATCCTGACAACTTCGTGTCAAAATTGGCCAAATCCAGCTTGCTTTGTTTCAAATTTAGTCATATCCACACCTTTCAACCAAAAGGAGTCAAATCCAACATTAAAAGGCTTTTTTCTCAGATTTCTTCCAGAAAACCGTATATTTTTATTTAGCATACATTATTCTTTATTTTTCTTTTGTTTAAATTAATATTTGAATCTGCGTACATAAGCTTAAATAGGCAACATAAAAATCAAGGTATTCTCAGTTTGTCATAAAGTGGAGTTGACCACTTTTGAAATTTACCTCCTGATGAGGAAGATTATGGGGAAATTAAAAAGTCAGTTTTTTTCTTACAAGTTGTATTCATGAGTTGTTCCTTATTTGTAAGCAAGTGGTTTTAGGTCACCTTGAGCTGAGATTTTTATTCAAAATATTTGTCTGTAATTTTTTTTTTCTAATTGTCTTTCCTATCTTGGAATGCATTCTAAAATGATTTTGCAGAGTTTATTCAAAGTTATTGTTTTTTTAAATGCAAAATAATACTCAAGTAAACGTTATCTATTTTATATCCAAACAGAAACCTAAATGACAATAAATATACATTTACAATATTTTAAAGACCTATGGAAATGTAAAACACAACAATTACAAAGAAAATGTTCCGCATGAAATTATTTCCATCGCAGAAGATTTCAGTGATGAAAGATGTCTTTAAGAGGTAGAAGTGGAAGATTATGATAAAATTATGAATTGAAGGTTTTAGTTTTCATGTTGTAACATGTATTGCGTAACACATTTGTAAGAGTTGAAATTAAATTATTTTTTAACCAGACTTTGCTAAGTGAAAGACGTATAATTAAAATACAGACTATTCTTATAATCAATACACAGATGATACGTTTAAAACAAATAAGGGATCCAGTATACGTCACTACACAGGCAATGTCTTCTACTACAGATCAAACGACATCTAAAAAACGTAAATCAGCAGAAAAGTACTTAGAAGCGTCAGTTTCACCAGTTTTAAGACGAAAGTTTGACTTTAAGCAACTTTAAAAATATTACGCATGTATAATTTCTTTGAGTTTATATACATAACTGACCTATCTTTATAGATGTTACTGCTCTATGGTAATTGTCGGATTGACAACTGATTTTTGTAAACAAGAATGTCAAAAATATAAGCACAGAATTCGTTCGTACAGTATTGGGTATTTTTATTTTCAACCTTACCGAGGTACGGACATTTTACATGGTCCTTCTAGAGTCGGATAGACAGCGATTCTATCCATAGTAAAGGATTGTTGTTAAGCAACAATCGTAATCGCTCGCCGTTTCTTGCTGTAAAGCACCTAGAAACTGGTAGTGGATCGCTATCAAAGGTGCTCATCGTAAACGAGTGAATCGTTACGAGTGGTAGCTGGCATTAAGGGTGCCGCGCTGCATCCAGACAACCGAGGAGCAAGAAGTGGACGAGAGGGAAGCCGATTACTGAGCCATTGGGACGTCACCACCTACCAGTGACGCCATACCCGGAAATTGCAGTGAAATTGTAGTTTGCAAAAGAAATTGTGAGTACATTTTGTGTCATCTTCAACTCAGTGAATTCTGCGCATGCAGACTCAGAATAGTTTTACTAAAAGTGTTCATACGGGGAATCCATGCCGGTTTTCAGCTAGATCAAGTTAAGTTTTCAAATTTTTAGAAATTTGTATGACTTGTAATTTTTTCTGAGTTGTGTTTGACATCAGATTGGAAGTTGGTTTATAGGTTAATTTCAAAAAGGTTGTAACTAATTAGTTTAATTTGTTTAACGTAAAATGGCATCTTTAATTAAAAGTCAAATTGGTTCAAAAGCCACTATTGAAAAAAGCTACGAAAACTTCAAAAAGTCCCCGAAAGACCGTCTCGCCCGGGAATCATATATTCAAACCAGGTTAGACACTTTGGAGGAACAGTGGAACTGTGGCAACACGTTTTGGCTTTGTAGCAATTATAGCCGAGGATGCCATGGCAGTATAACATTAATTGAAAAAAACAAAGTGGAAAAAAGTAACTTACATTTTGAGTGTTCACCAAACAATGAACAAAATAAAATTTTGAAAGAACTCGATAAACTAAAAGACGCAACAGGATCTAATTTTGACTCCATTCAAAAACAGTACGATGAAATGGTGTATAAATTGGAATGTGATGGAATGCATTTGATGGCCGAAATTCCTCCATATGAAAATAAGAAAACTGGACTTTTTAATAATCGGAACAGAGTCCTAGGTGTAACTAAAATGCGATTTCCAACTTCATGTGCAGTTATAGTGCCAGAAAAGTTTAAAGAAAAATTTCTTCTAGCGGACTACATCAGTGAAGAAGGTGATAAACGTATTCTCATATTCTGTAATAAAAATATAAGGCACTTTGTAAAAAATTTCAAACATGTATTGTGCGATGGGACAATCAAGTCCTGTCCAAAAGTTTTTAAACAATTATACTCAATACATGGTTATAATGAACAACATAAATCTATAACTCCATTAATATATTGCTTACTCCCAGATAAGAAACAGGAAACTTATGAAATCCTTTTTCGACTTATTGAATCGATTTTTCAAGATTGGAGGCCGTCTAAAGTTACAATGGACTTCGAAAAGGCTGCTATGAAAGCAGTACGAAAGTTTATGGAGGAATCGAAGTCAAAGGTTGTTATTTCCATTACAACAGATGCTTAATCAGAAAGAGTAAAAATTTTAAGATATCAACCCCAGTCAAGAAACGTCATGTATCACGGTGTGCCGGAATCGCACGATTGCCACGACATTTCATAGAAAGTGGTACTTAGTATATGATGCTAAAGACGCCCTCTGGTGAGGATATAAATAAATTCAATATCTACTTAAAAAAGAGTGGCTAAACAATACAGTCATTGAGAAAACTTGTTGCTGTAGTACGGAACAGGTCAGAACAACGAACAACTTGGAAGGTTGGCATGGCCGTATCAACAGGTACATTGGCAAGAAAAATGTTACAGTAGCCATTTTACTAGAAATTTTGATTAAGGAGACTAAAGTTACTAATATTTTTTAAAATAACTGCAAAAAAAGTAAACGCTATCAAGAAATAGATGCTGAAATTGATAATGCAATAAAAGATTTGGAAAATGGACTGATAACTGTGGGGCACTGTATTGAAATCATTTCACCATACGCATTTTTATTTTAATTTCAACACTAAGGAAGTTGTTTTCATTTAATCTTAAGAAGTTGTTTTTATGTTTGTTAATTAATTGATTTTATGTTATAAATGTTATTACTAAAACCATATATTTGAAATAAACCACACATAAATGGTATAATTACGGTTTTACAAAAACAATGAATTAAATACAATACTCAATTCCAATAAATATCTTCTGTAATGCGGTTATTAGTTTCGTAGGTGGCTGAAATAACATAAACATAGTACTTTTAGGAAACCAGTTACGTAGAAGGATAAAAAATCCTTTTAGGAAACTGGTTTCCAAACTCCGGTTTCCTAAACGGCCGAAGGGCAAAAAAGAGGGGGGTTTCCGCATCCCCTCCTTAAGGGAGGGGGGTCTATGCCCCCCCACTCCCTCCCCTCTCAACTACAGCCCTGATCTCTTTACCAGCTAATGTAAATTCCTTCCAATTAATGAAAAACCTAATTAGGAAAACATATCGGAAAAGAAAAAGAAGCATGGACACAATTTAATCTTACATCATGGTAATATACAGGACCATAAACTGAGCTGTCTTACTTGACTACATCCGATCAATCTACGCTCAAGATTAAGTCAAAAACACACCAAGTCCGGTGACCCTTCTCTTTTCAAAAATTGCAGTGGACCTACAGCATAATTACATATCTGCAGGAGGTTTTTCTGCTGAAGTCATTTAGATATCGATGTTATACGTTTCTACACTCCTCAAGGGATTCTATTTTGAGTACTGTACATGAGTTGTTTATGAGCGTTCTAATTGACTGCACCAAATAATATATATGCACCATATATTTAATCATACGCATGAGCATCATCAAGTCAGTGTCAGAGGATTGTACAACATAGGATCGAACTACAGACTGTCGAATAACGCTGAGTCGAAATCATGTTTGTCCGAATAACGGTGGTCCGAAAGCGCGCTAGATCGAAAGTCGTTGTATCGACTGTCCTCTGTTGTATCGACTGGGATCTAATAACGGTCTCCCGAAAGAACATTATGTCGAAGCACGCTGGATCGAATTAGTTTCATTTGGTCAATAAGTTTCGTTCGGTGAAAATTTTCAATTTGAATTTGAATTCGCTTACCATAATGAAGTATTTTGTTATAAAAAACCGGTCAATTACGAAAAGGACTCGTGTCCTGAGGGTTTCTTATACACCCTTTAAATAATAAACTAAGTATAACAACCATGTTAACATTTTTCTGACGTGAATAAATAAAACATCTACTTTACTCCGAAAAAGGATCCGCCAGGACATCGACACCCAGACATCCTCACCGTCCTACTCCCACTAAAAATGTATATTTTAAGAAGGGGGACGCCATGAAAACCGGTCAACTACCAGCAACAGGCAAAAGGATTCCTGTCAGACAGCTGTGAAAAGGAAAAACTCGGAAAAAATATGAAAGGAAAAACATATGTCAAGTTATACATGCGAAATAAATAGCATAAGGTTTTGGACGCTCGGTTTACGAGCTATCAGACAATTTCAACTAATGCTGGTACATAATTAAGTAAAAAAAGTCATGCCCAATTTCAATATTCTTTATATTACTAAGGCCATCTCGAAAACCACACAACGGATTTGGATGCGGTTTTCTTTATTAGTAGTAACATCGTAGTGACCCTGCACCTTTTATTATTCTGACGGATTTCGAAACCGCAGCAATAAAAGCAACAAAACGTGCATTTCCTGAAGTGCAACAAAAATGTAGTTTTTTCCATTTGTGCCAGAACATATTGCAGCACATTAAATCCGCCGGGCTGGAAAATAAATATGGCGAGGATAGTGAGTTTTGCCACAAGATGCGACAAATTTCAGCACTAGCGTACTTGCCAGCTCATGAAATCCCGAGGCATTTCGTCAACTCCGCGAAATAGTACCTGCAGAAGCAGAAGAAGTGTTGGAATAGTTCTCACGATTTTATGTTAACGGCACTAACAAAAAAATAAGAAGTGCTTCTGATAGCAAATTAACAATTGGCTTGAAAAGAATCCCACCCAAGTTTCCACCAGAAATATGGTCAATTAGCGATTGCCATGAGTCTAGTACTGCAGTGTCGAAAATAATTTATAATTTTAATCAGCATAGAAATAAATTAGTTTTTTTATGACTAAGTAATCATATTTTTGAACCCCATAATTCTAAATGAAAACTAAAACCGGACTTAATTCACAATTCGTTACATTTTTCCAGGCCCTAGGGCTTCAAACAAGAAACAATCACTCGAAAGCCTTTTACTGTACCCCGGACAAAAACTTCCTTCAAACAAAGAAGCCAATGAAACAACCAAGACTCATTTCTACCACCCGTGTAGTATACTGAAGCCAACCTTGTGGTACAAGAAAAGCGGATGTCCATCATTTATATTAGTTTTTTCCGCAAGGTCAAATCTGCATGTAGCTCAGCAAAAGCTTTCCCAAATATGGTTCATTACTTAATTGCTTTTATTCTCTATTCCGGCAAAAGTTTGTGACCTTAAGGGCCACGTCGCTGTATTAAAACATCTCCACAAAAAACACCAAAACATTTGAAATAACCCAATTAACGAATCTTGAGAAACGGCACCCACCAGATTGTACTTGCCAACCACGCTCATAAAAACTATTTAACTCTCTACCTACTAAACTACGACTACACACTTAACTAGAACCCCTTTCAAATTTCATTAGAACTGACTCTTAATTACCCCAGTACTTCTATAGGAATGTTGATACAGATTTTAAGGTAAAGCCTAAAGAATGATCATCTGATAAATAACCGTACTTTGTGTCCAGTAGATACACCTGTTCTTTCAAAGCAATCCTGTAATGAACCAACCTAACAAAACTATCAATTCAAGATGTTATTATTTTTTATCATATTTGACTTTATATGGTAATTTTATTTTAAAGCAAAATCAGAAAATCATAACACTAAAAATATTTGGAGTTTTCGAGCGTGCTTTCGTCCCGACCAGTCGTGTACACGTGGACCTAAGCCCATCTCAGATCCCGGGACCGTGCGCATTGTTCAAGCGAGGGTGAACAATAGTTTTTTGTTTTGACCAGATTGCTTCGAAGCGGAAAACTGGGAAAGTGTTACTTTTTTAAATGTAAAAAGCGAATTATAGTGCCGTGTTAAGTTAAGCTGATTGAGTGCGGGTTGATTGTTGATCAGTGCGTGTTACATCTGAGGCGCCAGCCGCAGAAAGAGTGATCATTGGAGAGCAGAAAAAATTTGGTGATATATTTTCAAGTTGTTTTGCTAGATATATAACACATAACCTAAGTCTACACTGCATCTAACATAGAACCTAGGTATTTTTTTAATTGCTTGCCTCTACAAATCTTCTGTCCGAAACTGATTTGCATTCGAACTACAATCCCTGACAAAGATCCGGCTGAACTATAACCCCGAGCGGCACCAACAAGTATACGGTGGTCGGTAGAGTATTTTGCCCTCTTTGTGAACCCAGGTCAATATCAAGCGATTGGTTCTACATCTATATCTACAGCTATACTATGCATATTAAACTTGTTCGAGGTAAATTTAGACAGCAATAAAAATTTTCGCATCGAAAACGTACGCTTAAAATTACCAGTGTCGGGTGAGATTATATCTCACCGGAAATAACTAATCACCTAGGTACTTCGGTACAGACTCCAGAATACAAAACAAAGATGCGCGTACGCATGGGTTTGAATGGGATCTAATCTGAGTAGTTCTTCAGATGCCCACTTGGCCAGCGGCACTGTGCGTGTAGACCTGTCAAATATTCTTTAAGGTTAAGATTGTATTGATATCTACCAGATTTAGAGTATTTTACTTCAATAATTATTATATAATTATGACTTCTTGTTGTGTGGTACCATTGTGTTCTTCTAGAACTTCTGGTCATCGGTTTCCAAAAGATACAAACCTGAAAAAGAAGTGGATTGTGGCTATTCGAAGAGACAATTATAAGCCTACACAGTTTTCACGCATATGCAAAAAACATTTCTTGTCATCAGCTTATATTAAGCCTATGGGCTCTCTGAGTGAAAAACGTAAGAAGATAATGTGATGTTGATTATTTTTTAATTTCACCTAGCTATAGGTAGCTGGAATTATTTAATTTAGGTTAGTTTATTTTTTCAGCTAAGGTTATGTTAAGAAGAGATGCTGTACCTAGCCAGTTTTTATGGACGAAACCTACTCCTGAATCTGCAATTCAAAGGCTGGAGAGAGCCAGAAAACGATCTATAGCAACAGCTACTAAATGCAGCCCTATTGAAACAAAGGATAATGATCAAGAAATGTTATTAACCGAAGTATGTTCAGGAGGCGCAGGCTCTACTGTTGAAATAGAAGTAAATGAGTTTACCATAGAATGTCTCAACAAAGATGTTGAAGTTCAATGTGAAATCATTACTGAAATGTGTAGACATAATGAAATCATAAAAACTGAAATAAGGACTGCAATGCGTATAGAGACATATAAAAAAGAATCGAAAAATTTTGAACTAAACTTTTATACAGGATTTGATAACTATAACCACTTTTGTCTGGTATTTTTATTGTTGGGACCTGCTTAAATTATTATCATTCATTTACTGCACAAAAACCAAGTGATCGCTTATTAACACCAGAAAATGAGTTTTTCTTGACTATCATCAAACTGAGGAGAAGCATGATAAATAAAGAACTAGCTTACAGATTTGAAATCAGTGAGTCATCAGTATCTCGTATATTTATCACATGGATAAATTTTTTATATTGTCAATTTAAGAACTAAAAATATGGATTCCTCACAAAATTGCCACGGAAAACATGAGACATAAAAGCCAAAAATGCACAAGCACAATAATTATTGACTGCACTGAGTTCAAAATACAAAACGCCCAAATTATAATATATATAATCGGGTCTACCGCGATCAATTTTTACCATTTTATAATGTGTACAAAACGCGAGAGTTTAAAGTTATATAAAACTCCCAAAATCAAGTTTCTCAACAACTTACTCACTCTACATATAAATCAACAAATACCTTAAAGGTATTAATTGGAATCTCGAACATTGGTACTGTCACATTTATTTCGGATGCTTATGGAGGCTCCATAAGTGATAGGGCTTTATTTGAAAAGTGTGGTTTGGTTGATTTATTTGAACAGAAGGACATAGTTTTAGCAGATAGGGGCTTCCAGATTCAAGATCTCTTGATTCATAAAGATGGCACTGTAAACATTCCAGAATTTCTAAAACGGAACTCAGGACAGTTAGAGCCTTCTCAGCTGGAGCGTTCCAAAAAGACATCCTCACAGCGAATCCATGTAGAACGAATGATTGGGATTGGCAAGACATACAGAATCCTCAGCCTGCCATTTAGTTCAAATTTGGTACCTTTAGCCACCAGAATCATATTTGTATGTGTTTGATAAAAACGCTCGTTGCTACCAGAAATTGTAGCATATAAAAAGTGGTAATACTGACTAGTGACGGGCATCGGCGTCACTGGTGCGAGGATTCCATAACCACGCTCAGACACCACTAATTGTATGCTAAAGGGTGATACTTGCAGCTGGAACAGGGGCCCATAAGCTGTCCCAGATTTATAGTATACAAGTATCTTATATTCTACAATATTTAATATAAAACGTCCTACCAGACAGTTGTATGATGACGTCATCTGCTGGTCCACGCATGAAGACCCTCTGCACGTGGACTCCAAGACGTTCCGGTGATGTGACACGTAGATCACCTTCCACGATGAATCTAAACACAACCCTCCTAACCCGGGATGCATCCAACCCAGAAATAGTAATTAACAAGTCCACTTGTCGGAAGCCGCGTGGACACAGGTTATGTCACACACACACAGGAAATTCACTAAAAAGTGGCCTTCACGCCAAAATATTGTCAGCCCTTGACACCCTGATGTTCTTACGATGTCCGCACCGATTTCCCTTGGGTTAAATTGTTAATCTCACATTTTATAAATCGTCCGCGATCTGTCCCAAAAAATGTCCACGTCCCTCGTTTTTGACAGCTCCAAGTCCACCAATACCTAGGAGCGGCACCGACAAAACCTCCAGGTTCAAAACTAATCAGTGCGCCACTTGACTTTCCAAGTCGAAGAGGGCCCTTACCCTAACTCAATCCCCCCTGGGGCCCTAGACGCGAGCTATCGCGGAAGGCAACAGAACCGTCCGCGGTTCCGTACTCATAGCTTGAACAAGCTAGTTACAGGCTACCCCACCTGTGGAGCGCAGGACCAGTCCACTGGCAATAATACGGCTGGTGTGTGCACATCCCCACCATGGGGGGAGCGTAGCCTCCAACTCTCCCTGAGTACGGCGGGTGGTACTCTAACCGCGGGTACTCACGGTACGGCGGTGAGTAACCCCGTGACTCCGTCTTAACACGGTGCTCCATGCCAGCTGGCACCAAAACCGGCGCGGGGAGGGGGGGCCTAGCCCTTGCCAACTCCAATTGGCCCCCGCCCGTAGGGGCCCAATTCACTACATGGCCATATGTGTGATAGCCCGTAGGCAAGCCCCCTACGGGTCCACGCGCAAATACATAACTCACCTCCCGGTGAGGGGGCGCGCCTCGCGCCGCAGTCCTCCGTTCCGACGGAGGGGGGCTCTGCCCGACAGCATGCCTTCCCTGGACCGAGGGGGGGGAAGTTCTCCCTGACGCACCCCCGTTGTCCAAGGGGGGGGGGAATTCTCCCTGAAGCACCCCCGCCCGTAGGGCTCCGTCGCTGCGGGACCGGTGAAGCCGCTTCAGATCTGTTGGCACACAACAATAAATGGTGAGGCCCCTCACAAACACTGCAACGTCGTGGCTCGGGACAATTACGTTCAAAATGATTGCCCAAGCAACCGAAACACAGGCCCTTACGCTTCACTACGCGTCGCCGCTCGGTGACGTGCAGGTTTCGCCACTGCTGACATCTCAGCAGGTCATGCCCCGTATGGCCACACTGCAAACAGGTCGATGACCTCTTGATCACGGCTACCGCCGCTAAACGTGTCATATCGCATCCCCGCGACTGCTGCGGTTGTCTGGGCTCCCCACATTCCGATGAGCCAGCAGACGAAAATGATTGCGCACCAGATGGCGCCAAGTCCGGTTGTGATGTTTCTGCTACCCTAGCATCATATTCAAGAAACTTCATTAAGTCCGTAAATTTAGGCACAGTGCTGCCATCTTTTCCTGCGGACACCCGCTCAAAACGTGACCTCACATCATTAGGCAACCTACCTAAAATAATGTGAACGAGTAAAAACGACCACTCGTCCACCGGTAAACCTCATGTTCTAAGGGCATTACACGCCACAGTGACCGGGGTCAGCAACTGCAACCTTAGTTGGGCCCGGTCAGTTACCCTAGGTAACGTCAACAATTGAGACGCATGCGCATCAGCCAGTAAGCGCATGTTCTGATACCTATCATTTAATAAGCCCCACGCTATATCATAATGATCATCCTCTACCCTGAGGTGCTGGATGAGCGACCTTGCTTCGCCCTCCAATGTTGACATCAAATATGCCATCTTTTGCCCCTTTGATAAATCTACCCTAGAATTTACTAATGAATTAAACATATTTTTAAAAGAAACCCATTCTTGAATTTTCCCATTAAATTTATTTAGTTCTAAACTAACCAAACTACCAGACACGCCATCTACCGGTTGAGGCGTGACAACTACAGGACCTCCTGAATTTTGCCTCTTTACATCAGCAATAATATTCGACGTTATAACCAGCGTCTTACCAGTGGCGCCATCAATTGGTCTAGGTGTGCTAACAACCGGGCTGCCCGATTGTCGCTTTTTGATCATGGAGGCCAACTCAGTTACATCATCATAAATTTCCATTATCTTAGCCAAATCCGTAACATACCTATCCATAGGCTCATCCATTTCCTCCAGTGCTGCCACAGCCGCCTCTGCGTCAGCCAGCCGCTGACTCATCCGCTCGGCTCTCTCCAGGATTGCAGTGTCACGATCCGATCGAGATAGCAATCCTTGGACGGTTGCAAACCAGTGGAGCTCCTTCGCAAACGCAGCCTTGTGAGACTTGGACATCATGCCGCAATGAACCGGGAAATGTATAAATAAAAACTATTTAGCAAACACCCTGACACGGCACAAAATACAGAAGCACTGCTCAATAGATACCCTACCTATAAATAGAATTTAATTAGCAAAATGAATTCCCAATTACCAATGTATGTACTGTCCGTCAATACTAAACAAACAAATAGGTTCCTACCTAATTCCAGAATTTAATTATCAAATGTAATTCCCAATTACAACAATGTAGGTACTGTATCAGTAATACAAAACAAACAAATAGGTTACCTACCTATTACAACATTACCAAATTTAAATTATATTTGGTGTATACAATACACACAAACCCGAATGCACATTCCACTATGCACTTGTATACATCCTTGTAAGTACATAAATTCAAGCCAAGATAACCGTATATTAGCTAACAAGTTGATTTCCAATCTATAATATAAACCGTTATATGATATAATGTTATTGCAATACAAGAACACTTGATATGTACCAAATTAACAATTTATACTGATATTACTGAACCACATCAATGTGGTACCCTCCGGTAATCAATTATCTACTCAAAGCACTAAACATATCCAATGTAATTGCTACATCAAAACATGTACATTACAACCATGTAAAGCCTAGCTATGTTAACAGTTCAATGACACTGGGGCCGCCCAGTTCCGCTATTTATATGTATATAAACCAAAGTTGGGATTAACCACGGTCTAGCTACCAAAGATTGTTTGATAAAAACGCTCGTTGCTACCAGAAATTGTAGCATATAAAAAGTGGTAATACTGACTAGTGACGGGCATCGGCGTCACTGGTGCGAGGATTCCATAACCACGCTCTGCTACCAAAGATTGTTTGATAAAAACGCTCTTTGCTACCAGAAATTGTAGCATATAAAAAGTGGTAATACTGACTAGTGACGGGCATCGGCGTCACTGGTGCGAGGATTCCATAACCACGCTCAGACACCACTAATTGTATGCTAAAGGGTGATACTTGCAGCTGGAACAGGGGCCCATAAGCTGTCCCAGATTTATAGTATACAAGTATCTTATATTCTACAATATTTAATATAAAATGTCCTACCAGACTATTGCATGATGACCTCATCAGGTAGTCCTCGCGAATTCCTTTCACGATGACTCCAAGGCGCTCCGGTGCTGTGACACGCTGCTCACCTCCACGATGAATCTAAACACGACCCACCTACCCCGGGATGCATCCGAACCCAGAAGAAATGATAAAGGACAAGTCCACTTGTCGGAAGCCGCGTGGACACAGGTTATGTCACACACACACAGGAAATTCACTCAAAATGGTCTTCACACCAAAATATCGTCAGCCCTTGACTGAATACTGTTTCTTACGATGTCCGCACCGATTTGCCGTTAATATCCCTTAATATAACACATATTAAAATCGTCCGCGATCTATACCAAGAAAATGTCCACGTCCCTCGTCTTTTGACAGCTCCAAGTCCATAGACAAAATATATAGACCATTGATGGATGCGTTCCGAAATATACATTTTATTCTGAACAGTATGTTTTATGCTTGTGAACCTACGTTCTAATATAATGGAAGGTACAGGAAAATAAATAGTTAATTTTAAAGTATGTTCATTGCAAGATTAAATTTGTTGTAATATTACATGCAAGTGTTTTATTTTCATCAAGTACCCCTTAAACTATACTTACATAGTATAAAAACATATTATGTACTGATCGAGTGACTAAATTTATAAAATAAAACGAATTGAATTGTGTCATGAAACCTATAGGTTTATTATTATTTTATATGTATAGTTAACCGTAGATTTTTTTTAACAAAGCTGGTACCATGCAGTCCTCATAGAAATGCTGTATCTTGGGAAGAATAACAGTATTAATGAGGTCATCACTTCTCTCTACAGAAATACACAAATAATTGCGTTTGGTCCAGATAATGAAGTCACAAAATTGGCGGCCGGTAACATACATTTGTGTTTGCACTTGGTAGTAATAGTTGGAACTTTTTTTTAAAGCAAACTTGTTGTTGGTTAACTCTATATAATCCAAATTACTTGCATTGATCATTTCATTCCTAATTGAATAAGGACACTTTGCTTCTAAAACTGTCAGACTGCTAACAAGGCCATCAGGTGAGGCAGCCAAATAGGGATGCTCCTGAGAAATAAATAATCCACAAGGCATCACAATGTTTGTGGTAGCTTCTTTATATGCTGCTATTGAATTCTTCTCATTCATATTTCCCCAAGAAGTCTGCACAGACTTGAAATGTCTAGGGTTAATTATTGAATCCACAAACTGCTCTTTATTTCTCCTATCAGTCATATGAACTATGGTTCCGACAATAGATGCGGTTACTCGCAGAGCTCTTTCTCTTCTCGAAACCAATATTTGCATTTATTCTGTTTTCTTGTTTGCTCTTCAATGTCAACAATATATTTTTCGGTAACCTGAAATCAATAAAACAAATTAACTACAGAAAATGGAATAAACGATAACTTTCAAATGTACCTATAGATAAACCTAGCTCGGTACTAACTTCTTTACTAACAAATAGCCAAAACTATCACATAACAATATTTAAAGTTAATGCCTATTTACTTCACAACTTTTGAGAAAGAACAGGTAACGATAGGTATTCAAAAAGAGTATTCTGCACAGGAACTTACTTGAATTCGATTGTAAATTAATTGATATTCAGGTGATCTTTGTAAGTAATCATGGTCATTAATAATTCCTGTGACATTTGCTCCATGAAACGTTCCACTAATCGCCAGATTTCTCTTTCTCGAGCTGTTGAAATTAATGACAGCGTTTCTTACATTGTCATGAAAAGATGGCAAGTTTGGACTTCTTTTGTATATTATATTCGGAAACGGCAAAACTTAAATCCTCAGATTTTTTTGGAGAGATGTCTATTTTACTTTTCTTTGGCATGTGCCACACTCGTCTATTAGATGTACATGTGGTTCTTATGCACCACTTGTTATGTTCTCTAAAATGCAGTATAGCATAGGCAACTGTTGCAATATGTTTGCAGGCAGCTTTTGTGCCCTTACCAGCAACACATTCACAATTTGCTTCTAGGATTTCGCCCTCTTGGTCAATGATTATTTTTATAAAATAGGTAAATTTTTTTGTCATTTCACTATTTACTTGCCCTCGATAATAGTGATGACTATTGCACTGTGCATGTACCAAAGCGGATAAAAAAAAATCTTGCATCATTCCATAGCCCTTCCTATGAATGGCTGCAAATGTGGACATGCCTTCCAGAGTGTTATAAACCTTCAGAAAGTATTCATTTATGTGGACAATGTCGATTTGTGGGATAACAGACTTATTATCCACACTCTCAAAGGCAATGTCGGATGGCCATGGCTTGGACACATTTATTTCCTCCACTTCTTCCTCTACATCCACAAAATTATTATTTCCGTCGTAGGCTATGAGTCTGAAAATATAACAAAATAGTAAAAATCACAGAACTGCAAAACTTAGAGGTTAAGTTTCAGACACAATTTTAGGTAGATTACCTTTCAATTAGAGCTTCCTTCTTGCCAGTTATTTTTGCTTTTCTCTTTTTGAGCTCTAATTTTAACTCTACAGCAGTCCAGGCACCATATTTCTCAGACATTTTTACAATATCGCCACGAATAAACAGATATCACCTCGAAAACAAACAAATCAACACTTAGACAGGTATCCACACACACTAGCGCCACCAGTGGGAGAATTGGCAAACATACAGCCCATTCTGAGAAGGTCTGGCTAGGCGTAATAAATCGTGGTACAGTGGAGACCGGATCGGGTTGGACGCATTGGACTTTGTACCTGTCTTATATTATTCTTTGTAGGGACGACCCAAACACGTGTGAAGTCAAAAGTCTCCAGAAATCTTGTCCTTTACATTATCTTAACTTCGGTCAAAAGAATAAATCTTTATTCTAATATTTATTTTTGTTAAAATTTCCTTTTTAAACCAGCAAGGCTAAAGTTACACAGATGGCAAATAAAGTAACCGTCATATCCATGGTAGGAGATGGGAACTGTCTTTACCGCGCAATTGTTCATCAAATTAATTCCCTTATGGGCCTTACTTTTGATTACCGGGCGGTTCCACATGATTTAGCTTTCGTTTCTGAAAACCGCCACAACAGCAGAATATATTTAGCTTTACTGAATAACACGTTTGTATGTCCGAACCCCACAAACTTGACCCCAGAATGGCTGGTCTCCAACTATATTGATCTACATGCAATAATAGCAGCGGTTGAGTACTACCTGGTCAACGTAGACAACAAAATCGCACCAACGGACCACCTATTGTTTACAAAAGAACGGGTGATCCAGTTTCCGTTTTTTTTTTTAACGACAGAAACCACTACGACAGCGTCTCGATCAACAGTAACTCCACGGAAACATTAATAACAAAACAAAAACAAAAGTATAGCCTTGGCCAATTGAACACTACACGCTTAAAGTAAAAACTTTTAGAATTAAAACAAACAACTAGTAGGTACTTCCAAAGACTCCGAATTGTAAATTACACCATCACGTGAGCACCGGAGCCGACCCCAAAGACAGCAGCTGCAGCCTGAGAGCCCTCTGATACAAATCATGACGTGTACTTCTGACACTCCACGCAGCCTACAACTATGCAGAATCAAGAAGGAAAGCTGGACGACCAATATACACCTAGCTTAATTCTATGTTCCAAGATGCAAAAAACAGAGGATTTTGGAAAAACATTTCTGGAGACAGGCTCCTCGTAAAGAAGACAGCAGAAGAAATCTACAATTTACCCAAAACAGATACAGAATCGGAACCCGAATGACAAAACAGATCCACACTTCAAAGCGCACCCAGTACACCCATATTTATAACACACAAACTATCGTATCTATTTAATCCTTAAATGCTCACTTTACGATGCCTGAATTCGGGTGGGCCTACAATCTCCCTTCACTCCTCATCCTGCAGCTGCCACTCTACAGTCTCCTCCTTTATACTACGTGGCTCACCGGTGTCTCGGGTCTTCGCACCCTTGCAGCAGAACTGCTGGCTGGACTCATCCAGACTGTCTGGACCTGTCCAGACTGTCCAGACTGACTGTCATCCAGACATCTGACTCATCACCAGAACAGAACAGAACAGACACTAAAAATATTTGTAAAATCCTTGTAAAGAGAGCTTTTTTAGGGTTCCGTAGTCAACAACAAGGAACCATTATAGTTTCGCCATGTCCGTCTGTCTGCCTGTCCATCTGTCTGTCTGTCTGCCTATCCGCGGCTTAGCTTAGAGACTATTAGTACTAGAAAGCAGTAATTTGGCAAACACCAACCAAGCTTTATAGCTAATTACGAATAAAAAAATAAGCTAGATAGGATCCCATTATGACACTGATTGCCTCTTTTGAGTCTTGCCGACTACTATTGTGTAAACCTGTATAAACCCCCCACCACCACCTATGTCTCAAGGGTATTTGCTATCGTTACGTATGTAGTTGATTGTAGATACCACTTACGACGACGCCTCGGGCAGTGCTGCCAATCGCGGGGAAAATCCCCGATTTGCGGGGAATTGAGGATTAGCGTGGGGAGAGCGCGGGGAATGACAAAAATCGGGGAATTTCGGGGAATCCAGACCAATGTTTTTGGTGGGCTAAAACTATTTTATGTCGAGTTAATACTTTCAACCAAAAAATCAAGTAGTACTTTGCACAATACAGCTCAACACTACTAACATAATTTTGAATGGCTACACCACTCAAATGCCTGTTAAAAACTGTCATTCTTCAATACAAACTGTCATTCGATTTAAACACGATTTTGTTTTTCTGAACGCATCCATTTCTATATCGTAATTCATTGTTTATGGTTGTCAATTTTTAAAATTGGTGCTTTCGATTCAAATTGTCCATAAAATTATGGAAAAGTGGCTAAAAAGTGCAGCAGTTAAAAAAACAGGTAAGTTGCATGTTCAGCATTAAAATATGTTAGGTACCCCTTCAACTGTTTGGCGCGCCAAGCAAAAATTCGAACCTAATCGAAATACGATTAATACGAAAACATGGCAAAAATAATATACTAGTATGTAAGAGTTAATTTTGTTAGAAGGTAAAAGTTTCAGTACCTAGCATATAATATAGTTTTATTTTTTATAAAACAGTGTTTTTATTGCAAAAATATAATTTCGGGGAATTTGTGGGGAATAGATCAAAAAGAAGCGGGGAATTTCGGGGAATTGACAGCGGGGAATCGAGAAATTTTTATTGGCAGAGTGCGACCTGCGAACACCGCGACCGATTAGACTGTTTCGGCGACCGGCTTGCCGAAACAGCCGAATTGTGAGACGCAGATACCGCCCCCCGCTACCCCGAGCGCCCCCCCGTCTCCATCGAGCTTGCTTGTGCCTGCAAAGGATCTCCGTGTTCCGTCGACTACCTCTGTAGTCAGGCGACGCCACTGGGACCTAAGTGTGTGCGAAGCGCTCTGGAACGTGCCCGCCTCGGACTGTGTGTGTGTTTGTGTGTGTGCGAAAAAGGACTGTGCGTACGGACTGTGCTGGACTGTCAGTGAGCCACCGCGGCTGTAGGGACTGTGTGTGCTAGTTTAGTGTACTACGAATCCGTAGATTGCGGTGATCAAGGATTGACCAGTGTCAGTGTATGGCCTGTTCTTTTGGACACTGGAGTGCTGTGTGTGCTCTACTGAGCCAGTGATACATCTCGTGCCTAGAGATATAACAGTGTCAGTGCATGGCCTTTTCGTAATCGGACACTGAGGTGTTGTGTATTGAACTCTGTCGAGTCAGTGCGTGGATCTCGTGCCCAGAGATCGACCAGTGTCAGTGCATGGCCTGTTTATATCAGACACTGTAGTGTAGTGCTGTGTGAGCGAGACGGAGCGAACTCCGAACAGTGACAAACGCCGGTTACTTAACGAGTTGTGCCCACCCTATAGTACTTTGAATGGTGCAAAGTAACACAGGAGTGGGCCCGTTCAGATGACGTCATATCTCATGATCAACTCCAAGTGACGTCATGGAAGGGAACTCACTACCTCCCCCCCCCCTCTCCCCCAACGGGACGGCCGTAAGGGGACGAAGCCGCTAATAGTCGCCTCGCGTGACTTATTTAGCAATACAATAACAGTTGTACCGACCCACGCAATCAGCAAGGATGCTAGCTCCGTCGACTTAGATGTCGAGTAACAGCCGGCTGAGACGCAGGGCCCTCGCCCCTCTAAAAGGGGGCCACCCTCACCTGATTTTATCGACGCTAACGAAAAGAGTCGCCTCATCACTGGCCGGTCCTCGTCGGAATCAGACCTGACGAACCGCCAGGTATACACCACCCCGCCCTCCTCATTCTCTGCGGTACTGCGGCATGGATCACCTCCTATGTCTCCACTATCACCACGCCATGACGCTCCTTCAAGGCAAGCAGACTACCCGAGCAGCGTAGAATCGATTGCCTCCTCCGTCGAGATGCAGACACCACCGAGCCTCTCACCCAGCTCGAGAAGCCCTCTCTTCTCGCAAACGAGTACTCGGGACTTGTCTGCAAACTCCGCGACGAGACAATCACCTGGGACTACGCAACGCTCGTCGATAACCACCCCCCTCCCCAGCTTGACCTCACCCCCGCTATGGCCCGGAGCTGCGGCGCTCGCGGCCACGCGACACGTCGCCGGTGTAAACACCCCCCCCGGCGTGACCTCACCCCTGGCCTGGCCTGGCGCTGCGACAGCGCCGCGAGCCTCGTACAAGCGGGCGTGCGCCAAGGCTCGCAAAACTTGCCTACGCCTGCTGCTACCACGGCGCGGCGCCTACAAGTACAAGAACGCTACCACCGCTCGTGGTAACCTGCTTACCGAACTGGGGGGCCCACTTCAAGGAGATACACTAGCTCCTAGGGCACGCCCCCTCCGCACGCCCCTTCGGTAACGGTTTCAGGTTTCTACCAAAATCTGAAACCGAATTCCGTTCCGTGCAAAGGTATCTAACCGAGGCAAGGAGCCGGGACCCACAAGTGTCCTGGTACTGCTTCAGCCCGAGCACCGACATCCCGACAAAGACATCACCGACATCACGCCTCGGGATGAACCATCGCGCCGTCGGCTCATATTAAACACATCAGCTTCTTCTGCATCTTCATCGATGTATTCTTTTATTTCATGCACGTGATGATCTGCAGTCTCCTGCTTGATATTTTTTGCATGCATCCTGGATATCTCCCCTAATTTGCTTATTTCCAGAGCTTTCTGTAGGGTTCGATCATTTTCTCTGAGCAATCGTTCTCTTAGACGTCAATCTAATATGCCACATATCAGTCTATCACGTACAAAGTCATCCATCAGATCTTTAAACTCACAATTCGCTGCCATTTTGTTTAACTCAAAAACATATTGTGCTACTGATTTGTATTCCCGCTGTCTACGTGTAAAAAATTTGTGCATTTCAACGTTTTGTGTTCTTCTTTGGCAGGATGAAAGCATCAAATGCTTTTAACAATTGTTCAACAGTTTTGTAGGTCCCGGAAAACTGCTCGTTAACATCCCGACACTTTTCTCCTATAATATGCAGCAAAATTTTTGACTAACCTAGATTAATAACTTAGTCTATTAAATATATAAAAAATTTAATGTTAAATATGATAAATTATGTACAAAATACAATTAAGATTATGTTTATTTTGCGGAATCCATCGCTATGAATACTCTAAATATTATTAGAGTGCAATACAAACTAGAAAAGATCAATCTAGGGTTGTCATTTCTATCACCATGAAAAAATTTCAATGTGATCTTGTGATATTCTGTGGAGTGGCAGATACTGCATCGGCTCATTTGCGGGTAGAACTAGATCATTAAAAAGGCCTTTGGCACTTTCGGCGCATACGCAGAATCCTAGGAATCCTAGGACCATAAACCCAAAGTCTTCAAAACTGAAAATTCTTCCAGTACTAGGAGGTGCTTCTTCAGATTCCATTATTTTCATTTCGTCTATTATGAGAGCTCCGTATACCTTTTTTGACTCCACTCTCTCTTTTATGGCCTCATGGCCTTATGCGCCTCACTTGTAAATGCTGGTTTGCCATCAATAGTACTATTCCATTTTTGTAAAGTTCGGGGCGCGCCGGTAGATAGGTGTTAAATACTTTTCTCACATATCGATAAGCTCTTGCAGAATAAAAATGCAACGTCAGAGCAAATGTTTTCAGTTCTGGTATGAATTGAGTTCCTAAAAATTTTCCAGTGTCAATATTTATTTTCATGTTTTAGTAAATCTTTAGTTTTCCCGCCAATTTTTTCAAGTAAAATCTTGTCTTCATAATTTATTAAAGACTTTTTGGTTAAGTCTTCTAATATTTCTTCCAAGCTTACTACTTTTTTAGTTAGACGTCGATTATGATGTTGCAGTCGTTTAATTTTTCTGTTTTGTTTCTGTAACTTTCGCTTTAATCGTAGTTTTCTTGGTGTGTCTATTATCTCATTAACCCTAGAAAGATAATCTGCGCCTCAGAGGCGCAAGCAAAACACATTTATCGCTGTCTCTTTTTAACGGGCGTGCTCTCGAACCTGCTATGCGAGCATGTACGCGTCGATTAGATAAATTTGACAAATAGAATAGATAAATTCTAGACAATAATCCTTATTGCAATGAAATAAGAGTTGCATTTTTATTTATCGAATCGATGTCGAGTCGATGCCAAGTTCATGCTAGTACCCCTGTCACGACAGGTAATCTCAGTCCGAGCCGAGTACAACAGCGAGGCGGACGCGTGCTTTCGGTAAGTACTTTGGATTCGCTGTTTTAGCTAATAGTTGCGCTCGTGGAGCGCAAGATTATCTTTTTTGTAACTTTCTCCGGAATACATCAAGTTTGATTAGTAGTTATTTTTATTGTTTTATTATTTGTTTTAGGGTCTAAAAATTATGGCACGGTTTAGATCCTTAGATGAAAATGAAATAGTGAATGCGCTCAATGACGAAGGTGATAGTGATACCCAAGACGATGGTGGGGATAACTATAGCGAGGAGGAGGATCACTTGAGTGAGGATGACGTCCAGAGCGACGAGGAAGAAGGGTATCAGGACTCAATTAATACTGAAGCTGTAAATGTAAGTGCATTATTTCCTACTGACACTAATGAGCCCTCACCTTGTGGATCACCTGAGGTTCCTGCGGTACCTGCGTCTGCCGTTTTACCGAGATCTGACAGGCGGATTATTATACCGAGCAAAAGGGTGCTCAAAGGTAAAAACAATCATTGTTGGGCTACATCAATAGGGGAGAGACGAGCTAGGACATCAGCGATAAATATTATCCGTTCTACCCGGGGTCCAACAAGGATGTGTAGGAATATTGTCGATCCAGTACTATGCTTCGACCTCTTTATCACAGAGGAAATTATTGATGAGATCGTTAAGTGGACAAATATCGAAATATCTAACAAACGGCGAGAAAATATGACAAGCGCGACGTTTGCTAACACATGTGTAAGTGAAATCCGAGCGTTGTTGGGTGTGTTAGTACTCACTGCTGTGATGAAAGATAATCATCTTTCTTCTGACGAGCTCTTTGATTCCTCTTACTCTGGGTCAAGATACATAGCGGCTATGAGTCGAGATAGGTTTGATTTCTTGATAAGGTCTCTCAGAATGGATGATAAAACTTTACGCCCAGCTCTTCGTGAAGAAGATCCTTTCATACCTATCAGAAAAGTTTGGGAATTGTTCATAACTCAGTGTAGAATTAACTATACGCCTGGAGAACACCTTACTATTGACGAACAATTACTTGGGTTTCGCGGTCGTTGCCCGTTCCGTATGTACATCCCCAATAAACCAAAAAAATACGGAATTAAAATCCCGATGATATGCGATTATGGCTCAAAGTATATGTTGGATGCTATGCCATACATAGGTAAAGCTACTAAAACGAATGGATTGCCACAAGGAGAATTCTGCGTAAAAGAATTATCTCGCAGTATACACGGCACTAACCGTAACATCACTTGTGATAATTGGTTCACATCAGTTCCCCTCGCAAAGTCTCTAATCTTACACCCATACAATCTAACGCTTGTTGGAACGATAAGGTCAAATAAACGTGAGATACCAGAGGAGATGAAAAACACTCGCTCTCGACCAGTCGGTACGTCTATGTTTGCTTACGACGGCCCTTTGACCCTGGTATCCTATAAACCGAAACCTTCAAAGATGGTCTACCTATTGTCTTCATGTGATGAACCAGGAGTTATAAATGAAACCTCAGGGAAGCCAGAAATAGTGATGTATTACAATCAAACAAAAGGAGGCGTTGACACGTTTGATGAAATGTGCTCTACTACATCCTGCTCACGTAAAACTAATCGATGGCCTATGGCAATGTTTTATGGGATATTAAATATGACTTTTGTTAACTCATATATTATTTACTACCATAATACAATTCATGAAAAAATTGAGCACAGAACTAACGGAACCCTGGATGAACAGCAGATTGCTCATACCGACTCTGAAACGATCTACCCGGACCGCCATAGAAGCTACATTACCAAAATCTAATCTACAAGATGCAGTAGATGAACATCATGAACCGGAGCCAAAAAAACGGCGATATTGTGACCTATGCACATCCAAAAAAAGGCGGATGTCCAAAATGACTTGCGCTAAATGCAAAAAATGCATCTGTGGCGAACACAAAAAAGATGTGTGTGTTGATTGCACTTAGAGTCCCATTCCTGACCCCAAAGATATTTTTTTTTAATTTTTCATTATTATATTATGTAAATTTAAGCATTACTTGCAAAAGTTATTTTTTAAAAAGAAGTTTTGTCCTATCAAAAGAAGATTGATATTTTTTGTTACTTTTTCTAAAGAGCTTAGAACATTATGTTAGATTTTTTGGTAAAAAAAAAAAAAATTTTTTTTTTTTCCTTTTATTTCTTCTATTAAGTATTAACTTAATACTAAAGTAGGTTGGTCCTGATAAAACATCTTTGCAGGCCATAGGCAGACCTTACTAGTATGTGCGCATGATTATCTTTTAAGCGACTCCCAACATGATTATCTTTCTGGGGTTAAGGTTAACGTCACAAAGAGGTCTTGGTAATGAAAATAAACGTGATTTTTAAATAACATCGCAGCTCTAGCTGCCGATATAGTTACTATGTTATTTAGAAAATTCTTCTTTTTGCGTTATTGGCGGTACATTATTGTTGTATGTTTAATTTCATGTGACTAAAAGCATGAATGTTTATGTAGAATCAAAGGTAATCAACTAACTTTCTACGAGTCGGCCCTACTGACAGTAGTTTAAGACAGCTAATGTCAAATTATATCTCAGTTAGGCTTAATTGTGAATAGTTTCTTTATTGTAACTTTAAGGGATCGTTCTACTTACCAATACAAATTACTTTTATTATGAGCTAAGTTTGAAATCTTGAAAAAATGTCAGCTGCTCCATGCGTTTGGTGCTGTAGGTATGTAAGTTTACTATAAAGCAGCTGATATTTATTTCAAGATTTCAATCTTTGCCTTATAAAAACAGTTGCTTTTAATAAGTTCAATGACCCGTCGGTGACATCATGTATATACTCACAATTGTTGGCAAATTCAATGTAGGGAAAGAATCATTAAGCAATTTTCTCTGCTGTTTTGCATTGATATTGAAAACGTAGGCTGCATATTCGATGGTGTTTGGTTGGGATCTATGTTTCCTCCCTGAAAACTGCTTCCAACCACTTTCTTTTTGTTTGTGGATCAACTGAGAATCTGAAAATTTATTCCAAATCTGTATCTATTTCTATAACAACAAAAAAATAGTAACGTGTATCGATTGGTATGCTGTTATTTTCCGAGGAGTTCCATTGCTTATCTCTGATAACCTTCATCAGATTATGGCCAATCTCAAAACAAAACCTAACTGAAAACAGATTCTCCCAAACAAAAAATAAATCATTCAAATCGGTTCATAATGATGGAGCTATGAGAAACATACCAAAAAATGGTTTTGTTTTGTTTAAGCACATCATCAGTCAAAAGAGCTTTAACACTTTCACACTTAAAAAACCAGTAGATAAATTCTTTCAATTTATCTTTTCATAGATGTTATTTGTTTATTTCTAACTAAAGTAAAATGTTATATTATTTGTAGTATTTGTAAGCTAAAACTGTAAGTTAAACTGTTATGCCCCTACGGCTCACTTCTGTTTAATTTTATTATCTATTAGGTGAAGATTTTTTATCGGCATTTAGTTATTTATTCTAAATTTTTACTGTACCTGTTTGTTATCTTCCTATGAGTAAATAAATATAAAAATCAAAATAAAAAAATAAACAGACAAATTGAGAACTTTCTGCTTTTTTGAAGATGGTTAAAAAAATTAAAGACCTAGGAAACAACAATTATATTTTATAGCAAAATAGCCACCAGCTTAGATGACGTCACATCCGTTAGTTACTTCTGTTCTGTCACAAAATAATTTTTGTAATATCAACATGTGGAGTTGATTTTAAGAATCGAAACAAATTTCTTACGGAAATAAAATAGTTTCACTTCAATATGTACACGACGCATAGAATAAGTTCGATTGATTTGTATATACTAGACTAAGAAAACAAATAATAAATAAAATACAACCTAGTAGACTAAGTTAGATAATAAGATAAATTTTCAATTGTACAAAATGTGTAAATGACTTGCATACCTAAGTAGTTTACGTAAAATTAAAGCGTCCTCTCTAGAAAGAGTGAGAGCATAACAATAGTTGCTAATTTATAGTTGTTGTGTCTCTCTCTTCTTGATTATGCAACTCGTTTCCACTTGGGGAAAATGTCTGGCTATTTTCCATCGACATATGTAAATCTAGAATAGTTATGTTATAGCAGTTGAAATTAAAGCCCTTCCCCTTCACTTCATTCCCCTATATCGCTATAATAAGCACACGATAAAGTTGATTAGAGTAGGATAAAAGTAGGGCCGATTTCTAGGGAATTATTCCAGTTCCAGTTCAGTTCCAGCTAGTAAATCAAGACCAGTAATACTTATACCAGTGTAGTGCAGTAGTGACAGTACTTATATATAGGAATATATAGTAATATCTATGAGCCGGAATCTATGCTCAAATGCAGTGAGGTAGTGCATTTAGGAAATGCAGTTTTGTGCGTCTAGGTAGACATCTAGTTATCTTAGCTAGTGTAATGCAAAGCGAGATCTCTGACAGATTGAATAGTGGTAGTTGACATACGATCAATATTGTGTTGTTTTTATTACACACAGTCTATTAACATTAACATTAAATTCAGTGAGAACAATAACCAGTGCATATAAATTAGGACAGGATTGGAGGAACCGGCGCTTAATGTTGTGGTGGCGTCCATAACACAATAAACGATATAAGTGAAGAATTCATTCTTCACTTATATCGATATTGTTTATCAACGATTTCAAGCCTTACAGGAAACAAAAACGACAAATGAATGAACGACTGAGTGGTATAATCCGTACCAAAAACGTTAGCAACATCTTCCAAGCATTACCGTACAAAATGAGTACTTTTTAAAATTACGTATAATTTTTTATTTACAAACCACATTTTATTGATTTTACAATAATCTAGCTGGCTCAAAATCACCAAGGTGGAAAATTCACTTCGGAAACGAAAAAATCAATAAATCGTAGTATTAATAAACAAAAAGCACTGTAAACCATTAAAGCTGTTTTGTTCTAACACAAAATTAAACCATCGTCTCTAAAAAAATAGCCATTTTAAAAATAAAACACATTAATAGTCAGAAAAGTCATTTCGAGAACGCGTCCCTAAGTACTATTATGTAACATTAATCACCCGCAGTATGAAAATTAAACTATTTTTACAACTTTCAGTATTAAATTAAGCTGGTTTTTTACTCAAATTTATCATCAGTAAAACTAAAGTCAAGAAATAAAATAATTCTTAACATAAAGTTAGTCCAAAGTTTGTCCGAAAAAATTGACGTCACTTTCGTGAACGCAGAACTAAACAGATTATGATTTTACTGAACGCAGCCTTTGGCGCTCGGGTGTTGTTGTAAAGAGGTTATATGTTGAAAGTGGCTGATATTACAATTTTCGCGAAATTTATTAAGAAGCCGGTGCAAAATTAATTGTCCATACAAACGTAATACCAAAATTATTTGCAATTCGAGCGTATTTCAACCAAATTATGCTGTTATTCTGATTAAGACAGTATTTTTATAGGTTCATGAATATGTTTCCTTCCAAAATACTAAGCTGAAACGAAATGCCAGCGATTTGCAATTCGCACATTTTTACACCGTAAATTACCCGTTTTCTTCCTTTTTGTTTTGTATTAAAAACAACAAAACGTATGATACTGTTCGAGCGGAAACATAGCCTATGTTATCAAGTTACAGATTATTAAAACGAAATTTTCAAACACCTTAAGTTTTCATTCGTCATTTTTGGTATTACGAAACACACCCGTATTTAGTACAAATTCTGAACGGCTAGTAGCTGTGTCGCATGCTTGTTTGACGCACGCACACATTCACACAGTAGAGACATAGAGAGATGTCGCGCGGATTCCCGCGTCTGTGCCTGGGGCCTCCTTTGGGTTAGGGTACAATAGTTTTGCATTTTACTTTAGTTGCTCGCTCGATAACTGACATAACTGTCAGTGACGATTACTTTACTGTGCTATGCATGCGTGTTTGTTGGTTGAGTAATCTACACATTCTTACGGCTTTTGTTCACATTTGGTTTGATTATGGACACCGATCGTTGGGATGTATCGCACAGTATGTATCTACCTACTTTTGTAGCAAACTAGATCGATAGGTATTTAATTATGTATTTTCATATTTGTAAACACAGACCACGAAAACAAAGATATTTTTTTCTTGGTTTGAGTTTATAAATTTAATTTAATTTTTATATTTAAAGATATTGACGTACCCCCTAAAGTGCGCAAACGGCTTTTGTTTGGTGAAGTATAAGCGACTCAGCTACAAGATAAGGCTGAGAACCTTCCAAAAAACTCTACAGAAAGGGAAGTCTTCCAAAAATGCGTCAGTGGCACTAAAATACGGAAATTTATACAAACTATTACAGATGGCAAAACCTTTTTTGCCAGAGGAAAAAAATAATAAGTCGATTGTACCATCTGATGTCAAAGTTCGCCAAGTAATTCTGAAGCCAGATACTATTGAGAAGATCAAAGGTTTTTTTTTCAAAGAGATGATGTGAGTAGGATGTGTCCATCAAAAAGGGACTTTGTGAAAAAAGACGGCGTTAAAAAACAAAACGCGTTCCTCTATCTTCAGTTAAAGCTTTGACACCCAAATTTGAAAAAGAAACTGGACTCAGCTTACCTTATAGGCTGTGTGCGCGACGAAGCGCCAACTAGCGGTGGCAACTAAGACGGACTTTTGACAAAGCTGCAATGTCTGTAGGTAACGTAAGTAAACAAACAAATAACTTTAATATTATTTAACGTTATCTTTTTTTAAAACGTGATATTTATTAATTTTCGGTGGTTATTAATAAATCAGTGAATTTGTTAATCAGTTAAAAATGAGCCTTTTAATGTATTAAAACAGGTTTTCAAGGTGTCACACGACATCGCTTTTCAGCCTCAGACTTAAATAAAAGCTAAAAAATTGGTTCTTGCTCAACATGTCCAGGATGTGGAAGAAGTACGAGTCGAAAGTATGAACCACACCATTAAAGCAAATGTGATTCGCCAGGGTACGGTGACTTCGACTCCATACAAAACATCTTTGAATGTAAGCAGATTTTTTTGTAAACTTGAAACGCGCATAATGTTTGGTAATTGATAAAGTTTCTTAATACGATTTAATTTACTAACAGATTGATTCACCGCTTTGTAACCAACGCCAAATGTGATTGTATGATTAATACTTGCGGTTGTCGGGACTTGGTGAAACTTGGATAAAAACATGATGAATAGATGCACTTGCACTCGTTTCACAGTTAAAAACTGATTTAACCCGACCAGTTTCAGTTTTACACCATCATCAAGAGTTTAGATGAGCTACTTTGAAAGTACTGTGAAAGTTATTCCGTGGAAGTTATTAATTGTACGAAATTACTTCCAAAGTAGCTTATTTAAACCCTTGATGATGGTGTAAAACCGAAATCGGTCGGGTTAAATTAGTTTTTAGATGCGATTGTGTTTACAATAAAAGTGGAAGATGTAAATATATTGCGGCACTGTTGTACTACGTCAACCATGAAGAAAGTTTCACAAAATTGAGTCAAGAACAACAATGGGGTAGACAGAGTGCCCGACAATTTGCAAAAGAAAAGTACGCCAAAGGAAAATACTTTGAAGAAATGTACCCCAAGGCAAAGAAAAGGTATGAGTCTGTACCTTTCGATCTTGCGGTGTTGGAGGGAGAGTCAGCTTTAAAGTGTATTATAGAAGCTGCTACTTTAAGCTGCAATACTGAAGATAGTGAAGCATCCGTGACCGACATTGTTCAAAGTTTAGTTTGCAAAATATAAATGTAAGAAATAATAATAATAAGTAGGAAGCAAACAATATTTTTACTGAAGAGTCAATTATTCTGAATTTTATTTAATGAAATGTTTATTTTAGTAATTAGATTACTTAATTAGGCCTTTGGAATTTATGTAATGATTTTAAATAAGAATAAACTAACCTACATAAAAATTTACATTGATTAATTTTTCAAAGTACCTGCATACATTATTTATCAACCCTGAATCAAACAATAAAAATCATGCACTGCTTTCTTTCTTTACAAATATGGGGGCTGCAGGTTTACTAATACACAGCAAATATGTGAAACATCATCAATAAGCCGAACAAGTTTTCAGGAATTTTATTTAATATTTGATAAACTTTCAAGCGTTATATGATTCTTTCAACATGAATCCTTACCCCAGCTATATTGTAAGTAGAATTTTTATTCATCTCTTGAAAATTCTATTTTATTCTTCAAAAAAGGTGGCATGATTATTGTTATTTCTTTTCCACTTTCATCATCAATTATTTGTACACAAATTTTACAGACAGTGACAATTTACTGTCCGTCCACCGATAGTTAGCTTTTTCGCCGCGTTGAGCGCTCGGATCGTTTTAGTGTCTCCCATCACCCACTTCGCACACAGCGTATACAACATTGCTTTGAGCTAAACCATTTTGGGTAGTTGCTCCAAAATCTAGAGACCGTGAAACTTGTCTATGCGTTAAGCATGAACATTTCGAATTAAAAATAAGCAAATTGAAAAGCTTAGAACAGCTGAATTACACAAATACAGAAGAGCTGATTGAGGATTACAGTTGTGACGTAACTTGTTATAACTGTATGATTGGTGTGTGTGGTACATGCAAGAACTTGACGCTGGAACCCGGAGATAACAAAGATACTTTGACATACTTTCAGTGGCAATCAATAAATGAAATGAAAGTAGTAAAAGGTGAGAAAAAAACGTCCAAAATTACAAAAAAAGTTCCTATTTCCAGTACGGTCAGGGGCTTGAAAATTGCTTTAGCTTAAAGAAATCCCAGTAATTAAAAGACATCTTTACGGTATATATAACTACAACAAATTAAAAAAAGAGCTAAAAGAAAATCTAGCCGAAAATGAGATAATGACACAAATAGACTTTTCAGAAAATTATACTACGAAGTATGCAAGAGAAATTCAATCCACACACTTTGCCAAGAGTCAACTAGCAATTCATACAGGCGTATATCATTCACGAAGTGTTGACAACAAAGTGCAAGGAACTTCTTTTGCGACACTGAGTGAAAATTTAGATCACCCATGCTGTTTGGGCCCATATGAAACCCATTTTAAGAACTATTTTGGAAAACAAAAATGTTGATACTCTCCACATAATATCACGGCACGGCACTGGTGTATTGGGTAGTTCAATAACTTTTTAAGTAAATTCACACTTTCACATACGTCAGACTATTAGAGTGAGATTCGTGGGAGTTTTACACTCGCATTAGGAATGAACAGCTTTATCTGATTCATGTATAAACAGGAGTTGTCCGTTTTAGGGCAAAAAAAAATACTGTGCAACGGTACATGAGATCGACACAACACAGTTTATTAACACACCAGACCTGCAGATATCATCACCTCGTATGCGTACTTCTTAATATGCTGCGAAATGATGCCAGTTGGAGACCAAGAATCTGACACAAACTTCGACTATGACTCCGATGACAGCGTAAAAGACAAGAATTATGAACCTGACACTGTAAAAAGCAAGAAGAAAAAAACACTCAAGATCTTCGATAGTGTAGGAGCCACTTGTTATACGATTTGAGACCAAATCACAGTTATACATGCCGACATTCATAATGATAATAAAAACTAGAATAGTTTCACGTGAGGTTGAAAATGCTAAGAGGGGACTTTCCCACAGATATTACTAAACCGTAAGTAACAAAAAAGTTGAGATTGGCAAACACTATTTTTTGACGACGCTTGGTTACGACGAAAATAATAATAGACGCATTCATACTGCACTTCATAAAAAAATTGATGAACAGAAAGACAGACGAGGAAGTTATAAACGCACAAATGTTATAGATAAAGACGTCATCAGAGCTCATAATCAAAATTATAATCCAATGATTTCTCACTATCGTCGAGAGCATGCTCCGAAGAAATTGTATATAACCAGTGATATAAACCTAACAATGATGCATATCAAATATCCAAATACGTCAGCATCATTTGAAACATATCGTAAAACACTAAGGGATATGAACAATTTATTTGCTCATCTAGGCAATAAGGAATGTGAGCAATGCGCCTCATTCGAGTTACATAAAAATAGTACCGAATGCAACCAAGAAGCATTCTGTGAAAAGTGCATTCAGCACAATAAGCATAATTTTCGATACACAACATCCTTATATCAAAAGGATGTCAAATTAGCTTCGACTGAAAAAGATAGCATCTATAACTGGACAATAACTGGGTTATGGAGTGACTTTGATGAAGTTCAAAAAGGCGCAGGAAAACCTTCGTGTCTTTATTGGCTCTATAATGACATTTTTAATAAGGATTTTAATATCGGATTCTTGGAGCCGAAGAAGGACAGATGCGATTTGTGCATTCAATACGAACTTGCACCGCCAGATATTGCATTACAACTAAAAGATGAACAGTTTGACAAACACATAAAAGAAAAAATATTGGCTATCGACGAAACCTATGTCGTTGCAGTGTACGATTTGCAAGCGGTGATGCAATGTCCAAGTGGCGAAACTTCTGCATTTTATTACAGATCAAAACTTAACTGCCTTAACTTCACAATAGCTGAATTATTAGAAAAGAAGCAAAAAGAAGGAGAACCAAGCGCAGATCACTCCCAAGCAGCACAAGTCAGCTGTTGAAGAGCTTGACTAAGGATAATATCGAAACTTAAGGCTGCTTAGCCCGGCTGTACAAAGGCTGGCTAGCCAGCTATACAGACCTTGTAATGCCAAAAGAGGCCCCAAATTAAACAGCCTAGAGCATTTTAAGGGCTGTTCAAAGGCTGTTTAGGTTCTTGCAAGGGCTGGTTTAGAGCTTAACCAGCTTCATTGTACAGCTTATGTTCTACGATTCAGTCACTGTAATGCTTTTGTGCATTCTCAAGCTAGACTGCGTCTGAATAGAGGCAATACAATTAACAATCTAACAATTGATGACATATTCTCCTGAGAAAATGTCAAATCATTTCCAGACTTGTATGTAATTTTAATGGCGTATCGAGTGTTGTGTTATTGGGTGGTATAAAATAAAACCATTGCCAAGGTAAGTGGAACTATTATCTTATTTGTTGTGTTTCTTAGTGCGGAGGTCGGTTTACTGTCAATGTGCATACTAGATTACACCTCAATTTTCAGGCGCCATGGAAATAACAACGTTTAAAGAAATAATTAGAACAAACTAATAATATTAGTCCTGTTGTGTGGAAATATTTTGATAAGTTTACGCCTGTAACTTAATTATTTCTCATTCATTAAGTTGTATTAGTTGACTCATCACAGAATCTAGTCAAAACAATGAGGTTTTGGTCTCAAAATTTGACAAAACGTACATTGTGTTTTGAATTATTCTATATCATAGCTGATGTAATGGCGTCGAATTGTTATGCAGCTTACAGTCTTTTTCAAATCTTTAGTATTGCTCACGTCTGCACGCGGGCATTTATGGCGTCTTTTAACCAGCTCATAGCACTCTTAAGTCTGTATAGTGGATATCAAACTTACCGAAAGCTGCCTAGTGGTTCATTTGATCGTACCTTAGGCAGCTGTTTAGAGATCTCTTACCAAATTTAAACCAAGCAAAACGTTAATATTTTAAAATAATTATATCAACCAGGGTCGAAAATAAAGGTGGCGCCACGGTCGGCATGTCAACTTCTAAACGGCTGAACCGATTGGGTTGAAATTGTATATGGGTCTTTCGAGGGTTCACCATGATGTCATTAAGTAATGATATTGTATTTTTTTCTCTAATACAATAATTTTATATTTTACCCCTGTAAATATAGTTCATGATGATTCTTTTCTTTCTTTCTTTTCCAACCCATAACGTTCCCACTGCTGGGGCACGGGTCTCTTTCCGCTAGGCCATACTCCACACACGGGGGCTAAGTCCGGATTGGTGGCATAGATAAATCAGAATACGTATTGGTGGAGGTTGTAAAGCTAGTGGCCAGCCCTACTGTCAGAACTTCTCAGCCAGTCAGTGTTGCCATGTGCACGTACTTACGGTAACTTCACAGTTCTCAGCAAAAATATACCCCGTTGCACCAGGACAACGGTGACGATATGTACCGTTATCTTCAAGGATCAAAATTTTTATTATGAAAATAATTTAGGAGCTAGAGAGCGTTTCATCATTTACTTCCTATGCCGTTATGTTGGCTCTCCTGTCTGTCAAGACTATCTACGAGTGAAGACACCTCTGCAGTTCTTTCAAGTTTTTTCTAATAGTTTGTTATAAAATCAAGCCGAAAAAATTTAAAAGTTGTGAAAGACGAATGGTGTTGAGAGTGAAAACTTCTGTGAGCTTTAAAAAAGTTGTGAGACCCCGATTGTTTCATTTAGATTTGAACACATCGCGTTGCCGCCATTACAGGTTAGTGAAATAGGGTTACCATAGGTAGTTCCTGTGAGTCCCCAACTCCCCACGAAATGTGAGACATTTGCATATAATATACATGTTAATTATACATACTAGTATTTACTTACACTTATATCCTGTAATTATAGATTTGTATTTTGGAAATCATTTACTTTCATGTTGAAAACATACATTTACTAAACTCCCTAATTTCAAGGAAACAAGTTTTAATAATATTGCAACACCATTTTTCATTGCTGCCAACATAACGGCATAGGAAGTATTTGATGAAACGCTCTCTAGCAATTTTACTTAGGCCGTTTCTGCACTGTCTTGAGAATGCATGTTTCCGATGCAAGTTTTACGTCACTTTGACATACTTAAGCTAGTACATTTTATGTCAAAGTGACGTAAAACTTGCATCGGAAACATGCATCCTCCAGACAGTGCGGAAAGGCATGGACTATTCTTATATTTTAAAAACATAGGCTCTAAATTGGCAATATGTTCTGCTCTATAAAATAAAAAAAAAACTCGTAAGTTTTTGAAAGTTCCCTTACTTAAGTAGGTAGGTACAATACTCGCTCGAGGATTCCCCGACTGAAGGGGGATCATCTTTTTTACTTTTGAAGTCGAACTTATGTTACGAAGTTTGATTTCTTCTAATATAATATACACAGTTAATAATACACAGTTTTTGACACCGTTTTTTCGTTATTTCGATACGATATCGACAAAATATCGTGTTTTTAGATATTTAATTAAATAAAAGACCGTTATACGTATCACTTTGTATTGTTCGGAAAACAGAATGACCAACGCTCGTGTTACCCACTCTTGTTCAACATAAAAATAAAAATAAGTCTACCTTCCAACATCACAAAAATACCCCACAAACGGCTTGTTTCATGTCTGCTTCATTCACACCGATTGTTTGGGACATACCCAGATACCGGTATGTTTCAGTCTCGGAAAGGGTTTTCAATGGATTGGAACCGACATCGACTCCATCGGAGCGAACAACATGCCCCCTCTCCACATGCAAGACCGCACACTTGTCGACCCCTAGCTCCATTCTGATGGAGTTGCTGAAGTCATCAGTGATCTTCAACAACTCCTCCAGTTTCTGAACTGTGGGGCCAAAAAGCTTCAGGTCATCCATGTAGAGAAGGTGCGATATCCGCATTCCTCCCCTCCGAAACTGAAAGTCCGCCGCTGATTCCTCCAAAAGTTGACTCAAAGGGTTCAGTGACAAGCAAAACCAAAGCGGGCTCAGACAATCACCCTGGAAAATACCCCTTTTTAGCATCCATCATTTTCTCGCCTGCGAGACTAAGGATAGTACTCCATTGCCCCATACATGCTTCAAGGAAGTGTCGAACTGTATTGTCGACTTTGTACAGCTCAAGGACCCTTAGGAGCCATGAGTGGGGGACCGAGTCGAAAGCCTTTTTGTAGTCTATCCAGGCGGCGGAGAAATTCCGACGGTTGCGTCTGACCAGTTTGCCAGCGACCGCGTCAATGAGGAGCAGCTCCTTGCTACCGCGGCTACTGCCCCTACATCCGTTCTGAGCGTCCGAGATGGTGTGATTTGCAACAATGTGTTGAGAAATCTTGGAGCTCAGAACGGAAGTAAGCGTCTTGTATAGAGTATAGAGTAGCCCCAGACGCGCCCTGGCGATCACCCCCAGGTAGCGGCCCTATACCTATTCCATTATTTACCATCATTTAGAGTTTGCCATTGCCCTGTTAGCCGTGTAAGTTTTGTACACGTTGTCCGTCTCTCACGTGGCCTGCTGTTCGGCTCGGACGTAGGGTTGAACTTTATTATTATTATTATTTATTATTTTATTATTATTACGTCCATCATTTGCTAAGGATGTTGATGTGGTGGAAATATATTAACACCTCAAAAAGCATTGGCGATGTTTATAGAGGCCGACCTCACACGACAGCAATATGAAATCATACGTAAGACAAATAAGTCGCTTTATCCTTGCTACGACAGATTATTAGAGGCCAAAAAAGAATGCTATCCACCTGAACAACATATAAAAGTGAAGAGTCTGTATGCAGAAAGTACTTTGCAAAGTCTTATTGACATAACTCTTATGCGCCTTTCAATGTACTTGGAGGAAGTACTTTTAACTATTAGTGAAGAAGATCGACAGACTTTAACAGTTATAAATAAATGGGGATGTGATGGCTCGCAGCAAGCCAGATATAAACAAAAGTTTGAAAATCCTGCTGATTCGGATGCCAATATATTTTTGAGCTCATTTGTCCCTTTACAAATACTTTATGGCAAGGATAACAAAAAAGTTATTTGGGAGAACCCTTCTCCATCATCTCCCCGGTATTGCCGACTTATAAGATTCAGATTTCTGAAAGAATCCAATGATGTGACGAAAGAAGAAATCAGTTACGTTGAAGAATCGGTAAAAAATTTGGTTCCTACCCAAATCGAAATAAATGGAAATAAATTTACCTACAAGCACATTTTCAAGATGACTATGATTGATGGCAAGGTTTGTAATGCTGCAACTGACACCAAGTCTACCAGTCGATGCTTTATTTGTAAAGCCACTTCAACATATTTCAACGATCTAAGCAAAAAATATGATTTAAGTCCTGAAACTTTAGACTTCGGAATATCTGTGCTACATGCAAGGATAAGAATATTCGAGTGTTTTGCACTTGGGCTATAAACTTAACGTTCAAAAATACAGAAAGAAAAAAACAGCGAAAGAAAAAGACTTTGAACTAAACAAAATATCCAAGACAGATTTAAAATTGAAACCGGGTTACTCATTGACATTGACACCAGCCGTAGATTTTTTGAGAACCCCCGATTGGCCTTCGACATAACTGGAGTGAACTTCGATTTAATTTACAGACTGAAAGTCATTTTAGAGACGATTTCAAGTGGATACATTATTGACGCCAAGAAATATGATGAGTATGCACTAGACACCGCAAAGTTATACGTGCAGCATTACGAGTGGCACCCGATGACCCCTACTTTGCACAAAAGCTCATACATGGTGCTGCTATAATAGAGAATTCACTTCTCCCAATAGGCCAATTGTCGGAGGAGGCTCAAGAGGCCCGAAATAAGCATTTCCGCATGTATAGAGAAAATTTTCCTGCGAGCAGTGTAACCGCGACATTTCTAATAGACTATTATTGAGCTCTGATCCGCTTATTAGCAGTATTAGCATAAAACAAAGAAGGAGAAAAACAATGTCTCAGTCCTTTTCTCCGGAGACTTTAGATATGCTTTTACCCAACAAATCAGACTCCGCTTCACCAGAACCTTCGGACGATGAGGATCTCAAGTAACTAATTGGCATGATGTATGTGTCGACGGGATACGTCAATTCATTACTCATTAACATTTACAATTTACATTTATAAAATATATTTTTTACGTCTGTGACGAAAGGTTTTTGACTTTTCTCATATATATGATACTTTGCATAATATGTATTAAAAAATTCAACAGAAAGTTGTTTTTTATTATCAATTATATCCTTTAGAATAGTTATAGCAATTAAAATAATTTTGGCCGCATAAAACCTAAAAACCTATCTATGTGCCGCGTCTACTTTGGTTGTTATACCATACTCTTTGCCGGTGCGAGCTGGCAACGTTGGGACACCGCGTACTTGACGATAGCAACGTTGCGGTGTCGTTCGAGACCAAAATCAAATACACCACCAGACGCGCCCGCCCCTCAGTCCCTGCGCAGCTACTCGATCGTGTTTTGTTTTCAAGCGCGTCCAATGATCAAAAATGAAAAATGATCTCTATTTACTTGAAAATAAGGTTCAAAGTGGAATGACCAAGCGTGAACGCCAGCATTCTCGCGCCGCTGAGCCATAGTACTATGACTGAGCGCTCAGCGGTTATAATGAGAGCGTGAGCGCCGGCGTGCCCGCGCCGTTCAAAAATCAATAATATGAACGAAGACTACAATACAATGAAGCACTGAAGTCTCTCGTTCACAAACTTTATATTTACTTGTACAAAAGCTTTTAATTGTAAATGAGCACCCCAACACAAACTGATTGCCGCAATCCAAAGTTATGTGCTGTCATCCGTTGAGGAGTTATATGGTGATGAAGCCAGGATCGAAGGTCAGGTGGGTATTCTGATAATCTTCAAGTAATACCCATGAACCAGCACCCTAACGCAGTGATTGCCGCAATCTCGAGTTATGTTCTCTGATCCGTTCAGGAGTTCTATGGTGAATATGGTGATGAAGCCAGGATCGAAGATCAGGTGGAAGAATGTCGATTTTCAAGTAATACCTTGTAATCAGCACCTGGGTACAAAGCGATTACCTCAATTTCGAGAGGTATGCTGTCATTTTCTGAGAAGTTCCACTGCCTATCTCTGAAGACCTTCATCAGATCATGCCCAAACCCAAAATGAGACCTACCTGGAAGTACACTCTTCCCAATAAAAAAAGAATTATTCAAATCGGTTCAGAAATGATGGAGTTATGGAGTAACAACGCCAAAAAAAAAAAACAAGTCAAATTGAGAACCTCCTCCTTTTTTGAAGTCGGTTAAAAATAACTACTAGGTACTAATGTTCCTGACATTAACAACCCAAACGAGAACGAATATTGGCTACTATGCCAGTTATAAATAATTTAAGGGAGTGGGAGTAATTGTATTAATATTTTTTGTTTTGTTAATTTCTTTAATTAATATAAGAAATCGTTTTTTGTTTTGTCAATTGTTTGATTTGATGTTTATTTTATTAAAAAAATATTTAAATGGAAATAAAACTGATTTCGGAAACGCTGTTTTCATTCAATAATTTCTAAATGTAAATTTGCAAAATATGTGACGTCACACTAGGGAGGGGGGTAGTCTCACAAATGTGACCAGCTGTGACAAGGACGGGGGGAGGGCGAAATATCATGAAATTCGTGTGACGTAATTTATGGATGACCCCTTATTGATATATCATAGGGAAACTATTTTTTCCTTACAAGGGACTGACGCTTGGCCATTACTGCGTCTGATGGAAAGCGTCGATAAGATCTAAGATGAAGAGCGCTCGCCCAGATACTGGGAGAGCGACAGCAGGTGAGGCCAAGGACTCTTGAAAAAGTCTACGGAAGTCGGTAACGGACGAATGACTGATATTACGCAACTGCCTGTAACCATTCCCCGTTGAAATATATATATGGGTGGTTCTACTTTCTTTTTTTGCCCAATATCCTGTCCCCAGCAAAGAAAAATTTTTTGTTCTATACTCCCAATATTTTCCGATATAATACTCATATTAGACGAAATAATACCGTAGAAATATTTGTATTTTATATTTTACACAACATTTAAATCAATAATTATCAAAAATATGACGTGACAAAGGGTGACGAGTGACGTAGTAATTCTTCATACAATTCAACGATGTCCCTAGTGGTCTGTCACTGTGTTCTCAGCGGTTTTATTGGTTATTTTCCTATGACACCAGCATGTGGTAATTTTACGTTTTGTAAGCACACTCGCGGTGAACCTTTATATAAAAAAAAGAAAATTTCAATAATGAAATTTCGTATAAAAAAAAATATCTTGCTTTTTATCCCCGATGGTGACGAAATTTTCAGGTATATTTTGTCACGGTTATCTCAGATGTATAATATTACGAGAGTAAAGTTGGACGTAAGGCGAGCATGTGCCGCAGGAACGCGTCGTCCTACCCTGCCCCTCTCTGTTTTCCCTAATACCCGCGTGCTCTGGTCTGTCAAACAAATCAGTCAAGTCTGTCACACGGGTTACACTTGACGCGTTAGCGTTCTTAGATCAGTCTCGCGGCTCTATATAAATCTATATGCCTAATATATAAAAGAATACCCTGACGGACTGACTGATCACCAACGCGTGGCCCAAACGTCCCGTTAGTAATAGTAATAGGGTCCCGTTGGTTACCCTTTGTGTATGGAACCCTAAAAAGAAGGAGTTATGCCCTTTTTTTTACGTCCTTAAATTATCTTAATACACGGCAACTAGGTGGTGGAGCTCATGCCGGGCTCGACTGTGGAAGTAACACCATCTTACTAGCACACGCTTCTGAAGTTATGCGGTGGGAGAGTAAGGAGACAGCTCTCGAACAGGCACAAACCAAAAATTATTTTTAAATATTTTGTTCATTATCACTAATTGTGAATATAACCGACCCTGTGACGGCGGTTGCTGACCAAATTACCCACCTGTGTTATACTAAATTATTGGTGTGAATTGCTACAAACCATTTTCTTTTTTAATTTTAAGCCTAATAATAATAAAAACAAAGTTTAGTTTTGTCCTTGGTACCGAGCGACTGACTTTTAAATCCTCAATGCACGAGTTATACAGGTTGATAATGAAACCCCTAGCTTTATTGAAATCTATGAATCCAAATCACTAATACAACACAGAATCGTAAAAAAAAAAGGTTTTTTTCCCCCATATTTTTATCGGGAAAAGTTTCCAAATTGCGAATAAAATGGCTAGCCTACGCGACGAGCCGCCGGGCCCCAACCATCAATGAAAAACATTCCCGTACACCACCCTACCCCCGTCCCCGCTATAACCAACCCCAGCCCGCGATCGCCAGTCGCCGGCGCACCGACGTCACGAGCGCATGCGCAAATACCTACAATAAAAGTGCAAATTTTACCTCCCGCCGCGCAACTATTTTCGAGTCGTCACGATGCCGATGTGCTCTTCTCGCGAATATTACGAAATGGTGCGAGTGTACATCCTCAGTGGAGAAAATCTTTACCGAGCGAGAACATTGTACGAAGAGGAGAGCATTCCTCGGCTTCGTGCTCAAAGACTAGTCAACGCCACGGTTCCACATCGTCAAACGATTTTAGCGGTAAACCAGCGGCTGCTGGATTATGGTCAGTTTACCATGCCAAGCCATGCACAAGGGGCTGGCGCGCCACGTCTGGCTATTGAGGTAGAAGATGTTGTGTTCGACTTCTTTGAGCGGCACCCCCGAGCCAGTACGCGAGACGCAGCTCAGCGGTTTGAAATTAGCCAACCAACAGTGTGGAAATTGTTGCACTATGCTGGACTTCATGCATATCATTTTCAGACAGTGCAGCACCTGCATGAGGCTGACGCGCAAAATCGTCGCACGTTTTGTTAGTGGTTCCTTCAGAACCAAAACAAAAACATTTTTATGCACTGACAAGTCAATGTTTACACGTGTGGGTCTGTACAATTGCTACAATGAACACTGGTGGTCGCACAGAAACCCACACATGATTCGCGAACATCACCATCAAGTGCGGTTCAGTGTTAATGTGTGGGCCGGTATTATTGGTGACAAAGTGCTTGGGCCGTATTTTATTGAAGAACGTTTAACCGGAGGCACCTACCTAGACATGCTAAGAGGTGTGATTGCAGACTATTTGGAGGATGTACCGCTCGCGTACTTGCATGACTTTTATTTCCAGCAAGACGGACCGGACCGGACCGGACGGACCTCATTACGCCCAACAGGTACGGGAGTACCTCAATGAAGAGTACGGAGACCGATGGATAGGTCGCGCCGGGCCCGTGGCATGGCCTGCCAGGTCACCAGACCTCACGCCCTGTGATTTCTTTTTGTGGGGAGAAATCAAACGCCGCGTATACTCGGAGGAGTCTCAAAGCCGCGAAGAACTGAAAGACCGTATTATCAGTGCATTTAACGCTGTACATACCTAGACATGCTAAGAGGTGTGATTGCAGACTATTTGGAGGATGTGCCGCTCGCGTACTTGCATGACTTTTATTTCCAGCAAGACGGAGCACCACCTCATTACGCCCAACAGGTACGGGAGTACCTCAATGAAGAGTACGGAGACCGATGGATAGGTCGCGCCGGGCCCGTGGCAAGGCCTGCCAGGTCACCAGACCTCACGCCCTGTGATTTCTTTTTGTGGGGAGAAATCAAACGCCGCGTATACTCGGAGGAGTCTCAAAGCCGCGAAGAACTGAAAGACCGTATTATCAGTGCATTTAACGCTGTAAAAAGTGACTTTGTAGTGCTGAGAAAACTGAGAAGGAATGCAGTGAAACGTGCTAGACTCTGTTTAGAGAGAAACTGACTGCATTTCGAACAATTGCTGAAGTACAGCTAATGTTAGTTTAGGTATACAACTTCGTTGATTTCAATTACTTGTACATAAGTTGATTTCAATTTTTTAAGTACGCCTGAATACAGAAGTGACTAAGTACCTACCTAACGATTTCGTAACTTAGCTACCTACTTGCTGTTTGTAAATTATAAATCCTATTCAAAGCATTCTTAATTCTTTAGCGCAATCTAAACAACTTCGGTATTTTGACGGTCCTAAGCCCGTAAAAGTATGAAGGGAAAATTGCAACTTGTGATCGCTGATTTCTCCTTTCAGAGCGGCATGCAAAACAAAAGCGGTGTCCTTTGGTGGCTCGGATAAATCGGCTCGCGACAAAGGGTAATTTGCCGACGACGTTTGGAAGCCGGCCGGTCGGCCATGTGGCGAGGCGAGGCGGTGACGCGCGTCACGTGTCTAGCTTGACAGTGATATGACAACGCTATTCGGTTTTTGTAGGAAAACTTTGACGGTCGATATCTTTAGTTTTTAGTATGAAACAAGACAAAAGTAACAAAACATGTATTTTCTAATTCGAACATAGAATAGGTTTCTTGAATATAGCTAGAGGGATCATTATCAACCTGTATTATTCTCTTCAAAGAAAGTTATGCCCCGTTTATTTCTAATTTTTGCAATAATAAAAATTCCAATTTGTTGAAAATAAATACATAAAGATATTCCTTTATAATCAGTTTGGTATATTCGAAGGTTTAAGCAAATACCGACGACATATTAACATTTTGAACATCTTGTTTTTTACAGGGTCTTAGCAATTGCGACTGGTGCCTGGTTCACATTTCACGGTTGCAGACGAACATTTTCCGAGCAATGTCGTAATACTGATTACTACTAAGACGAGTACGAGCTAACAACGAGACGAACAACAAGACATCCAAGACCTCAACCAACGAGGACTTTTAAAACTATAATGACGATCTAAAAGAGAAGCATCATGGAAAACATAAAAAACCGAGGGGAAATGGCCCAAGTGATAGTACATAATCTTGAACGAAATGGACCCGAAACGTTGACCACGTTCGCCTTACCCCTCTTGCCACGTACTCTGAATTGCATTCAGGGTACAAGATAACGTGTTGTCAGTGTGATACGAGTGCTCGAAGAGAAATTTTACGGGAAAAAATGGGTAAATCCACCGTATTGTTCTGTCAAAATTGTAGCGGCGGAACAAGAAATGTTTCTTTTCACGCGTAAGTACAATGACAGAAACCAAACTCAGTTTGTTTAGCTAATCATCTTTATTTCTCATCAACAGATTTGTTTAAAACAATTACTGAGTCAGACTATCATAACTACCAAGGGATTATTTCAGTATAAGAGAATGATGTTCGGAATTTCATGTGCGCCAGAAATTTTTCAAAAAACACTAGAAAGGATATTTCTTGGTTGTGAAGGAGTAATAAATTTCATAGATGATGTATTAATTTTCGGAAAAAATTTGGAAGAACATGACGAAAGATAAAAAAATGTGGTGCGGGTTTTGAAAGAAAACCATGTCGTATTGCGGGATGAGAAATGCGTCTACAGAATAACCAAGGTCCATTTTCTAGGACACGATCTTTCAGAACACGGAGTGAAACCACTAGACAATTATATTTCAGCAATTAAAGAGTTCAGAAACCCGAAAACGATCGGAGAATTACAATGTTTCCTGGGTCTAGTGAACATCGTGGGTAAATGGATTCCACACCTTTCAACTGTTACAGAACCGTTAAAGGAACTACTTCGTCGGAAATTGGGTAGGAACGCGGACATCCAAGAAGATTGGGGAGATTTTCAACAGCAAGCATTCAATGACCTCAAAGCAGCACTCGTCAGGATACCAAAACTAGGATACTACAATCCAAACGATAAGACCGTGGTTATAGCCGATGCAAGCCCGGTTGGGTTTGGTGCAGTGCTTGTGCAAATCAATAAAGACGGGCCACGCATTATAGCATTTGGCAACAAAACCCTCAGCAGTTGTGAACGTCGTTATTGTCAGACTGACATTAGTATGGGCCGTAGAACATTTTAATATGTTCCTCTACGGGAAGAGGTTCGAATTAGTGACAGACCACAAACCTCTGGAAACAATCTTTGGTCCAAAATCAAAACCTTGTGCCCGTATTGAGAGGTGGGTTCTAAGACTGCAGTCTTATGACTTTGAGGTAAAATACTGACCGGTAGCAGACCCACTTTCCAGACTCTGCAAACTGGCAAAAAATCCAACGGCGATATATGATGACTATGTCCATAATTTTATTGAGCTAACTCGACCAATAGCCATCCCTTTGCAAGAAATCACAGAGCATTCTCGACAAGATCGAGAAATACTCAAAGTTAAGAGGGCCTATATAATGGTAACTGGGATGAAACAGTAAAAACTTATAAAATATTTCAGAACGAACTATGTTTTCACGAAGACATTCTATTAAGAGGTACAAAAATTGTGATTCCAATTGATTTACGTAAAAGGGTTTAAGAAGCTGCACACGAAGGCCATCCAGGCATTGTCGCAATGAAATCTAGACTAAGAACCAAAGTGTGGTGGCCTAAGTGTGACAAAGATGCAGAAAATACATGCAAGGGTTGTAAAGGCTGTGTCTTGGTCTCAAGTCCAAGTCCTTCAAATCCTTTAAAAAGGCGAGAGCTTCCGACCGAACCTTGGGTTGACGTGGCAATAGATTTGATGGGACCACTACCGAGCAGTGATTATATTCTAGTTGTGGTGGACTATTACACTAGATACAAGGAGGTTAAAATATGCTGGACGATTACCAGTGCAGTAATTATTAGACTGTTAAAAGAAATATTTAGCAGGCTAGGAAAACCAGTTTCAATAACTGCAGACAATGGTAAACAGTTCACATGCGATGATTTCAAGGTGTTCTGTAGAGAGAGAAACATCAATATTTATAACACAATACCCTACTGGCCCCAACAAAATGGGGAAGTGGAGCGACAGAACAGGGACACTCTTAAGCGGCTTAAGATTTCTCAGGCTAAAAAGAAGGATTGGAAAGAATCTCTTCGCGAGTATATGGTGATGTACAATAGCACACCTCACACTGTAACAGGAAAAACGCCAGCAGAATTATTCTTTCGGTGACAGTTTCGTGATAAATTACCAATGATTCAGGACACTACATACAACACAGACTTGGAAATGAAAGACAAAGAACAAAAAGGAAAAGGAAAGGAATATGCAGACAAAAGGAGACAAGCAAGATATTGTGATCTAGAAGTTAGAGATAAAGTAGTTGTTAAGAACATGAACAAACAAAACAAGTTTAGCTTAAACTATGAACCTACAACACATACTGTTGAGTCAAATAAAGATGGTGACGTAAGATGGTGGCCGAATCTACGAAGACAATTTTCTGATGATGAGACATTTAATGCTGATGAAACTGGACTGTTTTACAAATTAATGCCGGACAAAACTTTGAAATTTAAAGGTGAGAATTGTAGTGGAGGCAAGTTGTCGAAAGACAGAATAAGTGTCATGGTAGCAGCAAATATGAGTGGCACAGAGAAAAAGAAATTGCTCATTATCGGAAAGTCACAAAAACCAAGATGTTTTAAAAATGTCAAAAAATTACCTGTCGATTATGCTAACAATCGTAAAGCTTGGATGACGTCAGAACTTTTTGAAAAATGGCTTCGGGATTGTGTAACGTGGTGTAAATAACGAAAAATAAACTGAATGTATTTTCAATACACAACGCAACATTACGTTAACCATAAAGAATCGACTTTACCATATTTTCTTTTAATTACCTCTTATCTTATTAGGAGAGATATAACTTAAAAATTTTAGCGACTTCCAGCTGGTTTTAAAAATATCATTTCTTTTAATCTAGATACTTTTGAAAAAGGTTTGGGGAATTTATTTTTTCCTAAGTGGCAACACTAGATGGATATCTGTCATGTAATTTTTTAATTTTTATTCCGTTTTCATTAAATGAGATTTGGAAGTGCTCAATGGTGTTTTTCCCTGTTTTTTGTGATTTCTCCCGACGACTTGGCTTGGTTTTTTGGACTTTGGTGGCTCTGCTATATTTTACTGACCCGTGTATAATTGACCCGTGTATTTTTTGCGTATAATTGGTGTAAATCCACAAATAAATTATTAGGCGGTATCAGTAAATATTTTGACGCCGAAGACAATATTCAAGAAGAAGCATTCGTTTATTGTAATAAAAGGAAAAGAAATAAATGATTGTTATTTAATTTTTGTGTTTTAATCAAATTAAACCCTAAAAATAAAGAAAATTAACAACCGGGTGTGTACGTACTATACGTACTGTAGCATTCGCTACAAGTATTCAACCTTTTTCATATATTTTTAGTCTTTCTTTATCGTTGATTGCTTTGCTGAATTTTCGAATTCGAATATTTGGAATAGCTTGTCAGATTTTTTTGTTATTTTTCTCATATCAAAGAGTATCGTGGTACAAGGAAGACAAATTTGCTACAAAAATATGAAATTTGGAATGTGATAGCTGTTTGGATTCTTGAAACAGAGCACATTTGCTCTAAATATTGTGAAAGCCAGTTTTTTTCTGCATTTCCTGGTAAGTTTTGTGTAATTTTGGTTTCATTCTCTGAAAATCCCTTTTGTCCCGTTTCCAATACGTTAATTCCCTTTCCCAGATTTCATAAGCATATCTTGACGCTGTTGTTTTATTTCTTTACAGCGACCCTTCAGGTTTTAAGGGTTTTTCCCCATTTCTTCTTCAATTCCTCCCGCCATCTCGTACGGTTGTACCTATTGAGGCCGGATATAAGGACCACGTACCCTGGTGGGCTAAAGCTTCCGGTATTAAAACAGAAGTCGGCTTGGCTTCATCGACTACTCCCAGGAAGACTGGAAACACCCAAGTCACGAAGAGACCCTTACCAGGTTTTTAGTATCCGTAGCCTAACATCCAGTAGTCTGGATATCCAGCATCAATTATTTTTCTTCCTTAGTGTAAAGCTAGATAACGATTGCTCTTAACACCTTAATATTACGTTTTCTTTCGGATTAGAAGTTATTAAAACTTCCGTGAAATCTTAGTTTCTGGGATCCTATAAACTAGTTTCGATATCCAAATTTAAATCCATTATTTTGTTAACAAATGCGTAGTTTAAGCTAAAGGAAAACAAAATCCTAAATAAGACGAATTAGGCATAATTTTTGTGTTGATTTAATAAGTTACTTAGTACCCAATACTCTACAGATATTGTTGTGTTTTATACCATATTTTTCTTACTTCAGTTTTGTTATTTTTAGTTCATTTAAAGTTAAATTATACAGTTTCTTTATCCAGATTTACCTCTTTTTTGGCTGTCACCAGGCTTGCCTGGTGGCAGTCCAAATTTAGGTCGAACCGACGAAATTACGTTCGTGATTATGAAGTAGCTAAAACTAATTTTTTAAAAAAGAAACGCTACAGTACGTAGGGTATGTGTAGTATTCATCCCGAGCCCTGCGAGCCGCAGCCCGTCTTTACTCGCCCAGATGAAGGCAGTCTAAATCTGCTGAAACTGGTCGGCTTTCCCGACCATAACACGTATTGAGGTGAGCCGTTTTTATATAAATCATGAATTATCCTCAAGTCTCATTTAATTCTATAACAATTGTTAACACTGCGAATATGGAGCCAAGAAGATTTCACGCGCGAATGTGGAGCGGCCTTTACAATAATCCTACGCGCGCGAATCCAGATTGACAGCTGAGTGTTGCCAGCTGTCTCACAATAAATATTCCTACTTAACTATGATTATTTAAGATAACAAAATATAGTAATAAAAATCTGTAATAGCTAACACATCTAACACCCGGTATAGGTGAGTTAATGTGTACAATATAATTTAATACAATATTCTTTATAATGAAATAAGGTGACAATTTTACAATAGGTACTAGGGTACAATTGGCGGTTATCTCTTGAAGACAACCTTTGGATGAAAGAACTCTTAAAAAGGAAATTTACATAGGCGGCGCACGAAGGTGAAAAATCCATAAAAGCAGGTCAAAACTTAAAAACGTAAAAATTCTCGAAACACGTCAAAAATAATTTAAATTACTACCTGAATAAACAATGAAAAGGTTCACAGCAATTAGGGCTACTTGAAAAACGGGTTGTCATTTTTACATCAGTCCAAAGTTGAACTTGTTTAAAATTGGATGTGTTTACGACAATTTTAAGTCTTGCGTTTATTAATTTCTTACTCGGGAGTTTTAGTGAAAGTTTGTGTTTTTATTTATTTATTTATTTAGGTTACAAACAGTCATTACATATGAAATTTTTACAAAAAGAAATTAACTCAAACAGACCTAAAGAACCCTTATGAAATAACACACACATTTAGAATAAACACTCGGACTTATACACCAAGGTTTGTTAACAAATATATAGGTACACACAGTTATGACAAGAATTATATATAAAGACATACAAACAAAACAATACATTTTTAAAGTCACTTACAAAATATTTTATTTGCTTTGGCCTTGAAACAGTTTTTATTTTCCAGGAAGATGTTGATGTCACCTAACATTTCGTTGTATAATGCAGGAGAGCGAGAGAAAAATCGGTTTTTATTGTAGTTCGTTCGGCTCCTACTAGTGTGAAATCTTAGCGAACTGCAACGAGAGGAGGAGCGCGGTATTTTAAAAAATAATAGTTGCAGCAGGTATGGACAATCTACTTCGTTATTTACGAGTTTATATAGAAAAGTAGCATCAATAAGTTTACGTCGACTAGTCAGGGTAAATATATTGTGTCGAGAAGCGGAAGAAGTATAATCAGTAAAATAATTCCCTGTTCTATAATCAAGGGCTTTAAGAAACTTATTCTGAACCCTCTCGATGCGGTCCAAGTGCACCGCATAAAAAGGACACCAGACCACACAACAGAATTCAAGAATACTTCTAACATAAGCAAAGAAGAGTACCTTGTAAATAGAAGCACGCCTGAATGGTTCACATATCCGAAGAATGAAACCCAGCAGTTTAAATGCTTTATGTATTATACAGTCGATATGTATGTTGAAGTCCATTTTAGCATCCAGGGTAACGCCAAGGTCTCGTATATGATCAACACGTGTTATAATTCTGCCAGAGAGCTGATAGTTATTTATTATTTTTCGCCTCCGTCTAGTGTAACTTATAATATAACATTTGTTCACGTTAAGAAATAGAGAGTTGAGCTCACAGTAATCCAAAAGGACATTCAGATCCTGTTGAAGTTTGTTACAGTCCTCAACAGAGTCAACCACCCGATATATTTTCATATCATCTGCGTAGAGCAAATGTTTAGAATTTTTGAAAACATTTCCTATATCGTTTATGTATAATACAAAAAGCAGAGGACCCAAATGGGATCCCTGGGGCACACCAGAATCAATGGGAAGAAAATTTGACAAGAAACCCTTAAGTGCTACCGCTTGTGAACGTCTGCTTATATATGATTGGATCCACCTAAGTAGATCGCCGTGTATACCGATCCCTAACAGTTTTGATATAAGCCCCTTGTGACTTATTTTATCAAAAGCTTTTGAAAAATCGGTATACACGGCATCCACCTGATGGCCATCCTGCATGGCAGTGAGAACAAAGTCAGTGAAGGTCAATAAATTGGTTTCAACGCTGCGCCCCTTTATAAATCCATGCTGGTTAAGGGAAATATGCCGACTCACGGATGATTTTTGCGATGGATTCTACTCCAGAAGGTAATTATCTATTTTTTTATTATTTATTTTAGATACTCAATGACTTTTTTTTAAACATTAATGCCACTAAAACGACGTGAAAATGATTTTTTTCTGCTTAGTAATTTTCATGAAATGATAAAGTTGAATTTCCTGGCACATCCGGCTTTAATGTTAACATTGTTACAAAAAGTAATCATTAGTCTTGCTAAAACCACTGAAAATTTTCCCGTCCGAAACCGTCGCCTTAACAAAAATTTTATTTTATTAGTCATGTTTGCAAATTTTTGTTTTTTAATTGTTTTAGGATCAACTAACGAAGAAGCCTGTTTTAGCAGATAACACTCTTATCAGCTATTATAGAGAGTATGCTACTCGATAGCATCACGAAAAACGGACATACTTGCAAGAAAAGATGAAAAATGCTCTACGTGTCACCGATTTTTCACACGAAACCAAGTGGTTGTTAACAAGATTAGTGTCAGATTACAACACCAAACTCCAACAAGCACATGACAATTTTACAGGGTGCGCCGACAAAAACAAAAAATGGTTCAATGCCTATGTTACTTTCCCTGTTGTGCATTCAGCCCGCAACCAAGGAGGTGGCCGACCTTCCAAGAAGTTTGAAGAAACCAGTGATCGCTCAAAGATTTTTGGAAAAGCTTGGTCTACATATAGACAAACCAAGGCAGGGTGGAGGGGTGTCTACAGATGGAAACACGGCTTGAAATATGTTTTAGCATGCAGAGGAAGTAACTGAAATAAGTATCAGCTTGAATCTCTTAAATCGGCTTCATTCAATTTTGAAGTTCATGGCAAGTGGATATAAAATAAATGCTGCCAAATTTAAGATTTTCTGCTTGAAAACAGCATGTACTTTTGTGTTCCATTATCCATGGTTTAATATGCCTACGACATTCCACAAAATACTGTTCTATGGCTTAAGGATAATTGAAACTTCGGAAGTAGCTATTGCTCAAGAGAGCAGAAACAAAGATGTGAGAAAATACAGGAAGCAATTTTCCAATTTTTTTTTTCGAAAGCAGTGTATGGTAAAAACATATCAAAGGCTAATGGTGTCATCTGACCCTTTTATAAGTGATCTGAGAAAACTTTTCTACCTTTGTTTCAAAGTGTGTTAAATTTATTAGAGGATCCTGAAATTGACACTGTATAATAAACTAAACATAATTATATATATTTTTTGATTATGACAGACTTGCATTTCATTTTTGTATATTATTTATCTGTATGAAATTAAGGGGGAAGGGAGTTAGTGTAAGAGAAAGGAGGGGATAGTTATTTTTTAACACTATTAGGTATATTTTTAGACCCATATGAATTGTTACCCAAACGCTAACCACCCCAGCTCATTTTTGACCCATTTTAGCAGAAGCAGATGGATATTTGGTATTTTCCTCTGCCCACGATATCCCTATATCCCTATTATTGGACCAGGAACAATCTTTCACCCAACCTATGACAAATTTGAAAAAAATAGGTTTTGGCCAGCTTTTTTGGATTTTTCACCTCTGTGCGGCGCAAAGAATAAATTATACATTTACACCCTTATAAAACCTTTACCTAATAAAAATAAACTAAACTGGTTTTATTTTGTAGGTAATGTTTTAAGTATTATTTTCTTTCTTTATTTCACTTGGCTCTCAACATCTAGGACAACAGCTATTGGATACGATCCAGCTTTGGGCCACCAGGGATCTCCCTGAGGAAGAGCCACTTCCAGGCACAGACCCTGCAGCTGTCGATGCCGGTACCATAGTGACGGACAATGCGGCTACGATTCTGTCTATGACACGATCAATCGTTTCAACCTCACCTCTGGTGAGCCGTATCATTGCTCAGCGCGTATGCCCGATTTGTCTGGCTTGTGAGATTACGGCCATGCCGACATCCATCCCCATTGGAGATAGAGGATATGAACACCCCATCACTATGTCGTCACTTAGAGGGTTAGTATCTAGAGGAAGCCTAAGAAGGCTTTTGGGTGCCGTCGCAACGGCCCACAACCGGGAGATGCACGCATAGAACGGAAACCAGCAATGCATTCCTTGTGGCTTATATCCACAAAAGAAATCATGAGCAGAAGCTCCAATTCACTCCAGGTGGACAAGAGCTTGTGGTCGAAGAGGGAGCAGGGGACCTTGAACGTGACGGAGAAACAATCAGAAGTAATAGCCCGGTTAAATGGGCTAGATTCATGATGTCGAGAAACTGGATCCTCACAGAATTTATGAAGACGACGATTAAAGGGATGCAGGCTGAGTTGATAGAGACAGAACTGAGAAAGGGTTCTATTGGAGAATTTTTATCTACTCCCAGTATTGATTAGATTTAGATCTATCCAACTTCTACATTCCATAAATTCATATTAACAAGAAATAGTAAATTTGATCTCCAAAGGCAACTTAAGGCAAGAATTAAGCAAGACCATGAAACATATAGTTTAGTTTTTATTTTAGGACTTCTATGTTTTTAGTTTAATTTGTTATTTTAGTTAGTATTCATTTTAGGTATAATTTTATGTTATTTAAGTTTCTTATGAATATAAATGCTATTCGATATTACATAAAGTATAATAAAATAATTTATAGAGATATATTTTGTTTCATTAAATTATTTATTATGTAATAAAAGAAATACATTACTTATACTATATATATATTTTAAAAAGATCCACACTCAGCTGTCAAGTGAAGAATGAATGAATCGATAAAAGAAAGACAGACAGACCCTCAAAAGACGTGTTATAACAAAGGTTAATTTACCTGTCATTTTTGACCTGTCACTTTTACGTCAGGCGTGGTTGCAAAGAAATGTAAACGTGTAAAATAAATATTGTTTTTATAAAGTTGAAGTTGATTTTGATTGGTATTAATTAATTACACCATCCGAGATACAACAGTTTTTGGCGACGAGTCGAACTATATATGTGTGAATATTGTGTCCTCAGTTTTATCCGTTTACAACAAACGATCATAACCTCAAAGTTTTTTATTTTATTTATTTATTTATTTACACACATACAGTTGCACAAACATATTTCAAATATACACCACTTAAACCCTTAGGGGTTTGTTTGCGGTGCTATTACAATCTACCACATAAGTAAATTGATTAATCTAAGTTAATACATAGTTAAGTTTTATGTTAAATTAAATGTTCATAATATGATTTTATCTTAGCGGGTAGGTTTTAAAAGGAAAAATTACATTTTGATTTCTACTACAAATTCACAAATATATCCGTGGCATCACGATGTTCCATAATGCTTTAATATTAGAGCGCATTATTGATTGTGATGAATCCACCGACAAGTTTGTAGTCTTCGTACAAAGGAAGGTGCAAAATCAAATACAATAGGAGCGTCAATTGTAACCGAAACAAGTTATTTTATGTTTGATGAATGATCTACAGGCTGTTTGTTACCTTGTAAGTTTGAGAAAAGGTAAACTTTTAATTTTGACTTCAGGTTTTTGTGCGTGATTTCTTGTCTCAAGTCAATTGGAATTGTGTTTATTAATTTGGCAATAAGTCGTGCAGTAGTACGATCACCATAATAATTAGTGGCCTTAGTTATATATAGGTGCTTTTTTGCCATTCGTCTGGTGTAAATTTTATGAGAAACTGTCTGTTGTATCTCTGAGTTGAAGTAATGATCTCGAAGTAAAAGATATTTAAATTTTAAGTTAACTGGTAAAACTCCACAGTGCTTAAATAAGTGATCAGAATTGTCTTTAAACTGTTTTTTTATTTTTGGACCTACGATGGTTTTTAAAATTCTAGTTTGAAGATATAGAAGGGAATCTATGTATGATTTAAAAGTGCGGCCGTAGCTGCTGAGTCCATAGTCGATAATGGGTTCAACGAGGGATTTATACAGCGTCATTAGGGTTGGGAACGGGATTTTGTTTCTGATGATGTATATCTTAGCGAGAATAGCGCGAAGTCTGTTGTTTACCCCGTCTATGTGAGCTCCCCAGTTTAGGTGCTTATCAATCACTAAGCCCAAATATTTATGTTTGTCGACTAGCTCTATAGACTCGCATGCACAGCTTTTGAAAGTATTATGCAAGCAGGAATGGTCGTGAGCTTTTAGTTCGATGTTTAGGTCTTTTTTTATGTAAGGAGAGCGTATGTGCACCATTTTAGTTTTTTGCGTGTTCAGGACAAGGCCTGCGTCGTGGCACCATTTGCATAAATTGTCAAAGTCGTTTTGTAGATTGGACAGTCCTCTTGCCATGTTCTCATCGGTAGATATGAGGCAAGTATCATCCGCAAATTGATAGACCTGACAGTTTTTGACGACATTTACTAAATCATTAACGTAGATTAAGAAGTGCAGTGGTCCAATGACTGAGCCCTGTGCTGTACCATATGTGGCTTCGCTTTTGTTACTGAGAGTTTTTTTGATTTTGACATAATTTGCGCGATTTGTAACATAACTCTCACACCATTTAAGTAAAGGGCCTCTTATTCCGCTGGACTCAATCTTATTTATCAATTTCTTATGATTTAATACATCGAATGCCTTAGAGAAATCGATAAATAAAGCTAAAACGTGCTTTTTTTCGTTAAGGTTTTTGTTAATTGTATCGGTAAAATCGGACAGTAACTGAGTACAACTTTTTTTTGGTTGAAAGCCATATTGTAGTTTGGTTAGTACACTGTGTTGATTATAAAAGGCCTGTATTTGTTTGCATACTGCCTTTTCCACGATTTTATCTACGCAAGAAAGTATCGTTATGGGTCTATAATGTCCTACATCGTCGTGCTTACCGTTTTTGTAGATTGGTCGTATACAACCTTCTTTAAGACCATCGGGATAATGGCCTAATTTTATGCTGGTATTAATAAGTCTGGCGATGGCTATAGAAATCTTATTTGATATGCTTACAACATCTAGAGGTTTAATGTGATCAATGGCAGCCGATTTTTTTGTGCTAAAGGCTTTAATGGTTTTGTTAATTTCGTTAGGGGTTACCTCTCGGAAGCGTAAACTGACATCAATATCATTTCTGTATGATTTCTCTTCGAGTATTGGGGTGTTACACTTTGGTAATATATTACGTACGTTTGCCTCAAATTCAACAGAAAATTTGTTTGCAATTTCTTGTTCCGTAAGTAGTTTTGAAGAAAAAGCTTTGAGTATTGTTTCATCTAGTGATAGTTTGATGCGCCCTGTTATTTTATTTAATAATTCCCATAATTTCCGTGAATTACCATAATTACTTTTAAATTCTGTTTTATAATATTTATTTCTTTTGTATTCTAATTGATTGTGGACTTTGTTTCTTATGTTGTTATATTCTAGTCTTAAAATTTTGGTTTTGCTATCTTTACGTAGTTGTTGATATAGTTTGTTTTTATGTTCGCAAAGTTTATTTATACTTTTGTCTATCCAAGGCTCACCACAACGATTTTTGCGATGTGATTTCTTTGTAAAAGTTGAGGAAGCTTTTTTGTAAGCAGAGGTAAAATTATTCTTCATAAAATTATAAATGTCATCAGGACTATTCATATCTTCAGTTAACATCCAATCGACCTTTGACAATTCGTCATACACTATTTTCTGATTTATTTTGTGCATTATTTTAGGAGCAACCTGTACATGAGCATGATTAAGACAGGTAATCGTTGTCATTCTATGATCCGCCAGTACTGTGTCAATCGCTCCCGCGTACGGTTCTAATGAGTGGAGGCGTCCAAAAATATGATCCAAACAAGATTTCGTTATCTTTCCATCTCTTTCCTCTATTCTCGTATAGTCGGAGACTCCACTCGCTAGACCGCACCCGTGTAGCGTTGAAAGATAGAAATCTGTAACAGAGTTAGACGACTTTAGGTCAATATTCATGTCGCCGAGTAGTATGAGATTTTCAAAATCGCTAAGTTTGCTTAACATCGTTTTAAGTTCGTTAATGAAGCAGTGTTTATTTTTAATAGGTGGTTTATACAATGCACACAGTGTTATTGGGATATTATCGGGCGTGATAATTGTTCCGATCAGGTTTTCAAATGAATAACTTTTGTTTAGTTGCTGTGTAAATTTGAGTGGATGGATTGTGTAAATAATGATGCCTCCACCTTTTTGGTTTTTCCGTAGTTCTGTGTGCATTGTGTAACCAGTGAGATTAAATAATCTAGAGATATTCTCCAATATATTTGCTTCGGTTACAATGATGACATGGATTGGGTTCTGAGAAGTTGACACAATTTGCTGCAGTTTAGAGAAGTTTTTTATCATTGAACGAATATTAATATGAATGCAAGTAAGGCTTACTTTACTTTGATCATATAGCTTGGGAATATGTGAGATAAAACTGTTTAAGTTCATGCTATCAAAAATTTCCGTAATATCTGGCTTTAAGTACATAATCAGTTGCAGTATTTGAGTAGAGAACGATCTGCTTTGTTGATGAGTCAATCAGCAGCAGATAAGATATCTTCTTCCGTCCGTATCATGATGGCTTTGCTGTTTTCATCCTTTTTGACTAAGATTCTGCCGTTGCTTAGCCAGATGAACTTGAAGGTGGGTCGTAGCTGTTGCTTTGTTTTCCACAGCAAGGTCTTGTTATGTTGGGTTAGTGCTTCACGGATGTAGATAGGAAGTTCCGCGAGTTCCTTGGGTGTTTCCTGAATTACTTCACCTATGGTTAGTGTAGTGGCTCGGGCAGCTTTTATCCAAGATTCTTTGACATTTTTTGATTTCAGCTCGACGATTAGGGTACCGTTGCGCTCGCCGCGCGCTGGTATTTGGCGTACAAGCTGCATATCAGTCGGCTCGATCTTGATGTAGTTAGCTATTTTTTTAACGATTATTTCCGGGGTCAATTTAGGCAAATTCGGGATTCCTGCTATCTCAATGTGATTAGATAAAAGGTTCTGCTCGTATTCTTGCTGACGTTGCTCAAGGACAGCCATCCTAAGCTCGATGTTTTTATAATTATTCATAATATTGGTGTTCTTACCTTCTATTTGCTTAACCTTCGATTCAAGACTATCAATACGTTCCTGAAACTCATCGAAGCGGTCACTCAGGAAGTTAAGTGAGCTTTGCAGACCTTCGATTTCTTCCTTGATGGCTTTTCGTATTTCGGTGCTGATGTCTTTTAAAAGCTTTTTCACATCAAGGGCTGCTGATACTTGGCGATCTAATACAGGCTCTTCATCTTCTGAATCCTGGGGAATGTAGAATGATCCGCGTTGGGATGAATTCCGACAGCATTCATTGCAACTCCACTCTAGGCTGTTGGACGAGCGGAGCGCGGTGAGTTGTTTCGCCGAAACCTTTGCGCACTCCACACTGGCGTGCACCTTTTTAGTGCATCTGCTGCACTCCAGGCCTGGGTTTCGTTTGTTTATAATTTTGCTGCAGGTTTCACACTTTTGCATTTTAATTTAGTAAAAAAGCGCACTTTCTCTAACAATAACTATGTTCGGTCGACGGAGGTTGGGGGTAGACTGAAGTGCTCAGTGTTGTGTCGTAATGTTCGATGGATTTGATAACAAAACTTGTTAAAGAAGGGAAAAAGTCGTGGATACAGAATAAAACCAAGGCACAATTAATTGAGATTGCAAATAAATTAACAGACGAGACATTGTTTTCCAGCACAAACACTATAGACGAGGTCAGAAAATACTTACGAGATTTTGTGGATGAAAATAAATCAAACGATAGCATTATGGCATCGATTACTACCTTGGAAGTGTTTACTGGTGATAATTGGGAAGCATATCAACAACAATTTGAATGTTTCGTACTTCTGAACGACATACCTGATGAAAAAAAAGTGCCTTTGTTGATCACCAAACTAAGTACAAAAGTATATGATTTATTGACTACGCTATGCACGCCTACATCACCAGTTAAGGAAACATATGTGAATATATGTGAAAAATTAAGAAAATATTACCATCCCGTTCAAAACTATGCATTACATCAAGCAGAATTTAGAAAAAGATGTCAGAAACCAACAGAAAACATTGAGCAATATATTGTGGAACTGAAGAAATTATCGAAATATTGTAAATTCAAAAGTTTAGATGAAGAACTCAAAGAGAGATTACTAAATGGCACTTACTGTGAGTCTGTCAAATTTGAATTGTTAAAGCAGGCCGACCAATCTTTGGAAGTTTTGACTAACATCGGAAAGACAGCAGAGACTGCTTATAACATAGTGTATAATCAGGAGAAACAGCAGGAAAGGTCACAGATGTTTAAAGTACAAGAAAGAAATAGTTTTACCAAAAACAAGAATAATGGTTATCGGCTAAACTCATCGGCATCATCATCATCAAACAAACAGAGTGTAACATGTTTTTGCTGTGGAAAAAATGGACATATAAAAGCACAATGTTCATTACGTGACAAATTTTGTAGCGAATGCGGTAGTAAAGGTCATATTTTTAAGATGTGTAGAAGTAAACAGTTAAAAATGAAAAATGTGAACCTAGTAGAAACAAATGATTTGGAATGTGATGAAAATAATGCAAAACAAGAAAACACGGACACGGAAATGTTTGATATTTTCTATTTCAGCGATAAACAGAAAATACCATCTGCTATTTTAGAGGTTGCAGTTAATGGCCAGGTACTAGAGTTTGAAGTTGATACTGGAGCAGACGTAAGTACAATCACTCTAGCCGATCAGCAAAAATATTTTCCTGACATAGAAATAAAAAAGAAAAATGTAATATTTACAAATTTTGACCAGACAACTTCAACCCCTCTAGGGTTGATTCAAAATTTGACGGTCAAGCATGGATCAGTAGAAGTTAATAATCAAAGGCTTTTTGTTGTTAACAATGGTTTGCCAAAAATAATAGGGAAAGATTTGCTCTTGATGTTGAAAATGTGGCCTCCAAGATTTGAACAAAATGTGTGTGAGAAAGTAACAAAAGAAATTTTAATCAAAGAGATAAAAAATTAATATAAAGATTTATTTGAACCAGGAATGGGTGGTTATAAGGGAGAGCCAATAAAATTATCAATAGAACCAGGAGTAAAGCCAATATTCATGCCTGTTAGAACAGTTCCATTTGCTTTAAAAGATAAAGTTACAGAGGAAATTAAAAGATTAATTGTTAACAAACGTATTGAGCCGGTCGAGTACTCAGAGTGGGGTACTCCAGTAGTACCGGTATTAAAACCAGATGGAACAGTTCGCTTATGTGGGGACTATCGTATAACAATAAACAAGTATTTGAAAGTAGATCATTATCCGCTCCCAACAATTGACAATATAATGATGAAATTACAAGGTAATAATTATTTTTGTGAGCTAGACTTACAAGAAGCTTATTTACAGGCACCTTTACATAAAGATTCACAAGAGTTAGTAACAATTGTTACTGAGGAGGGTATTTTCAAATACTTGTATTTACCTTTTGGTGTGAGCACGGGCCCCGGTTCATTTCAAAGATTGATTACGAAACAGTTAAGTGGACTTGACATAGTTGTGTTTATAGATAATATATATGTTTATGGAAAAACTATAACAGAAACAAAAGAAAAATTAAAAACAGTACTACAAAAATTAAAAGATGCAGGTTTAAAGTTAAAAATTAGTAAATGCAAATATTTTGAAGAAAAGCTGGATGTTTTTGGGTTTGAAGTTACTAAAACTGGTGTAAAAATAATTAAAAATAAAATTGAACCTTTGCTGTCATTGCCACCCCCAGAAAATATAAAAATGCTTAGATCTTTTCTTGGAAAAGTTAATAATTACAATCGATTCTTGCAAAACATGGCTATGATACTAAAACCATTGTATGATTGTTTAAAAAATGATAAATTTAAGTGGACAATGGAGTGTGATAACTCATTCCAAGAAATAAAGAAGGCACTTGTAAACGCATCTTCTTTATCACATTTTGATAAAAATTCAACAATTATTTTAACTTGTGATTCTGCAGAATGTGGTGTAGCTGCCATTTTGTCGGTTAAAGACAACAATAACATTATAAAACCAGTAGCATTTGCAAGTAAGAAATTGAATGATACTTAAATAAAATACCCAATCTTAGAAAAAGAGGCTTATGCCATAATTTTTGGTGTAAGCAAATTTTATGAGTATTTATTTGGAAAAAAGTTCATTTTACAAACTGACAATGAGGCATTAGCTAAAATATTGGGACCTAAATATGGTATACCTAAAATGGCAGCAAAACGTTTGCAATATTGGTCGATTTTTTTAAGTGGATTCAATTATGAAATTCAACATATAAAATCCAAAAATAATCTACTTGCGGACTACTTGTCACGTGTAGTTATAAATGATAAATGTAAAGAGGAAAACATTAAAAATTCTGAAATTATTGAAAAGACTTTTGAATTAAATACTATTAATTATATTAATAAGTCGAATTTAGAAACATTAAATTGGCAAACTGTTCAAAGTGAGACTAAAAAAGATAAAATTTTATGTGATGTTCTAAGATATTGTAGAGATGGCTGGCCAACAAAAAATGATCAAGGGGAAGTATATGAACCATATTTTACTAGAAAAAATGAAATTACAACGGAAAAAGACTGTTTATTGTGGGGATATAGGGTAGTTATACCAAAGAATTTAAGAAATGAAATTTTGTTTGATATACATAAAAGTCATTTAGGAATTACGCGAATGAAAGAAATTTCCAGATCATATTTTTGGTGGCCAGACATAGATAGAGAGATTGAAAATGTAACTAAAAATTGCATGATATGTTTACAGAATCATAAAAATCCCGAAAAAACAAAACTGACTGTTTGGCCACAGCCGCCAACAGTTTGGCATAGGTTACATGCGGATTTTTTGGGGCCATTTTATTCAAAAATGTATTTAGTAATTATTGATGCATATTCTAAATGGCCAGAAGCATTTGTTATGAATAACATTACAGCTGAAAAAACAATACATGTATTTAAAAGTATATTTGTACGATATGGGTATCCTTTGCATTTGGTTACTGATAACGGTCCTACTTGGACAAGCCATGAATTTAAAACCTTTTGTAAAATGACAGGTGTTAAACAAAGTTTTACACCACCATACTTTCCAGCAACAAATGGATTGGCAGAGCGTTTTGTAGAGTCATTTAAGTCACATGTAATAAAAATTGTAGAGAGTGGCCATACAACTGAATATGCTTGTAATTTGTTTCTATTTGACTAAAGAAATACTATACATAAAACAACAGGTCAGAGTCCAGCAAAATTAATGTTGGGGAGAGAGTTGAGATGTCGTTTCTCATTATTGCGACCAAATCCAGTAAATGATAAAATAGATACTGAACATGTAAAACAAACAATAAATAGTAAAAATGTGCTCAAATCATTTAACATTGGAGAAAAAGTTATGGTAAAAGATCAGAGAAAAAATACAAAGAAATGGTCTTTAGGTAAAATTGTTGAAGTGATAATACCAGGTGTAACATATAAAGTTGAAGTTGATGGTTTACAATGGAAACGACATGTCAATCAAATGTTAGAGTGTGGACAAAATTTAGAATAAGATATTATTAATCTAGATTTTAGTTAAGTAATTTATAACAATAGTTGTAAAAAAAATATATATAAATAAAAAAAAAGTTATGTAAAAAAGAAAAAAAAAAATAATAATCTAATATTAAGTGGGGAAGAGTGTTATAACAAAGGTTAATTTACCTGTCATTTTGACCTGTCACTTTTACGTCAGGCGTGGTTGCAAAGAAATGTAAACGTGTAAAATAAATATTGTTTTTATAAAGTTGAAGTTGATTTTGATTGGTATTAATTAATTACACCATCCGAGATACAACAGACGAAATATCTTTTCGATGTTGTTGCTGATGTATTGATATTTGATTTATTGTTATTTAGACACCGAGCAGCTCAAGTCCTTGCGTTTTATTGCAGTGCTGTCTTTACACCAAACTTTAAAACTAACCTTGAGAACAAAATTATGTTTGTCAATATTAGATTAGACATACTTTTTATTTGTGGACTACGGGCAGAATAAACATATATAATCTTAGAAAAACGCTCTGTTTTAAACTCACGCACAAGCCGTCTAAGCGAAATTCGGAGGAGTCTCCATACAAATCTAGGCGCGGCGGCGTGTAGAGCACGTATCTGCATGTGTGAGTTCGAATCTGATCGCTTGTAATAAGATTCACTACTCGTTATATTTTTAATCTGCTACGGGCGTACGTAGTTGGTAACCAAATGTATCGAGTAAAAAGATGTGACCAATTCATAGGTAGATAAAAATCTACATCAAAATAAACAGGGTTGGCTTGCGCAACCTGGAGCGTTTTGTACTTGCTGTCTGTATGTAGTTTTCTTTTTCTACTCCACTAAAAATTGGTCCCATCTTCCGTTATCTAAAGAGATATCCGAAATTATTTTATAAGGACGAAATGAAAAACATGGCGGGTACTTCGGCTGAGTCAATACCACGAATTTACAAGGAACAAAAAAGAAAGCAAAAGCACACGGTGTAAAGCTACCACCATTTAACAGCGTTAAATGTAGCCTTTATAACGCAAACTGTCTTTCAAGAAGCGGCTGAAGTGGAAGTACCCGCCACTTTTGAAGACTTTTTACTTGCGGATTATCAAGATGGTGACAAAACGATTATAATATTTTCTACAAATGATGCGAGGAAATTACTGGAAACGACAGACGAATATTATGGCGATGCTACATTTAAGTTCCCCTTTCGCACAATTATTTTCAATCCACGGTGACATAGGAAGTACATCCAATACGACTAACGCGATTCCCTTGATTCATGCTCTCATGAATGATAAAAAAGAAGCGTCGTATATAACATTATTCGACATAATAAAAAGTATTTTTCCCACATGGTGTCCTAAAAAATTGGCGTGACAAATGCTTTAAAAATTATTAGTCAGACTCGCGCACGAAAGGTTCCGTACCATTATCTCTAAAAACGGCAAAAAAACACATGTCTGTTGTATGGGAGCCCCTTTAAATATTTATTTTATTCTGATTTTTGTATTTGTTGTTATACTCGTAGTTATAGCGGCAACAGAAATACATCATCTGTGAAAATTTCAACTGAACAGACAGACGGACAGCGGAGTCCTAGTAATAGGGTCCCGTTGGTTACCCTTTGGGTACGGAAACCTAAAAACGAAGCCAATGAATTGGGCAATTCCGGTGGGAAATTGAAAAAATTCTTGTCCTACATGAAGACTCATTGGTTAAGAAACGAAGAATTCACTACAGAGTGGAATGTCTTCGGAAAAAGGCATAGAACTAATAACATTTGCAAAAGTTGGCATTCTTAGTTGAATAAGTCTATAATTAAGAATTATGTCACTATAAGTAAACTATTAAAAGCATTACAAGAAGACATGGAAATTAACGTAGAGAAAACAGCAAGAAAAAAAGAACAAACTGAGAAAGACAACCTCTGTACTAACGTCACAATTAAAACTTTGAAACAATGAAATTACGTTAGGTCATTTCATAGAAATGCTGCGTTAAATATAAATACAATAATAATAAAAACATATTTACATAAAATAAAATATTTTTACATTATTAGATAGTGTAGCATTCGCTACAGGTATTCAACCTTTTTCATATATTTTAGTCTTTCTTTATCGTTGATTGCTTTACTGAATTTTCAAATTCAAAAATTTGGAATATTTTGTCACATTTTTTTTGGTTATTTTTCTGATATCGAAGAGTATCGTCGTAGAAGAAAGGCAAAATTTGAAGGCAAAATATGAAATTTAAAATCCAGTTTAATCCACGAAACAGAGCACATTTGCTCTAGAGATTGTGAAAGCCTGTTTTTTTTCTTCATTTTCCTGGTAAGTTTTGTGTACTTTTGGTTTCATTCTCTGAAAATCCCGTTTCCAATACGTTAATTTCCTTGCCCAGATTTCATTGGCATGTCTTGACGGTGTTGTTTTATTTCTTTACAGCGACCCTTCAGGTTATTTAAGGGTCTTTCCAATTTTTCTTCTATTTCTCTCATTTTCCGCGCGCCACCTTTCCATCTTGTATGGTTGCGCATATTGAGGCCGAAGGTACGGACCACGTACGCTGATGGGGTAATACCAGAAGTTGGCGCCAGACAATCTTGGCTTGATTGACTACTCTGTGGAAGACTGCAAACACCTACGTCACGAAGACACCCTTATCAGGTTTTTATATCTGTAGCCTAGCATTTAATAGACTCTGAATCAATCATTTTCTTCCTTAATGTAAAGCTAGATAACGATTGCTCTTAACACCTTAAAGTTATATTTTCTCTCGACTAGAAGTTATTAATACTTCCGCGAAATTGTGGTTTCTGGGATCCTATAAACTAGTTTTAATATCCAAATTTGAATCCATATTATCGTAAACTAATTGCGTCGTTAAAGCTAAAGGAAAACAAAATCCTAAAACAAGATAGACTAGGCATAATTTTTGTGTTGATTTTATAAGTTCGTACGTACCCAATACTCTTCTGATATTCTTGTGTTTTATACCATTTTTTTTACTTCAGTTTTGTTATTTTTAGTGTATTAAAAAAAAAATCATATAGTGTCTTTATCCAGTTTTTTTTTTTTTTTGGCTGTCCCCAAGCTTGCCTGGTGGCAGTCCAAAGCCAGTCCGAATCGACCGACTTAACAAAATTACATTCGTGATTATAAAATAGCTAACTAATTTTAAAAAGTAATGCTACAATAGGTTCTATAACAAACACAACACTAATGTTGTGTTACAAAAGGTATAGTAAAACTAACGGTGTGATGACGAGGAAACAAATTACTCGCCGTCACGGTGGTGTGACGAGGAGTCGGGCATGAAATTCATCCCGCCGAAACCAATGACTCTTGAGATTACAGCCGGCGTCATTTAATGGTTCCGGCATAGGGAATAAAACCATTTCATTTATTTATTTATACATGTAGCCTTTTTCCAGTAATTAACGAGTGTCCATAATTGTGTCCTTGGGAAATTCTCGAGTTGGCACACGATTTTAGCTTCCTTTTTATGTATGTTTAAATTAAATTGATCGTTGTTCATGTACCAGTAATACACAAAGTGTCGTTTGTAAACAAAGTGGATTCAATGAGTGTCCATAACTGGTTCGAACAGATAAGGGTGCATTTGAAGCTGTTCGCAAAGGAATGAAGGTTGCCGTTGCTGCTGAATCATTTGGGGTGCCTCGAATAAAGCTATATAATAAAGTAGCGGGTATCACCTCAGTAAACTGTACAATGGGGACTGCCACCGTCCTTTCCAAAGCTTTAAAATTACGGAAATGGAAAAGTATTTACCTGATATATCTGCCACGGCTGCGATGGGAGATAGTATTGTGTATATAGATTACAAAAGTGAAGAAAATTTATTGATAAATAAATAATTTCATACAAAAAAATGTGCGTATAAATTTGAATTGTTTTACTTGCATGAAACCGTCCCGTAGTAACTAGCTGTTGCCGCAACGCCATTTCATTTCGCAAAACTTCATTGAAGCTCATGGACTGTTGCCAATCTTACCAAACAATGCCGCCCGGTACGCGCGGATTCAACACACAGCTAATTGGTCCATACAAGAGTGTTGATAAAAAAAACATCAAGCCAAAATCGGGGCAAAGATTGAATAATCGCGGGCGGACCCGCGAGCGAAAGGTTAGTCTATCTATACTAGTAATATTATTAAAAAGGTCGTTTCTGTATTGAATATTTGTGTAACGTTATAAATGAAATGGGTTGTTAACTTGTTGTACCGTCTGCCTCTCTCAAAATATATACGTTTAGGTGGGAATGGGACGGTGTGGATGCCTGGTTGTCGGTGTGCACGGGCGGATGCTTTTCATACCTACTTAAATAGTTGTTAAATTTATTAGCATCAAAAAAAATTTTACGTGTTACTCTTACTGCTGAAAATAAAGTTCATTATTTCATTTTTATCTATTTCATAGTTTATTATTTCATTTCGTTATGGAAAAATAATTTTACCGAAAATGCATGAGCAGCTCCTGATATTTTCTTCAAAATTTTGAGCGTATACAGTTAAGAGCCGTTTAGCAGGTGGATTGTAAAAAACACGCCTCCTTGTAATTAACAGCCGTTTAGCAGCAGGCCGATTGTAAAAAACCCTCCTTTTTGTAATTAATCAAAACTGAAAACTCAAATTCGAAATTTTCTCAATAGTTATCCCACAAAACAAATATCAAATATGAGTGAACGACAGCCCTAACGCTTCGGTGGCGCGTAGGTATTTAATTTGGGAATTCGGTTCAAAGTCCCTACTGTCTTTGTTTATACTGTGGCTAGGGGTTCAACAATCGGCCTCCTAAATTTAGGGGCACCCCTAGCGGCGTAGGTGACCCTCAAACGTTGGTGAAAGCGAAACAACCGTTAGGTTATATTAAGGAATATTTTTTGCTATAGTTAATTTGCTAACATGGAACATGAGGCAAAAATAATTAAAAGAAAGAAAGTTCATGTTTTGCTATTCAAAAATCATGAGTACTACAAGCATACTGTTTATAAAAATGAAACTTGGAACTGTTCTTTGAAGCGGAAAAATCTATGCAAAGTGTCTATAACTATTAATAAAGTAAGTTTTTTTTATGATATTTGACTGCTAGCTGTAGTAAAATTTGTATAATTTAACCTTTATTATTTGCTCTACCGTTTGTATTCCCATTCTTACAGGAACAGATTGTAATAAAAATCATATCTCATACATGTCCGGATATTAGATCTAATGAACTAACCGAATCTGTAGAAAGTTTAAAATCGAAGGTGCGAACAAGTGATCGACCTATTATATACACAATTGTATGAAGAGGTGAAAGAGAGCTGGATGGATAAAGGGAACAATATATTGACTCCCTTTCCGGAATTCAACAGTGTCAAGCATTGTCTTTATACCGCGCGAAATCAATATGCTGGAGTTACTAAAATGAAATTTAAAACATTTCATGAAGTACAGGTTCCATTGTAGCACCGAAATTTAGTTTTAGCGGAATCTTAATATGAAGACAACAATTCTAGTGTTCTACATGGAAGAAGATAGAGCTAAAATTGAGCAAACAAAGGAAATATTTGGTGACGCAACATTCAAATGTAGCCCCCCTCCATTCGTTGAATTTTTTACTATACACGCTGAATTAGGCAGTACTGCTAGTACAACCAAGGTAAAACCAATAATTTATACTTTACGATAAGAAAACCGAAACATATACAGCCCTTTTCAATATAATATTAAAATCAGTTTCCAAACTGGGAACCATTAAAGTATCACTGTGATTTTGAGCTTGCAATTTTAAATGCCATACAAAATGTTTCTCTTGACATTGAGATTAAAGGGTGCTATTATCGCTGGCAGCAAGCTCTCTAGAGGATGAGTAAAAAGATATTCGGCAAAACAAAAAGTAAACCTCAAGCCGCAGTTGTCACTGTGTTCAGTATTGCCATTGCCACCAAGTGAACGACTTTTGGAAGGGTGGGAATATGTAAAATTCCGGTGCAACACCAAAAATATAAATAAATGTGTTGCAGACAACAAGTAAGCCCAGATACGGCTGAATCGTTCGAAAGGAAGCTGGCCAGCGGACCACGGGACGAAGCGATAAAATAGAGCGAGAAAACATATAGACACTAAAACTCAATGAAAAAATATTGGCTCCTGAACTTTACTTTAAAAACATGGACATCGTCAAAGGGGGGAAGTGGATAGCTGTCCCCCCCTAGAGATTCGAAAAACTTTTGAGATTTTAATAATATAGTAGTCGAAATATTCGCGAGAAACCAAAGAAGATTATGTTAAAAACTTAAAATTTGTTTATTTTACCTTCAATTTATGTCATCTTGCCCCCACTGGTGACGACTTTGCTTGAAAATCTTTGTGATTGTTACCTAAATTATTCAGTTAAATTCATTAAAGTACATAATAAAATTTAAGTATCTAATCAAACAGTGGCTCCTAGTCTAAAGTAAAAAAAAAATTGCGATTTCAACCATATCAGCTCCACGTTTAAAAACACCTTGAATAATTAACAAACAAAGCACAGTTATGATCATAGGTACCTATGTTAAATGTGAACAAAGAAAATACGGTTTACATTTCACATTATTATTTATATATACACTCAATTCTTATTCACCTTGTTGAGTAGGTATTGAGAAGAACGATGATTCTGGATTTGAGGAATTATTATTGAGGCATCCGAAGACAGTACAATTGTTCGATTGCGTGCTGTCGATATATTTGAATTGGTCGGTGACGCGCGGTGCGCGGAGTGGTGGCTTGTTCGAGAGACTTGACTGAGCGCGATCGCGGCGTGACTCCGACTAGCGCCTACCTTGTATACTAAGATATTGCTGTTGTGTGCGTACTGTAGTTCGTGCGTACTAGCACGCACACATATTAGCCGCGCGATGTACCTTTGCTTGAAGATAAACTACTGTTCTGGTTTTACTATGCTAATAGCAAAAGCGAACGGTCATAATAAATCTTTTGTCGAGTCCTCACTCCATTAGTTTTATTGTCAGCTACCGTACCCTGCAAATAGATACTTGAGTTGAGTCTTACGCGACGTCCTGCGTGAGCGATCTAGACGCGAACGCGAAGCGGCGCGGCGCGGCGCGAAAACAACAAACATTCGAAACCTATTGAAGTGGCCTACGTGACCAAACGCACGTGGGGTGCGGTGCGGAGCGGCGCGAAATGAAGCGAACGCGATCAGTTGGCTTGATATTTTCGCGCGAAGTGGACGCGTCGGCCATATTTTTTTTTCAAGCAAAAATTGTAATGTCGGAGGTAGAACTTCTTATTAATGCTATCCAAGAACGTCCTACATTATGGGACAAAAGGACTAAAAGTTATCACAACCGGTTATTATCGCACCGCGAATGGGAGGCTGTGGCTAAAATAATTGGGACTACAAGTAAGTACAACATATTATTATTTGTTTATTATTATAACATTCTTGGCAAAGGATGTTGCTCGAAATACAGTTTAAAGTTTTCTCTTGCCTGTGCGGCTGCTCGTGATGTAGCATTGTATCTTCTTTGAGAATTATGTCTTTGTGTTTGTGTCATATTTTGATATGTTTTTCGGAAAGACATTAACTCATTCTCATTTATTGATTCAAGATCCCTTATAATATTGTGTAGTAAACATATGGCTTTGACGATATGAACTGCATTTGTAACATTAGTTTCGATAGATTTATGTAGAATTCTGAATTTAGAAGTTATTGAACCAAAAGAACATTCCACCACCATTCTGGCTCGAGATAAGCGATAATTATAATTATCTTTGGCGTCCCCTTTAACCGTTGACTTTTCTGGAAAAGGTCGCAACAGGTATTTCTTTAAAGGAAACGCCGCATCTCCAAGGAGCACATACGGAGCTATGATATTAGAGCCCGGTAATACTTGTTCTTTAGGTATTTTTAATCTTCCTTGTTCTATTGCTCTTCGAAAGGGGCATTCCTCAAAAACACCGGCATCGTTGTCTTTTCCATAGGAACCCACATTTATCATTACAAACTTATAATTTGCGTCAGTGACTGCTAACAACCCAATCGAAAAAAAGGATTTGTAATTATAATACATCCAATGCAATTAGGAAACTGCCATCTGTCCCAAAAACATTGCGCTATGTTTTTAAAGCTATCTTCTGAAGGTTCGGGCATGTGTTTCCTAACTAATTGAGTCCATATAGCTTTGCAAACTTGTGGTACGATTGTAGAAATAGCAGATTTTGAAATTCTGAACGAGAAAGCGAGTTGCCGAAATTGTATACCTGTGGCCAAATACCTGAAATAATGCAAAATATTAAGTTTTTAATTCTTTTTCTTTTTTCAGGTGAAACGACTAAGAAAAAATGGAAAAATTTGAGAGACACGTTTAGTAAAGAATTAAAAAAAATTCCTAAGCCACGTTCTGGGACTGACGCCGATAATGAGCCGAAGTATACAGGCACATGGCCACATTTTGAGGCCATGTCTTTTTTAAAAGTAGTTCTGAAACCCCGACAAACAGAAGGGAATATTATATCACAAGACTCCGAAAGCAATTCTGTAGATCTGTCAGTGTATTCAGACACGGCTAGTCCGGAAGAGATATTCAACTTGAACGCATCCGACAATGACAACACCCAGCTCTACCCAGAAGAAATACCACAGAACATGTCCATAGATAACAGCCTTCGACAAGATCGTCCACCATCGCCCTCGTTGCCAGGTCCTTCGCCTTCATCCTCGTTACCGGTGCCTTCTTCTTCGTCCTCGTTGCCAGCTATCACAAGACAAACACGCAAAAGAAAAGATATAAGTCTCGAAGCATTTCTCGATATTGAGAGAGAAAAAATGAAAATTCTTCGCGAAGATCAACCAGATAATACTGACGACGACCTTCTTTGGTTCAAATCAATATTACCTTACATGAAACAGTTGCCATCACTCAACAAATTACATTTTAGAACGCAGATGCAGGAGCTTCTTCTAACGGAGCTGTCAAAGTTAAACCCACCACAATCCAGTGCTCAACAACATGGCTATTACACATCTTTGTGAAAGTATTGCAATTATGTACATACTTACTAATTAAACTTAATTAATATTATATGTAATTTCTAACATTTATTTCATAGTTTATTATTTCATAGTTTTCTTACCTCAAAGTCACCATAAGTCGTTCTTCTACAGAAATAGGTTCCTGAAAATTTGTTGTAGTAAATTGCAGAACAGGTTTAATGGCTTGTACAATATAGTCAAACGTTGTAGGTAACATTCGACAGTATTCCTTGAACAACAGGGGTTGAGTACGTAAATCCTGGTACAAATTATGAAATTCCCCATGAGTATGCCTTTCTAAGTACACAGTATTAGTTCCACTTCTCTGCTTTATACACTTCTTCAATATTTCATATTTAAGATATGAATTTTCCAACAACATTAGCTTCCGTCCGTCCATGACAAATGTTTAATGATGACTGAACTGAACGGCGGCGGAGGGCGCGGAGGGGACGGTTCGCGCGCACGTAGGACAGAGTAGCCGCATCGCTCCGCATCGTATTAAATTCGCATCGGATCGTTTCGCAATCGCGTTCGCGTTGAGTCGTCCACGTAGGACATGGCGTTACGATTCCTCGGTTATATTTTGCCAGCAACCCAGCCAATAATACAGTCTACTTAGTTTTTGTGGCCAACAATATGAATTCATAATTTTCAATATTGGTTCCGGTATGAGCATGTTTTTGTGCCCAAGGATGGAATTATTTTGTTTGCTTATGATTGAGTACACTTTATTGTATGTAATTGTGGTTTTCATTTTCTATCGATATACTCAGTAGAAGTCCAGGGAACAATCCCTAACGCCATAGAACCATGCGTAATTAATATTACCCGGTCGACCCGGTAATGGGTCGACCCACCTGGGTCACGGTGCACAATTTGTTACTAATCTGTATCTCCACAATTAAGGCCTTGGTGTTGTAGATACTTTTAATCTTTCCTTGGGCCTGTTTAAAAAAAGGACTGGCGAAATATTGTTTAATCTTTAAGGTCTAATAATGTATCTCTATGTTATCAGTGTCTTTAATGTTTATCGTATCTTTATGTTATCAGTGTTTATTTAATGTTTCTCTATGTTATCAGTGTTATATTATCAAAACCCCCGTTGTTTCTCACGTTATTTTTGTAAACTATCTTTTAAGGAACTGTAGGTCTGTTTATGTGTCTTGTATATTGTTATCCGTTATGGTTGTGACTGTGTTTCCTGAATAAAAATAAATAAATTATTGACTGGGGGCTTTCATGAGGCTTTCATGGAGATCATTGTCATCAGATCTTAAGTTTTCAAGCGGTGTATCTTTCACAGCTTTTCAGTGTTTAACATAGATGAGATAGATAGCAACATGGTGAAATGTACCGTTACTTTAGAATATCACCGTGAGAAAACTATTATTATTAAAAATTCTTTATTGCACAAATAAAAACATGTATATAGGCGAGCTTAATGCTAATTAGCATTTTCTTCCAGCTAACCTTTGGCGATGTAGAACTTGTCAAGGGTAGTGCTTCGATGAGGAAACAGTATTATGACTAGGTATATTAATAGATAATTAAATTTAACTAAAATTATTATACAAGGTGTAACAGAAAGGTGTAACCATATTTGAAGAGCTTATTCAGTCAATGGTATAGAACAACTTTTACCATGGAGCCAACCATGAAATCTCAAAAAAAAAATCTGCCCTTCTATACATTTCGGCCGAGCGACATTGCATTTTTCTATGAAACAGTAAATTTTTTTTTTTCGAGATGCAGGATTCGTTCCATAGTAAAAGTTGTTCTATACCATTGACTGAATAAGCTCTTCAAATATGGTTACACCTATCTGTTACACGTTGTATAGGTAAAATACATAAATAGGTAACTTATAATCAAATACATATACTACCTCTATATCCTAATAATACATACACTGATACATATAAATATATAAACACAAATAGTATTTACGAGAGGTTAAAGAAAGATTATAACCTTAAACACGTATTTAGAGTTGACCCATTTGTTTATTTTGTAGATCAAGGTAATGTTGATATACCTTGTTTTTAAAGGTAGTCACCGATGTAGCCTCGCGTATATGAAGTGGAAGATTATTCCAAAGTCGAATTGCTGACACAGTAAAGGAATTCGAATACATTTGAGTAGAATGTTCTGGAGTACGGAGAAGCAGTGCTTTACTTGGACGTAGAAGACGTCCAAGGGAACCAAAGGGGATAAAACGATCTTTGAGATAGGGAGGAGAACATGAGTTGTTCAAAATACTATAAAGAAAAGCAAGGATGTGTTCATTTCTACGGGACTTAATATTAAGCCAACCCAATTCAGAGCGAGATTGTGAGATATGATCACACTTTCGAAGACCAAAGATATAGCGAATACAAATATTAAGAAGACAGTCCAGTTTGTTTAATAATTCAACAATTACATCGGGAAAGCAGACATCAGCGTAGTCTAGAATGGGAAGCAACAGAGAACTAACCAACGTAACCTTAGCGGAGTATGGTAAGAACTTTTGCAGATGCTTTAAGGAATGCATAGATGCAAATATCTTTTTACTTACTTCAGCAACATGACGATCCCAGCTCATAATGTTCTGAATGTGAAGCCCCAAGTTTTTTACCTCAGTGCAGTAAGTTAGTGAGATTCCATGAAACTTTACTTCAGGCAGAGTGATGATGTCAAGCTTATCCACTAGCGCTCTGCTGCCCAAGATCATGACCTGCGTTTTTGCTGGATTTACAAGAAGCCCGAATTGTTCTGACCATAGACAAATGGAATTGATGACATCTTTTGTATGGTCACAGGTAACAAATCTTGTTTACAGGATAGATATAATTGCAGATCATCTGCGTAAACCTATATGTAAGCTTACAACATTCTACTACTTAAAACTTTTACTCACATAAAAAAACTTTTTAATATCTCGTTTAGCTAATTCAAGATATTTTATTGTTTAGGCTAATTACGAAATCACTACACCGGCAGAGTCAACTCCACCTGGAACACTGCTGAGCGCATCGCAAGAAAATATTGAAAAATACGTTGTTATACCCAAAAGTAATCAGTCAGACACGCCTATAATATAGTCGTACATTAGTAAAGAAACAAATTTATCAGAAGAACAGTGCGACTTAAAATCTATGAAAACAGATATCAACACTATTGAAAGTGACCTAAAATCAAAACAATCAAGCCGTAATACATAATACACTTAATTCGATTTTGTTACAAGTGACTGAACTACAAGTTTTAAATGAAGAATAAATAAAAAAATCTGTTACAGAGAAACAAAATCACTCATTGGTGTTAAAACCAATTAAACATTTAAAGGAATTAAAAGATTTTGAAAAGAAATTAATGGATTCTGATTATAAAGAAGATTTACAGAGAAAGTTAAGTGTACTGTGCATTTTTTCGCTCAACTTAATGCTGTCATTTTCAGGATACTAATTTCAATTACGTCAAACAAAAGAGATTTAATATTTTTTATTTCAATTTTTACCCACGAATAATGTTTTCTTTCTGATGTTTTTATGTTTTCTTTATGAATGAGAAGCAAATGTGATATTTATTTACAATTATATTTATTACGAATGTTTCTAAACTCTCAACGGATCCTCTATTTTTGCCCCTATATGTTGCCAGTCAACGCTAATAATGGACGCAATGAAGCTGGCTCGGTTCATTTGGATATCATTCTTCATGTTTAAAAACTTACATCAAACATTACTAATTATTAATATACATTAATTAAATATATAATTAAATATTTGTTATATTTTAACTTCACTTACTTCCAATCTCATTTTAATTTTTCAAGTGCTAATGTAAATTTTAAATATTTAAATAAATATTTAGGAAGTGTATTTATCTTAAAAAAAAAAACGATTTCTTACAAAGATAACTGTTATAAAAACATAGATAATAGAGCATGCGAAGGGTGCTTGTACTTTCGTCTCCTTTCCACTCTCCTCATATCTGAGCGTTCGCTATCAAATCTTAACAGGTTATTGGAATACAGGTAAACTGAACTCGCAAAAAGGTCTTTTCACTCAATTGTTCGCACAGAATTAAAATAATGATAAAACAGTTTTTTACTTATTTTAATAATGCTTTGTATTACTGATTTAAACAAGCTTAAGTCCAAAAGATGATTATAAACCATTTTAATATTCATGAAAAATATTAATTTGTAATTAAAATCGATTTTGAAACTTATCTGTAAGAAGAAAATACAATTTTAGAACTTGACCCTCATATAAAAAAAAGTCAAGGACAATGAGGTATGTCAGAATATAAATTTATTCGTTGGCCGGCTAAAAAAATAAGGCCCAAAAATGTATGAAACCAAAATGATGTCCTTTGAAATAGATCACAAATAGATCTTATAGCATATGTATAGGAAAGAATTTAAACCACATATATTTCATTATTCAGGTAGCTGTAAGACCAACTTAATTAGACCCCTTAGATACATGAAGTTGAATGTATCATAAGTGTCAAGTTAAGTTGGTCGAATTAACTGCACATTAATACTTTTTTTTTAGCGGTGTGTAGGAACCCTCAGGACACGAGCCCTAATTGCACTTGACCGTTTTTTTTCTACTTTTATGTCCGTGATTAAAAGGGTGTTAATAGTCTTACCTCCAAGATCTAAATTATTATGGTTAGTTCTGAAATTGAAAAGTAGAGTGCGCTGCAAGTAAATTACATCGCGCAATTATTTAGTTCACGCATAAAATACTTTATCGCTTGGATTTTGAATTTTGAATTTAAATTTTGGATATAAACTCCCAACTGAAGGGTGTTGCTGAAGATTCTTGCATTGAATGCAGGTTTGAAATAAATTAAAATTTCTTACATGATAAATATTATTGATGTGTTTACAGAACTTATATACAGAGTGGAAAAATATTTAAGGGCCCTGGAGGGGAACTACCTTAAATCCTTTAGTTAGCTCATTTTACTGAAAGAAAACATTCTTTTATTTTTTTAAAGAAACAAAACTGCATTCAAAGATATTCTGAAATTCGCTTGTCTCACCCGGGAATCACTTTGCCTTTTGTCAGAGGATCTTTAAAATGTAATAGTTTGAATCGGGGATCTAGAAGTGTCGCTAGTGCCATAATGGAGCTGTGCTCAACTGTAAGACTGAGATATAAAAGCAAATACTCTTAAGGATATCTACGGTTGGAAATGCTATTACTAGTAAAAATGTCCTATAATTGTTTTATACTTGTAGCGAACTATAAGACTGAGATATAAAAACTAAAGCACTTGAGTATGTTAAGGCTTGGCAAATGCTATAATCAGTTAAAGAGTCTACCGTAATGCCTTTATAACAACGTTATTAATACTGACAGACTTATAATCTTTATTTATAGAATTATTTTGCTTGTTGGGTAGTCCTTAGTTTGATCTGTAAATTAAAGCAATTAAGATAGTATTTCTAGTCTTTCTCTTAGAAACTCACTCCCCACGCGAATATTCAGCTCAGGGCCCAAGCCGAGATAAAACATAAATTGGTGTCCGAACTGGTGAGATATATTCTTCAGTATTGCAGTATTCTTCAACTACCGAGAATTTTGGACAGAAGACTCCAACACAGACAAGGACTTCCAAATACACGAGTATACCCGCCGAGACATAGAGTTCATGCTCCTGACGTCACCGAGCTCGTCTCCGCCAGAATACATCAACTACGCCGAGTCGCGCCAACTGCTGCCGCTAGCACCACCTGTATTACCGCTTCCTGCAAGGACAACCAAGGAGACCCCACAATGTTCCTGCAGAAAACACGACAACTGTAAAAATCTATTTTGGAATAAAATTATCTTAAATTGAATGGAACCTCCTTGTTCACAACTCTTTTTGAAGGGCCTAATTAAGGGGCTTCAGAAGCAAAACTGCGTTTACAGACGTTTTTAAATTGGTTTAAACTTTCTATATGAGTATTACAAAACTTTGAAAAAAATATATCACACATATTGACCCATGTCCCGTAATTGTGATGTTTTAAAATCTTAAAAAGCTTTAACCTACAACGAGAAAATAAATACCTTTAATAACATTTCAAATGCTTAAAAAAAACTGATAAATAGTTTAAACTTTTTAAATTCAAAAGAGGCAAGCTTAAAACTTAGACACACACACACGAGCAATACAAAAATCTAACACAATGATGTTTAAAACTTTTAAATATCCAACTTAACATATGTGAAAAGTATTATTTTCTCTATTTTGCGCTACCCGGCGACACAACGATCGTCGTAACAGCCACTTTGTAATGCACTCTGTGATATGAACGTTATTTCTATTTCGTTATTGTCGATATTTGTACAGACACATTTCGAGCTGCTAATTTAACTTACTGAAGCCTCTTAATATTTTCAGCCAGTACCGCCGGTTAGTTTTTTTGACAAGCATAAAAAAGTAATTGAACACATTTTTGCAAAGATGGAGAAAAGTGAATTAAAAAAAAAACTTACCGGCGGTACTGACTGAAAATATTAATTTTTGGCCCTTCAAAAGAGTTGTGAATAAGGAGGTTCGTTCCATTCAATTTACGATAATTTTATTCTAAAATAGATTTTAACCCACAGAACTGTGTTCTGTGTTTTTTTACTAGACTTATCACTCCGGCGTACGGAATAATTTTGTGTACTGAAGTTTATTCGGTCAGAGTTTCTGTCTTCAACCAGCAAGAGAATGATGTTACGGCGAGCCCAATTTGTATTTATATCCTATCTTCCCTCCCCAGTGGCATCATTATTCGGAAGCAACACATTATACAGGGGGTCTTTTATGCAGCGTTGCCACAAGTCGACATTAGATATTTATAGTATGGAGATTATTCAGACTGGTTCAGATGAAACTGTTTCACGAGAAAATGCCCGGTCGTCTCATCGTGACACTGGTTTCGTCACGACACTGGTTTAGTGACGACACTGCTTTTTCCGAAATCGAAAAACGGTGCGTCCGTTCCTGGCAGTGAAACGGTTCTTTTAAACGGTGCGTCTTAGGGGAACGCTACTGTGAACTTTCATTTTTTTTTTTATTTTGGTCTATTGTTCTTTTCTTTCCTCATGCACATTCTGATAACAGTCGTCTTTTTTACATATTTCCATTCGTTTTGCAGGGTCGCTGAATGAGCATATGTTCGATGACGACGCGGAGATGACATCGCTCATTGAAACTACAACGACCGTGACCACGGCCACAACTCTGGCCGCAGAGGCGCAGCATAATCAGTACCAGCATCAGTCGGCGTCGGCATCGACTGCTGCGGCGGCACCGGCGGCACCGCAGGCAATCTCCGATTTGGACGCGATGATGGCTTTATTTGCGGCCGCTGAAACTGCGGCCGCGATAGGTGAGCAGCTGATCCGGTCGGTGTCTGCGCCGGAGCCTACAACCGCTATAGATGCTTTTACAAAGACACATTTAAGTTATAAAGATGTGCCTGCGGCGGCGACAGCGGCGACGGTGGCTGCGGTGGTCGAGACGTCTCGACTACTACCGCTTCAACTACCATGACGCCAGTGGTGCCACCCAGCGGAGTCGATGCATCTGCGCCGGTACAATTTCAGGTTTCGCCGCAGCCACAGCAGCCATCGCAGACTCGCGATATGGTAACATCATCCTCTCACCCAATAGCGACCATCACTATCAATGATGCCGAACAATCCTTTGCACACCACCGCCATAACCACCAGCACGTTACACTATTACCGCCTGTAGTGGCGCCTAACACATCATATAGTGTCCCCCCACGTAGAGACCCAGTAAGCGATAATTATAGCGCCGCCGCTGACAAGACTAAGCACCCTCAGCGTCGTCGTCATCAGAGGGCACCAGTAAAACGGCTCGTCGCTCCGACAACCGACACTGAATACATGTCCGACTCTGATGTCGCATCAGTCTCTACGGTAGCCACCCTGACACCGGCTTCATTGATGTATAACACAGAGAACGATGACGACGACGAGTCACGCCGTCAACATCATCGCATCCATCATAGCCGTCGCTTGTCAGCAAGCAACCGCAGCCGTAGCCCCTAAAAGGAAGAAGTCTATACTGCAGTTAGGGCAATTTAACTCGATGCTGGCCGGGAGCGACTCAAGCGATGACGATAAAATATATAGCTGTAGTGACGAGGGCAGCAACGCTAGCGACGACGAATAGTAGCAGTGGCGATGAGAGTAGCGAGGATGACGTCGTATCGAAGTACAACACTCGCTCAAAGACTAATCGCGCCGCACGCTTCACGTTCCCCGAGAACGCCGTAAAAGTCGCGTATGTTGAGTCGGGGCGCTCGGATTTCGAAGGTCAGAAAATACACGCCGTCATCGACCGTGTGAGAACTGCGCGACTCGATGCCACAACTCTTGCCCGTAATGAACAAGTTTAGTAAGGGGCGAGTGCTGCCGACGCCGTCCAACTCTGGCAAGAAAAATCTTCGCATGCATAGCGCACGAAATCTGCGCTACTCGAAGATTAGCTGTAACGAGCAGCAAGTAAGATAAGATAAGATATATAAAATGTAAGATATTGTGGTAGGTTTTAGAGAAAAATATGTAGAATAATAAGGTAGAATAGTAAAAGTGAAAGAGCGTTGTCACCAACAAACTACTCAGTAGTTTGGCGAAGATTATTATTTGTAACTACCTATGATGTTTTGAAAAAATAAACGAAAAAAAAAAAAAAAAAAAGTGATCACGCGCTACGCGTGCGTATCGTCAGACGAGGACGAGGAGGAGGCGGCCGCCGTGGACGCCACCGAAGATGCCGACGAAGACCCCAACGGGAAGAGCGACGACATGTGCGCAATCAGCGCACGTCGATTGGGTTTCGTCATCACTAATCTGGCGGCCGTTAACTTTGACGGCAAGGAGTTGTGCGCGGCCAAAGCGGTGCGTTCGCTCGGCACGAAGATTGTACGCGACGAACTCACCATCAGTGTTGCCAATGCTACGGCAATTACCGTGTTCTACGGCTTTCAGGTCAAAAAATCACTAAATCTACGGGCTACGGCCTTTACCCTAAGGCCGTAGCAGAATCTACGGCTTTTCGCAAGTTTTACAGTAATTAATTAATTTATGGTACAGTATATCCATTAATTTATTGAGCAATTACTTTTAGAGCAGGTATACGATTTTACAAATCGATGTTTCGACTGTGTATCCGAATACCAAGATTGCAAAGTCTGTGGACGGGGATTTCCCGACTTCTCACATCAAATGTTGCATCTCGTTTTTCGTATGGTAGAAGGTAGAAACAAAAAACAGTCTTGTTAATTCGGTATTTTGCACGGACGTAGCGGACTCCGCGCCGCTAACAGAATATTGAGGTACCCCATGATAAGCCCACTCGCTTGTACGGACGAACCGCACGCAAACATACAAAAAACATAAGCTAATCACCCGCCATTCTGCAGCGAACCTTGCCCGGCGAAACGCGATGACGTCGTACTTAAAAAAATTCGAATATGCCGTCCTGCGTGGTCAAATCTTGCAGAAATAATAACGGATATATGAAAAAATGTCAGGTAATTACCTTTCATAGGTAAGTTATTCGATTTTTAACGTATTTCCATTTCTTTAACGTGTTTTTACATGAAATGAATCTGCTCAGTTTGGAACTCAAAACCTAAAGTCCGCGCCACCACTGAAGTCCTACGTCAAAGACTTTATTGTCTCTGTGATATGATTCAAAATGCCTTAATCCGTGAGACTTTAGTTCAATTGTCATACTCGTGACAATTGGCCAGTGTTGCCATTAAATACAAATGCAAATCACTCACCACAAAATGTCGGTGATAGATTTTCGAGTGGAATTGATAATTTTTTTTATCTTCGTTTAAACCCTACTTCAAAAAAGAGAAAGTTGTCAACTCACCTTTTTTTTTTCTACACATATTTTTTGTGTAAGTTGCTCCATAACTTCGTCATTTCTAAACCGATTTGGATGATTCTTTTTTTGTTTAAAATAGTGTGTCGATCAATAGATGTTGTTTCAGTTGGTCATCTCTATAGATATGATGAAATGAAACGTCTGTCTGTTTGTAAAATTTTTCCGCTCAGATAAAAAATACCCACGACACCAAAGGGCTTGAGCTAAACAAATTTCGACACAGGCATACACGCGCAAGTTAGGTAGTCTAAATTACATTAATTATTAAAAAAATATATACGAAGTGTGTTTTTTTTTAGACTTCCAAAAAGAAACCAAGTATGGAGGAGTGATTGGTTAAATATAATTAGAGAGAGTAGAGGTGAAAACGACTTGGTTCCCTCCAAATCCAGCGTCGTTTGTACGACTTGGTTTAGATTCGTATTACAGCGCCATCAAGCGACAATAGTATTATTTATAGTGCTAACCTATTTTCTGGGGAAATTGGTATCAGTTGGCAACCCAACACACACACATGCACTTTGAGCCGCCGCCATTGTTGTGAATCAGTTATTAGTTAGCGACACGGTGTCCGATCCTTCATACGTTCATGGTATTTTGTTTCATTTATCGCAATTAGTCGGAACAAACAAGAACAAATAACAATTAGTCTTTTTAAAAACGAAGTTATAGCCCTGATTTTTTGCTTTTTTATGTTGTTGGAGTGAGAACAACAGTTTATATAACAAGATGGACTCCGGGAGTAGTGACGAAGGACCTTCTACACCAAAAAAGAAAACTGCTGCAAAAAGAAAACATTATGCCCAGAAATATCGGACTGAATGGGAAAGTGAAGATTTATTCAAAAATTGGATCGCACCTGTACCCGGTAATGAATTTAAAGCCTCTTGTAAAATATGTGACACAATTTTGACTTGCGAAACATCTACTTTACGTCGTCATATGACAAGTGCACAACATATTAAAGTCACAAACATGAAATCTAAAATAAAGAACCTTAAGAACTATTTCTCGAAACCCTGCAATCCTGATGATGATAAGGCTGTAAGAAGAGCGGAAATAAAGTTTGCAGCATTTATAGCAGAACATGATTTATCATTTCTTGCCATTGACCACTTGACTGATTTATTTAAAGAATGTTTCCCGGACTCTAAAATAGCCGGAGAAATAAAACTGAAGAGGACAAAGTGTACAGCAATTATAAAGAATGTTATCGGTGAAAGTCAAAAAATAGAGATAGGAGAGAAAATAAAGGCTGAAAAATTCAGCGTACTAGTTGATGAAACTACCGACATTGGCGCAGTAAAATCTATGTGTATCCTAGTAAAATTTTACGATTCCAAAGTAGGATTTGTGGTTACATCGCTTTGGACTTTAACTCCGTTGTTCGGAGATGGCGATGATTTTGAATCCGCAGCACGCGGTGCTACTGGTGAAGTAATATACCAATCAATACTCAAAACGTTTGTTGCTCGAGACATACCACTTGAAAACTGGATTGGTTTCGCATCGGACGGGTGCAATGTTATGATGGGCCAGCACAACTCTGTTGCCAGTAGATTATCGGAAAATTTACCTGGCATTACAATTTTGAAATGCATTTGCCATTCTCTGCACCTATGTGCAAGTGAGGCTTGTAAAATGTTGCCTAGACGATGTGAAGATCTGGCGCGTAACATTTATGGATTTTTTAAGAATAGTTGCAAGCGTCAAGCTGAATTGGTGGAATATCAAATATTTGTGAATGCCAAAGTTCACAAAATACTTCACCCAGCACAAACACGCTGGTTGTCACTGTTGAGCGTTGTTGAAAGAATTCTAGAACAGTGGAGTAGTCTGAAACTTTTTTTTAACAACAAATGGTTTGACGAAAAGGTAGTTTCCGCAGAAATGATATTTCGGGATTTAAATAATCCATTCATGTACATGTACTACCTGTTTCTACAATGGATATTACCAAAATTTGTTAAACTTAATGAATATTTTCAAAGCAAAGAAACAAAAATAATAGAGTTGGATGATCGCATGCGAATGACTTATAAAGAAATATTATATTGCTTTATGTTCAGAGATTACGTCAATCAAACGCCACTAAATCAGATCCAACCAGAAAATACTAATTACCACATACCAAGTATGTACCTGGGCGTGAAAATAATGAAAGAATTGGAAAAACCTGAAATTCAACAAAACAAAGAAGAACTTCAAGAGTTTTATAAGAGGACGAAAGAATTTCTAGTTGAGAGCTGCATGCAGATGCGAAAAAGATACGATTTCAATAACAGCTTACTACCAATGTTAAAATACCTTTCACCAGAAGAAGCCATAAAACACAGCACAAGGAATCAACTGCCGTCACTTCTTCCGATTATAAGTCAATTACCGCGAATTGTGACGAATGACAACCAGATCCAATTAATTGATGACGAATGGAGAACATTACCCGACATCAATAAATTTTCGAATTTGGAAGTTGCTGCAATGAAAACCGATGAATTTTGGCATAAAATTTTAACCACAACTGAGTCCAAAAACGTCGCAAAATTTGTACTTAATGTTCTATCATTACCCCATTCGAACAGCGATTGTGAAAGAATTTTCAGCCATGTGAACAATATAAAAACAAAGAAGAGAAACAAATTATTTGTTTCCACTTTAAACGGACTGATATTGACCAAAGAGTGTATCAAAAATAACAACAGCAAAAATGACTGCATAAAATTTGAACCCACCTCTTCAATGTACGAAAAAATGAAAGATAAAAAGAAATATTCTTTAAATAATAATGAAGAAGCATTTCTAGAAAACATCCGTGATTTATACTACTTGGATCGTGATTAATCTAATCAATCATCACCATTCAATCATCGTACTTCATATCATAGTTAATATGCTATATTACTTAGTTATTGTTCTGAGTTTATTATAACTTAAATAAATAAAAAATAATAAGAGTAATTTTATTTCCTCCACAAAAATCATTTCTAAAAAATTAGATAAGATCGGCACATGACACGGCCGGCAGTCGATGCTTTTCCTTATAAACACGGCTTTTTTACCTAACATACACGGCCGCCTCAAAATTTGCGTTGGCAACACTGCTCACCATGTACAGTCAGTCGGACGTAGCTATAGCGGACGGTTCTCCATTGTGTTAGAAATTGTATTATAAAACTAGTTTACATTCGTTAATTGTGTTTGTGATCTGTCGACGCATTACGCGTTGGATTTTGAGCCGTACGTTCAAGTTACAAAGTGTATTTTAGCTTGCAAGCTGTTGACTGACCGCCTATCTGCTCCTCACTTTTTTGTAAATATGAACTGCATCAAATGTTTTGATCCTGTGACCGATCCTGTGGAATGTCATATGTGCCGTGGGATTCTACACTACGGCTGTGCTGGCTTAGCGGAGACCACGTATCGGAAAATGAGTGCCGAAAAGAAAGCTGCGTGGCGCTGCATTCAGTGCCGTGGTTCTCAAAATCGGAACCATCCTCGGCATCAAACATTTTGGTTGTTTTGCACACAAACTCAATTAAGTTGTGCAGGATGCTCTGGATCATAGAGATATTAAATCGACTATAGAAAAGGTTAATAAAACTGTCAGCCGCTTTAAAAAGAGTGGAAAAGCAAAAGAAAAGCTGATGAAGTATCAGACATTAAATGATGAACAACCAAAGACTTTACTCAAAGCAGTTCCTACAAGGTGGAATTCTACATACATTATGCTAGCGCGGTTTCAGGAGCTTTAAGAAGCTCTTAAAGCCACAATCCCAAACCTCACTGTTGATTTGCCAATTATCCCTAATGAGTAATTGGATTGTATTGGCCAAGCGATAAAAGTGCTTAAGCCATTCTTCGAGGTTACTAAGGTCATGAGTGCAGAAAATTTGAATTGAAAAATGATAGTTCTTTGCTTCATGCAAAAACAGAATTACTCAATATAATGGTGTGCCATCAGGTTGATGATGTAGGTGCCGAGAATGTTGTAGACGGTCCCGAAGATATAGAGTCGTCTATTTGGGGTGAGTTTGGCAGCAATATTAAAACTCTGCAAATGCCAAAATCTGCACAAATAAAGTCAGAAGAAGAATTAGAAATGTATTTGAAAGAGGCGATTATTGCGAGGAAAGAGTGTCCGCTTAAATGGTGGCGTACACATCAATATATTGACCCAGTACTCTTTAAAATATTTAAGGCAAAATGCATTGTAATGGTGACTTCAGTACCATGTGAGAGAGCCTTTTCATAAGCTGGATATATTATTAGTGATCGTCACGCAAAGCTGACAACATCAAAAGTGTCACAAATAATGGAAACATAATTTAAATTAAGTTGGTTATGTTTAGTTAGCCTTTATTGTAATAGTGTAAAATATTGTTAAAACATGTAAAATACATTTATAAAACAATAAAAACAAAAACAATGTAAAAAATCAAATACAAAATAAATACCTACACCGAAAACAAAAAAAGAATTAGATACGCGTACACTTAGAAATAAAAAAATGTGCATAAAACCCATTGATTTTTAATATAAAATACAAAATCATGAAGAATTTAGACAGTCCCCTGATCCTAATAAAAGTATGAAGAAAAAATTATGAATTTGTTAATTCCAGCATTATCATATCTTTTCTACCAGGCAAGTAGTTGATTATTTTTATAACATTACGGAAAATAGTCATTTACCTACTACGACGCGTTGTATTTAACACAACATCTTCTGATTAAAATATTGTAAATAAAAGTAATATCCTAATAAATATAGCGTTTAAATTTAATGGCTAAATGAATTTAGCATATAATTTATAACGGCTAGTTAGTTTTAGCCGTTAGTCACATGTCTAGTTGGGGGGCCGGCGCGCTTGCGACATGTACATCGTGCGGATGACAACGTAATTCATTTGACGATCAGTACAGTTTGTTTACTTTGTGATGTTTGTTATTTATTTTATTATTTCTATAGGAGTTTTCACACAGAATAAATGGTGAGTACTTTTGTATATTATATATATTACTTCGATACTAAATTGATTGATAAACAAGCGTAAAAGCAACAAACATAATGCAGAGTCCATATTAAATTAAATTAATAATGGCAAGAAAATAAATTACGGCCGGTGATTTGTTGTGTGAATGTTAAGGGTTATGTTTTACGTTAAATATCATTCTGTCTGAGACAAGTTTAACCTTCTAATGTTTTTTTTGGTACTTTCATGTTTTGTTATTTCATTTAATTAATAATATTGTTTTAGGTACATATCACAAACAAAACAAGATGTCGCAGAGAGAGAAATATCCACTGTGGGAATTTTTCGAAAAATGCACAACAGATTTAGCTAAAGCCGTTTGCAATATTTGCAACAAATCTATTTCCTTAGGCAGTGTGCAGCCATAAAAACAAACTTTGGATGGAGTAAAGCTGCATTTATCAAAATACCATGAATCTGAAAACCAGCAGGTACGTTGCTGTACTTATCTACTTTACTGTGTTCCACTAGTTTGTCGGAAATAAAAGTAATTTCAATTCAATTTCAGGTTTTAAAAAGACGATCCGAAATAAGCGTTATCAAAAGTGAATCCTAACAAAGAAAACCACCTCCAATAACATCTACTCCAGAACAACTGATTCAGTCCACTATCCCCGGTCTTGCCATTGCCACTAAACCAAAGGCAACACAATGGCCAGATGATCATGAAATATCGCGTCGAATAGAAAGGACCATCATGGATGTGATAATTATTGTCGACATGTTGCCATATTCTTTGGTGTCTAGTGAAGCATTTAAGCGGCTTAATTTTACTGACACTGCTGCGTTTCATAAGTATCGACTCAAGTCCGAGAAATACGTCAGAACATCTTTGATGCCAAAGACTTATGAGACAGTGAAAGCTAAGGTGCGAACCTTGGTGGAAAAATGCAAATGGTTGAGCGCTACCACAGATATATGGACCAACTCTAGTAAAACATGCTCACTACTCAGATTCTTAACAGCTAAGCCAATGCAATAGTGCAATAAACATCAACAATATAATATTATACACATAAATAACAGTACAATGAAAATTATAATTAATATAATTAATACAATGATGTGCAATTTAGCTTTGATATTTATATTTAATACATGTTTGTTCTTAATTTGCTTCTAACCTTTGTCTAACTCTATCCGTGTAGTACTGAATTGAATATAAGGCCAAAGTTAGATCGAAGGCTGCTGACTCCAGAGGGAGTCACAATGAGACTGGAGGTGGCCCCAGTAAATGCGCTCCCCTGACGCCGGTGGAAGGAGTGCTGGCCCTAATAGGCTCGGTTGCTGTGGAGGGGATGCCTCGTGTCCGCATCCCTTTGAATGTTAGTTTATATAGCATGTTTTTATTTTTAATTGCTCTTTTTAGGGTTCCGTACAAGGGAGTCCAGCGAGACCCTATTACTAAGCCTCCGCTATCTGTCTGTCACAGGGGTTTACAGCCGTTATAGGTAGCTGGTTGAAATTTCTACGGAATACGTTTTATTATAGCCTCTATCATGGCCACGCAATAACATAAAATTAAAACGTAGCATTTTTAATGTTATCATGTCCCCCCCTCCTTAACTTTGAAACAAGAGGATCGAAAAATATGAAAAATCATGGTAATAGATGATTACATAAATATCATAGAAAAAATATAGTGGTTAATATATTAGGGTTCCGTAGTCAGCGCGAACCACGCATATTTTAGCGCCTTGTTTTTGTCCCTTTAATGTAGCTATGGCATCTATATTGTTGTTATTTATAATACAATTTTTTAGGGTTCCGTACCTGTATTGTGTGATTGTACGTACGGAAACCTTTCTGCGCAAGTCCGACTCGCACTTGCCTAGAAGTGGTTTGTTTTTTAATTAGTGAATCAGTTATTCACTTTTAATAAATATTTGGCAATAGTTTCAGCTGAACGAGCTCACACCTGCGACTGAGCCGCATGCTCTTGTGGCTGAGCCGCAGGCACCTGTGGCTGAGCCGCAGGCATCTGTGGCTGAGCCGCATTCTCATGTGGTTGCGCCGTAGGCACCTGTGGCTGACCTGAATGCTCATGTAGTTGCACCGCAGGCACCTGTGGCAGTACCGCTGCCGTATGCAGCTGCGGCAGCTGTAGAAGAGCCGCCGGTCATGGCTGAAGAGAGAGGAGAGGGTGAGTCAGAATTATTTTTGGTTTCGGCTAGAGGTTGGTATTTATTACAAAAAACATGTCGTCATAACATTGTTCCTCGAGGGGGTGTCAGAGGTGTTCCCTAGCGTTATTTGTGAAATACAGTCACAGTCCACACCATACTTGGTACACCCTCTTTTCACCGACGATTATGACATACTTAACGTGATGGGTGGTAATCCCTGTTTCGTTAAAAAATCAAGTACCTACTCGAAATAAAGTTTTCGTAAACTCTTACTTATGAAAGCAAACATTTTCAGATGCTGGACCCTCTGCAGCGAACCGCCCTACACCTCGCCGCCGCATGCAGAGGCCAACGTCCAGGCCCAGTAAGTGTATTCACTGAGACTTCCTCGGTAAAATGTGTAGTATTTTTGCAATAAACATTATTTTGATTTTAGGTACGAGTAACAACATTCCAAGCTTGGCCTTTGAGCTGGAGCAGAGACAGCTCGCCGGACAAGAGCGGCTCATCGGCGTGGTCAAACGCGGCGGCCAGGATGTAGTCGGAGAGCTGCTAGCTTTGACTGCTACAGTCAGAGAGCAAACCGTAGTTATAACGCAATTAGCTGCAGCTCTGACTGCAGCAGTCACACGGTGGAATCATCCTCTTTAATACATATTTTTTTTATTAATTATATTTTTCATTTTTGAACCATAATTTTGTAGAACAGGTGTGAGTGGTAAATTATTGTCAGAAGGATATATTAATTTAGATTTAGTGAATAATAATGTTATTTTAGGGGAAACCTTTTATGTTTTTAAAAACCTATCGTGCTCAGTTTCAGCTAACGGTATTTTAGGCGAAAATTTTTTTAGAAGATTCAATGCTGTGATTGATTACGAAAATAGCACTTTTTATTTGTCGAAAGATGGGACATCTGTGTGTATACCCATAGGCTGCAGTCCCGATAGGTACACGCAAGTACACGTGATACCGCCTCGTTGTGAAGTTATTAATTATATTCCTTGCACAACAAATCATGATAGTGTAATTTTGGCTCAAGAAATCGAAGAAGGTATTTTCATTGCCGGAATGATTACAAGACCTTATCAAGGATGTATCCCGATAAGAATTTTGAACACTAGAGAACAAGAAGTCACAGTAGACTTCTCTCATTTACAAATTCAGTCCATTAATTGCTTAGAGGTTTGTTGTTTTAGTGAAGAAAAGAAGTCTGTTTATAAAAATAATATCAAGTTTATTTGATGAAAGATCAATAAATATAGTCGAATGCACGGAAAGGGTCAAAGTCATAGAAAACGAAACCGATCAAAAAGATCTTATATTAAAATATCATGAAGGAAAAACCTGTCATCGTGGCATAAAAGAAACATTAAACAGGCTTAAAATAAATTATTTTTGGCCTGATATGTCCGAAACCATATCAGCAATAATAAACGCTTGTGAATTATGTAAACGCATGAAATACGACAGACACCCCTTAAAACCACCTATTCAATTAACACAAACACAGGATAGTCCGTTCGAAAAATTTTTCATCGATCTTTTCTCTATCGAAGGAAAATTGTTTTTAACAATAGTTGACGAGTTCAGCAAATTAGGTCAAGCCCTAGAAATACAAAATAGGTCTACCTCAGAAGTAGTCAGAGCCCTTTTAAAATACTTTTCACTATACGGAACCGCAACAAAAATTTGTTGTGATCCAGGCTCCGAATTTAACAACAATTTGATAAAAGAAACCTTAACTTTTTACAAAATAGAGTTACATATTGGGACACCAAATAACCCTAACTCAATAGGTATTATAGAAAAATTTCACTCAACTTAAACGGAAATTTATAGATTTGCCAAATATGAACAAAAGCTTACAGATGTCGTACCTGTAATGACTTATGCGCTCATGGCATACAACAATACAATCCACTCACTTACCAACTTAACGCCTTTTGAAGTAGTCTTTGGACATATAAAATCACGTAGCATATTAGATATAGATTTTGAAAAACAATTCATGCAGCAATTGGTAAGAAATCGTGAAAAAAGAACTAAAGTTCTGTATAAATACTTGAATGAAAAAATGATTCAAAGTAAAACTCAAAAGAGTAATATTGATGATAAAGTATCATGCAACTTCGAAGAAGGAGATGTAATTTACAGTAAATTGGTGAACCAAAGGAAAGGAAAGGACAAGCCTAGGTATGAAAAGGCCACTGTCACAGGCAAAGCTTATCGAAATGTAATCCCAATTAAAATAAGGGATAGGGAGACTAAAGTGTCTCTACGAAATGTAAAAAATATTCATAAAGTATAGTTTTATATTTATGTAATTCTATAGTTAATTATAAGTTGCATTTGAGGGCAAAAGATTTTTAAATGTTGTTAATGTACTACTAACATGCAATATATTACTCTCATAGACATAATTGTATTCTTAACTAAGTTTAATTAAAAATAATATCAAGGCCGGAGAATGTGTAACGTGTAAATTAAGTTTAACAATAAGTATCAAAAGTGAAGTGATAAACAAAAAGACAAACTGAACAAAGTGACTATGAACAAAATGACTATGAACAAAGTGTCTAAAAAGAACTTTTATTATAATACTTTATAAAGTAAGCATATTGTTAACCTTTAACTGACGTGGTATACGTCTCACAGACGTGATTACTATTGTTATTACAATATCTTTTTAAATACACGACGCGTGGCGCTACCCCTCCCTCTACCTTCCCCTCTTACCATCTTCTTACCGCCAGTCACGGCCTCGAGCGCGTCGAGTGAACACGTTATCACGCAGAAGCAATCGCCGTCTGACAGACGTAAGTACGGTGTTTATGTACAAATCTTTGCACGTCTCTTGGTCGTGACCTCTGTGTTTACGTTGATATGCTCATAGTGTCTAATTGACGTGACATCGGTTTGTAAGTCTTATCCAATTTTTCAGAATGCCTAGAATGAAAAAATGCACGGTCATAACGCGGAAAACACCTGTGGTTGATGCAAGTTTGGACACTACGCCAACAACTAAACACCAAACGCCAAGACTTGGTAGGAATGCGATGTCTAGGAAACGAAAAAAATCCGCAGTTATTGAAAGATCAGTTTCTCCGCCGCCACAGAGAACTCGTAAACAAAATAGGCCTTTGAATGATTCAGAGATATACAGAAACCTTCAGGCTGAAAGTGACGATAACTATAGTGAATTCGTATACAATCATAAGCCTAACTCTGTTAGGTATTTTATTAAAATTTAAGTTGCCAACCGATTTCATCATAATGCAATCTCAAAAAAGAGAGCGCTCGGCAAATTTTAATAGTTCTGAAATTCAATTACTAGTTAATTTAGTGGAAAAGTCGAGACTAATTATTGAAATAAAAAGACCGATGCAGTGACGAATAAAGATAAAAAGACGGCATGGATACAAATTGAGAATTCTTTTAACTCCTGTGGAATCTCGACAAGTGTCCGCTCATGGAAAACGCTAAAATTAAAGTACGAGGAAATAAAAAAAGCCACCAAGAAGAAGTCCTCTCAGCAAAGGCAAGATATGTACCTTCAAATACTCCCACATTCAACGACGTCGAGGAAAAGGTGCTGAACATTTGCTCGAATATAAAAGGACTCGAACCCCGTCACGACCAGGATACTATCTCAAGTAAGTATTAGTCAAGAATTTAAAACATTAGCAATACCTCAATCCCCTATTTAGGTACAGGTTTCATGCCTAGGTTAGGAACTGATTGATGTTAAGACTTGTCATACAGTACAACCATAAGTTAATTATATGGTATATTTTCCAGTACCAAGTCCTGTCGGGGAAGCTGTTTTGGAAAGATTTGAAATTAGCTCCGTCAAAACACCAGAACAACATGAGACAGCGAATACTGCTCAAGCTAATATTGAAATACCAGGTATGCATGAGAATCTTCTCCACTATTTAGTAAAGGATTTTTATTTTAACGGCATCGTTGCAATAAATTTTCCTTTATTTTTTTCATTTTAGATATGGACAGTACATATATAGTACATAAATTCTGGTAATAGATGAGGATGCAAGCAGCCCACGTTTTTATTTTGCCCATGGTTATTTTCAAATTCGTATCCTTTGTTTCTTTCTTTTGTCCTTTGTGTTTCGCGTGGTGCAAGCAGCCCGCATGTTAGTCTTCTGCTGCGTGGTGTGCTTCGCGTGTCGGTGTTTGCTGATCCCTGTTTTTTGCCCATCCCTATTTTCAAAGACCCATCCTTTTTTTTAAAGTCCTTAGTGTTTCGCTCGGAGCGCGGCCTGCACCCTGCAGCCCGCGCGTTTCGGTGTTTCGCTCGGTGCGTGGGCTGCAAGTAGCCCGCGTGTCGGTGTTTGCGTGATGTGCGGGCTGCAAGCAGCCCGCGTGTCGGTGTCAGTCCATGCCTATTTTCAAAGTAATAAGTGTTTCGCGTGGTGCGCGGCCTGCAAGCGGCCCGCGTTTCAGTGTTTAACGCGGTGCGCGGGCTGCAAGCAAGCAGCCCGCGTGTCGGTGTTTGCCCATGCCTATTATCAAAGTTAAAAGTGTTTCAGCCCGCGTTTCAGCGTTTAGCGCGGTGCGCGGTTGCAGCCCGCGTTTGTTTTTCTCCCATTATCTACTATTTTCAAAGTCCCATATAATTTTTTTGCCATCTTAAGTGTTTCGCGTGGTATGTCGAAATAAGTATGATCCTCTGACCGAGATAAGCGCCAGCTCTTGGGTCACCAGAGACATCGACCAGGCGCGGCGACAATTCTTTAAAAAGTCACCGCGTCTGGGCCCCATGGCCCGACTATTTCAACACCGAACGGCGCAAATATGTAGACCTCTCCGAGAGCCACATATTTGCGCCGCTTGAATTTTTCGGCCGATTCCGCAGCCTCACCAGCTCTCGCTGAGGTCGCTCGGAGGTGCGACGGGGCAAGTGTGTCAGTCAGCACACGTCGCATCCCAAACGAGCGACTTACCATTTTTCCAAGACAAAAGCGTCATCCCATCGGGCCGCTTGCCATCGTCGCGAAATATGCCTTTTGGTTCTGTTATTGCTGGTATGTAAGCGCTGGCAAGGGCCCGGCGGATGACGTCATTAAAGCTAGCGTGAGAGTCGACCATATCACTTAAATCTAGACTTATTCTAGTCTTAAGTATACTTTTTTCAAGTCTTAATGTCTCTAATCGTTATTTCCTGCTCTGTCGTGTACAATGTACGTTTAACTTTTTTTTTTTTTTTTACTTGGTCAACATGTGGATGCGGAGACCAACAACAAGAAGCCGCACGCGGCCGCGATAATTATTATCGTGGTCGTGGTCGTAATCATAATGACGGTAATAATAATCGCGGCTGCGTAAATAAACGCGGTCGCGGTTATAACTGCGGCGGTGGCAACAAAATGAAAATTTTGAACAAAGTGTAAAATTTTTGCAATAAATTAACGATTACACGCATAATGACACATTTTAACCATGCGTAACGCCACTTAGGCTAAACGACACATACGCAGAATGACACACACGCAGTGTGAAACTTATGCAGAATGACACACACGCAAATTGACACATACGCAGAATGACACCCATGCAGAATGACACACACGCAATGTAAAACTTGAAAATTACATCGCTGCCCCAATATTACAGGGTTCTATGTTTGTTTGATTATTATTATTTGTTACTTACACTATGGATACTTTGTTTTTCGGAAATAAAGAAATTTTAATTTAATATTGAATATGTGGCTATATATTATTTTCAAATCTTATTATTCCCGTTCAACGTTCATGTAACATAGAACCCTATAATATTGGGGCAGTGATATACCTAATATAATTACTCGTAATATCATGATAAATACTTCTTAAGTGTTATCGCAAACTGGCCACTTAAATTTTGTGTCTATATGAAGGTTATTCATTTTCTGTCAACTTAGCGTTACAAATAATAAATAACCTATGATAAAATAGATGATTTACATTTTTCTGTAAATCAGAAAGGATACGAAACCCTTTTACACGAAGGATACAGATAGAGTCTGTCAAGCCGATCTTGTCAAAAACTCAGTGGTAAAATATTCATATAGCAACAAAAAATAAATAATGTCACCTGTCATTAAACTTGTCTTTGGCTCTCTTGTTGATTTCATTTACGAATTAAAATTAATGAAATAAACTGAATTTGTTGACCATCATGCCTAAAACTGTGCCCAGCGATGTGAGGTGCATGTTGTTTAAGATGTTGAGTGCGTACGATGAAGAGAAATCAAGGTTCCAGCGTTATGAAATGGAAAAAATGCAAGCTTTGGAAAAGATGTCAGTGTTAGTTGGTAAGTTAGGTTTGACCAAGTTTGATACTCTATTATCTATATATATTTGGTTATTATTTTCTAGAAGGTAATTTTTTTTTTAGATTGCCTTGGCAGCAACAATGTTAAAAAAGATCTTACGATTGGTATCCAAAACAAAATACGTGTTATTTTTTTTCTCTTGTTTTAAAACAGCAATGACCCGTTATCGAGCCAAATTCGAGACTTTTGACTTAACTTTAGACTTTTATACTTTGTTTTTACAGAAAGGGTCATTGAGTCGATTTCTTAGCTTTATACCCATATTCTACAAAGCCACCAGTATAAATTTGGATATCGGTGAAGTCAACTTACATAAATATCAAGATTGTTAATTTTGGGGTAACAGAGTATACTTCAGTGGTGCAATACTGTCGATTTCATTTTTCCTCACCAAAAGTGCGTTGCCGTAACTCGCTTGACAGACTCTATAATAAAAATGCAAGAGAGAACAAAAATAAAACTACGGTATGGAGATGTGTGCATCGCCGTTACTGTCACGCTTCTGTTACATTAAATCAATCTAAAACAGAAATCATACGCAAAAGTGAACACAGATGTGAAGCTGATTCGAAGGCTAATACTAAGGGTTTTTTAATAAGGGCTAATAATAATAAGGGTTTTTTTACTACGAGCTGAATGTAAAGCAGACGTATGCAAAGATTTGTCACCAATACAGGCGATTGTAGAAAAAAAGTTCAGCAATTTAAGGGAAACCTCTGATTATCTAGGCTACGTTCCTAGAACAAAAGAAATCCAGGATTCTCCGTAAAGAGCAAGGAAAACATTTTTAAATACGGAGTGTTTGAAACATAACAAAATGCATAAAGTTAAAGTGCCGGAAATACTGGCAAAAGATTTCTTATTATGGGACGACGGATCAGACGACAAAATGCTGATATTTATGACAACAACAGCACGTAATTATGTAAACTTTTTGGTGCCAAATGATGGACAGTTTTTTGGGGATGGAACTCATTACAGTGTCCCGTCAGTTTTTTCTCAGCTATATAGCATACACGTTGACCTGGGATCAACGACTGACTCAACCAATGTGGCTCCAATTATTTTTGCCCTTCTTCCATATAAGACTCAGGTGACATACACTAGATTTTTTCGGTACCTGCGGGATGTGTTACGATTGCAAATAAACAATTTTAAATGTGATTACGAGATACCCCGATGTCATTATATCAGGTTGCCAGTTTTCGCGGGCTATTAAGCGACAAGCTAGAAAAATTAAATTGAACAAAACTAGAGATGGTCGTAAAGCCATAAGGCTCATTGATAAATAATCTGCCTTTACTCCCCGGTGACTTAATTCGGGAAAACTGGCAATCGGTTTTGCACTTATCGCCGATGAGCGATTAAATGAAAACATTTAAAAATATTTTGAGAGAGAATAGCTCTCAATATTTAACGAAGACCAAATAAGTTGCGCTTACGATGCCCATCGAACCAATAACACACTTGAAGGTTGGCAACGCCGAATCAACGGCATAATGGCAAAGCATCCCAGATTGTACATTTTCATACAAAAACTACGGGCAGAAGCTGCTTTCCATGATTACCGAACAAAATTTAGTTTATTCGCACAGCCACGACGCAATAGAAAGCCTGCAGATATCATTTTTAGCAAAAAGTATTCAAATCTATTGCATAAATTAGAATCAAAACGGATTACTGGTGTGCAGTTTCTGCGAAAATTAATCTTTTATAAATTGAAGATCATTGGCAAGAGAGAAATAGATAGAGAGAGTGAGTAGGAATGTTACATTTATTTTAGTTTATATTATTCGTAGGATGCACACGATTTCAGAAGCAATAATAAGTATTATTATTTTGTTCGAAGAGATTCCGACATTTTTTTAATATAGTTTAAGATGCTTTAAGAATAAATAATAATTTTTTGCTCATAACGTCGTTTTATTAAGATTATCATATTGCCTATTGAAATTTTAACTTCAAATGCACTTAAAAATAACTAGGAATTAATTAAGATTTGGTCATGTTGTTAGACAAAATCATTTTTTGACAGTGATACTATAGATCCTAAGAGATGTGGTATATTGCGTAACCGAATTTCACCCATGTGGCATATCGCGTATGTGGAATATGGAGTATATGGCATTTCACGTAAGTGACATTTCGCGTATGTGTCAATCTGCGGAGATATGTCAATATGCGTGTGATCCTAAATTAAATGTTTTAAAATTTATTGTTTTTTTATGTTCTTATTTTTTGGTATGTAATATGGGAGTGTTAATAAAAAGTGGATGGATGTATGAAATAAAATTCTTCATTCTTCATCATCATAGAATCCTACAATGAATGAGCTTTTAATGAGGGGTTTCGCCATATGCTTGGCAGACAGAAGTCTAGTTGACTGGGTAGAGCAATCGTTGCCTAATAGGGCAAAACTTGTTTAACTGACAATTAATCGAAATATCACTGTGCATTTATACAGTCTGAACAATCGGTTAAAACTGAACGTTTTTGAATTGACCAATACGCGCCAACCGCAGGTAGCAGAGGGAGGGGAGTGGTCTCAATCGGAATCATTACCGGCATGCCGTCTCGTTACGTCGCGTTTCTGTATCGCGCGTTTCTTTTCGTTGATTTCTCTTTATATTGCGTTGATTTTTGTTAAGTACAGTCTGAGAAAAGTTCAAGTACACTGAGGTTGGGGAATATCGTCTACAAGGCAAGTCCGTCTGCGCGCAATAACTTACGTTTTTCAATAGATATGCAGCTTGCATTGACAGTCGGTAAAAGAGTATCATATTTTGGTTCAAACTGGTAATCATAGATGTCGCTGGCAACATAACGGTGGAAGAAATTTAGATGCCATTTTTTTCGCGATTTGAATGTCCATTTCTAAATGACACGTGCTGACTAGGAAAAAAAAAGTGATTAATTGAACGAGTTTCTTCAAAGAAAGTGGTTGAGTAAGTATTTCAATTGCACCTTTAACAATTTTTTATATTAGATTACTCAAAATGTCCTTAGTTTTGTCATAATTTGCGGTGAAATATTTATAACCTTAAAACTTCCTAGTTGGGAAGATCGTCAGGGTGGCATAAGAGAAGATCGTCATATGCCTTTAGAACAGAGGTCACCAACATTTTTTGCGGTAATTTTCAAGTTTTACTCATGGACCATACAAAGGACAAAATAGGTGTCAGATCCGAAAGGATCTAGTAATTTTGAATAACTCTCCTATAGAAACAGGGTCGAAAACTCAAAAATATGTTTTGTCGTCTCATAATAAGTGATCCCAGCTGACTGCGCACTTTGTATAAAATCTTGTTTTTTTTTAGTTTTCTACCCATGTTTCTTTGGAAATATTGTTCTATATTCTATACTTTATCACTAGCCGAGTACCTTCTCCAAAATCTGACACGTTTTTTTTACACCCATTATGAAGGTAGGTACGTACGTTTCGTTGATCAGTTGTTTTATTTTTTCCAGTAAAGTTCACCTGAAAGAATGGTGAGTATCTATAAACGGAAAACAGAAAGAGGGTCTTACTCCAAAGACAAGCTGAAAGAAGCGGCACAAGCTGTGAAAAATGGAAGTCTTAGTGGATATAAAGGTTCACAGCTGTATAACTTTCCCCGGATGACAATTATGGATTACGTGAACAATAGAAGAACAAAATCAAATATTCTGGGAATAAATACGGCCTTAGGTCCTGAAGCCGAAGCTATGTTGGCTAAGCCGGAAGGAACTGCTAGAAACAGTTGGCGAATATGTAGAGAAAAACAAAATCTCTACGAACTTCAAAAATGGAATCCCAGGTCAGGCGTGGTTTACTGGCTTCAAAAACGCCACAATTTGTCGATCAAAAAACCACAGGCCGTAGAGTACGCAAGAAAAAAGGCAATTGATCCATTTATTGTGTACCCGTATTTAAATCTCCTAAAAAATACACTGGAAGAATTGAATTTAACGGAGAAGCCCGAAGCAATCTGGAATATGGATGAGACCAGTTTTTCTAAAGATCCTGAAAAGACCAAAACTGTCGGCGCCAAAGGACATCCAGCCACAAGAGTGATTGCTTCCCCAGGCCGAGACAATACAACAGTTTTGCTTTGCGGAAATGCATTTGGAGAAAAGGCGCCTCCAATGATAGTGTACAAAAGCAAATACGTATGGTACTCGTGGGTATCTCCGGATAGAAGAGTATTTCATTAAGACTTTTTTGCCCACCATTGGAAATCTACGTCCAATTTTGCTTATTTATGACGGGCACGCAACTCATGTCAGCGTAAACATAATTTTGAAGGCTCGTGAAGCAGGCGTTACAATTCTTAAATTACCTGCGCACACAAGCCATGTATTACAACCACTGGACATATCGCTCATGAAGTCGTTTAAAGACAGGTGGGACGAATTGCTTGTTAAACGGCAGCGATTAAATGTGGGAGTCAACCTACCAAAAGTAGAATTTGCTCGCCTGATAGGAGAAGTTTGGAAGCAAATTGATGGCCAAATTTTGAAAAGTGGTTTCCGCAAGGCAGGAATCTTCCCGTATAAAGTTGACGAAATAGCTGAAAAGAATTTCGATTCGTTAAAGCTACAACGTTGGAGACAACATTTAGCGACAATTGCTACTGAACATTCAGCGACAATCGCTTCTGCAAATTCAGCGACAATTGCTACTGAACATTAAGTGACAATCGCTACTGAAAATTCAGCAACAAATGCTACTGAACATTCAGCGACAATCGCTACTGAAAAATCAGACATAATCGTTGCGAAAAACACACCAAAGAGCCTGATTTCTTTGGCTCTAGATTGCATAACAAGAGAAGCTTCAATAGGTTCTGTCGATTGTGACCGCTCAGGTCGGAGTGTGAACACTCGTCAAATACAGGAAAATCTATCCTTTTGCGTTAAAAGAGATTCGGCAAAAAGTTCGGAAAGAACTGCACCAAAGATTCAGATATTTAACGACAAAATTGTGTCATTTGAAGACCTACTTTTGATGAAAGTAAAAGCTGGTATAAGGAAACAGTAAAACGGCGCAGAGTGGCACCAGGACCCGAAGTGATAACACGTGAAGATGTACTCAGGCGCAAAATTGAAGAACTAACTAAAAATGTTAAAAAGGAACCTCGGACAAAAAAAGAAAAAGGTATAGGGAAAAATAATTGTGACAATAAAAAGAAAACAGAGAAGAAAATCAAAAAACCTAAAGTAATATGCCCAGACTCCACGACTCCACGAATATTTCAGACTGTGTAAGTATTCACAGTGATTCCGACGCTATCGATACTGATGAAGACATTTTTAAAACATAGTGACCCCAATAACAATGGAAGAAACGAAAAATAACGAAGAGCCAAATGAAATCTCTAACAGTTCTGATAGAAAAAACAAAATGGCAATAGAATGTAGTAATACACCACATAGGGGGAACGAGACGGATAAGACAGAAGATGAATACAATCTTGCGATAAATGATCATGTATTGGTAAGATATTATATAGCCGCAAAAAGTGGACATACTATGTGGGATACGTAGAAGAAATAAAAGCCGCCGAAGAGGTGCGTTACACTATAAGGTTTTACAAGACCATTAAAAATCCGCTACAATTCGTGCTGACTAAAAAATAGACTGTGATGATGTGCCCATAAACTCTGTAGCAAAGAAAGTACATTTGATACAAGCGCCGAACAATTCTAAAGAGTTTGTTTTGTCTGACAATGTCGACATGATTTATTTTTCATAAGTCATATATAATTTTGCAAAATTCCTATGAATAAACACAATTCAAAAACTAGTATACACTTGTTTGCAATATAATTATAGTTACTATTTGCAAAATTATGTAGAATTGACCTACCTACCAGCAAAATTAAAAATATAAAAATTAGTTAATATTTTTCTGACAACTTATTGCATAAAAATTAACAAGAATTATGAAATCCTAGTACCTAGCGGAAAAATTATAAGCTTGCAGAAAATTCCTTATCTCATTGTAATATCTATTTAAACGGTAAGCCGACCAAGAATATTTGACCTTCAAATATGGACTTTAAGAGTATGGAAATAACGTTCTAAGTTGTAGGAAATTCTCGTTATCATATTTAAAAGGTAAGACCGGCATACAACCCCTTTTCATAAAGAACCTTTTCTTTACTTGTGTCTTACCTTTTAAATATGAAAACGAGAATTTCCTACAATTTTGAACGTTATTTCCATACTCTTAAAGTGTATATTTGAAGGTCAAATATTGTTCTACAGATATAAGTTTGTATAAATACAAATAACGTGTTAAATGTCAATAGACGGTCTTGCCTCCAAAAGCACGGGAAGACCGTTTACGCGCAGAATTTTAAAAAAGGGTTTGTATTTGAAAGATTTTCTATGATATTGCAATTCATGTAGCACAAAATTGTAACTGATAATATGTTTCATCACATGGAATGCTTTATATCGGTCTAGAACTTACCAAATATTTGTTTTATTAATTTGAGCAAATTTTTTAATAAACTATGCCGGTCTTCCCCAACCTCACCTTATTTAGGTAACTGCTATTAATTCTCGTTTGTTTGGCCGGCTTGTTAAGTTTAGTAGCCATGAATCGTTTCACGGGACCGCGCGCGGACGGGCAAGCGTTTTATAAAAACAACGATTCTTACACTAAAAACACTATTCTGAACACAATAACATGCATTGTTATTTTGACTCGTACTTGTTAATAATTATAAAACCTTTGTAATAAAACTTACGTGACTTTAGAATTAGAGCAGTAAGCTATGCCAAACATACTCAATTTAAAACTAAAATTACTAAAATCTTTTTCATGTATTATGTTTTTTTTTTCAGTTAAACATTACGAACGAGCCTGAAAAAGATAAGGGAAAAAAATATCGGACGAAGAAATAGAAGTGTAAGACAATTTTGTGAAAAAATTCAAGAAATTTCCGAACACGGTCCAAGCTGTACCATAAGTGACTTCGTGTTAGTTGGTGAAAAACGCATAGGATTAATATCCAAATTTCCATTGCGTTGGAGAATGTGTAATAGTAAATTGTATATTGTCAATGATAATTGCGAAGACAATTATTAAGACATAAATAGCTGCGTGGTAGCGGGAACGATTGCTATAGGATGTGGGCAATCTCAATTAGAAGAGCTTTTATCCAGTGTAAATTTGCCAATCATTACACGAAAATTTTATGAGGAAAAACATTACTCGGTAAGCACTGGAAAAGCGTTTCTATAGATTCCATGAAAGAAGCCGCAGAAGAAAGAGCGTTGGCTTTGGCTGAAGGTAGGGTAAATAAAGATGGGATACCCATTACCCATCATTGATGGAATCGCAGATGGATGCTGGAGCAAGCGATCGTATAAGAAAAATTATTCAGCTCTTTCTGGCGCCGCTACCATCATTGGTAAAAACAACGGCAAAATTCTATTTCTTGGTGTAAAAAATAAATATTGCCAAAAGTGCACCAGAATAGAGCGAAAGAAAAAGGAACCTACGAAACATATTTGTTTCAAAAACCATGACGGACCTTCTACGGCGATGGAGAGCCAAATTATTGTGGAAGGATATAAATCTTCAGTACAAATGTATAATTTAATTTATGGCAGACTCATCTCCAACGCAGACTCCAGCACGTATGCAAAAATTTTAGAAGCCCGTCCCTATCCTGATGTAACCGTTGAGAAAGTGCAAGCTTTAACAACCGAAACCAAGTATACAATCAAATTCCGTAAGCTAATAACGAAAAATAGAATTTTATCACCGAGAGCAGCAATTCTGAAAATTATTAAAATACATAAAGATGGTTCCGGTATTCAACCCCTTTTTGAAGACTTATTATCAAGTCATATCCATGGCTTCGGGGATCATAGTAAATGGCGATCATATTTTTGTGACAAACTGGGACTTGTGGTAGAACATCCTAAATATTTTTATTTGAGTTGCTTGTGGCAAAGAATATGCTTTATTACACAGTGTTTGGTTGCACGTGCACGAAGTTTAATATACGAGTATGATGTTGACAGCAACGTTGTGGAACATTTTCATAGCGTTATTGCCAAATTTGTTGGAGGGAAAAGAATAAATTTTTCAAAAAAACGTTCCTACAGTACTCGATGCTACACCGCTGCTGTTTCATTTAACACAAAGAAAACAATTTCAAGGCTGTATAGGTCTCTAGATAAAGGAAAAAGTCCCATAGAAAGAATCTCATTCTTTATTATTGAGTTGTTGATTAAGAAGAAAGCAGAAAGACGAGTGAGACTGAGAGTGCAGAGCAGAATGATTTTGTTTTGAAAATAAATGATAGTGCTATGGTAAAATATTACCAAAAAAGGCGTCGAAGTATTATATAGAATTTATTACGAATATAGATTTTGAGGATGGAGAAAATAATTATAAGATAAAAATTTAAGAAACCATCCAGGATTCATTTAATTCCATGAAGTTCGTGGTCCAAAGAAAATTAGATATCGATATAGTGACTAATATAAAAGTAAATTTAATTCAAAAGGAGGCGGCCTCTAAAGAATATTACTTGAGTGCTAATATTGTGGTGTAAGAAATGTTTTGCACCAACTTCTTTCTTACATATGAATTTATTATATGTTTCAGATTTGCCCTGTGACTTTGTAAAATCTTGCAATTCCTTAAGATCTGTTTTTGAGTTTTAAATGTTTCTGTGCCATAATTAAAGATATAAAGTTATGTTTTTCTTTTTACTTAAATAAAGCGATCTCATTCTTTATTATTGACTTGTTGATTTTTTCCTGACAAATAAACGTTCCTTTATTTCATAAATGTCAGATTATGGTTTTCCACGCCGCGCTGTTGACTTGAGATTTATTACATTCTCAGTAAAAGTATCATAAATTTTCTTTTTTGTTAAAAAATGTAAACTCTTAAGTTATAAAGGAAAACATATTTGAAAATAAAAAAGTGATACATTTTTCCTTTTTTATATTGTGTTTATATTTATTATTGATATATTTACTATTGCTGTGCAGAAACACTTTTGTGAAGAAACTTTAACAGTTGCCTGTGATCAGGTCGAATACAAAATATGTTACTTTTGCCCCCGGTCTACCTATATACCTTATGAAGTATATTTTTATGTTAAGGTTATAGGTTTCAAAAAACTTTTTTAAATGATTTTTACCAAATATTGTAAAAGCATGAAAACTTGATGAAAACCTATTGACATTTGACACGAATATTTTCCAAGGATATGTGTTATTTGAATAATATTTATTAGATACATAACTTAATTATCATCGGATTGTGCCCGTTTTCTCCTGCTGCTTGTTTTTTTTTATTTTTTTCATGTATTTTCTTTAATTTTATTCTTGTTGTAGTTCGTATTTTTGTGTCGTCTTGTAATTTTTTATTTTATACTTATACTTTTTTGATTTTAGGTACTTATTGTTTTTATGTAATCGTCTTGGCACCGTATGTCTCAGGCTGCCGGCGCGTCCAGCGCGCCCGCGGGTACCGGCAGCCAGTTATTGTCGGACGTGCGGTGTCCGGAATGCAATAAACTCTTCAAAGGACAGAGAGGTCTTAAGATCCACATTGGTAAACAACATAATAAAAACAAGCAGATCAGATCCAGCTCCACCATCTCCAATGGTCCTCCTCTCTGGAAAGAATTAGGGACCTTAAAATCTACTACTCCAGTTCTAAAAAGAATTCCCCGAGGGGCCAGGACGTCTGTAGCAACCTCTCTGTCTAAAACAATCAAAGAGGTAATAAATAATAACGATTATAATAGTTGGAAACAGCTTCTAACGTTTGCATTCCGGATACTACACGTAAAAAAGAGAAGGGAGGAGAGCGGCTCCCTCACTCAAAAAATTAAAAATAACTGTTTATCAAATTCAAATCTTTCACCAGAATGTGACAACAGCACTACTCATTTTACACATAATTTAAACAAAAGAGTAGAAAATAAATTCAATGTCGGAGATATAAGAGGAGCCGGCACACCTTCTATTCTCAACCGACACCCTGGCCTTAGACACGCCGAAAACACTTTCGGCTCTAGCATCAAAGCATCCACCTTCAGCCGGTACCTCGCTTCTCCCGGATACACCCTGTTCTTCTGATCCCATTCCCACGGCGACAGTTAATGAGACCCTGGCTGCCGTGCTGTCTTTCAGGAATGGTTCGGCTGGTGGACTTGATGGTATTAGCCCCCAGCATTTAAAGGATCTTACTTGTGTAACCACTGGTGTCGCCGGCCGCGCTTTGAAGACATTACACGTCTGGCCAACCTTATGCTGTCGGGTGCGGTCTACGAGGGTATTACGGATGTGCTCTACGGAGCGAATCTGTGTGCCCTCAAAAAGAAGGATGGGTGTATACGACCCATCGCGGTGGGAAACACATTCCATCGGATGGTATCCAAAATTTGTTGTAAAAATATTCTAGATGATCTTTAAAAAAAATTTCAACCCACTCAACTAGGTTTCGGGAGTAAAGGGGGGTGTGAGGCTGCAGTACATGCAGCCCGCACCTTCCTTGAACACGATGCTGGTGAGGTGCTGTTGAAGGTGGACGTGAAAAACGCTTTCAATTCGGTGGACAGAGGCACTCTGCTGACCGAAGCCAAAACTAACTGTTCGCCAATATATAATTACGTGTCTCAATGTTATAGCGGACCAACAAAATTAATATATAAAAACTACTTACTGGAATCTGCAGTCGGCTGTCAGCAGGGTGACCCCTTAGGACCAGCAATATTTAGTTTGGCCATCAATCCGATCATCCAAGATCTAAATTCGAAATTTCATATTTGGTACTTGGACGATGGCACCATTGGAGGCGATTCAACGTCTGTATTAAACGATTTAGAAAACATTATTCAGAAATTTGGCCAAATTGGCTTAGAACTGAATTATTCGAAATGTGAATTGTTTCTATCCAAATCGATTTCAAGTTATGAAAGAAATAATATAATCGAGAAGTTTAATATCTTGGATCCTAATATCAACATTTTAGATAAAGAGTCATTGCACCTCCTTGGTGCCCCTGTCCTAAGTGAATCAGTTCCCAGGTACGTGAACGACCAGATCTCAAAATTTCTCCTCACTTCAGACCTTTTGGCAAAAATTAACCCTCACATTGCACTTTTTATTATCCGTTTCTGCCTTTTTGTACCAAAATTAACGTTTGTTCTGCGATGCTGCCCACTTTGCCCAATTTACTTCACTTCTAGAAATTATTGACAATACTCTCCAGCAAACACTTGTTACCATCCTAAACTGTTCACTCACCGACCGCTGCTGGACACAAGCCACCCTCCCAGTCCGGTTTGGTGGCCTGGGAATCCGCAAAATTTCCAGTGTGGCACTCTCAGCCTTCCTGTCTTCCATCCATAGCACGTATGTCCTCTATGGTACCATCATTTTCCCGTCACTTGGTGACGTTGAGGCGTCGTGCTTGACGGATGCTAGGGATGCATGGGTGCAAGCCTGTCCTGATGACGATTTGCCCACCGATTTGACACAACAAAATCAGTGGGACGAGCCGATCTGCAGCCAAGTTCAGAGTTCTTTACTAGACACTGCGATAGATTCTGCAGATCGAGCCTGTCTCCTGGCATCTGGCGAGAGAGAGTCCGGGTTCTGGCTGCACGCTGTACCGTCTATTAACATCGGCACGCAACTGGACAGGGTATCTTTCTCCCTAGCTGTCAGCCTCAGACTCGGCGCGAAGACGAATGAGCCACATCGCTGCCGGTGTGGCACAAGCGTCGACCAGCTCGGACACCACGGCTTTTCATGCCAGCGTATTGCTGCCAGCGTAGTGTGATGACCATGATGTAAATGATAATGAAAGTGATGATGATTTGTCAGTATACCGGGACTTTTTCCTTTTTTGTCAGGATGAAGCGACCAACTTCGAATGGATGCCGATAGGGACTTTCAACGGGGTAAAAGAGGCTTTCTTGGTCGAAGATTCTGGACCTACCCAACATATTGAGAGTGGGTAGCAGGCCTTCCGCCAAATTTGGACTGATGACTTCCTGGAGCATATTGTTTCGGAAACGAATCGGTATGCGTCGTCCATACCGCAATCAGAGAAATCATTTCATGCAAATTGGTACCCTACCAATGTGCATGAAATTCTTCTCTTATTTGCTTTTTGGATGATGTAGTGTATAATCCAGATGCCAACAATAGCGAGTTGCTTTTCCCTGAACCCACTCTTAAAAACTGAAACTTTTAGGAAGATGTTCACTCAACAACGGCGCTGGGCACTGAATAGAGCACTTCACTTCGGGAACGTATCGGACGGGGATTCAGATAAGCTAAGGCTGATATTAAAGCATTTGAATTCAATGTTTCAAACGCTGTTCAAGCCGGGACAGAAGATTTGAATACACGAATTTCGGAATTTCTGAAGGGACTTCTCTCGTTTCGGCAGTACATCAAGACTAAGGCTGCAAATCTTCCAAGTGCCTACCGGATGTCATGAAAAAAATGTACATCACATGATACATGACCTGCGGGGCTGTTGTCTAAAACGTCAGTGTCCATCGATTTTTTGTCCACCGACACTTACTTTGGTGGATTTCCGAAGTAGAATTGCGATTTTCTATCATGAAACCCACCAATGTACAAGTGGTGTCTGTCGACTTTATCGATAATTTCTGACAGTGCTACCCTACTTTATTAAATTACCTTAACACCCGATGCGTTTCTGTGTAACCGTTTGACATGCTTAAATATACCGGATAATATTTGATAACTTGAAGTGTCAAACTCACAAATTCTTTGGTTTAATAGTGTTCGTTGTGATTCAAGGTTATTTGTTCGTTGCTTGTCTTTTTTTTCTTCTAAGCATAAGTAAAATATATTGATTAATTACATTATATTATGCGTAACATCACTATTTACTCTTATCAAAATTATTTCTTAACAGGTGGCAGAGCTGATGCCGGGCCCGACTGTGGATTAACCACCATCTTACTTGGAGACCCCCTCGAAGTAATTCGGGGGAGAGTAAGAGGACAGCTCACAGGCAAAAAACCAGGAGGCCCACCATGCCTGGGACCGATGGATGGCGGTATATATATTATATATATTTTAACACAAACCTTGTACCAAAAATATATAAAATATATTTTATTGATTAATATATTTTTATAAATTATATTATATATAAAATATATTTGTATATATTTTAAAATAATTTAGTGTTTTGTATCCCCTGAAGATATATTGATTTCCGAAACCGGTTGGGAAGTGTGCTACAAATATATTTTATGAAACAAATGGTACAAGTGTTTGTGTTAAAAATCAAGATGCTGTCTATGTTTCATCAAGTGCCGACAATCGCAAGTATAAATTATGTTTTTTACAATGTTTTTAAGAGATGTTTGGCGAAATATCATGCCGGAAAACTTCTAACAGAATTGGATGACCTCTACAAACGAGTTGCTGATTGATATGACAGGTACTCAATCACTCTAATTTTACATAATCTTTATAATAAACAATATAAGTTACAGTTATCGTGAGTTAGGTCTTTAAAAAATACCACATCATCTACGTTTTCTACGGATTTAAAATAACTTTGGAGGTTATGTTTACCCAAAGAAAATTTTTTGACAAGTGACTTTGTACAGAGCAACTGCATAACACGCACGTCATTTTACATTTATGTTTTATTTTGATTACAGGAAAATCATAAAATACTGTCCAACGCATAATCAACGAAAGCAATAAAAAAGAAGGTAAATTTACAACACCAGCCAAGCATAGAAAAGGCCGTCCAAAAATAGGGTTAAAGATGACTTTACTCTCAGTACGGTTCGTCAGAAAATTTAATGTTGCTACACTGTACAGAAAATAGCACCAACTTTGCGAAACTTGTTGACTGTGGCAAGAGAAGAATTAGGATATGAAGGAGGCCGTGAGAAATTAAGGCAAATATTTCAAGCCATAGGTTTTTCTTACAATAATGTTCTACAAAAGGGCCCAGTGAAAGATGTCCCTAAATTGACTTAGGGACTTTTTGCTCTGACAAAAATATCGTGTACAGCGTAAAAAAATGAGGTATACCTTTTTATTAATTTTGCCTTATAAGTTCCTAAGTGCCATTTTCAAAATACACAATTTTCCTTAAGTCCGTCGTTTTTTAGTCAAGAAATCCCTAAGTGTTTTAAAAGGTCTAAGTCAAACGATTTATTTATTGAAAGTCCCTTAGTCGTAATTATGTGTGCATAAAAGTACTGAATTCTGGCAACAATAAGAAAAAGCAAAATGTCATGTCAAAAAGACCAACCGATCATAATTGAATTCGCCAACATCGACCTGCAACAACAATTTCTCAAAGGTGTTAAGGACTATAACATCAAAAACAGCACCAACAAGCTTAACACACACCATATCAACCTAGAAGGAGACAAAAAACCAATCTTCGCATCAGAACACCTGACACCTACAGCCAAGAAATTACACTACCTGAGCAGAGAGTACATGAAGAAGCACCAGTACTGCTGGACCTCCCGCGGCCGAGTCTACTTAAGGAAGTCTGAAACCGACCCTGCTATCCTCATCAATAATGAAGAAAAACTGGCTAAGCTGGAACCTATCTACTGACTAGTCAAACCGTATTATGAGTCTTGCATGTTTACAATTAAATTAATTACCCTAACATTATTGAAACTATTTAAATTTTTATTCTTTGCATGTTGTTATTATTCATTGTATTATTATAAAATTGTATTTTTGCCAGAAATAGTAACTCTAACACCAAAGTTCATAAACTTTCCTACAGTGCATCATCTCTGCATACAACTAAGCTTACATTTTAATTATCATTATCATATATTAATATTTTTAATACGCATAAGCAATACAGGTATATTGATATTGAATAACCAGATCTTACTAAAAAGCATATCAAATCTTTTAAGCCTTTTAAGCATGACCCTCCAACTTTCACACACCATCAAATCTAATTATTATTATTACCTTCATATAAAATATTTATATCTAATGATCAAAACAACTTTAAGCCACCTAACAAACCAACATTATGATCCAGCGTTTCTCGTAGTTCTCTGTGTAACTACATTTTTTTTTTTTTTTGCATAGACAAGTACGCTGTACGTCTATGCGATGCATTAAAATATTATAGATGACGACTAACCAAGTCGAGGATATAGCCTTGGACATTGACAAAGTCAGTGTCTCCAGGGCTTGTATAATACAGAGACCAGAGGAATGCAGACCCTGTATGCCAAGTGATCATTCTAATCACCTAACAATAATCTCTCAAAATATTAGAAGCTCAAATAAAAACTTTGATAACCTAACTGTAACGTTACATCAGCTAAACTTAGATTTTGACTTTCTCATACTTTCGGAAACTTTTAACAGGATTGTACACTTACCACCAACTTTGCCAGGATACGACACGCACTTAACGACCACAACGACAAACAAAAATGATGGGGTTATAATTTTTATTAAAAATACAATACCTAATGTAACAGTCACTGAGCCCTTCTTTCAAGAAGGTAGTTGCTTGGTTGCCAAACTGGGCACTGAATGTGTAATTATTTCAATTTATAGGCCATCAACTTATAAAAATGCTGCGATCTTTCTAAGCTCACTAGACAAACTACTTTCAGAGCTGAAAACTTTTAAAAATATAGTTCTTATGGGTGACATTAATATTGACATCACTGAAAATAGCACCGATCGTTACTCTGAAAAATATCTGAATATGACTGCATCTCATGGACTTCTACCCGCCCACAATTACGTCAGTCATTCACAAACCTGTTTGGACCATTGTTTAATGTCGTCGACAAACCCTAGCACAACAGTAGTGTGCGAAACAAGTGTTACAGACCATTCGCTCGTTGTGACTGCACTTCAGTTAAAATGCCTTAAAAAAGAGAAAAAGAAAAACACCTATACTAAAATAGACTACCTTGGTGTTCAAATCGAATTAGAAGACACAGATTGGACCCAAATTAAAAACCTTGATAATCTTAACGAATCTACTAATTTATTTTTACAAATCTTAAATAAAACAATAAAAAAACATACCTACACATACACAACGCCTCGCTCTAAAGCTATACTCAAGCCATGGATAACCACTGGTTTGTTAAAATGCATAAAGCATAGAAACAAACTACATCAAAAGGTCACAAAAAATCCTCAGAACAAAACGGATGCTCTTATTTACCGTCGTTATAGAAACTTCTGTAATAACTTGCTAAAAAAACTAAAACGTGCTTACGAGAAATCGCTTCTAGATTCTAGTAAAAATGATATTAAAAAAACGTGGCAAACTATCAAAGGTATATGTAATCTAAACCAGAAAAAGAAGGACTGCTCATGTCTTTTATCTTTAAAAAAAACCAAATTACAATCGGCTGAACATGTAAACAACTATTTTTCACAAATTGGGTCAAATCTTGCACAAAACATACTTGGAAATATTGCATCTACTGAATCTGAATTAGCTAATAGTGTAACTAAATCTATGAAATCCACCTGTAACTCTTTTGCACTCCTGCCTACAAACCACACTGAAGTTCTCAACGTTATATCTTCTCTCAAAGCTGATTCGGCTCCTGGCTGGGATGCGGTTTCGTCTAAAATAATAAAGCAGTGTAAACACGTCCTGCTTGACCCTATTACCTATATTTGTAACAAAAGCTTCGAAACTGGCTCTTTTCCCGAGGCTTTCAAGACAGCCGTAGTCTGCCCAATATTCAAGGACGGTGACAGGGACAGTGTCAACAACTACAGGCCCATCTCGCTTCTTCCGTCCATCTCAAAAATCCTGGAAAAACTAATGAACACAAGATTGGTTTCATATTTAGAGACAAATAACCTTCTCTCTAACTCACAATTTGGTTTCAGACAGGATAGATCGACGGAGGATGCTGTGACACTCTTAACCCAGGAAGTTATACATAATCTTGACAAAAAGAAGAAATGTCTTGGTGTCTTCCTGGATTTTGCCAAGGCATTTGACACTGTCTCTGTTCCCATCCTGCTGGCTAAGCTAGAAAAACTGGGTATCCGAGGATTGTCGCATGCGTGGTTTAAGAACTATCTTAAAAATCGAAAACAGATGGTTAAACTTACATCCGAATTTGTTAGTTCTCGCAATGACGTCAGATACGGAATTCCCCAGGGTAGTGTAATTGGCCCTACGCTGTTCTTGTGCTATATTAATGACCTGTGTAATAAGTCCCTACCAAATGCTAAAATATTTTCCTTTGCTGATGACACGGCTATAATCTTTACTGGCACTAGCTGGGCGTCTGTTGTGAGTTCTGCTGGTTCGGGGCTTCAGATAGTTTCAAACTGGTTACAAAACAATCTTCTTACCCTAAATGTCAAGAAAAGCAAATACATTTCCTTTACTCTCACAAGTCGCACACTCCCAGACCCAAACGTTATCCAACTGAAAGTGCATAAGTGTGATAACAGCTTAGGACAATCCTGCGACTGTCCGAGTCTGCAGCACACTAGCACCATCAAGTACCTCGGTGTGTGTCTTGATCAGCACCTCACATTTCACGCACACATAGACTATTTAACCTGTAGGATACGTAAACTTATCTACATCTTTAAACACCTTAGACACGTGGCCGGTTTACAGCTTTTGCGGTCGATATATTTATCATTATGCCAGTCGATCTTGGGCTATTGTGTGCTTGTTTGGGGGGGTGCTGATAAAACCTATCTACTAAACCTAGAAAGAGCACAAAGAACTATACTAAAGGTTATGTTTTTCAAGCCGTTTAAAACTTGTACTTTCGCTTTGTATAGTGAATTCAATCTACTTACTGTCAGGCAGCTTTTCATTCATAAACTTCTGCTAAAACAACATCGCAGCTCAGATTACAGCAGTCACAAACTAAAGTCCCAAAGACGCGATGACATTGTGTATACAACCCCATTTTGTAGAACAGCATCAGCACAACGATTTTTCTTCTTTCTTGGACCTTATTTATATAACATTGTGAATAAAATTATTAAAATCGACGATATGACAACTCATACACTAAATATAGAATGTACAAAATGGCTTAGTAAGCTAGATTACAAAGCCACAGAAACACTTCTTCTAATTCCTAAATAATTAATTGTTTCCTGTTTTGTACACCTGCATCTTATTATCATTAACTAACATAAGTAATATCAATAAACATAAATGGGGAGAAACTGAGACCTAAAATACAGTTTGTTCTCAAACTAGCTTAGGTCTCAGGGCTCGTATTAACAAGGCTTAACATTTGCAACTAGTAGGTACTTAAAAATCCGCTATATTATTATACCTGTAATGTATAGTACCTATACTACACTAATGTCTATACTCATATGTGAATATATGTATATTGTTGTGCATACCTACCAATATTTTGTAAGAAAGTTAGATTTATTAACTATGTTCTATTAATTGTACATTTTTAGGTTAAGCTATTTCTGGTATAAATAAATGATTTTGATTTGATTTTTTGATGTTTTCAATCTTCTCTAACGTTTTGTTTTGAAATACTCATGTTTTTATTGAGTAAACAAAACTTTGTTAACCTCCAAAATGGATAAAAAAGTAGAAGACAAGTTACAAAGGTAAGTAATTTACAATATTTTTTCATATTTGTGTATTGTTAAAGTAGTTTATGGTGAGAAACTGATATTACTAGTACTTTTAGGTACCTATATAAAAATATAGATCTTTTCTTTACAGACTGATAACCGAAACCTGCTTGTTTGAATCTGGAGATTCTTCTGATAGCGAATGGGAAGACCAAGGGTTAAGTGGTGTTGAAAAACGATTAACTCGGGCTGCAACTCAGACTCAAAGCTCATATACGGGTGCAAATGATCCAGGTACCTCTTTCACAGCAAAGCATACAGGTCAAGTGCCTTCACTGAACGATGAATAATTACAACATAAAACGCAAAATAATACGGTGGAATTTTCTTTAGAAAAAGATTTATTTGTAAATCCTGAAACTGGGTTTTTAGAGGAAGATGTTCTGACAACAGAAACTTGCACGTATTTAAGTTATGATTCTGAAATTACAGAAAGATCCTCAAAACAACACCACAATTTAAAATGAACAAAACTTAATGAAGAGACAGGATTATTTGAATCTACGGAAGAGTCTGACACGGATTTGGATAATTCTAAACACGGAAAGAAGAGAAAATCAATTCCAAAGTTGTGGAAGCAAAACAAGTCTAAAGTTGAACACCTTAAAAACTATACGATGACAGAAATTCCAGAATGTCGTTGCAAATGTAAGAATAGGGTTTCAAAATCAGAGGCAACGATACTTTTTAATAAGTTTATAAACTTGTCAAGTCATACTGAACAGAATATCTTCCTGCAAGGATGTATTAAAGAAAAGATACCAAAGACTTATCGACGAAGAAAAGGGAAAGGACGGCCACGTGTTTTTCAGTATATGATATATATATTAAGAATGAACACGTGATAGTTTGTGCATCTGCATTTTACGCCATCTTTGGTATTAAGAGGGACAGACTGAAGAAAAAAGTCTTGCGAAAAGACATGGATATTGAAGATAGAAGAGGGAAACACAATAATCATCCACATAAAACACCTCAAGAAGCCGTAGTACAAGTTCATAACTTTATATCTGGACTACCAAAACTAGTTTTACACTATTCTAGATCAGATAACAAGCACCGAAAATATCTGGATGCTGATTTGAGCGTTGCTGAATTGCATAGGAGATTTATAAAGACAAATCCTGAGATGTAGGGAATTATATCTTATGAAAAGTTTCGAGAAGTTTTTAACTATGACTTCAATCTTAGCTTTGGTGTCCCTCGCAAAGATATTTGCAACTATTGTGAAAGATTAAAAGTTGAAATAATATCTGCTGAATTTGAAAAAGACCAAGGAAAAGTTGAGAAGTTAAGAAAAGGAAAAGAGTTACATCTGAAGAAAGCTGAGGGTTTTATCAAAAGCTAGAAAGTGCTGAAAAAGACGATAGCGCTACACTTTCACTTTGTTTCGACTACCAAAAAAATTTGCCACTTCCAGTAACAAACGTTCAAGATGAGTACTATCGAAGACAGCTTTAGTTACACAATTTTGGCATACATAACATCAAAAAAGGGACTGCCACGATGTACCTTTATACTGAAAATCTTGCACAGAAAGGACCAAATGAAGTAATAACAGGTCTAAATGACTACCTTATACAAAACAAGGAGACATTCACACTTGAAATTATTTGCTGACAACTGCTTTAGTCAAAACAAAAATAAATACATATTTGCTTTTCTTCGTCAGCTTTGCGCTCAAGGCATATTTGACACAGTGTCAGTAATTTACCCAATGCCTGGACATTCAATGATGCCCATTAACAGAGACTTTGCTCAAATAGAAATAAAAATATTAAAAAAACAAACAGTTTATACTCCTGAATACTACGTAAATTTGATTAAAAACTGTAGAACAGTTAAACCTTTCGAAGTTGTTTTCATGGAAAAAGATTTAAGAAGAAACCAGGGTGTGGAAAGAACAATCAATGTTAAAGACTATAAGGGATTGTATGATAATTATGTAAAACCAGTTCCTGGTATATCGCAATGCCGAGAAGTAAAATTTGGCAAAGTAAATCGTACCTCTCTTAGGAATACCATGACGGGGCTTTTTAAGTCATTTTCTTTCTATCGTGTTGGTAGGAAGAAACATACGCAAAAAGCCTGAGGATGCGTATCAGGCTCCATTGTCCTTAAAACCTGCAAAATTTAAGGATATCCAGCACCTGCTGCAATTTGTGCCAAATAATGAAAAATATTTCAATGGAGACTTATCTGCAGGTGTAACTTCGGTACCAATTGACTCCTTTATAGAACTTTTTAAACTTATTTATGACATGTGTTTTCCAACGAAACTTGTAAAAATGACGGTGAGAAAAAAGCCAAAATGGATAACATCAGGACTTAAGAAATGTAGCCGAAAACAACGTGAACTTCTTTGGACATTCAGATTCCATCCTAATACAACTAACAAAATTAAATTAAAAACGTATACAAATAGATTATGGAAGATAATAAAACTCACACAAAAGGCACAAAATAATTATTTTATCAATACTTCGAAAAACAAATCTAAAGCAACTTGGCAGGTTATAAGTGGTTCAAAAAACTCATTTCCAAAGGAACCAATAGCAAAAATAAAAAAGGATGACACAGTTCTTACAGATCCCCAATGGAAATAGAAACTGGTTCCTGAATCTCAGTATTAACTTTTTGGGAGCCAGTTGCTTTAAAACAATTGTGACTTTGTGTTTGAAAATAAATACAAATACAAATACAAATAAAAAAAATTGCAAATGAATTCAATAACTTTTTATAGATTAAATTGCAAATCTCTCTTCAAATAAAACACATTTAAACCAAACGTTCAAACCTAATCTAAAATCAATTTTTCTGGCACCAACTATACCTGATGATATTGTAAAAATACTTGCAAACAAAAAAACTGTAGGATTTGATGGAATATCGACTGTCGTTATTAAATTTGTCATCCAGGAAATAGCACCACATCTGAGTCATATTATAAATTTATGTTTAAATGAAGGTATATTCCCTGACAAACTAAAGATAAATGTCATAAGGCCACTCTTTAAACACACTGACAAACATGATATGAAATATTATAGACCTATAGCGAAAACACCCATATTTTCAAAAATATTTGAGAAGGTTATATACCAGGCTCTCTATATCTATTTTAATAAAAATGACATCTTAGCGATAGAGCAAAAGGGATTTAGGAAAAATTATTCAATAAATATGGCTATTTTCGATCTGCTCAAAGCTATAATGCCTAACTTTGATAAAAGAAACCCAGTATGTACATTGTTTATGAATCTTACAAAAGCGTTTGACTTTTTAGATCATGGACTCTTACTTGAAAAATTATCATCATACGGCGTCAGAGGCAGTGACAAAATATATTGACCAAAGATAACAATATACAAGGACCATAAAATTATTAAGTATTCATACATTTCACAATGGTTACTTCTTCAATATTTAAAGTATAAGTCCCTAAGTCTAAATTTAATAGTAAAAAGTATCTTAGTCAATATATTTTGATTTAAGTCACACGTTTAAAAATGATTATTACTCAAAGTTTATTTCACTAGCAAACATGATTGATCGCTTCAAATAAAGCTTGACTGATTTATTTATGTTGCAGTGTTTTGTTTTTCTTTTAATTATAACAGATATATTTCCAGATCAGTTTTTAACACAAATACTTAAATACCTGGATGAAAGTTATATCCACAGTTCGTATAAATTAAAAAAGTGCTGGCAATCCATTAAGGAAAAATTCCATGCAGAAAGAGGATGTCTCATATGAGACATATAGAAATATACAATATAATATATCTTTCGGGTATCCAAAAGCTAACACTTGCAGTATCTGTGACCAACATGATATTAAAGAAAAATCTTTAATTCAAGGCATATCTGATACAACAAATGCCGAACAAAAGTTAAAATTTAAGGAAGAATTGCGGTTGATGAGTCTAAACCAACAACTTTATTTAAAAACACGCAAGTTTTCTATCAGCGGACTCGAAATGCTCGCTTAAAGTCAAAGCGAATCGAATCTGAAGCAGCTATATCTATGGATTTTCAAAACCACATAATGCCCAACATCACTACGAACGGTGCGAAAGAAAACTTTGATATTATCTGTTTAACATTCATATCTATGCTCTAAGATTTTATTATGTTTCACCTGGCAGAAAATGTGACAAAACTTGAAATATTTTGCGACTCCTGCGGTGGGCAGAATCAAAATTACACATTGTTTCGCTTTGTATACTAAATAGTGCACATTCGTTACAGACTAGATGAAGTTAAAATCACATTTCCGATACGAGGCCAGTCCCATATGGAATGTGATAGAAACATGGTACTTATCAATCAGAAAACAAAAGCAGAAATGCCATCTGACTGGGCTGATCACATAGCACATGCAAGATATATTCCATCCCCGTTCAAGGTTGAGGAGTGCGAATAAGACTTGTTCAGAAATTGGACCGATCCAGGAACTGAGAGTCCATGCTGATGAACCACAATTGATTAATAATAGAGACACCTATCTGTCCTCTGTTGTGATCAATAAGTGTACGTTTCGTAACGTGTGATTATCACTCGGAGCGATGCGAATTTTACCCTGCATCGTTCAAAAATCGACCCGAGTGAAACCGAGGGTAAACGAACTGTTACCTGACAGTTGCGCTAAGTGTTTTGAAACGCTTTCGGGAAATGTGAATATCACACTGACAAGTGCGATTTCTAACTCTGTCTGGGTACCGTTAAAATTGCCTGACAGTTGTCATTTCGGAGTTTTCTCGGGATTCGGAAAATTTTTGAAAATACAATTGAACATTTCCGTACGAATACGGGAAAATTTTTCGGAATTGCTTCGACAGGATTATGGTTTGCAAATGCATAGGTTGCAATGCCATCCACATTAAAAGCAATAGGTACTTTACTTTATTTATTTATTTTGATTTAAGGTTATGTATTTACTTGACGTGTGTTACAAGAAGTTGTATCCAAACCATCCAAATCCAAACCTCCAAGTTGTAGCCAAAATGAATTTATTCATCCAAGAAGATGATGTGAAAATCTTATTCCAATACCGGAAGCAAAATATAAAGGTCTACTACATCTTAATTTTGTTCAGATAAAGCAAAGCTGTTTTATGCTAGCCTGCCAAGAAACCTTCAAGTTGAAAATGATAAACACAATTAATTATGCAATATGACATTCATCCATTAGCTTCTGACACTCATCTTTCTTTGTATGGATTTTGTGCCATAATTTTCGTGTATGTGTTTTCTTATAAATAAGAATACTAGATGGGCCATGTTTTTTACTCAATGCAGTCTATTTTTATCACTGATATCACTGATGTCATTCGAAACTAAACTTCCATTTTCTCAGGATATTGTTTTAGTGACATCCTTTTTAACCTGGACCCTTCATTTGTTTTGTACAGCGTCCACTATCAGATTTGGCGGGGGTGTCGTTGCTAAATAACAAGAACGTAAATGGTAAGTTCTTGATCATACAAGTTTTCACTTAATAAATAGTAGAAAGAGTAATAATCGTACATGTTTTTATATTACATCCATCATGTCCACTTGAAGAATTGAGCATTGTGAAAACCTTCTTATCAGAAATCTCAATTAGATACACTAGTACATATTACTCACGGTATTAAAAAAAGGTTATAAATTAACACCGTAAACTAGTCTATAAAACGAAAGCATAAAAGAATTTTCAAACTAGGTCATACAATACACAGGGACTCTTAAAAAAATATAAAAAGTTGGTCATACAATCACAGTCACCATGCGCTCTCTAATAGTTGCTCATTTTCATTAGATACACTATATTAATTAAATTTAGTGCCAATTAGACTCTCAAAGTAAATAGTAGGTATCTTCATATGTGGAAATAGTATTTCATTTCTCGTGTAGATAATTATCCCACCACCTTTGCATTTCTTTCTTAATTCTGTGTGCGTTGTATAGTCCGATAGATTGTACATATTTTTAATAGTATTTGAAATGTTGGCTTCAGTGATTATTAAAATATCAATTTCCGGTTTACAAGTGTAAACAATTTGCTGTAGGGATGTGAAATTTTTCATCATCGAGGGTATATTTATGTGAGTTATTGTTAGTTTTCTCTGAGTAGTTGTAGGTATTTTGTTATGAAAACTATTAATATTCCTGCAGTTAAAAAATTTGGTGGTATTAATTGAAGATACAGAATCCATTTTTAAATTTAAGTAATGGAATTATCTAAAGGTTGAACTAGGTATGTTGATTATGTAAGTAATCATAAAAAAAAAAGATTTTTATTCAACAGAACACAACACAAAACACATAATACTTAAATACTATTTAGGATTAGACAGGTTCTGTTGAAAAGGTCGGTGACTCAGCTTTTGTCCCTTAAGCCAGAAGCAAAGGGACGCTGTTATTCTGTCACTACCTGTTCATCCATAAGGATACTTAAAACAATAAACAAAAATTAACACAACTATGATTAAAACACATAAAAAACATTAAGTCATTTTTAGGAACTTGGAACTTCTATTGTTTTGCAGCTAAATTAACGTACCATTTAATAATATTAAGAGTATTATATGTATAATTATCTATATACTTATATATGAATATTATATAAACTTAAATGCATTATTAATAGATTTAAAATATATGATATTGTTAGAGATGACCAGTTCTGAGAGGGCGGGGCCTAGCAGCGCGCCATGCTGACACACGAGTCGCGTGATGCAACGGTTGGTGGTGGGGAGCCACTCGCTTGCGCCGGTCGGGCGTGCACCGGGGCTCACTTCTTTCGGCGAGCGCTTCGGTGTTGGACGTGTCATGGTGTGATAATTTGTATTTCTGATTTAAGGGTTTTCATGTAATTTCAATCATGTTTTAGGAGTAAAGAAATTTTGTTTTTAAAAAATCATTCCAGCTTTTAATTCTTAAAATCAGAAGTGGGATCACCACGGTTCCTTTTCGGTCATACGGCTTCTTTGTAAATTTTATTCCAAATCATAACCCTTAAATCCGGAATTTTTCAATCGATTTTGTGCACTAAAAAAAAACTGTAAGTACACCCATTTCATTATGTCGGGACGACCCTCTCGATCAAAGAACAGAAAGGACGATAGCCCGTATAAACATCGCAGTAGATCTCGTGAACGTCGACGTGGTCCTCGCAGTCGGCATGATGGAGCACGTGGGCGACGCCGTCGTGACAGTTCATATAGCAGTCGTGATGGTTCTAGCAGCCGTGCACTAGATAATATCCTCGGTCGTCTAACTGCTATTGAGGGTAGATTGTCTGCCAGTACCACGTCAGCAATAGGGTCGTGCTCGAAACCAACACCTCCAACACGTGATTGCCAAACGCCACCGCTGCCTGTGGCATCAGGCAAAAGTAATTATATTTCGTGTGAAACTAGTAGTGGTGCTACGGACAAATTGGTGGGCGCGCTGACTTCTCTTTTGCAAGCCAAAACTGGTCATTACTACGTATCTAGCTTTGACCCTAATGTGCACGATTTTGATGCTTGGTGTGCCGAAGTGGACAGAGGTCGCGAGTTGAACCATTGGGCTGATAATGAGTGTTTGTCGCGCATTGGTGCTTGCCTTAAGGGCGACGCGCGTACATGGCTGAGTGATTGGACTTCTAACGATCGCACGTGGACAAATTTTAAGTCTGACTTCCGTTCGCTTTGCCCACGGAGCATTGACATTGCTAATATTCTGTATGAAGTAATGAACACGAACTCAAATAAATTCCCTACCTACGCTGAGTACGCCCGGAAATCATTATTACGTTTGAAAGTTGTGAAGGGATTATCTGATGACCTAAAAACGGCTATTGTTATTCGAGGAATAACTGACACTCAAGTTAAAGCCGCTGCATCAAATGCAAAGTTACAATGTAACGAACTTGTGGAATTTTTATCTGTTTATTCAAAACCCAAAAATGATTTTTGCGATACCCGCAATTTTGTCCGTTCATCAAACCAGCGTCCCGGTGGCATACGTAAGCGTGGCGCAGAAAATTCTGATCGGTGTTCAGTTTGTTGCGGCACGGGTCATAAGCATTGGAACTGCCCTAAAAAGCAGAAAACTGAAACAAACAATGCAACTTTGAAATCTGCGGCCGCAAACAGGCCACTTTAATCGTGTGCATATTGTGGGAAGCTAGGAAATTTACCTAAATGTTTTGTTAAACGACGTGTCGAAATTAACAATTAAATGTAAAAGTAACGATAATTTTTGCCAAAAAACCAACACTGCCCATCAAAGTATCTTCATGGCCGTTGTTATTGAAAAAGTGCCGGTAGATGTTTTAATTGATAGTAGTGGTTTAGACTTGTAAGTCATGGTCAGGTACGACCAAGCCCTAGGAAAGTGGACGTGCTCGTGAAATCCCAAAAACCTACCAAGGTCAACCAAGTGCGGCAATTTTTAACGGGGAATGGTTCATATGGGGACGTGAACAAGATGCGGCTCGCGACCACATTATTAGTTGCTTAACCAAAGATTCCGGTCTTGACAAATTCTACCCAAAATTGCCTACTGAGCTTCATACAAACGCCGGTTCAATTGGTTACGTGGGCATTCTCCTCCAGGAACCCGAAGGTAAACGAAAGAGGATAGTAGGTTATTTTAGCAGAGCGACGCACGGCGCATAGTCTCGATATCATAGTTACGATCTCGAGACTCTGGCGATCGTAAAGGCTTTACAGCATTTCCCCCACTATCCCATAGGCATTGACTTCAAGATAGTGACGGATTGTAACTCGCTAAAGGTAACTGAGCGAAAGAAAGACCTTATTCCAAGGGTAGCCAGATGGTGGGTTTACTTGCAGGACTTCCGGTTTACGATCGAATACCGAAATAGTGTACTCATGCAGCATGCAGACTCTTTGAGCCGGAATCCTGCCAGTGTATCTCACACCCACAAGCCAAACAATTTGGCACAAATGGGCCAAACTGCTGACAATGAGACGCAGGAACTGATGGATAAGCTAAGAGACGGTCAGTTGGATCCATCTCGATATGTAGTAAAGAACAATATTTTGCACTACAAGTACGGTCCCACTGGAAAAGAGCCACGTCTTCTTTGTTTTATACCAAAGGGGTACAGACTCGGTCTCTTAATGCTTTTTCATGATGATCATAAGCATATTGGCATGGATAAAACTGCCGAGCTGATTCTCCGTCTTCTGGTTCCCTGGCTTAAGACAATTTGTCCAAAAGAACATAAACCACTGTGTGGTTTGTCTTTCCAAAAACGTGTTCCACGTGCTTCAATCAACCCATACAGGCCTGGACGAAACCTGAAAGTCCTTTCTCCGTTGTTCATATGGACGTCCTCGGCCCATTGCTCAGATCCAATGGATTGAAGTATGTTGGTGTTAGTAGAGTGCTTCTCCAAATTTTGTTTTTTTTTATGCCTTGAACAGACAGGACGCTGATGATGTAAAACGCGTGTTTAGAAATGCAATTTCTCTATTTGGCACACATTCATTAAATTGTAACTGATAGAGGTAGGATGTTCAAAAGTTCAGCATTTCAAACTTGGGTCACGGGGTTGGGTTGCTCAACACATCTTATCACACCCGAGATGCACCAAGAAAATGGCCAAGCCGAGCGGTACTGCCGTTCCGTCCTAAATATGCTCCGTATTGAAGCGAACAACAAGTCCAGCAATTGGTCTGACGTCCTATGGAAGATTCAGCTTACTTTCAACATGACAAAGCAGACTACGATGTGTCGTCAGACTTCACAGACTTCACCCCTACAGCTATTGGTTGGAATCGAAGCCACTACTCCGGTCTTGAATCATTGGTTAGAGACGTGGCTTTCAACAATTGCCATACAAATTGTGAAGTGGTGGGTGCTCTAAGATGACAACGGGCTACGGAACTACTTCAGACCAACTAGCAACGTTAAGACCCCTATGTTATTAATTACGAGTACTACTACGTGTTTATGCTCTTGGTGATTACGTGTTTGTTAGCAAATTTTTGCAGAGCGCTGGCAAGTTGGACTCCGGCATGAGGGGCCCCTACAAGGTGGTTCGTCAACTTCTCCATCACCGCTACGAGCTGGAGCTGCTGGCAGGGTCTTATGGCAAAAAGACTCAGGCCGCGGTTGAACACTGTCCTATGGCACGGTGAATGGATGCTGGAGAAGTGCGCTTCATTCTTCGAGACTGGAAAGCCATGTTACGCGAACTTTACAGGGCCTCTGATGTGTGCCTTGTGCCTGACATGCGAACTTTACAGGGCCTCTGTCAGTGCGGTGTTACAGATGGTAGTGGCCTGACATGCGAACTTTACAGGGCCTCTGTCAGTGCGGTGTTACAGATGGTAGTGGCCTGACATGCGAACTTTACAGGGCCTCTGTCAGTGCGGTGTTAAAGAGACGTGAAATGCGACCTTTAAAGAGCCTCTTTCGCGGGGCATAGCAAATGTATTTAAAGACCTAATGCTTTTGCAATGCGGCACAAATGGTGGAGATCCGGAGCTCTATTGTTTGTGTTTTAATACCCATCTGGTACAATTTTCTTTTCTAGTTCACCTAACAATTTTCAGTGTTGGTCATAGCTGTTTGCGTGCACACTTATAGCTATGATGCGAAGCTTTTAATTGTTTTTTTTGAACACAACTTCTTCTAATCATTCGGTTAGTCATGAACAGATGTCTGTTTCAGATCGTGATGAGCCTTGTCATCTCTCAGGTGTTGAGGAGCCTCCTGCTCAGGACAACGCGGTCGAGGACGCCTCGCTGTCAGGAGAGGCCGTGTTTTCGGTGTTGGACGTGTCATGGTGTGATAATTTGTATTTCTGATTTAAGGGTTTTCATGTAATTTCAATCATGTTTTAGGAGTAAAGAAATTTTGTTTTTAAAAAATCATTCCAGCTTTTAATTCTTAAAAATATGTTATTTACAATGTGCATAATGACACCATTTTCCTTATCTTTTTATTCGCCATTTTATTTGTAAGGTTACTAACCACTCTTTACAATGTTTTTTGAATTCGAATTTAAGTTTATGGTCGAATATAAGACCAAGATTACGTACTTGTGATTCCTCTTTGATGTCGTGACCTGCAACGCGTAAGTTTGAGATGAAGGATCTTACATTTTGTGTCTATTTTTAGTTCCTAGCACCATGTACACAGACTTATAAGGATTTATTGAAGGCCATTATTGCTTGACCATTCAACAATATTCTCCAAATCATTATTGAGGAGATCTAATGCTTTTTTCACTTATTTCTCAGTACCAGCCACATGTCTATATATTTGGGAGTCATCAGCATACAAATGTAGTCTACTATGCCCTATGTATCTCACAAGATCGGCTGTGTATAGACTGTACAGGCAGGGACCTAAAATAGATCCCTGAATGACACCTGTCTGTAAGGAAAGTAGTTTAGATCTCAAACTTTTATCATTCGCGTCCAGACATTCGACTGATTGTTTTCTGTTTTCGAAATAGCTGCTTAACCAGTTACAAGCAGAATTAGTGAAACCATACAATCTCATTTTTGTAAGTAACGTCCCCACAACTAAACTGTCAAAAGCTCGGCTATAATCTAAAAGTACTAATATTGTGGCAAGACCCTCATTTGACGCATTTAAAGCATCATCAACTACATCAGTGAGTGCTGTTGTGGTGCTGTGATGATTACGGAATCCAGATTGTGTTTCAGGAATTATTTAATTTCTTTCAATATAAGGACGCATTTGGTTCAGAACAACATTTTCTATTATTTTTGAAAAGGCTGGTAGAATGCCTATTGGTCTTAAATCTGCATATGTTTCTATATTTTTCTTTTTTGGAAGTGGCTTTAAATTTGAAATTTTCCATAGGGTAGGGAATTTACCTGATTGGAGAGAGCTATTTACAATAGCTGTAATAGCTGTAAGTGAAAACGGTAATGTAAGTTTTATCATTTCAATTGAAATTTTATCTCTACCGACAGCTTTAGACGTGATTGAACTAATTATTTTTTCTATGTCATCGGGCCTAACATATTTAAATTTGAATGAGTCATTTACAGGGGCTAATTCATTATGTAAATCTGCCGTTATAACTTGTGAAACAGGAATATAACTTAAAATATAGTCATTTATTTCATCTGGGTTGCACAAATGGTTTGGTAAAGGGGCTTGCTTTTGACTTCCTAGAATTTTATTGATGCCCGTCCACATCTTCCGCGGATTTTTCTCATGTAGGTTAACATGCTGAGCAAGATAGGTTTCTTTTTCTTTACGTCGTGCTGATGTTACTAAATTACGTAAAGAAGAGTAATATTATTTCTGCTGTAACTTGCCTGTTTTTCTATGTCTAATTTCAGCCTTATCTCTAAGAGCCATCATCAATTTAATGTTTTCTGTAATCCAAGGTTTGGGCGGTTCTTTAAACGTACGAGTGATTTCTGGAACAAAGTGATCAAACAGCCCCAGAATTAGATTATTAAATCTAGATACCATGGTGTCAACATCTTGAGATTCTGTGACCCACACCCACGGGGTGACTGGTGAAGCTGTTTTGTACGTGTCTACATCGAAATAGTGAAAAGGTCTATATGTGATTAACCGGGGTGCAGGTTTTGGTGCGGAGATGGGAAATTCAGCACAGATAAATCCGTGATCACTGAGGTCTTTATTATGTTTTATTGTAATTGAATTCGGAGTGAGGATAGGACTGCAACAGATTACATCAATTAATGTCTTTGAATTATCAGTGACGCGAGTTGGCTCCGTAATTATTTGATTGAGTGAGAACTCTTTTATTAATGTTAGAAAAAGTAGCTGTTCTTTATCAGCCGCTAGCTCTAAATCTACATTGAGATCACCAACAAGAAGGACATGGTCGTATCTTGTCGCAAAAATAGAGAGAGAATCACCTAATTGTTCTATGAAATCGCTATAGTTACTGTTAGGTTCTCTATAGAAGGTGCCAATAACAAGTTTGATCTTATTTATCTTAACTTCTGCCCATATTTGTTCCAGGTTAGAGTCAGGGTGGTTTAATTGTTTTATGGATAAACCAGTTCTCGTATAAATGCCAACTCCACCACCCCTCATCTTTTTGCCTTTAGTGTTTATCTTTGGTCTAGGAATCTGAGTAAATTTATAACCTGGGACTCGTGTAGCTCTCACATCTGAATTATCGTTTATCCATGTTTCAGTAATGCAAGCAATGTCCACATTAAATTTCTTTAGAGTAATGTCGAATTCATCTTTCTCTGTATTCAAAGACTGAGCGTTAAGGAGACCTTACTTCAAATTACGTGGCAAAATAAATTGAATGACGAAGGAGTATGAAATCTGAACAAGTCGACAATTAAAAACATCTTCAAAATAGTCAAATGACGTTGGTCAAGTACTACCCAATTATTAATAACGTATTTGATATGTAATGTATAGGTAACAATTTTATTGATTATTTTAATATAATAACTATATAAATACATAAACCATTTACTTGAGTTATAATTAGAATATATTATAATACATATCGCACCTTTGGTAGAACAATGACGTAAATGTCAAAAAATGCAAAATTAACCTAAATATGTCAAAATGTTCTAAAAGTATTGTTCTTTATGGGGTAACAAAAGCACAATGATAGTTCCAATAGTTTACGACAGAGAGCGTGTATGTCGTTGTAGCTTTCCACAGTTTTTGGAATAATATCGTCTGATTGGTCAGTTGTGCGCGGTTCATCGCGGCGAGTTGGGGCTACAAAAACGTAAGTGCTAAAATGACAGAATAATTTTTATTTTTTTGGAGTAACAAAGCCTTATTGTCACTTAAGGTCATTAATGCTCCAACTTTAAACATAATAATCATATTTTTAAGAGCTACATCGACTTATTGTCACTTTGCGACATTGTTACTCCAATTAAAATTTGAATATCGTGAGTTCAAGTGTGTTGTATGTCAATTTTGCTTAGAAAATGATATGAATTATGTTGCTTTTTTTACAGATAATAAATATAATCGATATTTAAGAAGTTTAAAGCATGGAAAACCATACACCGGGCAAGGAAAAACTTGCAATCATTTTACCCGGCCCCAAAAAAAGGGACTTAATTCTGGTGAATTTGGTGTAACCGCGAGGTTACAGGAATGCAGAGCTGATGGGATTTGAGGATGTGATTGGAAAAGATTGTGAGTGAACTAACCTGTTCTGTATGGTTGTGGATGGGCCGGCGAATGCGCTGCGTGGCGTCCCTTCTTGTTGGGCAGGTTGAGCAGGCGCCTTGGGCAGGAATGAGCAGAATGTCTTGGTTCGTGGAGTAATGTGAACACAACACTGGTATATAATGTGAACACAACACTGGTAGGTACGTGAGATTTGTTGTGTCGGCGGCGCGAGTGTGCACACGTGTGTTTCGGGAGACGTCTCGCGCGGAACAGCGCGAGCCAGCGCACGAGTCCCCGGCGCGCTGTGTCGCGAGTTACTTCTGCGCATGCGCGTGCGGATCCGTCACGCTGTGGCGTGAACATTTGGTTCTCAAAGAATAAAACTTATTGGATACTACGGTTTCAGAAGCACAATGTTTGGAAGAATCAGAACCCTGCGAAACTATTAAAGGTATTGTGGATTTTTCTTTTTATTAATTTTAAATAAATTGTTTTTATTTGTAACAATGAATTAATTACGTAAAACCTTGTATAAATTAACCTTTATTACGTTTTTATTTTAACTTTGATATTTTTTAAAGATTCTTAACTATTTCACTGACCATTTTATTTATTTAACACAAGTAAATTAATGTGACCTTTACCTTAAGTGTTATTTTATTTTGTATCATGTAATTAAAAATGGTAACCAAAAAGGACTTAATGTCTAAGTATTTTGATGCTAATATTTTCATGTCAACAGCCGCAAATGTTCATGACACTGGTGGTAATAAGAAAAATGAAAATACTCCTATCGCACAGAAACCTATTATTACTGATCAAGACTTGATGATACCTGCACCTGGTACCGGAGAAAATTTATGTCCAACACAACCAAAAGACGATTCTGATGATGAAATTTTCATGTCAACAGCCGCAATTGTTTATGAAACTGGTGGTACTAAGAAAAACGAAGATAGTCCAACCTCACAGAAAATAGTACATTACGATACGAGAGCAATGAAACGTTTTCTGACGAGTGAAAAAGTTTCTCGCACGACTTTCGTATAATTTTTTATAGCACAAGTGCGGAAAATGCCGACTGCGCGTGCGTAAAGTGGTCATTTTACGCACGGTGTGCTATAAATGTTATTACTGATCAAGACTTAATGATACCTGGACCTGGTACAGGAGAAAATTTAAAACCAAAAGACGTTGTTACTCCTATAAAATATTGTATTACTTTTAGTCGGTAATTTTTTTAAATATTATACCATAGAAAATCAAAAATTTTCAGTAATCCTCTAGCTTTTATGAATTTTAGTACTTTTATCTAATTTTGTGTGGTATTTTGCATTATCTTATAGAGACATTCATTTCAGATAACAATCTGATCGATCTGCCGACAGCAGAAGGTTTTTGTAGTACTCATACCATCAATGAATCTAAACTGCCGCAAAAACCAAGCAGTTCAAAAACGTCCTCATCATCTGACAGTGGATCTTCATCTTCATCTTCATCTGACAATGAGTCGTCATCTTCTGACAGCGAATCATCATCTTCATCGGGCAATGAATCGAATATTTCCTCCAAGAATTAAAGTACCAGTTTCGTTGTTTTACATCCCACAACAGCTGAGACAAACGATAATATGCCTAACTTAGATAAAAATGATAAACGAATTGACCAAGATTTGATACCAGTTACGGTAAAAAACCGAAATATTTGTTTAACAAACTCTGAAGACTGCCGGAAAATCGAAGTAGCTCCTCTATGAGGAGCATCATCATCTTCGTTCAAAACTTTTTCACTAGTCTTACCCTAGATTCCATTAGGTGTTGGTTTAATGTCGTAAATGATTAATAAAAATACTTCTTATGGTATATATTTTTGTATTATTTCGATACTTATCTATTATTGATGACTGTCATAACTGATAATTATCGCTATGATTTAGCGGAACAATGACGTAATTGAAGGGTGTTGCCTCCCTTTATTAACTTTTGAAAGGGTAACACTAGTAATTTATCAGTGAATCCAAATGTTTTAGTTTGCGAACGGTACATTCATTATCATACATCCATAATAAAATGTATATGTAATTACATAACGTCATAAAGCTGGACAAGAAAAAAAAAAATTCTTAATTTGCCGTTCCTGAACAATTTGAAAACACGTAATTGCGTCATTGTTCTACCAAAGGTGCGATATGTTTAATGTGTACTGAAAGATAACAAATGAAGAACATTTGCAAAAAATAAGCCTAGGTTCCATCACAAACCGTATGCCATATAGGTAAATTGTAAAATATTTTAGTTCTTTGCTATAAACGATGTCTAAAAATAAATATATTGAATAATGACAAGTGAACCCAAAATTAACATCTTTAAAATCTGAAATCAATTTCTTTACGGTAAAATTACAGACTTTGAAATTGGAAGTTAACGCAAAATTAAACTTTGGCTTACAATTAAACAACAATACATTGCAGTTTAAAAAACAATAATAAAAGAAGCCTAAAACGAGTAATTGATGTGGGTAAGCCTTAATTACTGAAACTTCGTACATTATCCTGACAAACTGCATCCCCACCAAAAACCTTAACCAAGTCCAAACCCGATCGTATGCGGTGGCGCGGTTTGCCTGGCTCCTGTCGCACGAACACCTTCCCATCCCGTGTCCAGGCAAACTTCCAGTTCACTGTTTTAATCGTTTCACGGGCCTTTGGAACAGCTGTCTGTTTTTTCGAGTGAGGCGATCATTGACATTAAACGAACGAGCAGGTCCCGCGAGCCCCAAACCCTCGGTGGTGAGTCCGCGAAGCATACGAACTGCTCTCAACAACGCATCACGGGTCGCGCGCCGCGCAAGCCCCACGACTAGGGGACGAGGTATTGGTGCTCCGCCATCGCCCTCCACATATGCCTGGATAGGTCCTACACGCTCAGCATTTACAATATCTCTGTCGTCCAACTCAACGCTTACTTTTTTAGCTATCGCAAGAATAATGTGTGAACTATTCTCATTTGTTGTTTCTGGTAAGTTTGAGGTCTCTAAGTCATTAGCTAGAGTGTCCTGGTCTCGATCTTGAATATCTAGCATCAACTGCGCAATGGTCTCTTCTAATTCCTTTACTTGACTGTTATTCGCTTCATTCAAATTGTTTTCGAAAGAATTTAGCCTTGTTTCCATGTTATCTAGCCGGGTGTTTTGTGCTTTTATGGTAGCGGTCAGATCAGCCATTGTAGAACGAAACATACTCATTTCAAGACGCACAGCTCGCATCTCTTCACATAACATTTTGGTCTCACAAATGGAATCAGTGGAGTCTTCCTTCTCAGTAATATTCGATTCACATCCCTTATCTGCAGAAGTTGGCAGTTGCTTCTTTCTTAGGGTTATATTAGGGTGCGTGTAGAAGGGCTGTTGGTAAGGTTTTATTTAGAAGTGCATGATAGACAGCGCCACGTGCGCTTAAGGTCATTACCCTCCCTGTACTGCGCTGAGGTAATGTTGTGTACAGCTACATATGATACATTTTACCATTTCTGTATTTTTAACACCTTTATTACAAGTTATACACAACATGATGGATTGGGTTGAGAATATTGCTCACTCGCTCTCACCTTGCTTGGAACCTTACCGGGACTGCACTTTGTACTTTTTGAATGGAAGTAGCTCGGCGTTCTCGTAGCAACCGCAGGTAAAGATGTAGATCGTATACCGAAGCGCGCTCGATATCAACCGTCACCGGTCGGTCACTGACCCGTTGACTCAGGCGTCGATGAGTGCGTGCACGAAACAAAGACAGCTATGTGTGGTAGGTCAGTTGGTCAAAATGTTTATGTTACTTTCGCTTGTAACTTTTGATGGGAATAAGTTATCAATTAGCAGTTTTCACTATGATGTCACTTTTAGTTTAACCAACACACTGATGTAATTTATTTACTGAGGCAACGATTAAAAACGCGTCACAAAAATTAATAACACGGAGTACACAAGATGTGCTGTTGCGTCGGGGTGTTATAAGATGACTATATTAGGTTATCAATATTGTCCAAGTTTCTTACTACAATGATCTTGCTATTTCTTATCAAAATTTTTTCGTTGCTAAACCAGATGTGTTAGTAGGTATTTCCCAATTTTTGCTTTGCTTACCACAAAAGCGTGGGACGTGAGTGCTGGTTTGATGAAGATCTTGCTGTTGGCTAGCTCCAGCGGAACGTCATCAAGGATGTCTGCCAGCACAAGGTCCGTTGTCTTCGCTGCAGCAGTCCAGAACTTTTGTTCACGTTTGTTAGATAGTTCCACCATCAGGATACCTGGCCTGTCTCCTCATAGTGGGCCTCTTCGCACTGATTGTACTTCCTTTGGGTCTAGCTTCAACTTCTCCGCTATCGTGTTTGTGTCTTCGTTGTTGATTTTAGGTATTCCTGATATTTCAACCTGGTTAGTGATAAGGGCTTGGTCTGTTTCCAGTAGTTTTTGTTCTAAGGCTACGTAGCCCCAGGTTTTTGTTGCTGTTTGAAAGTACTGTTTCTGTTTTCCAGTTGTTTCAGCTTTTCTTCGTGAGCATCAACATACTCTTCAAATTTGTCGAATTTATCGCTCATAATTTCTATTGAACGATTTAGTTTTTCCATTTGTACTTCTACAGTTGATTTTACCTAGTGACCGATGTCTTTCAGAAGCTTTTTCACGTCGATAGAAAACTTCTGTCGTGTAGTAGAACGGAACGTTAAGTACAGACTTCTACAAGTGATCTGTGACACTTGAACATAAGCTTATGTCAGTTGAGTACAGACGGCGATTACCCCACGCCGCACAATGTATTGAGTAACATATCTGTCTCTCTCTTCTTGGTCTGACAGTCGTCACGAACGCATTGTTGTAAGAGATAAAATAATAAGAAATAACAAATATAATTACTGTTTCCCCCAACCAGTGTTTTATTGGAGAACAATACATGGCGCAGCCGACGGTGTAACCTATTTATGGAGAACGGGGAAAATATATCAAAAATAGAAAATCCTGAGAAGTTGGAGATTGAGTGTGTCGAGATGGCAGGAGCAATTGAATATCGGATGCCTGAACCTCTTAATTTAGAGATTTTGGATAATCTCTATCCTCAGTGGCAGCGGTTTAAACAGGCATTTAAGATCTTTATATCCGCGGCTGGATTATCTCAAATATCGGAAATCAGAAAGGCGTCCATTTAGCTCAACTGTATCGGTCAGGCGGCTCAAGAGCTTTACATCAATATATTACAAGGCAATGAGGCGAACCCTAAATTGGACGATGTGGTAGCGGCGTTTGAGGGATACTTTCAGCCGAAGAGTAATGAGGTCATAAACACATACCTTTTTAACAAGAGATTACAAGAAGAAGATGAAAGTTTTGACAGCTTTTACACACAGATAAGAAAACTTGCTGCAAACTGCAAGTTCGACAGTCAACTGGATAGAATGTTGCGGGATCGTATTGTTGTTGGAATAAGGGACCAAAGAATGCAACAAAAACTGCTAGAGGTCAAGGAACTCACGTTGGAGCGAGCAGTAGACATCTGCAGATCATCTGAGATATCCAGAGAACATAGCAAGGTATTAGCCAAGCAGTCTGTACCAGCGGTGGATGCAGTTCAAGCATGGAGATCTCAACACATGTCACAGCAGAACAGGCAACGGGAGTTTAAAGCTAAGTATAACTCTAATAGTGACGCTAAGAAACCTTGGTCCAACAATGTATACCAGTGCAAAAAGTGTAATACTAGACATGGTCCCTGTTCAGAATAAAATGTATATTTCGGAACGCATCCATCAATGGTCTATATATTTTGTCTATGGACTTGGAGCTGTCAAAAACGAGGGACGTGGACATTTTTTGATATAGATCGCGGACGATTTTAATATGTGTTATATTAAGGGATATTAACGGCAAATCGGTGCGGACATCGTAAGAAACAGTATTCAGTCAAGGGCTGACAATATTTTGGCGTGAAGGCCACCTTTTAGTGAATTTCCTGTGTGTGTGTGACATAACCTGTGTCCACGCGGCTTCCGACAAGTGGACTTGTTAATTACTATTTCTGGGTTGGATGCATCCCGGGTTAGGAGGGTTGTGTTTAGATTCATCGTGGAAGGTGATCTACGTGTCACGGCACCGGAACACTTTGGACTCCGCAGCGAAAGGACTTCATGCGAGGATCAGTGGATGACGTCATCATACAACTGTCTGGTAGGACGTTTTATATTAAATATTATAGAATATAAGATACTTGTATACTATAAATCTGGGACAGCTTATGGGCCCCTGTTCCAGCTGCAAGTATCACCCTTTAACATACAATTAGTGGTGTCTGAGCGTGGTTATGGAATCCTCGCACCAGTGACGCCGATGCCCGTCACTAGTCAGTATTACCACTTTTTATAAGCTATAATTTCTGGTAGCAACGAGCGTTTTTATCAAACAATCTTTGGTAGCTAGACCGTGGTTAATCTACCTTCAGTTTATATACATTTAAACAGCGGAACTGGGCGGCCCCAGTGTCATTGAACTGTTAACATAGCTAGGCTATTGGGTTGGATCTTATATCTAGTATCCTCGTTTTGGGAAAACTGACGCTATGGGGGAGTTCAGGGGGTTTTACTGAACCTCCTGATATCAATTTTGGTTGCCGGAGAGGTACCTACGTATTTTATTTTATTATTTCATTTTTATTATTTTTTAGTGAAACAAAACGCAATTTTTCATTTTGAGTGAAACGAAACGAAAGTAGTGAGGAAAAAGTACAACGACACGCAAAAAGTAATCAAAACAACGTAAAATGAAACGTTTTCTGTCAAAAATTACATTTGAGAAACGTCATGTGGCGCCATTTCGAGATGGTTCATTCCGTTGCTTTCGAGTGTACGCGAATGTTCTGTGCTCTGTTTTGTGTGCTTTCAACCGTTTCTATCGACCTTGGCGCTCCCACCGGACTGATTGGATTGCATTACGACTTCGACTTTTTCATTCCCAACGGACTGATTGGATTGCATTACGATTTACTTTGGCTACGAACTTGGACTCTGAACGCTTTTGATATGGCTTCGACGTCTGGAATACCGGACCCGGAACCACAACCCGGGCCGTCGCAACCCGGGGCATCGACAAGCGACACCCATGATGATGATTTGATAGAAGAAGGGCCGTATGTCGATCGACATTTAAATGTGGCTGAAATTATTGCAATGTGGAATTTGGCCAAAATTATACGCGAACTTGGAACCCGTGACCAGTGCGTGGCATTTGCAGAGGCGCAGGGATTGATGCCAACCCAAAAGTTATGTCGCACACATCGCACGCCCATGGTAATTGCGGCGTCAACCAACAGGTTTGTTGAAATAAGCAAAATCTATGTTACAAACTGGTATAAATTGGGTGATTATGTAAATATATTAAGTTATTTTCTTATTTCAGGTCATTTGGTTCATGGGTGTGCAATAAAAGAACCTGTAAAGGGAAGAACAAAGTGGTCCGGACAAGTGGGACATTTTTTGAAAATATTAGAATAGATCTGGTGCATGTCTTTTATTTGATTTATGCCTTCGCACATAAAATGGACTATAATTCAGTGCTGAGAGAAGACCCATACAAGGAGGAGAAACAACAATGTTTATCTCGGACCACTATATCAGACTGGTACAATTATTGTAGAGAAGCTGTTGTAATATACCAAATAGAAAACCAGGAAACAAGAGATCTTATTGGGGGCCCTGGCAAGATTGTGCAGGTGGACGAGTCAAAATTTGGGAAAAGAAAATATAACCGAGGTAATTTTGATATTTTATTTAATACGGTTAAATACTAGTCATGGTAGTTTTACATGAGTATTTATAATGTTTTTTTTTTTTTAGGACGCCATATCGAGGGCCATTGGGTTCTTGGTATGATTGAGGACGGGTCAGAGGATCTGCGATTAGAAGTGTGCCCAGATAACGTCAGATCTGCAGAGGTGCTTGTGCCAATAATAAAAAAACACATCAAACCCGGCACAACTATACATACTGACTATTGGCGAGCCTACGATTGTCTGGGGGAACATGGATTTATCCACAAAAAAGTCAATCACTCTGATCCGGATAATCCGTTCATTGCCCCAGACGGGACGCATACTCAGAGGATTGAGTCTCAGTGGAGAGCGGTAAAAAGATATTTCAAAAAAGACAACTACAATCACCCAGAGAACTTTGGCGATGCTATCGTAGAATATTTGTGGCGTAGAAATGTTGTGAAATTTAAAAAAGACCCGTTTCTAGAAACCATTGCAGCAATAAAATATGTGTATGGTGTTAATCAATAAAATTAGTTTTGTGTAGAATTACATGCTTTTTATTTTTCATAAAATGACAATGTAATGAATTAAATTAGCTTCATTCCGGTTGCTTGCGACCCCCCTCGACTTTAAGAGCTCTCATTTACAATCTTCGCCGCGGAGTTAGGGGTTCAAATTTTTTTTACAGAAAGGTCTACTACTAAGGGTCAAAACTGCCGAAGGATTTTTTAGGAAGTGAATACTTTCGGAATATATAACAAAGATAGAGCAGGAGCGAGCGAAGCGAGCTCAAACTTTCAGAGCACCCCGACTCGGTCAGGTTAGGTTAGAAGGCCATGGCGGTAGCGAGCGTAGCGAGCGAAGCGAGCGAGCTCGCTACCGCCATGGCCTTCTGGTTAGGTTGAACATGAATTCTTTGGAGCGAGCGAAGCGAGCGACAGGAGAACTAAGTATTTACGGAACCTAGGTTTTTGACATGTAGCTCATGTTTGACAAGTAGCTCAAAAACGACTTCGGGGCACCATCGCATACGAAAATAGGCACTTCGTGGTACTCCGACACGGGTAGTAAGTTACCCCGACACGGATATTTTATTTTGAGGTTATGTTTTTATTTTATTTTTTTCTTAAAAACTACGCATCTCCGGCAGGCGGGGGTTGAAGAGGGGGGCTCCCCCCCCTCCCCCCGCAAACCCCTATCGAGGATACTTGATATAAGATTTTTACCAGGCTATTTACATGTACATGTAGCAATTACAAATTGGATTTGTTTAGTGCTTTGAGTAGATAATTGATTACCGGAGGGTACCACATTGATGTGGTTCAGTAATATCAGTATAAATTGTTAATTTAGTACATATCAAGTGTTCTTGTATTACAATAACATAATCATATAACGGTTTATATTATAGATTTGGAAATCAACTTGTTAGCTAATATACTGTTATCTTGGCTTGAATGTATGTACTTACAAGGATGTATACAAGTGCATAGTGGAATGTGCATTCGGGTTTGTGTGTATTGTATACACCAAATATAATTTAAATTTGGTAATATAGAATTAGGTAGGAACCTATTTGTTTGTTTAGTATTGACGGACAGTACATACATTGGTAATTGGGAATTAATTTTGCTAATTAAATTCTATTTATAGGTAGGGTATCTATTGAGCAGTGCTTCTGTATTTTGTGCCGTGTCAGGGTGTTTGCTAAATAGTTTTTATTTATACATTTCCCGGTTCATTGCGGCATGATGTCCAAGTCTCACAAGGCTGCGTTGGCGAAAGAGCTCCGCTGGTTTACAACCGTCCAGGGATTGCTTTCTCGTTCGGATCGCGACAATGCAATCCTGGAGAGAGCCGAGCGGATGCATCAGCGGCTGGCTGATGCAGAGGCGGCTGTGGCAGCACTGCAGGAAAGTGACGAGCCTTTGAAGAGGTATGTTACGGATTTGGCTAAGATAATGGAAATTTATGATGATGTAACTGAGGCGGCCTCCATGATCAAAAAGCGGCAATCGGGCAGCCCGGTTGTAAGCACACCTAGACCAACAGATGGCGCCACTGGTATGGCGCTGGTTATAAAGTCAAATAATATTGCTGATGTAAAGAGGCAAAATTCAGGAGGTCCTGTAGTTGTCACGCCTCAACCGGTAGATGGCGTGTCTAGTAGTTTGGCTAGTTTAGAACTAAATAAATTTAATGGGAAAATTCAAGAATGGGTTTCTTTTAAAAATATGTTTAATTCATTAGTAAATTCTAGGGTAGATTTATCAAAGGGGCAAAAGATGGCATATTTGATGTCAACATTGGAGGGCGAAGCAAGGTCGCTCATCCAGCACCTCAGGGTAGAGGATGATCATTATGATATAGCGTGGGGCTTATTAAATGATAGGTATCAGAACATGCGCTTACTGGCGGATGCGCATACGTCTCAATTGTTGACGTTACCTAGGGTAACTGACCGGGCTCAACTAAGGTTGCAGTTGCTGACTCCGGTCACTGTGGCGTGTAATGCCCTTAGAACATTAGGTTTACCGGTGGACGAGTGGTCGTTTTTACTCGTTCACATTATTTTAGGTAGGTTGCCTAATGACGTGAGGTCACGTTTTGAGCGGGTGTCCGCAGGAAAAGATGGCAGCACTGTGCCTAAATTTACGGACTTATTAACGTTTCTTGAATATGAAGCTAGGGTAGCAGAAACATCACAGCCGGACTTGGCGCCATCTGGGGCGCAATCATTTTCGTCTGCTGGCTCATCGGAATGTGGGGAGCCCAGACAACCGCAGCAGTCGCGGGGACGCGATATGGCATCCGTGGTCGAGAGGTCATCGACCTGTTTACAGTGTGGCCATACGGGGCATGACCTGCTGAGATGTCAGCAGTGGCGAAACCTGCACGTCACCGAGCGGCGACGCATAGTGAAGCGTAAGGGCCTGTGTTTCGGTTGCTTGGGCAATCATTTTGAACGTAATTGTCCCGAGCCACGACGTTGCAGTGTTTGTGAGGGGCCTCACCATTTATTGTTGTGTGCCAACAGATCTGAAGCGGCTTCACCGGTCCCGCAGCGACGGAGCCCTACGGGCGGGGGTGCTTCAGGGAGAACTCCCCCCCCCTTGGACAACGGGGGTGCGTCAGGGAGAACTTCCCCCCCCTCGGTCCAGGGAAGGCATGTTGTCGGGCAGAGCTCCCCTCCGTCGGAACGGAGGACTGCGGCGCGAGGCGCGCCCCCTCACCGGGAGGTTAGTTATGTATCTGCGCGTGGACCCGTAGGGGGCTTGCCTACGGGCTATCACACATATGGCCATGTAGTGAATTGGGCCCCTACGGGCGGGGGCCAATTGGAGTTGGCAAGGGCTAGGCCCCCCCTCCCCGCGCCGGTTTTGGTGCCAGCTGGCATGGAGCACCGTGTTAAGACGGAGTCACGGGGTTACTCACCGCCGTACCGCGAGTACCCGCGGTTAGAGTACCACCCGCCGTACTCAGGGAGAGTTGGAGGCTACGCTCCCCCCAGGGTGGGGATGTGCACGCGCCAGCCGTATTATTACCAGTGGACTGGTCCTGCACTCCACAGGTGGGGTAGCCTGTAACTAGCTTGTTCAAGCCATGAGTACGGAACCGCGGACGGTTCTGTTGCCTACCGCGATGGCTCGCGTCTAGGGCCCTCTTCGACTTGGAAAGTCAAGTGGCACACCGATTGGTTTTGAACCTGGAGGTTTCGTCGGTGCCGCTCCTAGGTATTGGTGGACTGGAGTTGAATCAGCGGCTGCAGCCATGGTTATAGACAATATTGTCGGCTGGCAGCCTTCTTTGGACCTTCCTCCGTCCATAATCTCATGCACGTCAGGTCTGCATCTGGCAGACCCACGTTTTGTCATCCGGCCCCAGTCGATGTTTTCCTGGGCGCGGATTTGTTAGGATGGATCCTATTTGGTTTTTAAAAGACTCTGGGTTCTTCTTCATTGGTGGAGGTATCCACAATTTTGGATATTCGATATTTGATTCGATACTTAGATTATTATGTTCGAACTTAGGAAATGGCTTTCAAATGAACATATACTGTTTGCAGATTTGGAGGATCCCAATATGATGGTGGTATTTTGTTGAAATACCAACCAGTCAATGATATTCATATATTTTGTCCCCAGCCGTGAGTGCAGAGGAGCGTTGGAGCGCATTGGTACACGGTACGTGTACTTCAGGCGGACCTCATCAAGTTTAGACTTCGAGTTCTGCGCGAGGATGACGCCAGGCTGAAGTGAGCGGTTGCTCGTTTGAATCCTTTCACGGATTATGAAGGACTTCTGCGTTTTGGAGGCTGATTTTGGAGAGCTGACCTGCCATACGGAAGTCTTCATCCTTTGCTTCTACCCAAGACGGACCTTTGGTAAATCTGTTGGTGTCGGATTGACACATACGTAATGCGCACGGGGGTTTTCAGCAATCGCAACGCTCGGGTTGTGAAGGCATAACTTGTGTATTTGTGTGCTTGGCCACCAAGGCCGTTCACTTGGCAGTGGTATCAGCTTTGACTACGGAGGCCTTCGTCGCCGCATTGGATCGTTTCGTGTCGCGTAGGGGTTTATCTTCACTTATTCGTTCCGACAATGGCACAATCTACAGAGGTACTGCTAATGATGTTGTTATTTTTTGTTTTGTAAATAACTATGCTAGTTTAAGTTAAATCTTCGCCCGGAAAGGGGTAACTTGGCGGTACAGTCCCCCAAATTGCCCTCACTGGGGAGGGAATTTTTTGAAGCTGCCGTCAAGTCGGCGAAGACCCACCTCCGCTGCGTTATTGGGGAAACTGTTCTAATTTTTGAGGAGCTTGCCACTGTATATTGTTAAGTGGAAGCGGTCCTCAACTCTCGTCCTCTCTGTGGTCAGACAGGACTGAGCATCCTAGGGAAGGAAATTTAATTCTTTGGAAGGATATGAACTTGCTATCCTTGTTTGGCGCCGGGGCCGTATATTAAAGTTGTTTTGGCGGAGACGGAACTCCACGCGTCGCAGAGGTGTTGGTCGAAGGTTCGATTTTGTGACGAGCCATGACAACTCTCTCCCGTCTCCCGGTTGTATGAGCTAGTGGCCTGATTGCTCAGCCCAGAGCGGGGGACTGTTCAGAATAAAATGTATATTTCGGAACGCATCCATCAATGGTCTATATATTTTGTCTATGGACTTGGAGCTGTCAAAAACGAGGGACGTGGACATTTTTTGATATAGATCGCGGACGATTTTAATATGTGTTAGATTAAGGGATATTAACGGCAAATCGGTGCGGACATCGTAAGAAACAGTATTCAGTCAAGGGCTGACAATATTTTGGCGTGAAGGCCACCTTTTAGTGAATTTCCTGTGTGTGTGTGACATAACCTGTGTCCACGCGGCTTCCGACAAGTGGACTTGTTAATTACTATTTCTGGGTTGGATGCATCCCGGGTTAGGAGGGTTGTGTTTAGATTCATCGTGGAAGGTGATCTACGTGTCACGGCACCGGAACACTTTGGACTCCGCAGCGAAAGGACTTCATGCGAGGATCAGTGGATGACGTCATCATACAACTGTCTGGTAGGACGTTTTATATTAAATATTATAGAATATAAGATACTTGTATACTATAAATCTGGGACAGCTTATGGGCCCCTGTTCCAGCTGCAAGTATCACCCTTTAGCATACAATTAGTGGTGTCTGAGCGTGGTTATGGAATCCTCGCACCAGTGACGCCGATGCCCGTCACTAGTCAGTATTACCACTTTTTATAAGCTATAATTTCTGGTAGCAACGAGCGTTTTTATCAAACAGTCCCCGTAACTGTCCAGCTTTTGGAGAAATTTGTTCCAATTGTAATAAACCAAACCATTTCAAAGTGGGTTGTAAGAACAAGAGGGGTATTCACTGCATTAATGAGCAGCAAAATCATGATAGTAGCAACGGGGAGGATTTGTGACTTATTAGAGTTTGTTACTCGCTTAATGATGAAAATAAAGATTGGTTAGAGGCCCTACAAATTGAAGGGAAATTAATGTATTTAAAATGTGACACGGGAGCACAAGTAAATGTTTTATCCTGGCATGATTTAAAAAAGATTGTCAATGATGATAAAAAAGCAGTTTTGTCTGAGACAACAATAATTTTAGAAGCATTTGGGGGAACACAAATAATACCGATGGGGAAAAAATCTTTAACAATTTATCATAATGAAGAAATATTTAAGACTGAGTTCATAATAGTACAACAAAAGGTTCGACCAATTTTAGGTCTGAACTCTTTAATAGAATTAAAATTACTTAATAACAAAATAAACATGGTGAAATGTCACAATGATAAAAATTTAATTATTAATAAATACATCAAACTGTTTCAGGGTGTCGGTGAGTTTGAGGAGCCGTTGGAGCTTCGCACCCAGCCTGGAGCACAGCCTGTAGTGAGACCTCCACGGAGAGTGCCACATGCTATAAAGGCACGGTTAGCAGACAAGCTGGGGTTGTTAGTGGATCACCAAATCATTTCGAAGGTCGAACATCCTAAAAATTTCGTGAGTAATCTGGTAATAAGAGAAAAGAGGGATGGCTCATTAAGAATATGTTTAGACCCTAAAGACCTTAATAATGTCCTACTAAGAGAGTATCATTTAATACCAACTTTAGAAGAAATTATACCTAATCTATGTAATAAAACTATCTTCTCGGTGCTTGATTTGTCGGAAGGATTTTATAATATCAAACTTACAGAGAAATCAAGTGAACTTTGTACGTTCAATAGTCCCTTTGGATGTTATAAATTCAATCGACTACCCTTTGGTCTATCTGTAGCACCAGAAATTTTCCAAAAATACAACGGAAAAGCCTTTGGGGACATACCAGGCGTAATTATTTATTGCGACGATTTACTGATTTGTGCAGATAACGAGGAAGAACATGATGCAATATTAGCAAATGTTTTTGAAAGGGCGAAAATTTATAATGTTAAATTTGATCAAAGAAAGTTTCAGTACAAACTAACAGAAGTAAAATACTTTGGGCATATATTCTCGAAGAAAGGCATGAGAATCGACCCGGATAGAATTAAGGCGATTGCAAATATAAAAAGCCCAACTAAATTAAAAGAGTTACAAATTTTTCTCGGCATGATCAACTATTTGCGTAGATTTGTACCGCAATTGAGTAATATTGCATCACCGTTACAGTTACTGTTAAAAAAATCTGTAGAATGGCTGTGGACTGATGTGCATGAAGCTGCATTTAATAAGCTGAAGGAAAAAATCTGTCAAGCACCAGTTCTGCAAAATTTTGATCCAAAATTGCCTATTGTAATACGAGGGTGAATCCAAAAATTCTAAGCCCGACCGTGAAAATGAAAGAAAAGTGGGTTCAAAATTATTTGTATTTTTCGACATAGTCTCCATCTAGATCAACACACTTCTTCCACCTGACCTGCAACCAGTTTATACCCTCGAAAAAAAATATTCCGGAAGGTCGTCAAAATAGTCATTAACTGCGACTATCACTTCTTCTCTAGTCGAATATTTTGATCCCACCAAGTGTTTTTTTAAATTTGGAAAGAGATGATAGTCAGAGGGGGCTAAATCCGGCCAATAAGGTGGGTGAGGCAGCAACTCGTAACCACATTCATGGATCACAGCCATCGTTTCAACCGAAGTGTGAACTCGTGCATTGTCTTCAAGAAACAAAACTCTCTTACGCAACATCCCCGGCCGTTTTTCTTTTATTTCTTCGCGAAGTTTTCGTAATAGGTTACAATAATAGTGTGAATTTATAGTTTTACCTTTAGGTAAATAATCCAATAAAATAACTCCCTTCGAATCCCAAAAAACAGATGCCATGACTTTGTTGGCTGACAAAACGCACTTGGCCTTTTTCGGCGTGGGTGAGCCAGATCTTTTCCGTTTGGATTGCTGTTTTGTTTCAGGAGTATGGTGATGAACCCAGCTTTCATCCATGGCAACAAAACGAGACATAAAATCCTCAGCATCTGCCTCAAAAAGTTCCAAACAGTCACGCGAAATTGTGAATCGAACTCGTTTTTGGTCAGCTGAAAGCAATCTTGGGACCCAGCGAGCAGAAACCTTACGGAACCCCAATTCTACAGTTATACAGCCGTATTAATAAAAACATCCTATTTCTTTCCTACTCCAGCGTTACGCTCAGAGTAACTACTCTCAGATTTAACTAGTAGTAAAACAACGTATTAATAAACAAGGAGTAACGACGGAGTAACGACTCCGAGGATTAGTGGATGTAAATGGCAACACCAGCTGGTTTTTACATAATATTGATGCAGTATTGACAATATTGTCTAAAACCTTTGCGTACTTGGCCATTTGTCTATGTTCAATGAAAAAGAAAAAAGCACTTTTGACAGATCGATCGATCCTTCATCTTCCTTTCCTTGTTAATTTTCGTATTTTACGAATTACATTGGTTGGTACACAATTTATGAAAATAAATATGAGTCTGAAACGTTGTCGTTCCACTAACTGGACTGAGGAAGAGAAGGTGAGTTTATTTTATTTGTGATTACATTTATTTCGATGAAATAAGTACTCAAATTACAATTATTTATTTACAGAAACTTCTCATCGGCGTATTGCGCGATTATTCTACTATAATTGAGAATAAATGTTTAAAAACTAACTCAAACAGGGCAAAAAGTACAGCTTGGGAAGAAGTCCACAAACGGTATGTATGCCTGTACGGCAGAATGTCATTTTATTTTATAAGATTGTTAAATACCATGTGATTTCAGATTCAACGAATTAAACACCCGTCCTCGCGAGCTAAATCAGCTCCAAATACAGTGGAAAGGCATGAAAATTATGGCCAGAAAAAATGTTTCCACAAACAAGAGAGAAGTGAAAGGAACTGGAGGTGGTCCAAGACCAGATAGTCCAAACTCTGGGGACATTGAAGTTACGGATTTATTAAATCCTGGAGAATTGTTGAGGGACTCCAACATTTACGATTCGGATGGGCCATTACATACTCCTGTAAGTGTACTTTAGAATAAGTAATTTAGGTCATCTTATTTCAAATGTTATTATGTTTATTTGCAGGTTTTCATATAACATTTTCGTCATTGTTTTTATTTGCTTTCAGGACAGCCAGCCAGACATTATTACGGTTGAAAATACAGAAAATGTGAGTTTGATATTCTTTTAACTTGCCAAATCTTAAATATGTTTAATAAATATATGCTCTGATGGTTTTTGAATTATTTTCAGGAGTCACAAGTAACCTTATCCAGCCAGCCAGAGATTATTTTAGTTGCAAATATGGAAAATGTAAGTGTCATAGTACATTGTCCTATATTACTTCTAAATTCGTAGCAGGGGCGGTAAGTCCTGGACTGACTCTTCACAATTGTAAGAATTGTGAACTTCCCCCCAGTCAGTCACCCCAGCCAGGACAGCTCCTTGAAGTAGAGCCGAACGGCTTCATCATGCTGACATAAGAACTGGTGCAGTGAAGGGAAGGTGGAGCTCGTCGCTATTGATTGCCACGCTATGTTACCTCATTTAGAGCTCTAAATTTTGCAGTTAGCACTTACTAACATTGCTAAATCTTAATTATGTTTAACAATTTTTCAGTAGATGATGAGGTTTTTCCACGCACAAAGGTCCAAAAAAGAGACTAGGTGTGGAAACCGAGCCCACCAAGAAGGTTTTTATTGGATATCTTATCCATGTATGTTAACCTAATTTTGAATTATTTTCAGAATTCACAAGTTACATTGTTCGACAGCCAGCCAAATAGTATTTTAGTGGAAAATATGGAAAATGTAAACGTAAGTTCATTACTGATATCGCCTCAAGATGGAAGAAACTGACCTTACATTTTATATTAAATGTAATAATTTAATTACAGCCAGTTCCAAGCACAAGTGCCATCAGACCAAGCCCAAACTTACACTTGGCTAGAAGTGTGTCTCGAAAGGTACATCCACTTTAACTTATAAATTATTGTTTAGTAATAATTACATTTGAACATACATAAGCAACAAAATTTGAACAAACATAAGCAAAAAAAGTGAACTTAAAATTCATAACAATATTTAATATTGTTATTAATTTTAATTTTACTTCTTTTTATTATTAGATTATTATGTCTTTATAGCGAAATCCATCGCTTGGAATACTCTAATATTATTAGAGTGCATTATAAACAAAATCAATCAGAAATAATCTTCACTTATTTTATTTACAGCTCCTTAAAACACCATCTAGAAATGGACGGAATCCGATGCTTGCAAACACACAGAGAGTCACCAAGGTTAATATTTAAGTTAAAAATACAATAAAATGTTTACGTTCTATACAAGATGTTCATTACATAGATTTATTTTTGTTTTTTATTCCAGGATCAAGAATATATTAACGAAATGATAAGCATTTCCAAATCGTTAAAAGACGATGAGCATAAAAAACGCATGGAAATGGCTGCAGATGAGCATAAAATGCAGATGAAAATTCTTCACCAAAACCTGCTGAATGCCCAAGGCGAGGGAGAAATAATAAAATTAAAAAAAATTCTATTAGAAATGGAAGTGAGGCAAAAACAATAGTTTTCCTTAACTTTTTACCGCGATTTCAAATCCTAGCTCATGACTAGTCATGACTCATGACATGATGTTTTACTGCTCTCCTATATTATAGATATGTATATACAAGGTGAATTTGTGAACATCGTCCAAATTAATACTTAAGCCTTGGTGTTTTTAATGAATAAATATTTGTCTCTTTTCTGTACCTATAGGTAATTATAAGAACATAACTACAGAGCTTTTTTTATTATGTCAACTACAACTACCATAATTAAAGGAACAGGAATAAGGGGCTCATGGACATTTTTAAAGTAACTAAATGCAACTTGCTTGAAAACTTTTAAATAATATACTCTTTTGTGAAATTGCATAGAAAATAATAAGTCTTTCATTTAAGAAAAAAGGGATTTATTTTGTTTTGTTATTGATAAAATTATAAAATACATACTTAATTAATAATTTTCTTCAATAAAAGCTGCTCTCACTGCATTTCCCCGTAAATTATTGTTAATAGCATTTGCTACGGGTACATCTTCGTTATCTATGTTTTCTTCCTCTAGAAAGTCTTGGTTTAAAATAGCAATATTATGTAGAACTGCCAGGGCAATGATATATAATTTTGTATTTTCCAAATTGGTTGTAAATCCTCTAAGAAGACACCGATATCTTTGTTTCCATACACCAAAACAACGTTCCACAGTATTTCTTGTCTTAATGTGGCTTTGGTTATAAAGCTCTTCTTTTCTTGTCCTAGGGCTTAAGACGGGTGTAAATAAGTAAGACGTGCAAGCATACCCTGAATCTCCAAGTAGTCTACCTTTGAATTCATTATTTTCAAATCGTGCCCTTATTCTGCTTTCACTAAAAATTCTAGAGTCATGAGTACTGCCTCTCCAGTGGGCTACAATATCCATAATCAGCAGGCGGGCACTGCAGACTACCTGCAAAATAGATTTATGTTACTACTTTGTAGTGATATTAAGTTTCACTGGAGGTAAAATATAAGTATTATACACTTACTTGTACATTCAAGGATGGGTAATTTTTTCTGTTTATGTAGTAGTATCCATAGGGTGGACCAACACTTGGTATACGAATATGTGTGCAGTCTATAGCACCAACCACTGTTCGGAAACCATCGATCGCATGGAAATCTGATATTGCTCTATTTTGCTCTTGCTCAGTCTGTGGCATTTTGATGAACTGGTGACGCTTTGATACTATAGCCAAAGCCACTTTCTTGCAAATAAGACATACCATTGGCTGACTCATACCAGATAAATCACCAGCATCATCTTGAATCTGAAAGTAGGTAAGTCGATGTAAATAAAATGCAAAAAATAAATAGGTATCAGTAAAACAAGTAGGTAGGTAGACATGCCTATGCCTACCCAGATGAAAAGTTATATGTAGGTACTTAGGCAAATGAAAATATCTTACCTCACCACGACCCCACGTCCTAATAGCAGTTAAAACTTGAAGATATGGAGCTATGCCACCTCCTCTAGTGTCGACAGCCAAATTATCTTTTACTAAATCTATTATGAAGACGGCTGTAGACTTAGAAAAACGATATTTTTTTCTGAACTCAATTTCATGAAGTTCTTCCAGAGGGTTCAATCGCTGTTTGTAAAATTTGACACGTCTTATTGGAGGCTGATCTTCCAACATTCCTAAGTCTTCCAATTCTTCAATCAACATTAAATCTTCAATAAAATAATCTAAATCCATTTTACTATATAGGTACGTAAAATCTTCACAATTTACAAAACTATCCGCCACAAAAATGAACAACGAAGAAAGCATGCATACATTCAAAATGTCAATTGACAGATTGACAGATTGACAGTTGGTTGGATAAACGCCAGGTACCTACTTCAACCTTATACTTACGACCTCCTTGGTTTAAATTTTACACCTAGGAATAACTTGGGAGTAGCGTAATCAGGACTTAGTCGGCATTTATTAATACGACATTTTACTAATCCTAGGTGTAACCTCGGTGTAAGAATATTCCAAGACTACTCCTTGTTTATTAATACGGCTGATAATGTTTTGCACTCGGCCATAACTGATGCCTGTGATCTCAGGTATCCTACTAATGGTCAATCGTCGGTCTCCTAGGATGAGATCACAAATTTTGTCAGTGTTTTCTTTAGTGGTAGACGTTGAAGGCCTTCCGCTCCTTGGGTCATCTTCAATGGTCTCCCGACCGCGTTTAAATTCAGCTACCCACTTTTTGACAGTGGAATACGATGGAGCAGATTCCCCTAATGTTGTTTCCATATCTTCATGAATCTCTTTAGGTGAAAGACCTTTTTTATTGAGGTACTTAATCACAGCACGGTGTTAAATTTTCTCCATTGTGAAAAATCCCGTCAGACTGCGTTAAACAAAATATCACAAAAAAATAATAGCTTGCAGTATCGAACTTCAACTTCACACAATCAATCACGAAAAAACATACTAACAAATGACGGTAGATTTACATAGATTTGATACCTCTTTGTAGGTCGGGCTTAGAACTTTTGGATTCACCCTCGTACAATGTGATGCGTCCAAAGATGGTTTGGGTTGTTGCTTACTGCAGAATGATAAACCTGTTTGTTTTGCTTCGAGAAGTTTAACATCGGCAGAGTGTAATTTTTCTCAGATTGAAAAAGAACTTCTCAGTGTTGTTTGGTCTACTAGAAAATTTCACTATTATATTTATGGCCAGAAATGTACGGTATTGAATGATCACAAGCCACTAGAGTCTTTGCTTAATAAAACAATTCATGAAGTACCATCACCAAGACTTCAGCGATTAAAATTAAAGTTGTTAAGATATAATATTGAATTTAAGTATTTAAAGGGTAAATTAATGCATATTGCAGATCTTTTGTCTCGGGCGTACATTCAATGTAATGATACGGATGACTCTTACATGCATGAAGTTATTCATTGTGTAGGTCTTGCTAATTATTTGCAGTGCACAAACGAGGAAAAACAAGAATTAGTATCAGAAACGAGTCAAGATACTGAGTTGTCAAAATTATTAGAGTATACTAAATTTGGTTGGCCGAAACAAATTAAACAAGTTCCTGATAACGTAAAATTCTATTTTAAATTGAGATCTGACATAACAATTGATGAAAACTTGTTATTTCTAAATCATAGATTAATAATACCTATGTCACTAAGATTAGATATTATTAGGAAATTACATGAGGGACATTTGGGCATGACCAAAATGAAACAACTGGCCAGAAAATTGTATTATTGGCCAAAAATAGATGAACATTTGGAGCAACATGTCAGAAAATGCTTTGTTTGTCAAATGTTTCAGAACAATAATGTAAAAGAACCACTAATGTCTCACCAAATTCCGTCTTTGCCTTTTTCAAAAGTAGGTGTTGACATTATGGAACTAAAAAACAAAAATTATGTAGTGATCTATGATTATTTTTCTAAATGGCTTGATATAAAATTAGTTAATAACAAAAGTGCCAAGTGTATAATTAATGCCCTAACAGAAGTTTTTTGCACTTTCGGAATACCGAAAGAAATTGTGGCGGATCATGTACCCTTTGATTCGAGAGAATGTAAAAGTTTTGCTGCAGAATGGGGATTTAAATTCACATTTTCGAGTCCTAGATACCCGCAATCAAATGGAATGGCTGAACGAGCCGTTCAAATAGCTAAAAAAATTATGAAAAAATGTTATGAAGATAATTCAGATTATAGATTAGCATTACTTCAATACAGAACATCTCCAGTTTGTGGTACAAATTATTCTCCAGCAGAACTTCTAATGAATAGAAATTTAAAAACTAAGATACCTGTTTCATATAGTTATTTAAAACCAAAGTTGAATGTAAATGCAGAAACTGAGTTTAATAAGATTACATCTAGAAATATCAAAAACTATAATTGTAACACTAGAGCTAAGAAACCTTTTTCTGTTGGTCAAAATATATGGTTTAAGAAAGATAGTAACATAAACAAATGGCTACCAGGTTATATTGTAAAAGAAAATGGGTTTAGGTCGTATGACCTGTGTGACAACAATGGTGTCACTTATACTAGAACTTCTTACCATCTTCGAACGAAATGATTTGGTGGTTTACATATATTGCTCGGCAGCAGGCTGGGTGCTTTGCTGGAACGGGTTTTTTTTTTTTTAAGACAAGAGTTTTGTAATATTTGATATATTGTCAATGTCAGAATTAGTCTTATAACAATATAAGTTTTGTTAAGTTCATAGAGAAATAAATTAGGGAGCTTTATCATGTAAAACAAATTTAATTATAGTAGTAACGTATTTGCTTATATAAACATGTGGGTAATCTGGTTATTATTAAAAGGGGGAAGAAAATGTATAAGCCTGTACTTGGGTTCAGCGAATAACTTAATATCACATTGTTATTTTTTGTTTGAAAAGGGAAAGATGTCGTGTAGTAGAACGGAACGTTAAGTACAGACTTCTACAAGTGATCTGTGACACTTGAACATAAGCTTATGTCAGTTGAGTACAGACGGCGATTACCCCACGCCGCACAATGTATTGAGTAACATACTGTCTCTCTCTTCTTGGTCTGACAGTCGTCACGAACGCATTGTTGTAAGAGATAAAATAATAAGAAATAACAAATATAATTACTGTGTTTCCCCCAACCAGTGTTTTATTGGAGAACAATACAACTTCTGGGCTAAAATGTACATTACGGACCGTTGGTTTGGGCTTTCGTAATTTTTTGGCAGAAAGTAGATGATTTAAGACATCTTTCAGCAAAGTTTCAAGTTGCGCAAACTCTTAGTTTTTGTGAAATAAATTACTTAAGATTTTGTCTAAATGGACTGATAGTGATGCTGCCGAAATGAAGAAATTTCTCGGTTTACTGATTTGGATGGGCCTCAAGAGACTGCCAAAAATAAAGGATTATTGGAGTACAGATAAATTATATGAAAACAACGCACATAGCGGTATTTGGCCTCAAAAATTGGCCGAAACTTAAAATGGCTAACTTAGGTACAAGTAGCTGAACTTGGTTCCACTACAGGTAGACAGATATGACGTCATAATGACATCATTAGTATTTGCTTTGAGCTAAGGGCATGCTCATTACTGTAGTCGGAACCTAGCCTTCGCTTTACCCGCACATCTTTGTTCTCGACATTCTTTTGTGATACAACTTTTAGTGGACATATTCGTGAAGTTGCAAGTGTTTTTTTGGAAATAACAATGATAAATAATGAAGAAGAAGGTATGTTCTGTATTATAAAACTTTAATTATAATTTAATACTTGTCAGTATAATTTATTTTTGATGTCTGCACATAACCCAAAAAAAAAGCGAAAAATATTCTTGACTTTTTTTTCAAACGTGAATTTAATAGTGTTCCGCCTGTTTCCGGGCTGCACGGGCTATGTCATATGAAAGCATTAACCCTGTTCTGAGTTTTTATTTCAAAAACGTATCCCGTAACAGTCACACTTATTTTTGTATAAATTGCTTTAAATTTATGATTTTTTAAAAACACGTATTTGTTTTAGATGCTGATGTTTCAGTCAAAATAATGACTCGAAGACGACTTCATGAAATCATCAAGGAGAGTTCTGAACGGTTATTTGATCAAAAGTTCAAACATCTTGAGGATCGAGTTCAGCAAATTACCAAATGTCCAACTATACAACTTGGTGAACTTCGCAAGAAAGTGAATAAGAGAAAAACACTTTCAAAGGAAGCGGTTGAGATGTTTCAACAAGAAAAAAATGCCACGGCAACTTTATCAGATAGTAGTCAAGTCGAAGAGGATAGTGACCAAAATGATTAAAACCGTTATCTATGTGTTATTAATGAAAACAAAATTTCAAGACAGGTAAATGTTCTTTTTTTAATTTATTATTATTTATTTGGTGTTATCAGAAGACGAAACAAAAGCAAAGAGATCAAAACCCATCTTAATTAAAATGCAAGCCCGTTTCAGAAAAGATGACTTTTTGGTTGCTCTTAGAAAGTTGAAGAATTTAAAAGCTTCTGATATTGGCTTTACCGGAAACGAAAATAGAATATTTGCCAATGATCATCTAACTGCAAAAAACAAAACTCTTCTACGTCAAGAAAAGATCCTGGTCAAGGAAAAGAATTATGCTACGTGTTGGGTGAAAAACTGCACTATAATGGTCCGGCGTACCCTTCGGTAATATATATTAATAATAAGGTCGATCTAAAAAAGATAAAATAGTAGGTGATATCATATATTGTGTCTTTTTAAAGGTTTTCCTTAGTCCTTTGTATTGTTTAAGAGATTTTGGATTTCATGTTTTTGTATATTTGAACCTCAGCAAGATATGCAATATTGTTTGGAGATATCCATACTTAAAAGCTTGACTAATATTGAACACAAGAAACTGATGCAAAGTTTAAGAACCTCAGATGGCTCTACGCCGATAACCGACCTTTTGAATCGCTTTGCGAATGTTCTTCGGATAGTGGAAGTTGTCGCGAGCGTCTTTTTGGCCTACCATCTGTTTAATTATGGTTATGGTTACGTCTATTTCTTAAGAGACATGATATTCTTACATTTAGAAAACCAGAAGCTCTTTCAAGAGCACGAATTCAGGGTTTCACAAAAGAAAATGTACAAAATGTTTTCGAAATATTGAGACCTGAATTAGAGAAGATAAATTTTTCACCAAACAAAATTTTCAACGTCGATGAAACCGGTATTTCGTGTGTTCAACACAAAACCAGAAAGATTTTAACCATTAAAGGGAAAAAGAAAGTGCATAAGCTTTCTTCTGCAGAAAGAGGTGCGTTGGTGACATTAGCTACTTGCATATCGGCGTCAGGACAGTTTATACCACCTCTAATGGTTTTTCCTCGTAAAAACATGAAATTAGAACTTCTTGATGGAGCTCCACCGGGCTCAATAGGAGGATGTCAGCTATCTGGCTGGATACAACCTGATCTCTTCACAAAATGGCTGCACCATTTCATCTCTATCGTTAAACCGACGAAAGATGCTCCTGTTGTGTTAGTTTTGGATGGTCATTACACCCACACGAGAAATTTAGATGTCATTGATGTGTCTCGTGAAAATGGCGTAGCAGTTGTTTGCCTTCCGCCACATTCGACCGAAAGGATTTTCCTTTAAAGACATTTTATGCCCAGGAAATAGAGAATTGACTTGATAAACACCCTGGCCAAATAGTAAACCACTATCAAATCGGTGAACTTTTAGGTAAAGCTTACCTGCGAGCCTGCAAAGCTGAAACTGCTATTAATGGCTTTAAAGCTACTAGAATAGTTCCATTAAATGAAAATGTCTTTACGGATGCTGATTTCCTAGCAAAAGATCAACAGGCACAAACTACTGAAGATCAAACATCACACGTAGATTATTCCCCAACTCTAGGGGATACTGGCCCTGCAGCACAATCACTTTCTTTTGTGAGACCAAGCGATCTAAGACCAGTCCCAAATATCGAACCATCAACATCAACAAGACGTGGATCTGTTATGCTCGTTACAGGATCTCCTCATAAAAAACAAATAGAAGAAGCAGGAGAAAATTAATAATATAGCGCAGAAACAAAAAAGTACAAGAAAGAGGCAAACTAATGTTAAAGATAAAACTCACCTCCTAAAAAAAGACATGTTCAAAAAGACAGTCCTCGTCGGAAGATGAGACAGATGAGGAATGTCCATTGATTTCCACAGACGACGAAGACAGCGACGACAAATATGCTACTTGCCCTTACTGTGAGAAAAACTTTTCGGAAGATCAAAGTTGGGAAAAATGGATAAGATGCACTAAATGTTTTACTTGGTGTCATGAAGACTGCAGACGAAGGCGAAAATTCTAGGTTCATTTGTGCTACATGCTTGGAGAATTAAAATAGAAGACTAGAACTATATGTTGTTAGACTAAACCAAGGTTTTATAACTTTTATTAATATGACAATAATTAAAAGCATTTGTAGTTCATATGTTTTTCCGAGGTACGCATATGTATGTGTCCCTAATGCCGTACCCGGGGCGACATTAGGAACACACAGTTATAAATTTAAGAAAACTGAAAATAAAAATTAAATAAAATAAAACTAAAAAATTTCGGTTGCGAGGTCATCAATACAATTATTTGATTAAAGAGCATAAAATTGTTTATTTTTATTAATACACAAATAAATAAGAAGTAAAATGGTGTTTTTATTCAAGTATTATACGAAATTAAAAAAAATATATGATCAAAAAACAAAATGGGGTGCGGTATTTGGCAACTCTACCTTATTATTACTATTATAAGAATATAGACGAGATCCTTTTTCTTATTTCAGGTATTTCTGTGAAAACGGCACTCCGAATCACTAAAGAAGGAAAAGTCCCGGCCAGTAAATCCAAAAAGATCGTCACTCCAGGAAAAAGTCATCCGCAACAGAAAAAAGTTAATGTGGATGATTTTGATTTAGGCGCCATACTTTGAAGAAAGAATTGCCTACAGTTAATAAACTGCGCTTGGAACTAAAACGAGAAATAAATTTTCAAGGTAACTTACGAAGGATATTACAGTGTTGGTTTCAGATTCAAACGCTGTCAGTCTAAACGCAAAGTTTTGATAGAACGCTATGATATTACTGCTTGGCGTGCCAGGTACATTGAAAGAATGAGAAAAAACAGACTCGTGGACAAGAGACCTGTGATATTTTTAGATGAAACGTACATTCATCCGACATATCACACTCAAAGCTGTTGGCAAAGCAAAGAAGATGGAATATTGGTTTAAATATATTTTAATATAAAACGTTTTATAATTGCTCACGCCGGTTCAGAAGATGGATTTGTTGAGAATGCATTATTAATGTTTAGATCTCAGTCCTAATCCGCCGATTATCATATCCACAAACTTTTTAAAATGGATGACTGAGAATGTGGTGCCAAATCTGCCTGAAAAATTTCTAGTTGTTATGAACAACCTTATCACTGTACCCAGATTAACAAATCCCCTACTATGGCAAGCCTTAAGTCAGACATGCAAGAGTGGTTAAGGCAGAAAGAAATATTGGATCAAACCAGTTCTTTATGACATTATAAAAAGCAACAAAGAACAAAGAAGTTAGTTCATTTAAAATATGGAAGTCAAGTGTAATCAATACCTACTTTGTATACAGCAACTAGTTTTATTTCACTGAGTAAAGTGTATGTGGGATTTCTTGTGAGCTGTCATCATCATCTGTTTCTCTCTTTATGGGTAGTATAGGGCCTCATCAGTCTCCGCTTTAACCCTTAATCTTGCAATGGTAGACTTCGACTTTCACACTATGTGAATGGAAAAAAATATTAATTTGAATGCACCCACAAGTTTTTTTTTTTAGTTCTCTCAAAATGACATTTCGTTAGGCCAAAGAACATCACTAGTAAAAAAAAGTGCTTGGCTGTCTCAAGTCAAACTCAATTTTGCGCGAATGCGGCAGCGAACAGATTTCTGCCGTTTTGGCAGATTTCGCTCTTAAATTTTGTCTGTGACAGATCATGCTGACGATTTACAAAAGAGGCAGATTTAAAAGATTCCAAGAAAATTCACATTACCTAATTTGAATCTTCAATAAATTCATCTTTTTAATTTTGCGCTAAGTTCATTCGATTGCGCCAGGCGAGCTTCAGTTTGCCTCTCTCCTGCGTTGGTTCCACACATGTATTTTGTACATTACCACATTACTATATCGGACAATAAAGTATGTAAAAGGACCAGTGACTTTTAGTAACCAAAGACCCCATCAGCTAAACTATTATATTATTTTCATGTTGTATGCATATTCTTGCAGATTTACGAAACATGGCATCATCACGACCTCTGTCTGATAAAGCCTTACAAAGGCTAATAGAAAATTGGTCGGATATTGACTCGGACGATGACGGTGATATGCAGACCATACCAACTCCTCAAAATACATTTTCAGAAGTCACCGATAGTGACATTATAAACCGTGGGTTAGATAATATTTTATATACCGGTGAAATAGAGTTAGAATGCGAGAGTGTACCAGAGATGAATAATGAGATTAAAATAGGTACGGCTGTCGATATAACCGCTGCAAATGAGTCTTCATCGTCTCCATCATTGAAACTGACTAGCTCAAAACGAAGAAGAACTTATCAAGATTGGAAAATGAAAAAAAAAATACATGACATTCCAAAGTTCACGTCTAAATTTTGCCCAAAAATGTCTTATTCACATAAAGTCAGCCTATTGACTTCTTTACCAATCTTTTTCCAGATCAACTAATAAATACAATCGTAACTGAAACTAATCGCTATGCAATCCAAAAAAACAGCAAAAACTTCTACCCACTAACATCAGAGGAAATCAAAGCATTTTTGGGTGTAATGATTATGATGGGGATACCACCTACCAAAACTCCAATACTTCGCCAAATAATATACTATTTATTCATCGTTATTTTGTCAGGAGAGGTGTGTCACGTATAGCTCGCTAAAGGCGCAGGCAGTAATAGAGAAACTATCCAAGGGACTTTTAGTCAAGTGGTTGAAGTGGCTTGTTCATAAAAACAAATATTAACAAGTAAGAAAGAGACAGAATATAGTGTTGAAATGATATTGATTTGTTTTTGTACATTCCAACAGCATACCACATCTGTCTTAACCGATATTTCAAGGTATTGTTTTGAAAGTTTCAGCTTTCTGAAGTACATACTTCTTAGGAAGTTTCAAACTGACAATATAGAAAGAAGGTTTAGTAGATATCGGTCACTTGCCGGATGTAATTATAATGTGGCATACACACAAATTGTTGAGTCTGAAAAAAAAATAAGACTTCAACATTTATTAAAGCAGCGAGACCTAGCCTTTCTTAAGTCTTGTACGTCAGCTGAATGTCTTCAAGTTGATGTTGATATTGAAAAATTAACTTTTATAATAAACTGTAGTAATTATTTAGAGGCATGTGAAGTCGATGTTTCTTCCCAAACGTATGTGTGTGGTTATGTTTCACATAGTTTGTTAAATCGGTTCTCCTGTAAACATTGTAGAAACGTTTATATTGATGAAAATAAGGCAGTAAATGATGAATATTTTAATTTGTTGCAAAGAGGGGGATTATGTGTACCAACTGAACAAATCATGTTTATTTATTATCACATGACAGCAATTTTTTAATACATTATTAATGATGTAGATTTAGAAGTATCTTTTCTAGAATTTGTGCAACACAAAAGTTTACTTCATGATTTGACATTGTATATCCTACAGGCCGATACTTTCTATGTAGACTTTACAGCAGTGTGTTCTTCATGTGGCAAGCAGTACAAAGAGTTTTATAGTACTGCTGCAAATATCTTGGCAAACATTATGCTAAATAATTATACGAAGCGTAAGAATGATGTTGATAAGACAATTAATTATAAGCGACGTAAACTAAACACTTTGGTTAAAGTATGCAACACAAAAGTTTACTTCATGATTTGACATTGTATAGCCTACAGGCCGATACTTTCTATGTAGACTTTACAGCAGTGTGTTCTTCATGTGGCAAGCAGTACAAAGAGTTTTATAGTACTGCTGCAAATATCTTGGCAAACATTATGCTAAATAATTATACGAAGCGTAAGAATGATGTTGATAAGACAATTAATTATAAGCGACGTAAACTAAACACTTTGGTTAAAGTACTTTACATTGTTTGATTTGTTATGTAATGATTTTTCTGTTTTTTTGTCTGTAACTGTTTTGTATGTCTTTTCTCGTAGGTATGTGTGTACAGTGCAGCCCATATCTACGTCTATCTATAGCAAAGAATAAAGTATTTGATGCTCTGTCTGTACTCTGTAGGCTACCCGTCGGCCTACCAGTGACAGTAAATTGCGACGTTGTCACATTCTCTGGAGGTAAAGGAGGCTATGGCAGCGTGCGTTTTGTCAAATCAAAACGAAAAATAGCAGTCCTAGACAGACCAAGCAACCCAGCTACGAAAGCAAAAAAACAGAAGGTTATGCCGATTTCATACAATTGGAAATAAAACATGAAAATAGATTTTAATGTTGACATTCCAGATTCAGATTTAACTGCACCACCAAAAATCGAAGAGCCATTGCAGTATTTTCACAAATTCTTTTCAGATGACATAATTCAATTGATAGTAGATCAAACCAACCTATATGCCGTCCAAAAGACTGGATCCTCTCCTAACTTATCCGCTAATGATATCAAAGACTTTTTAGCGATCAATATTTTGATGGGTGTTGTACAAATGCCAGCATACACAGACTACTGGGCAAAGGAGACGCGCTACGCAAAAGTTGCTGATGTGATGTCACTAAAGAAATTTCAGAAGATAAGAAGGTTCTTACATTTCTCTGACAATAATGAAGACAATGGTGACCGTTACTACAAGATACGTCCTCTTCTTATTAAAATTAGACAAAACTGTTTGTCTATTGAACAAGAAGGCAGATATAGCATAGATGAGATGATGGTACCCTATAAGGGTACACGAGCTGGAAACAGACGACAATATATGAAGAGAAAACCCAAGAAATGGGGATTTAAACTTTTTGTTAGAGCTGGAGTATCTGGATTAGTCTATGACTTCATTGTTTATGGCGGAGAAGATACATTTCGATTCAATAAATTTACACCCTCTGAAAATGCCATGGGCTTTGGTGCCAAAATTGTTATAGCATTGGCGAAGTCCATCCGCAACCCAGCCTTATCAGTGCTATATTTTGACAACTTTTTCTGTTCACAAGACCTGTTCACGCTACACTACGTTACCAGCATGACGTTAGAACATGACGTGTCATTCGCGTGCGCATGCGCGAACGACCACCCCCTCCCCGCCGCGCGCCGGTCGAGGCGCGCGCGGGCGCTGGCTTCATTCTGTTTCGTCCGAACTCTCTAGAGAGTGACACGTGTACACACATTCGCGACGCCACAAACAATATCGCATACGTCTCAGTGTTGTGTTCGCAGTGTTATATACCAGTGAAGTGTTCACGTTACTACACTGCCCTTTCTGCACATTCCTGACACAAACGCCGTCTGCATCATCCCAACAAGGAGGGACGCCGCTCAGCGCATCCACCATCGGCTCGTCCACAGACATTTCAACCAGGTCAGTGACCCCACATTGTTTCCCACAATCTTTTATTTACCCGTGTCACCTCATCCCATTATCCTCAAATCCCATCCGCCCTGCATCCTGTGGCCAGCGGCTACATATTTTGGCCCTTCGAACCGTTAGAACCAGCCCCTTTTCAGCCCCTACAGTCCATTTTCAATACAAGAAAAATTTTGGTCCGTCGAGCGGAAAATTTTTGGTTTATATCACCCCCCGCCTCCCCCCCGCCGGCCCGTAACTTTGTTTGAACCAGCCCCCGTCGATTTACTACAGTCCATTTTCACCAGGTTACATATTTTGCCCCCTTTCCCGGCAAAAAATTTTTTGTGGTTTCGAATACCTATCGCGGGTAGATAATTTGAACCGCCGCCTGGAACATTCCATTTATCGGTTAGAACCGACCCCCCCACGCCCCTTTACAGAATAACTCATTTTCATCACGGTTGTAATTATTATTCAGCTCAGATAACATAAGTATATTCATTCAGCCCAATTGTTTATTACAGTCCACTATACTTCTTTATTAAACCCAAATTTTACGAGATTTTGCGAGATATTTTTTCGGTGCGAGTATTTGCTTTATTTCGTGCACATACGTAAAACCCACGTATACATAAGTTATTACGTAACGAACGTTTACGTTTACGAATTATTACGTTACCAAAGCTTGATCTGCATCATAAGATTGTCCGCTCATTTAGATCCGATTTCTGCCAGGTAAACACATTCTTTGTTTGTTTTCGCTCTCAAAGCAGTAGGTAGATATTTTATTCTATAAATAGAATTTTCGACGACTGATGTTGTTGTTGTAAAGGTACATTCGTGTAAACAAGAGCCAACGCGTATTGTCGGCACGTGATTTCAAGGCAAATAACATAAAAGTGAACAGGTTCATCAGCCCTTTTCGATATTTTTGTGTTGCGGTAATCTCACGTCGCAGTAATATATTGCCGGACCGTTTATTTGTGTTATTGTCTGCTTTTTTTACCCGGGTATAGCACAAATATAGTAAACAATTTTTTTTTTTCTCTTCTCATCTCTGATCTTGTTGTTTGTGGTACACATATAGGGTGTTCCAAGTTGGTGTATCGGCTCATATACAGGTTGTTTTTTAAAAAAAAAATATTTTTTCTTCTCTTTCGTGTTTATTTAAGAGTTCCGTATTCCGTTTGAACATAGTCATTGTTACTTCATCCGCGCAAGTGTCTCAGCTCTGTTCATCTGTCTCATTAATTATTTTGGTTGTACGTCCGCTCTTATAGTTCAGCTGAAAATCGTTGCGTATTTTGTCTTAGTAATCAACCACCTACTTTAACAAAATTAAGATGCCTTCGAAATCACAAGCCGCGATGTTTCGTGAGGCCGTAAAGGCGATAGTTCTGTTAAAGGAGATCGGTGCGGCGGTAGAGGCAGGCGACAGAAAAACTTATTCTGTGGCGGATTTCACCGCTCGTTACGCAAACATACAAAGCGTTAAAACTAAGTTAGAGAACGTATATTACGAGATCCTTGACGATGAGGATTTGTCCGACGAAACTGAGGCAACCTACACAAAAAATTTTCAGTCGGCACTTAGCAACTATGATGCTATCCTAGTGGCATTTGAAAAATTAAATGAAAAATCAGCTCTTCCGGACAAGTCGCAACCCCTCAGCTCAGGTACACCCGTTGGTGTTCTACCAAAAATACCAATACCCGAGTTTCATTCGAACGTTGAAGAATGGCCCTCATTTATTGCCGTTTTTAGGAGCCTCGTCAGTGAGATGGCTACAGTCTCGGATGCTGTCAAACTGCATTACTTGTTAGGCGCCCTAAAGGGTGAGGCACACGATATGGTGAAACACCTCTACCCTACCAACGAGAATTATCCCATAGCGATGGAAATTCTCACCAAGCGTTACGACAATCGTCGTGTACTCATTGACCGGTTTGTGGACATTATAATGAACCTTCCGCACATCCACATGCGCTCGGATATCCGCACATCGTTCTTAATTCCGCTTATCTCAGCGCAAAGCGCTCTCCGCAACCTCGATCTGCCCATGAAAGACTCCGACTATGTTTTCGTGTCCATGGTGGTGCGAAAACTGCAAGGCGAGCTCCGCACTCTTTTCGAGCGGAAGTACGGATCTCGTGCAACTCTGCCCACGCTCAAGAACCTCATTGAGTTTCTGGAAGAGCACGCACGCTGCAAGGAGAATGAGTCATCGTTCCTTGCGTCACAGGAGGCTCCTTCTTCATCACGGCTCGGCCCGTCAGAAAGGCTCGCTCAGCTCAATAAGCTGCTTCAACCCACTCGAGGTACTCCACGTCAGCCCTACCAGGCTCATCAAGAGTTCCGCCCCATAGCTCCTCGGCAGGACAATCGCTCCCCCCGTCCTATTCGTCAACCATTTATGGCATTTGAGACAGCGCCAGTTTACTCGGCCCGATCATCCCCATCACCCACTCGCCGACAGGATTATTCGGCTCAACCTTCTTCCCCTACTGGTGGTATGCCATGCCCATACTGCAGGAATAGGGGACACAAACTCATCGCATGCCCAGGATTTAACAACCAACCGGTTCAAGGTCGGTGGGACTTTGTGAACGCACGCAACCGGTGCCGACGCTGTTTGGGTCCTCATTATGAGAACGAGTGCAGGTCTACACGTGCATGCAAGGAGTGTGGGCGGTCTGACCACCACACTTCACTGCATCGCCATGGGGCCATGTCTCCGACACGATCATCTGCTCATTTGCTGCCTCCGTCTCTACGTGAGCAGCCCAGACAGCGCTCAGCGCATGAGCCTCAGTACCGTTCGGCACATGCTTCACAGGCATATACGTCCCATCCAAACTCGCCCACTCAATCGCGATCGCCAAGTAGGTCTCGGGTAGGTAGTCAACAATGACTACCTACAATAACAGAGCACTATGAAGGCGAGGACGACCAGCACTCAGCACACTCAGCACACTCAGCACACTCATCACACACTCAATCAGCACATACACACTCAGTTCATTTTCACTCAATGACTTCAACTCCAACAGAAGATTCCTGTAACTCCGCACAACGTGTAGTGAACGTCACTAACACACCAATTTTGTTGCCAACCGTCTCACTTAAAATAGCAGACGTACATGGTCAATTTCACTCAGCACGAGCACTGTTAGACTGTGGAAGTATGCTAACTCTTTGTTCTCAGCGCATGGCCACAATTTTAAATTTACCATCAAAACATACATCTCTAAAAATCGCAGGAGTTGGAAATCAGCACACACAAAACTCAAAGGCATCAATCACAATTGTATGCCGACCTACTCACCGTGACACACCTATGATCACGGCCACAGCCCATATATTGAAGAACGTAACTGGGTACCTACCGTTGGAAAAGGTTCCAGATCTCGCTCAGTTAACAGGTCACCCACCGATTCCTCTTGCTGATCGAGAATATCACACACCAGCTCCGGTTGATCTAATACTAGGATCTGACGTTCTTGGTCAAGTGTTAGACGGAACCAAGGTTTCGCTCGGCCCTGGCAAGCCTATAGCCTTCGGCACGATATTTGATTTTACGTTGATTGGACCTTTCGAAAATTTACACACCTCACCCACGAATCAGGTCAATTCCGTTCACATTGTCGGCTCTCACACGGACTCAGAGCATTCCACTCATGACATTCACAAAAGTCTTGAGAGGTTTTGGGAATCTGAGGAACCCCAAACCTACAAGCATACCAGCCCATTAGAGGATCAGTGTGAGGACATTTTCCGCACCACAACTACTCGTGAACCATCAGGTCAATATGTGGTTACACTGCCCTTTCTACACAACGCGCCGACATTAGGTTCCACTCACGCTATTGCTCTGCGCAGGTTTCTCAACTTAGAGAAGAAGCTGCAAGCGAACCCGCCCTTCCGCTCGAAATACGTAGAATTCATGTCAGATTACATAAAATTGGGACATATGTCGCCGTGTCACCCCAATACCTTTGCTCATAAATCCCATTTCTATATCCCACATCATGGCATATTCAAGCCAGGATCAGAAAAGTTGCGCTGTGTGTTTGACGGAAGTTGTAAGAGCTCAAACGGCGTCAATCTAAATGATTGTCTTCATACAGGTCCAGCTCTTCAGCAAGATATTGTTGACATTATCATGTCCTTCAGGACCCACTCACAAGTTTTCAGCACAGACATCCGAATGATGTTCCGAAATATACTCATTCACCCAGAGCAAAGACGTTTTCAACTCATTCTCTGGCGGTCTTCACCCGACCAGCCCCTGCTCACGTATGCCCTTAATACCGTCACATATGGATTAAGGTCCAGCCCATACCATGCCATCCGCACTTTACTCCAATTGGCTGATGACGAAGGTCATCGCTACCCCCACGCTGCTCAGGTCCTCCGCAAATCAATATTTGTGGACGACATTCTCTCAGGTGCAGATTCTGTAGAATCTGCTCAGTCGCTCCAAAGCGAACTGATCGAGTTACTCGCCCTAGGTGGCTTTCAGCTCAGTAAATGGACCTCCAACTCGCCCCAGCTCCTTGAACGATTCCCAGATGACCAGTGCGACATGCCCAAGGACTTTGACTTCAGTCCCGACTCTAATTCCATTAAGGTTCTGGGAATACAGTGGATTCCTCAAACTGATGAGTTCACTTATCGCATTTCTTTGCCCACTCATGCTCAAGTCACAAAGCGCTCCATTCTCAGTACAGTAGCGTCTCTCTATGACCCCAATGGCTGGGTTACTCCAGTCATCTTCCGCGCAAAGATTCTTCTCCAGAAGCTTTGGCTTCTGAAAATAGGATGGGATGAGCCTATCTCTGAAGAAGTCCACACAGAGTGGCAACACATCTCAGAGGATCTTCCTCAGCTCTCAAACCTCCGTTTACCTCGGCACATTTGTAAGTACAAGCCCACGTCTACTTACTCACTTCACGGGTTCGCGGACGCATCAGAGGCTGGCTTTGGTGCCGTTATCTACCTTCATGAGCGCAATACCACTGGACATGTCAATGTACACCTAATCATTGGCAAGTCCAAGGTCGCACCCATAAAGACTCGTCTCTCAATCCCGAAATTGGAGTTGTCAGCCGCGACTCTTTTATCTCAGCTCATGACTCGAGTGTCAGCCCAACTGTCAGCTCATATAGCCATTCAAACACACACATGCTGGTCAGATAGCACAATAGTGTTGGCATGGCTCAACACTTCACCTCACCGATTACAGACTTTCGAGGCCAATCGAGTGGCTAAGATTACAGCTACTTCAACTAGCCATACGTGGAAGCATGTACCCACGAACCTCAACCCTGCTGACTGTGCAAGCAGAGGCATGTCTGCCCAGTCCCTCTCACTTCATGACCTTTGGTGGTCACCCAGTTGGCTCAAAGAACCTACCTGCACTTGGCCCAAGATGCCACCCGCTCTAGGCCATCACGCTCTCCCAGGCCTTAAGCCCAAAAAGGTACCAGCACACATAGCAGTCCCAGATATCGATCTGGACTTGCTCACTCGCTACAGCTCACTTGACAAGCTCGTCGGAGTGACGGCTTGTATTAAAAGGTTCATATTCAATTGTCGGCACAGCCCTGATGCACGGCGCTCTGGTCCGTTGACAGCTAGTGAACGCAGGGACGCTCTGTTGCACTGGGTCCGCTCTGTTCAGCACAATGAGTTTGCTGAAGACATTAATCGTATCCAGACTGATAAAGTTTGTCCCGTTCGGCTCCAGCGTCTCTCGCCCTTCATAAAGGACGGCCTCTTGAGAGTCGGTGGTCGTCTCTCTCACGCGTCAATTAGGTATGACGCTCAACACCCACTCATTCTACCCAGCTCCAGTCCGCTCGTAGATCTCATTATAGATCACTATCACACAATACACTGCCACCCTGGAGCTGACACATTACACGCCATATTACGCCAGCAGTACTGGATTCTGTCCGCTCGTCGTATTATTAGACACCGCGTGTTTAAATGTATTAGATGTTTCCGGTGCCGCGCTCAGCCTAAGGCTCCGCTCATGGCTGATCTCCCAGCAGACAGAGTTACTCCTCAGCCAGTTTTTAGTCACGTCACGACGGACTTTGCTGGCCACTTCTTCGTTAAATCCAGCACGTTGCGGAACGCGAAACTCATAAAAGCGTACTTTTGTATTTTCGTTTGCCTCGCAACAAAGGCGGTTCATTTGGAACCAGTCTCTGCACTCTCAACGGAAGCGTTCTTTGCGGCATTGCAACGTTTTATCTCACGTCGCGGTACTCCGGTTCTCATTCGTTCAGACTGCGGCACAAACTATGTAGGTGCTAGGAATCAACTCATTGAAGTTCAGAACTTCCTCAGGTCAAACAATGATGCAATCACTCACAAGCTCGCGAATCAGCACATAACTTGGTTACTGAACCCGCCTAAAGGGCCTTGGTTCGGCGCACTGCACGAAATAAACGTAAAATCCACCAAGCAACTACTTTATCGTGTGATAGGTGAACAGCACCTCACTTTTGAGGAATTCTCTACTCTTTTGGCTCGAATTGAGGCTGTACTCAATTCAAGACCCCTCTGCCCAATTTCATCCGACCCTACGGACTTTGAACCTCTCACGGCCGGACATTTCATTATTGGTCGTCCGCTCACCGCTCTACCTGAGCAGTCTTTTGACGACAGACCCATATCTGCTCTTAAACGGTTTCAACTCATTCAAGCGCTCTCTCAGCGCTTTTGGACTCTCTGGTCCAGATCCTACCTCCATACCCTGCAAACCCGCTCCAAATGGCTCTCCCCTTCTTCCCCTCCTCAAGTGGGTGAACTGGTACTCATCAAAGAGGATGACCTGCCTCCGCTCCAATGGAAGTTGGGAAGAATTCTCCGCACGATACCTGGCAAGGATGGAGTGATACGAGTTGTGGATCTGGACACAGCTCATGGAAATCTGCGACGACCTGTGTTCAAGATAGCCAGGCTGCCGTTGGATTCAGCTCAAGAGGAGCCGCAGCCCCGGCCCCCCCAGGATGTTCACGCTACACTACGTTACCAGCATGACGTTAGAACATGACGTGTCATTCGCGTGCGCATGCGCGAACGACCACCCCCTCCCCGCCGCGCGCCGGTCGAGGCGCGCGCGGGCGCTGGCTTCATTCTGTTTCGTCCGAACTCTCTAGAGAGTGACACGTGTACACACATTCGCGACGCCACAAACAATATCGCATACGTCTCAGTGTTGTGTTCGCAGTGTTATATACCAGTGAAGTGTTCACGTTACTACACTGCCCTTTCTGCACATTCCTGACACAAACGCCGTCTGCATCATCCCAACAAGGAGGGACGCCGCTCAGCGCATCCACCATCGGCTCGTCCACAGACATTTCAACCAGGTCAGTGACCCCACATTGTTTCCCACAATCTTTTATTTACCCGTGTCACCTCATCCCATTATCCTCAAATCCCATCCGCCCTGCATCCTGTGGCCAGCGGCTACAAGACCTAATAACTTACCTGCGTGAAAACTATGGTGTGTTAAGCTTAGGTAATGAAATAAGGTCCAACAGATTAAAATGAGCACAAAAAATATTAAAAAGTGACAAGTATCTCAAGAAAAAGGGTAGGGGAAGTTATAGCCAGATTGTAAGCACAAAAAGAAAGATAGTAATCGTTAAGTGGTATGATAACAAAGCCGTACATTTGGCAAGTTCATTTGTAGGTTCTTTGCCACTTGAAACAGTTTTAAGATATGATAAAGCTGTAAAAGGCAGAACAAGATTTGAATGTCCGCAACTAATCAAACAGTATAATGCACACATGGGAGGCGTAGATTTAGCCGACATGCCAGTGGCCTTATATAGAACATAATTCAAAGGTCACAAGATGGTATTTACCACTGTTTTCACAAATGTTAGACATTTGTGTCAACAATGCCTGGCTTTTATATCGCAGAGACCACAATCTACTACATGAAAAGCCAGCATTTAAACTAAAAACGTTCCGCATTGCTTTTGCTAACTCTCTGACAACAGCAGGTAGAGATACTGTTCAGCCGAAAGAGTTTAAAAGTCCCAATATAAATACGCCCTCTGGTCCTCTTCCAAACGATTTTACAAGATATGATGGAATCGGCCACTGGCCAGCAGTAGAGAAGAAGGGTCGCTGCCGATTTTGTAAGGGAGGCCAAACAACTATTGTGTGTCAAAAGTGCAAAATACGATTGTGTTTGCAAGATAAAAGAAATTGTTATGAGGCTTTTCATAAAAATGTATAATTTATTATAACAACAATGATATTCCTATCATTGAATAACAATTTGTTTTCATTTAACATTTTTGATTTTTAGTACTTGGTAATTTTTTACTTCTTTGTTGTATGTACACTCCCTTTCAATAGAATCCGGCAATAATGTAATTAAATGTTTTATAAAATATAACAGATAATGCAATTTGTTATAATAATACAAATTATTACAAATTGCATTATCTGTTATTTTTTAACATTATTTGCTTAGATTATTGCCGGATTCTATTAAAAGGGACTTTTGTTAACTAATATCTGAGAGGATGATCTCATAAAATAAAGCAGTTGATTATGTAACAAGTTTTATTTTTATTTTTGGGTAATATAGTGACAGGTTCAAATTTCAGCAATGTGTCCTTTAAGATACAGTCATTTGGAAATGTAGGTTCCCTGTTAGGTGGGTAATGTATCCAAAAAGATACATAGGTTTTTTTAAAACCTTCTGTCTGAAGATTTTTTTTTTCATTTTTTCCATGGTCTATAACAGCTAAATAAGCAACGTATTAAATACCACTTGATTTTGAAGTCTTTTAGGCTTGCTAAATTAAGGGTTAAACTACACCCATACAAGATTCAAATGGTGCAGGAACTACAGCCAAATGACCACAATTTACGGTGTGCTTTTGTCGAAACAATGTTGGGGCGTCAGAGTTTAAACAATATTCTCTTTTCGGACGAAATTTCATTTTCATTTTCACTTAAATGGGCACGTCAATAAACAAAATTGTCGTTATTGGGCATCAGACAATCTAAAATCAAAACATCAAAAACCCTTACATTCGCCAAACGGTTTGGGCAGCCATTTCATCCCAAGGAATCATCGGTCCCTATTTCTTCGAGAATCAGCGAGGGCAATCTGTGACCGTAAATTCTGACCGGTACATAACAATGTTACGTGAATTTTTCTTTCCGCAACTTAATGAATTTGAAGGCTTTAACAGCAGGACATGGTTTCAACAAGACGGCGCGACATGCCATACGTCTAACGCATCAATGGCAGTTGTAAAAGAGAAGTTCGCAGGAAAACTCATATCGAAGCGAGGGGATATTCTATGGCCTCCCAGGAGTCCAGACCTGACTCCCCTTGATTTTTTTCTTTGGGGATACCTGAAAAGTCGAGTTTACATCAACAAACCAACATCAATTGCCCATTTGAAAACAAATATCCGACAAGAAATGGCAGCTATTCCAGGAGCATTGTGCCAGCGAATTTTTACAAATGTAAGGGCAAGATTTGAAGAGTGCTTACGCCGAGATGGTTCACACTTAGATGATGTGATTTTTAAAAAGTAAATTTCCCGATTGTGTTTATTGATTTAAATAAAAGTTTATCTCGATAACATTAATGTTTTTTTTTTATGAATTTTTCATATCGAGCCAACTTTTTGGCCCACCTTGTATAAGCGTTGCAAATTTTGTTCCACAAAAAATATCTATGTGCGTGAAATGATGTTTTAAACAATTTCACATGGCAGAACATCCAGAGTAGTAAACTTGATAATTTTATTTGATTTCTATAAGTTTTCGTAATATTTTTTTTGTCCTCTTCATCTGACAATGGACAATTGCCACTTTATGAAAGTTTTCGTGAACGTTAAGAGACAATGGCAATATATTGACCACGCGAATGAACACATGCGCTAGTCCTCCACCACTTTCGCCAAGCAGTCAAAATTCGTGCCGCGATCTGTAGCCTAAGCATGAAAACATCTCCCTTTCGTTGAGTTTCAAACTAAGTCAAAATCGTATGGAATCTGGGAAACCGCTCTAAGTGGACAGTAGCGTAACTAACAGCTACGTATAGCACCCAAGTTTAGTTTCAAACTCAACGAAAGGGAGATGTTTTCATGCTTAGGCTACTGTACACAACCTAAACCTTTACATAGGTAAATTTTTTAAACGATAAGTGTGTATGCCTGTTGGTCCGCGGGAGGTATTTTATTTCCCTCCTACCCTCTGGCCGTCACTTGCAAGACTGACATTGGCCTGAATACCGACCTCCATACACCGTTGTCTATGGCCACCGGGTTTCAGACAAATGTGCACCAGCGAGCGTTCCCCCATCCGCCACCCGGGGACGCGTTCTCTAGGGGTTACAGGCTCCCCCGAGAATTGATACATAGTAAATATAACCTGTTGTACCACTACAGTACTGTAAGATCATATTATTATTACATTTTTAAAATTAAATATACTATAACAGCTTATGTTTTTTGTTTTTTTTTAAATATAAATATACTAATAAATAGGATAATATAGATATAAAGTAATCTCAAGATATATTTCGGGTCCGATCTGGACCCGGCATTTTAATTAACACTCAACTGATGCCGTGTTCAGATCGGACCCAAAATATATCTTGAGATTATATTGGTATTATCCTATTTATCAGTATATTTATATTTTTAAAAAACAAAAAGCATTATTATTGCATGGTTTTCTCTATTTTCATTTTTAGGGTTCCGTACCCAAAGGGTAACCAATGGGACCTTGTTACTGAAGCAGTATCTCATGGACCGTGATAGTTAAGACAGTTGAAATTTTCACAGATATGTATTTCTGTTAAACACTAAAATCAGAATAAAATAAATATTTAAGGGGGCTCCCATACAACAAACGCGATTTTTTTACATTTTAATAGATAATGGTACGGAACCCTTCGTGCGCGAGTCTGACCCGCACTTGGCCGATTTTTAATTTTCTTTTGAAATTGTTTCCTTGCTTCCCAATTGAATTGTATGATTTCATTGCAGCAGTAATCTAAAAAAAAAAGTGTTATTTAATACAAATATATGTTATATGTAGTTACAAATTAAACAACTATATTTTCTAAATATTATTAGAGTGCATTACAAACTAGAAAATATCAACCAGAAACAAATCCAAAGGCAAGAATTTGAAAAAATTCCCCGGGCCAGGATTCGAACCTGTGACTTCTTGTTATCAAGACAAGTGTGCTACCAATCTAATAATATTTAGAGTATTCATAGCGATGGATTTCGCAAAATAAACATAATCTTAGTTAATGAGAACTGTGAATTTCTTAACTGTCTGAAGCAACGTATTGTAGCGACGACAGCGCCATCTGTTTCTTAAAGAACAAGGCGTGAAATCACATAACGCCCTCGTGAGCGTTCTGTATGTGCAGTACAAGCTAGTATATCAAGCAGATGCAAAAATAACAGTGGACAAGTATGATGGAAGAATTCGCCAGTCTTGATAATGAGAGGTCGCAGGTTCGAATTCTGGTCCGGGGAATTTTTTCAAATTCTTGTCTTTGGATTTGTTTCTGATTGATATTTTCTAGTTTGTAATGCACTCTAATAATATTTAGAGTATTTATAGCGATGTATTTCGCAAAATAAACATAACTATATTTTCCCTAGCTATCAGGGAAAACTGCACCAAAATCAGACAAGATTTTGAAATATACACCATATTGTTATGTTCATACTGAACAGTAATCGAAAAAAACAAACAATAAAATGAAAAATAAATTGTACCTTGATTTTACAGGATGTCAAGATGAAGTTGCGCAAGCTGAAATCTGGCGATACTATTCATCCATACGAACAACTTTCCATGAAGAAATATGTGTTGTTTCTATGTAACTTTTCTATAGAGCAGCTGATTTCTTTTTCGCGATTCGAGGGTTGACACCATAGTAAAAGTTGTTTATATGAATGAGTACTATCACCAGTTTCCGGCTTCTGCAACTTCATTTTAACACCTATTATAGTAATTAATTATTCATAGTTGAGCTGCTTTTAATCTTAATACTCAGATATTCCGCAGACATGGATCGACAGAGACACTGAGTTAAGGGAGGTATTGGTGTATTCATATTATTGATAGAACATTACATTTAGGCGCTCTGGACTGTCTTAAAGAAAATTGGATGATGATGAGAAATTCATAAACTTGAAACATCAGCTCCGTGATGGCATGAATGCAGTAGTTCAGCACTTTTTACTTTATTTGAAGGGGTAAGTAAAAACTATGTGTCCTAAAATATATTATTCTTAATGTTTTTGCTAATATTTACGAAATAGTATTTATATTTTTTGCTTACTAACGGTTTTTATTGGTGGGAAATATATTCCCTGTACCCTGCGCCATTACTGAGTTTTGACAATATACGAATAATTTTTTTGGTGTTTTTTAGGGATTTTGTCACAATGGCGAGGATTTTTTTGAGAGACAAGGATATTGAAAGAGCTTTAGAAGAAATTTTTGATGTTCCGGATGATGGTAACTCGGAAGACGACTTAGAATCAGAAGGAGAGCCAGAATTGAATTTAGAAACTTTGCAAAATATGTTGGAAGATGATTCCGAAAGCCAAGAAAATCAAAATATGCCTGATACGAGTATGAATGTAACTGTCGACACTTCTCATATTTTCCAGAGTAGTGATTCTGAGGCTGAGAATACATTTAGTACACTGGAAGACTTAAATCTGAACCAGAAGATGGCAATTGGCGTAAAAGTTTATGGATCAGTCGACCGGAACCGGAAGAATTTGACCGTGTCAAAATAGCGCCTGTGTATTTATTGAACAGCAGAGCTCGTCCTTTGGCACACTTTGAAAAATTTTTCACTGATAATGTGTATGATCATATTGTTGCACAGACAAATCTTTACGCAGAACAAAAGAAAATTATGCATTGGGAGCCAGTAACTAAACCCGAAATTAAAGCATTTCTTGGCATTTTGATAATTATGGGGTATATTATTCTACCCCACATAGATTTATATTGGTCCAGTGATCCAGGGTTTAGAATTAATGAAGTGGCCAATGTCATGCCGATAAAACGATTAAAAAAAAATACTGCAAGCGCTACATCTTAACGACAATGCCCAAGAACCTAAAAAAGGAACCCCAGGGGCATTCCACGGGAAATGGGAAAACGAATTTTTTTTTTTAAATGATCTAATCAAAACCAATTTAATATTAATGAAAAGTGTATTAGTTAAAGTTACATAATTTGTAAAAAATATTTCCAAAAAAACACGGGAAAGCTTTTTTTTTACTATGATAAGTTGTTGTTTATTGTGAACAAACTCGCCGATTCTTTTTGCACTATATTGGCAACACTATTTTCGGCCATTTTGTTGAACCATCCTGTGAAAATAGTGTCGGAGCGTAAAAATAAAATCTTAAATTGTTTTTTGCCGTCAAAATACAACGAAAAAGGTAAGAATTTTACTCTAAAACTTGACGCTAAACTTTCGACGTAGCATGTCCCACCAGTCACAAGAAAACATACATAAGTTGTTTTTCTAACCTAAAAATTTGTTGAACAAAGGGAAGCTTTTCGGAAAGTAAGAATTTGCTAATTATCAAACTTGTTGGCATTTTATTCTTGTATAAGGTTTTAAAGTGTGTGTAAGAGGTGGTTTCCATTTTTGTCCCACCAGTCACAGTGACTGGTGGGACATTATGTTAAGACTTGTTATAACCTATGGTGACTTATTTTTAACCCGCTTATATGATGTTTTTGTGAGTGTGTTTGCTTTTTTTGCCTTTTTAGATGAATGCTGCTGAGCGGAAAAGAAAATCTAGAGAGAAGTTGAAGAGCGATGTAGTCAAATTAAGTTTAGTTCAAGAAAAACAAAAAAGCTATGATCAGAAACGGCGGGAAAAAGGCAAAGCTCTACGTGAAAGTAACGAGGCTGCTAAAATTCAGTGGAGAGAGAAAGAAAGGCTACGCAAAAGAAAACAAAGGGAAAAGAAAAAGTTGGAGGGAGTCAAGAAGACGTGTATTTCGCCGTTGGGCTCATATAGTACAATAAATACTTTGAAAAAAGCAGTTGGCAAATTAAAAAAAGCTCTTCCGGAAAGTCCAACCAAAAAGACAGCTGTTCTGATGCATGTTTTTAAGGAAATTATACCAGAGGCTATTCATCTATCTACCAAAAATGTTCAATCCATTGCTATAACAAATGAAACTAAGAAGCTGGTGATACATTTTTTTGAACAAGATGATGTGAGCCGGCCTTCTCCGAACAGAAAGGACACAATGTCTATAAAAGATAAAGATACGGGTAAACGTGCTCACGTTGCTAAGCGGCACATGCTGATGACCATTGCTGAGGCATATGCCCAGTTCAAAACTGAATATCCCAACATAAAAGTGGGAAAGAGTAAATTCTTTGAATTGAGGCCGCTGCACGTCAGATACATAAGCGAAATACCCCATAATGTGTGCGTCTGTAGCTACCACGCCAATTACACATTTTTATTGGAAGCACTGAACAAGTTTCATCCAAATCTGCCAATTGATACTGCAGAGTTCCTAAAACTTATATGTTGTGATGTAACTAAAGAAAAATGCATGACAAGTGACTGTAATCGATGTTTCGACGTAACTGATATAATTCCACTGAAAGGAGACACAACAATTAAAACAAATTGGAAGCAATGGCAAACTGTCGATGGTAGATGCCATATAGTAAACGTTAATGGAACGTTACAAGACCTCATTAAAGAGATTATAAACCAGACCCCTAAATTCAAATACCATACATTTGCAAAAAAAGCACAGTCTTCCATCTTTAAACAAACAATTTCTGAAAGTACCGATTCGGAACTCGTTATTCAAGTTGATTTTGCAGAAAACTTTGCCATTCTGAAACAAGACGAGATCCAGTCTGCTCATTGGAACCACCCTCAGGCTACCTTGTTTACGGGATGCGCATGGGCCAATAAGGGCAAGGAAAAAGTTTCTTATGTTGTAACGAGTAATGAGCTCAATCATGACAAATATTCAGTGTGGGTCTTTCTGCAGAAAATAATTGAGGACCTGAAATCTCGCTACCCTAATTTGAAGAAGGTCAATATTTTTTCTGACGGATGTGCGGCTCAGTTTAAAAATAGATTCACACTATCAACCCTTTGCTTCTCTGAGGAAGATTGGGGCGTGGAAACGGAGTGGAACTTTTTTGCTTCCGGGCATGGAAAGGGGGCTGTTGATGGCGTGGGAGCAACCGCAAAAAGGACATTATGGTCCGCGATTATGTCTAGAAAAGCTGTGTTGGATACAGCTTTCGACTGCTACAATTATTTGGCAGCAAATGCTTCTGGACTCCAAGTATTGTTCGTTGCAATCGGGGATATAAAACCTGTCCACGAAACTCTAGATGAGAGATGGAAAAATATGAAACCAATACCGTTAATTAAGAAGCATCATCACTTCAAACCCCATGGCAACAAAGCTATTAAATATGCTCTCACCGCAACAAGTCGTGATGTGAAAAAAGTGTTGCTGATCCATGGTGGGAAACTTAAATATTCTGATGTATACTCTTCTTCTGAGAATGGAGCTGACGACGGTGACGATGACCCAGATCCTCCCAGAATTGAACCAGAAGACGTTCAGAATGATGGTGACGATGACAACCATAATGTTGTGGCTAATTCTTACCCAGATCCTCACAGAATTGAACCAGAAGACGTTCAGAGTGATGGTGTCGATGACAACCATAATGTTGTGGCTAATTCTAACCCAGATCCTCCCAGAATTGAACCCGAAGACGTTCCGAATGAAGGTGACGATGACAACCATAATGTTGTGGCTAATTCTAGCCCAGATCCTCCCAGAATTGAACCCGAAGATGTTCAGCATGTCATTAAAAACGGAGAGTTTATTCTGGTAAAATTGGAGGTAAATTCAGGAAGGAAAGATAAAAAACATAAACTGTACATAGCCGTTTGCCAGGCCGTAGACACGGAGGAGCGAACGATCCAAGTGACATATTTAAAAGCTTGCGCAGGAGACTCCTCCAAATTCGTCATGGAGGAATCAGAAAAACCGTACCATATTTCCATGGATCAAGTAGTGAAAATTCTTGAAGAACCGGCAATAAAGATGTGTGGTGATCGTATTTATTACCATTTTTCACAGGCTACTAATTAGCCTGCGAAAACTGGTAAAGTAGAAGTAGAAAAACTAGGTGTTGATTTTTTCAAAGATTTTTATAAAAAAATGATAATTTCGTACTACATTATCTTAATATTTAATAAACAATTCTAAATATGATATAAAAACGAGTTCATTTTTTCACTGATTTCTTACTTGTCCCACCAGTCACAAAACGATGTCCCACCAGTCACATTTTTTACAGTCTATATTTTCTTGTCAATATTAGCATGGTGTTAATTTTTTATTTATCTAGTTAGTCTATTTCATCATTTCATAACATAATTAAAGATGTCTTGCTGTGTCTACTAATTAGCCTGCGAAAACTGGTAAAGTAGAAGTAGAAAAACTAGGTGTTGATTTTTTCAAAGATTTTTATAAAAAAATGATAATTTCGTACTACATTATCTTAATATTTAATAAACAATTCTAAATATGATATAAAAACGAGTTCATTTTTTCACTGATTTCTTACTTGTCCCACCAGTCACAAAACGATGTCCCACCAGTCACATTTTTTACAGTCTATATTTTCTTGTCAATATTAGCATGGTGTTAATTTTTTATTTATCTAGTTAGTCTATTTCATCATTTCATAACATAATTAAAGATGTCTTGCTGTGTACAGTATTTGGGCTAAAATCTGCATTGGCGGTACAGAAAACGGAGGTGAGGTATTTTTCACTGTCCCACCAGTCACACTCTGTTAACCACAAAAATATCACCCAAATATTTACATATACAGTTATGTTTTGGTAAAGTTTCATAATTTGGTTCATTACCTGTTATAAAATATCTATAAGACCACTGTATTATATCAAAACAGAAAGTTACAGGTATAAACATTTGGAATTCTGGAGTAAACTGTCCCACCAGTCACTATGGAATGCCCCCCCAGCCTACGATAAACTGTACAAATTGCGTCCTCTTATCACTATGCTAAATGATTCGTTTCAAGGAAATGCTAAGGATTCTTCTTCGCAAAGTATAGACGAAAGCATGATAAAGTTCAAAGGCAGATCTTCTTTGAAACAATACATGCCGATGAAACCGGTAAAACGTGGCTATAAGGTCTGGTGCCGCAATGATAGTCAAACCGGATATCTGTACGAGTTTGAGGTATACACGGGCAAGACAGCAGAGGGGGTAGAAAAAGGCTTAGGTTCTGCCGTGGTAAAAAGATTGTCACGCAAACTAATACAAGAAGAATTTATAAAACATGTCACATTTGATAACTATTTTTCAGACTGTTCCCCGCTCCAATATTTACATGAAAACAATTTATTTTGTACTGCAACGGTCCGACGGAACAGAGTTGAATTGCCTGAAATAATAAATTAAAATTACAGAAAGGTCAATTCAAATGGAGAACCAAGAAGGACGTTGCTTTCGTAGTTTGGCAGGACAGAAGTATTAGTGCTAAGCACAGCATTTCACCCTAAAATAGGAAGGACTGCAGTTAGCAGAACTAAGAAAGATGGCACCACTTTATCAGTGAAATGGCCAAAAGCAATAAAAAAGTACACTCAGCGAATGGGTGGTGTGGATTGTTTCGATGGAATGAAAGCAACATACTCTGTAGGGAGGAGAAGCAAACGCTGGTGGCTGCGGATATTTTACTTTTTATTAGATGCAGCTATCACAAATGCCTTCGTGCTTTACTCAGTTTCAATGTCTTCGAGGGCAAGAAAACAAGTAACCAATCTGGAATTCCAAGTGGCACTGGCGTGAGGGTATACAGTAGCAAGGCGAAGATCTCTTCCAAATTACGTTGCTAAGAAAATTAGAGTTCTGGGCTCTGAAAATTATCAAAAGGCTACCAATAAAGTGGCACCCGAAATCAGGTTTCAAAATGTTGGTGTACATCTTCCAGTAGCCCTTGATTCTTACAGACGCTGTAAACACTGCAGCACGAAGGATCACGATAAACAAAGTAAAATTATGTGCGAAAAATGCACAGTTCCATTATGTATCGTCCCTTGTTTCCATCAATATCATATAAATAATAATTAATAATAAGTAAAATAGTTTATTATGTTCCTCCCACATGTAGTCAGTATAAATATAACTATTTAGTACACAAAAAACTAGGAGAGAACGAAACCCAAAACAGTTTCCACCGAGTCTAGTTTTTACTGGGCAGGGGGAATATATTTACCACCAATTTTCCTGTAACTTTTCTGAATTTTCGTGTTAACCTATATTAAGTTGTTAAATAAAACATGTCAAATTTAATATAATAATTGAATTTACTTTTCTGAATCCTTCTGCCTTATAAAGGGTTAATACCTTGAGACGGTATCAAGCTTTCGATATCTTGGGAATCAAATCAGAAATGATAACACCCTGAAACTGGAAATACCATCTCGTATAGTTAGAGCAGCTGCAACATTCGGAAAATTAAATAATAGAGTATGGAAGTCACACGGCCTCTAACTGCAGACTTAGCTTTTAGTTTATTATAAGGCGTTAGTTCTGCCAATCCTCTTATACACTGCGGAAACTTGGTATCCCTACAAGCTGGACATCAGAAAACTGGTCTCTTTCTACATGAGATGTCTGTGCTCAATATTGCGCATCAGATGGCAGGACCGTCTTACCAACACAAAGATACTCTGCCATTCCAACATGACGGGCATTGAGGCCACACTAGCAAAAATCCAACTGTGACGGTGTGGGCATGTGAAGCAAATGAATGACTGCAGGGTGCCGAAAGCAGTGTTCTATTCGGAACTTACACAGGGGAAACGGAACCCCGGTGGACAGTATTTGCGCTACAAAGACGGTCTAAAACGAAACCTCAAGGCCGGTAACATATCACCAGATAGCTGGGAAGAAATTGCAACAGTGCGTCCAGAACGGCGTGCCGCAGTGCATCAGGGTGTTAAAAGCTTAGAAGAGAGCCGCCGTCAAGATCTAGAGGATAAACGTAGTATAAAAAGCAGACCGAAGCCTTCTTACACCTACACATATAATGAAATGAAGGACAACTCTATTGCGATGGGTGTGACCGGGTGTTCAAGACGAAGTTCGGCTTCTCCAGCCAACTCAGAGCGCATGCCAGAAACCAGTAACGGTCGCTGTCGTCGGACACGAGCAGGAGGCAATCATCATCATCACATTTAGAGGCACTTACCTTACAAATTAATTAAAATTATACATAAGCACAGATACCTTTGTAAAGCAGTAAAAAGGAAGCCAGCCGCAAATAAGAAAGAACTGGGGAGCTATGCTATGATCAAGGAAGGAATATAATATAATCAATGTGTTCTATTCTATGAATATAATACTCTCTCTATGATGCACAAATTATAGCTTTGTGATAGAGGGATACTATCCCTGCGGTCCGTAATAGAATTATATCGCTAAAATCGATTACGAAAGTATGAAGTGAATGAATGGCTTATGATCTATTGTAATTCTATTACGGACCGCAGGGAATGAATGATGGTTGAGTTGTTTTTTTTATTTTTTATGGTTTGTTCGGCCTGGATGCTAGTCCTTTTGGCGGTGTCAGTGTTGCCAGATGAGGAAACTCATATTACAGTGTTGAGGGCTCAAAATTACAGTGCTTGGGACCAAATTAGAGTAGAATTCATTCATTTTCATATTTTTCGCCATTTTCAAGTAAATTATGTGACTTTTTGCATTAGAAAATTACAGTGTCTCCATACACTGTAATTTTACAGTGTCTCCATACACTGTAATTTTATTAAGTGCTACAGTGTACAGTAGATCGTGTTAAATTAAAGTAGATCTACTGTAATTACAGTGTGCCTGGCAACACTGTTGGGTGTGGTTTGATCAGTGTTGCCAGACGTTTTGAATGAACGATCGTACGATGGGTAAATAAAAAGTCGTATTCCCTAAGGTTGCTAAAAAAATAGTACGTTTTCAAATTCTTTGTTTTATTACTTTAAAGTAAACAATCAATTAAACACACAATTTTAAGGTTTTTATTTGTCCCCGTTAAGGGTTTTACTGTTCATATTATTTAATATTTCTCTTGTTGGAGAAAAATCCACACAACACCCACAGCGCTTAATATGTTGTTTTGCCAAAAGTGTGCCGTTTAAAGTTTCATTACTCAGCCTATTTCGGATCTTTGTTTTAATAAGATTGACTGAACTGAAGCAGCGTTCACAATCCGCGTTAGAGTGAGGAAGGCATAGTAAATCCAGAGAATTTTTTTAAATATTGTTAAAATCTTCAAAAGCGCAAATTTCTGCCCAAAATTCGTCTGATGGAAGAGTCATATCAACTTGGTTTATAAGCGTGGGCAATCTTCTCCATTCGTCATCCACATTTTGCATTATTTCAACGCTTACAATCCGAGGCACAATGTTCATCAGAGGTAACAAAGTAATTACTTTGTTTCTGTACGATTCTGACATAGCGTTGGTAGGATGGATAGCCTCTAATTTTGATAATACAGGATCTTTCAAGTTGTACCGTTTTTTTATCTCACGAGCACTTGTTATTAAAAACTTAACTTCAAAAAAACTTAACACTATAACTTCAAACAACTAAGTATAGAATGAAATACTTCCGAGTAAATACAGGATCGTACATGCAAAATAAATGTAAAAAATCGTATGAATACGATTTAAATCGTACATCTGGCAACACTGGTTTGGTAAACGCATAGACAAGACATAGAATACTTTTATTTTTAATTTTTTTTTTGTTTCGTTTTCCCACTAAGTGGAAAGGCAAAAGGATCTTAGCCCATACAGCCGTGTCTGACGTTATAGTTATTATCTGTTTATATGCACTATCCTCTTCTGTTGAGGATCATCTGAAAGGTCTGTCCTGTCGTTTCCGCTTTATTGATAGCCTTATAACGCAAATACAACAGGGTTAGAAAAAACACACGAAAAGGCACAGCCCGCACTTTTGTTCCATTGAACAACACACTAGTACACAGGTTACGGCGATTTTAATTCACAACATTCTATCACTATTGTTGATCAAAACACCCAAAATCCAATATTTTTTCAATAAAACAAAAAAACGACGCCATCACATCTTCGCGCCTTTTTTCTGACCTTTTTTTCATTTATCATGGGTTAACGTAACGGTTAACGGTTATTAAAATAAACAGATTCACCACGCTCACTCGGCTATTGGTGTGGTCATCAAATTAAACAATATAAACACAGCTATCATGGGTAAGTCGGTTATATAAATAACCACTGCAGGGTAAACCAAATAAAACAACCACCATAATACCATTGTGGTTTATAGTGGCCTGAAGTGAACTGTACAATAACGTTAGTCAGCCAATTTTTTTTCCACGATTTTTGAGAGTCATGACCGAATCGTGGATGTTTAATTGTTTAAGTGGAAAAGAGTACTTTATTGTGACCTGATGACCGTACCTTGTCTTTGGTAAGTCGGTTACGCAAGCAAACCGAATAAACCCATACGGACTTCGTGAAGGAGCATTAGTGTCAAACTTTGCTTCCAATTTAAGTTTTCTGCAGTCTTTCTGTTAATATTACCTCTTTTATTCGTTTTTGTCATTAATTTCATCCCCATAATCATAATTAATATAGTTTTCGTGTAGTTTTTTACTCTCATTTTTCACCTGTTCCATATTCTACAAATATGTCCCTCCATAACATCAATCCCAAACCTCCCGACCCCCTGGACCGGAATCTGAATTCTTCCAATTCAGAATACGAATCCGATAATAATATGGAATATGACGTAATCATAACGAATCCTTCTTCTAATTCCACTATTTTCCCGAAACGTCAGGAGTTAAAACACAAAATTATCACCAACGACCATGACTACTTTTCCAAAAAAACATTTAAGGCTGTTGATGGCGATGAACTTACCCGAAGTAATAATGACATCACTCCCCCTATCTCTCCCAAATACCGTTGTCCTAAACTACCCCTCTACCCCTAACAAACAACTCTACCAATAATTCAACCAATCAACAAAATCCACAAAGCTCCCCTACACAATCACGGCAAATATATTACCCAGGAGACCTTGGTCCATATATAGCTTACGTCGAATTAATAGAATCAACACCATCTTCCGGTACTTCTCTACATCCCGTAAAATTTGGATCATTTTTGTTCAAAAACAAAATGTTCAACATCCTAGAGGACGGAATTAAAAGAATTGGCAGAAACAGACTCTCCATGCCAATGAATTTCTAATAAATGATATTGATATCCTTCCAAAACATAACTTCAAAGCCTCTATTCCCTCACATAACATCACAAGGATGGGGCTTGTTCGTGGCGTACCAACTGACTGGACGGACCAAGAAATTATCGAAAGCACTAAACTCCCGTCAAGCACTGGTAACATCGTTAAAGTAAGACGATGAAATAGGAAAGTTGCCTCACAAGACTCCACTGTTCCCTCCTGGATCCCAACCCAAACGATAGTCCTAACATTTAAGTCCTAACTTAACAAAAATACATTTTCCCAACAATACAATGTTACACCTGCTGTAGATTCGGCCATACCGAGGAATCTGTAGATCTAAACCAAAATATTGCACAAAACAAAATACAGTTAGGTTTACAATGAGAAAGTTCGACTTACATTCGTTTATCGACGGCGAAATATTTAGTCGACTTCGAAAAAATAATCACGATTAATCGAGACAATCGATAAAAATATCCGTCATTGCGCATCGGTGCCCATCCCTACGAAATGTCAAATTTTATTGGTACGCCACGCCATTGTTGATTATACGTCAAGTATAAAAACACGGACTATACAACCCGGTCACATTATCTCGAGACCGTCGATGACGTCACGTCGCGTCGGCGCTCAGATATGGTGCGCAAAACAAGCATCCGTGGCGAGCGCGGGGAGGTGAAAGGAGAACGGGGCGGGTGGTTCGCATTCCAGCGAGGTCTCGAGATAATGTGACCGGGTTGTACCTGTGGTGGGCAGTGAATTCAAAACAATACCCTAATTTGTCAAAGTCAAAGTGAGAGGTTGTTTTCTGAAGCCGGCCTTGTATATGAAAACAAGCGCTATCGCCTTTTACCCATAAACGTAGAGAACATTGTTTTTATTCACCATAATTTACCTTTAGTTCGTTTTGAATCGAGCCGTTTTCAGGCTAGCTACGATAAAAATCACATAGTTGGTGCTGCCAAAGGACTTATCACCTTTGAAGCATGGATATGTAGGTTCGTGCTTGGAAGTGTCTTTTCATCGGTGGACCCGACGAATAGTATTTTGATCTATATGGCGGCGCGCACAGTTTAATTATGGACGGACAACGGAGTCTCACCATAATGGTTCCTTCTGTACGTACGCCTTGGAGCATTTAACCAACCAGAGACTTCACGAGCAGGCATACCCCTCTGCCAAAGGAATAATAGACCAGGTAGAATAGACTATTCCACAAAAAAAAATTATTTTTGTTGAGTGTACTTTTAATAACTTAAACTTTGGCAAAAGTTTCATTGTTATACGATAATAATTGACGAAGTTAGAGAAGTTAAAAGTCCATATCTTTAATGAGCGGGAATAAACGATAGCTAACAGGCGCACGGTGGGCTGAAATCGAAATTTAGTGGAATTAGCGATGCATAAAAACCAACTTTACTTTTCAGATTTTTTGTTGATACTACCGTATTCTACTAATTACGTAGATGATTTTTTTCTAATGATTTTTCTTTCTAGTACTTATATTTTCGCCAATAAACGCCTTTGTTTATTTTTTTGTATGGAGAAAAACACATTTGGTGATTTTATTCAAAAGTCTCAAAAAATCTCAACATATGGATTGAGGATTCTAATAGTCTGTATGTTTAGCTTTCACCATACCCAAGGAGTGGCCTCGCAAATCCTCGCAACCGAGCTAAAACGTGACCAACTTAATAGTGTAGTTGTGTCCATACATTTTGTTAAGAATCATAAGTTTGTCGTAGACATTTTTGAAGATTTCTAGAAAATTGACTATGTACTCTATTCCACACCACCTAGGAGGTTGAATACTAGGCGCGTTTTTTTTATAGTGGTATCCCCAGTAGGCCTTATCCACTCAGGTAAGAAGCACAATTATATTCTTACAAATAATTGTTGTTTATTCTTCTTCAGATGATGAGCTATTGAATTCTGTGATAGTGTCGATGTCTAGGAACTCGATATTTTCTTTATCTGGCTGCTCATCTTGACGAAGCAAGCTACGAGCATCACTTGACAAAATCTTGTGACCTCTGTTTAGTTTAGGTCTATATATCGACAAATATGGATCAGATGTCAATAACAAATTATGCAGAATGTCTTCGTTGGTTGCTGTCCTGCAAAATTTTCTTGAGTGATGGAGGCGAAATCTTCTGAAATCTTTATTCCTCGACTCGGAAGCTTCTTCAGATAATTTTCCGATTGCTGTAATTCCAAAGTGTTCAATTATATCACCTCCATGAACCAGAATTTTATGCACGCTTGGTGGCATGAAATACCAAGGATACAAATCTACATATAATCTGCAAGTTTCTTTGGCATACTCTTTGAATTTTTGTATATCAATGAGTTGCCCTGATGATATTGCCTGTAATATCACTGAAAATCTGTGAATAAGACGTTCATCCACTTTTGTAATTGATGCTGTTGTTTTGGGATCAGCAAAAAATCTCCGTGCAGTGTTACCATCATTTGTAGTGCCATGACTTTGTTTCACAACATCAATCAATAATCCTGTTTTACTTCTGAATTTATCTTGAATTTTTGTTTTTCTTTTTTCCATAGTTTGCTTATCATTTCCAGTTGCCGTACGTTTTTTGAATTTTTTCCTATAAGCAATATGTAGAATGCATTCCATGAATCGAATCCATGCATGGAGAGATGAGAGTCCATATTTATAAATGTTCGTGTCACATTGTTTCATCTCAATGATTTCCAACTTGTTCATTTCTGATGGAAGAGCTTTGCATATGTCGCATGTCTGTGTTGAGGTCTCACTTAGTACAGCTGTAATTTTTCCATCTATCATGGTCATCAATAAAGAATGATGAATTTTGTTCCCATCAATTTCGCTTGGTAATAAATTATTGATCTCATATTCCAACTGGGCCATTTCACTTATGATATTAAATTTGGTTTCTTTAATGAATTTAAAGAAAATTGGGCAACAAAAATAGGTAGAGTTGGGTATTTCGTTTTCCCATAAAATATTTTCGCCATGCACTAGTTTAATGGGTACCAAACTGGCCATAAAAATGCTTGAGTCATCTTCATTTTCAGCGAGAACTTGTTTGTAGTTGCTTTGGTTTGATGCCCCATCAAATCCCCATTTGCTTATTAGTTTCAGGTCTCCTATTTTCTCGATATTAATACCCTTCAAAATTCGTTTACTTGTGTGATCTAAGAGAGCCTGTAAATTTATTTGAGCTCCCATCTCAGATATATCTAGAGCTGCTTTTGGTGGGTAGCATTCTTGTTTTGCTTGCTGTATTGAATAATACGAAGGATATAAATTTACACCTTCTTCTATAGCAATTGTCCTCATAGTATTGTACTGCCATTTTGTGAGCTTCAAAGATAGCAAACTACCTAGAGACTTCTCTGGGGACATAATACTACCAGTCGATGTTTGCTTTGTAGCTGTTTTTTGGAAAACGATATTTTTAATTCTTTCAACATCTTGTGGATTAGCTAACAGGTACTCTAAAATTGCCGCAACATCTTTGTTTCCATTAGCTTTTAATCTTAATGAAGTGGCAAATGATAATTCCTGTGAGTTATGATAATCACTGATTTGTTCTACTCGCTTTTTCTTTTGCTTATGCCCAAGATCAGTAAAAGGTTTTCGTGGACTTACATGAATTGTTGAAGTTCCAACTGAAGTCTTAATAGGTGAGTAGGTACTTTCTTTCGATGTGCTTGGAATGGAACTTATTTCTGTAGGTAGAACAGTTTTCACACAATCCGGCCACCTAATCTCCGACTCCAACCACCCACTGTGATGTTTACGAAAATTGGCAAATTTTGAGCCACTGTTGAGCCACCGTCTATGAAGATTAAAACAGTACTTTCTGCAATATGTTTTCAGAACAGACTGATCGTTTTTAGTCAACGTAATCGTTAACGCTGCGCTTATGGCATTGTACAACATATCATGGTTGTTTAAACTACCATTGTTCTTCAGAAGAACAAAAAGGTCTAAATTTGTTGCAAAACGCTCCATTGCAATCAACACCACAAACACGCCACGACATACGACCTAATTCAAAATGAATAAATAGATCGCACCAATCTCAAAAAATCACTGTCTCTAACCAAGGATGGCGATAGACTAAATTACTAATTTGTGTTGTGCTTAGAACAATTATTGTGTATGTTTATGGTACTCTATATGCTGGGGCATTGTGATTGGTCGGTGGTTGCATTATTTGCTATTCTGCTAGCAACCCTTTGAGCCGCAATTCCAGGAATCCCACGCAGCTGCAGTATTCAACCGCCTCGTAATTAGTGTGTGAATAACAAATCAAATTCGTCATCATTGCTTTTCTAATTCTCTGAAGCAAATTATAAGAGTTTTTATATGAAATTCTTCAAAATATCATTAACAAACTTATGATTCTTAACAAAATGTATGGACTCAGCTTCAAAATTAAGTTGGTCAGAAGATTGGCTCGGTTGCGAGCATTTGCGAGGCCACTCCTTGGGTATGGTGAAAGCTAAACATACAGACTATTAGAATCCTCAATCCATATGTTGAGATTTTTTGAGACTTTTGAATAAAATCACCAAATGTGTTTTTCTCCATACAAAAAAATAAACAAAGGCGTTTATTGGCGAAAATATAAGTACTAGAAAGAAAAATCATTAGAAAAAAATCATCTACGTAATTAGTAGAATACGGTAGTATCAACAAAAAATCTGAAAAGTAAAGTTGGTTTTTATGCATCGCTAATTCCACTAAATTTCGATTTCAGCCCACCGTGAGGCGGCCTCTCTGAGAGTGACGTCACACTTCACAAACTACTACAGCGCCCGGAGAGAGCAGTACGTAAAAATGTCTCTACCTAAGTAGTCAGTGTTAAAAATATTTTGTTGTTCCAAAGTGTCAGTCAACAACGAAATCTACACTTGGAAAAATATTTATAATGGTACCGAAAGAGACCAATCTGCGAAAGCCAAAACAGCAGCGTATTGTTGTGAGGACAATTTTGACGTAAGTAAGTACTTACCTTTTACTCGAGTTAACGAGTCACGGAAAAGCGTTATACATATTTTACCCCTCAGTAACGAAATCTACGACGCCTGTTATAAAATGCAACCACACATGACTACCGTGGTAAAATGTCACCAGCGGCGCGCTGCGGCGGTGTCTTTTAAGTCGTAAGTCGAGATGGCGGCATTTCCTTTGAAGCGGCTGCAGGTGTAGTCGGTTGAACGACCCGCTTTGCTACGACTTGGTAACATCAGAATAGAGCTGATGCCGGGCTCGACTGTGAGGTATAGAATACTTATGACTTGCGAACCATCATGAAGTTATTCAGGGGAGAGTAAGAAGACAGTTCTCAAACAGGCACAACCAGTAGCCCATCATGCCTGGGACCTTTGATTAATAATCAAAACCTGGGATGGTGGTATATGGTAAAGGAGATTCATTGCAAGAGAAACTCCTTTTTAGAATACTACTGGCAACTCAACACTACTACCGGAGCATTGACAAGACAGCTTGTTGATATTCGAAAAGAAAATCTCTACTGTATGTGGTATGAAAAGTCTAAATTAAAAATACTTCGTTATTTAATCCTCGTCTTTATTCTGCTGCATAAAATATTAATAATAGGTTAAGGACCCGCAATAAGAATGGAAGGGTTAAGTACGAAGTTTCAAATCGGACTGTTGGATTAAAGTAACTGGGCCACCTGGAGGTACAAAGTCTTTATACTACTCAGCAGTGTCGATCAAGCACTGGAGGTATGTGAAGGCAAAGTATGCGAGCCAGAGATGGAGCCAGGAGTGAGACGCTAATGCTGCTGCTCTTGCTAGGTTCAAGAAAGCAGATCGAAGCGCTCTCCTCATACTCACCAATAACATACAGGAAGATATTCTAACAAACGTAATGAGATTTAAGATAGCGAGACAAGTGTGGGAAGAATTACACAGGTTATACGACGGAGAATCAGAAAATAGAGCTTACAAATTATGCCTCGATTTCTTTAGGTTCAAGCACAGCCAAGATGAAAGTGTGTCGACGCTCCTGTCAAGGCTTCAAAATATCTGGAGTGACTTGAATGCTGAAATACTGAAGGAAGATGCGTTTTTCAAGCTACCTGTGATGCTTCTGATCTGTAAGATTTTAAATTCTCTCGACGAACGATACTTCGCGTTTAGATGTAGCTGGCTTTTGTTAAATAAGGCTGAGAGGACGATTGAGAACTTGACCACCAATCTTTGCACCTACGAGAGGTCACTGAAAGGTAAAGAAGATAATCAAGAGACCAAAGAAGTCCAAGTCACGAAAGAGGTTGTGAAGCAAAAGAAGAGCAAGGATGAAAACCTGAAGTGCAACTATTGTATGAAAGTTGGACACAGAGTTAGAAACTGTAAGAAGTGGATAAAGGATGGAAAGCCACCTAAGCCAAAAGCAGATATTTCACCGTCAACTTCTCAGCTTCATAGCATGACACTAATAGTAAATGCTTGTAGTACAGGACAACCAAAAGATAGAAGTGACATATTCCAAACATTTCATGAGTTTGAATCAGATCACATCGTGACGAATGCAGATGAAACGACCATTCCTGCTGTAGGTAGCGGCACGGTGATTGTAGAATCAAATGTCAATGACCAGAAAAGAGAAATGACACTTGCAGACGTGTGGCTAGTACCATCACTTACGAAACGCCTGTTTTCGACACTCTCTGCACGAGATAGAATGCAGAACAGTGTATTCAGGTCAACTCCAAAAAAATGCCAATTAGAAGTCAATGGCAGCATTGTTGTAGTTAGAAAACGAGACCTCAAGGGTGGACTGTATGGGCTAGAGTTGAAAACATTCAAGCCGGAGGTGAAGACTTTGGAAGTAAATGCTTTCTCATTTAAGTCAGACATGCTCCAACTATACCATGAGCGATTTGCACACCAAAACAAGAGACCTAGTGAAGCGAGAATTTGGTAAAGAGTTACCACTTGACAAGAAGAAGTGTGTTGGATGCATTTACGGAAAAGCGCATAGGCTCAAGTTTGGGACAAGGGAAAAAGTGTCGTATTCAAGGATGATTTCTCCTGCTATCGTTGTGTCTACTTCATGCGGCAGAAATCTGAAGTCAAAGACAAGCTCATTCAGATGCTCAATGAATCAAAGACTACTGGACACGTAGTGAAGACCCTATTGAGCGACAATGGTGGAGAGTTTGATAACGAAGACGTGAGGAAAGTACTAAACAGTCGTGGCATACTATAAAGACTGACTATGCCATACACACCGGAGCAAAACGGTTGCAGCGAGCGAGAGAACCGTGTTCTTGTAGAAGCTGCGAGATCCATGCTGCACGTAAGACAAGAGCTACCAGAATTCTTATGGGCTGAGCTAATAAATACAGCCACGTACGTGCTGAACCAAACAGGACCTACTAGAGAGAAAGATAAGGTACCGTTTGAGCTTTGGCATGGCAAAAAGCCCAAGATCACTCACCTACGAATAATTGGCAGTAAATGCAACGCCCACGTACCAAAACAAAAGCGAAAGAAGTTTAGCAAGAAAGCCGTAAAAGGAAAGCTCATTGGCTATGAAAATGATGATGGATATCGCATCTGGACTCCAAACGGTACAATTAGATCCAGAGAAGTCACATTTGAGACTGATATTGAATACAAGATTTCAATATCAAGCCAACAAACTCCTGAAGTAGAGGGAGACGATAAAGATCGTGAATCTGAGCAAGACGGCGATGATCAGGAACCAGAGCGAGAAGCTGATGATCAAGATTCAAAGCAAGATGGAGATCAGAGAGACACAGGACATGACCTAGAGGGAGATATAAATAGAGGTCAAGTCCATAGAGAAACCAACGAAGACGGGTTTCAAGACGCAGAATAATCTTCAGAAATTGATGAATCATACGATGAAGAGTCTGTAGAAGTTCGTGAACCAGAAATCGAACAGAATAGATACAATCTTAGGGACAGAAGCACTCTATCTCGCCCGAAGAGATATGATGACTACGTTTGTCTAACAGGTTGTAACGAATCGCCTGAAACATATAAAGAAGCTATGAGTAGAAAAGACAGTAAAGAATGGACTAAAGCGATGAAAAGTGAAATAGAATCACTGAAAGAGAACAAGGTCTGGAAAATGTGTGAATTGCCCAAAGATAAGAAGGCATTACCGTGCAAATGGGTGTATAGGCTCAAGATAAAACCAGATGGTTCTATCGAAAAATACAAAGCTCGCCTAGTAGTGAAAGGCTTTAAGCAGTGAAAAGGTATCGACTACGATGACACCTACAGTCCAGTAGCAAGGATGGCCACAATAAGGTCCTTGATAAGTGTGGCTGCTACTGAGAAGATGTATCTCACTCAGTTTGACGTCACGACGGCATTCCTCTACGGAGAACTGAAAGAAGAGATTTACATACTGTCAACAACCTGAAAGCTTTGAAGATGGTACAAAGAGAGTTTGTCGTCTGAAGAGAAGCCTTTACTTACTAAAACAAGCATCCAGGTGCTGGAACTATAAATTTCATGAAGTCCTGATGGAAATGAAGTTCGAACAAAGCACCGCAGATCTATGTCTATATACAAAGAAGGTAGGAGAAAAAAAATAATACTCACCCTTTATGTGGACGATGGGTTGGTAGCTGTAACAGACAAGCATCTAGCAGATCAATTCTTGAAAGAATTGAGACTGAAACTGAAAATTACGACGAAGCCCGCGTCGTTCTATTTGGGAATGCAGATTAAACGCCTAATAGATGGCACATTGGTTATAAACCAAAAGGCATATACCGAGAAAATCCTGGAGCGATTTGGTATGGCAAAGTGCAACTCCGTGTCAACTCTCACGGAAATATCTGGCAAAAACGTTACAGAAGAGGAAGAAGAAAACGAAGTAGAGAAGGCCTCGTTTCCTTACCGAGAGGCCGTCGGAGCCTTATCATACCAAATGGTATCGACTCGCCCAGATATAGCTCACGCAGTTGGTGTAGCATCTCGTAAGCTAGAGAATCCAACAAGAGCTGACTGGAACAAAGTGAAGCGCATACTACGTTACCTGAAAGGTACAGCGTCATTGGGGATTCAGTACAAACCCAGTGCTCAGACCGGCGTCTTAGAAGGATTCAGTGATGCAGAGATGATCCTATGCAGGAGCACCAGTATCATGGCTCAGACAAAGACAAGCTTCAGTAGCTCTGTCGACAACGGAAGCAGAGCTAGTGGCTGCCAGTGAAGGAGCTAGAGAGCTTCAGTGGCTGATAAGAATATTTAAGGACATTTCGAAGCAGAAGTATGTGCCTACCCTCAGTGTCGACAACGAAGCGGCAGTACGATTGGCACATAACCCTGAGTTCAACAAGAGAACAAAACATATAAGAATCAGACATTTCTATGTTAGAGAACTTGTGGCTGAAGGAGCTATCATAGTAAAAAGGATTAGCTCTGTGGACCAGGTAGCTGATATCATGACCAAGGGTCTTGAGTTAGAGGGAGTGTTAAAGGAGATTTGCAAGAGAAACTCTTTTTAGAATACTACTGGCAACTCAACATTACTACCTACCGGAGCATTGACAAGACAGCTTGTTGATATTCGAAAAGAAAATGTCTTTACTGTATGTGGTATGAAAAGTCTAAATTAAAAATACTTCGTTATTTAATCCTCGTCTTTATTCTGCTGCATAAAATATTCAGAATAGTATATCCATTTCCATAAAACAAACCGGTGACGGGCAGCGGTGTCACTGGTGCGCGAGGGTTTCGCCAACCCACCTGCCCAGAGTGTGTGAGTATGCGCATTTCTTCCAGGAGAACCGCCAAGAGTGGCGAAATCTTGGAAAGGTCTGTCCAGCAGTGGACAAACCAAGCTGAAAGATAAATCGATGAATGGAACAAATAACTTGTGTCTTTTCACAAAATTTTTTCTTGTTATTTTGTTAATTTTTTCTATTTATCAATAAATAGGTAAATACGAAAATGCCGACTTCTTTCGTGAAAAGAACTTTACGTACCTACTAGGCTACCGTGTGGATAACGTAAACATTGGTAGGTACGTATATCTAAAGTATATAAAGTTTGCTTACGTCTCTGCTTTGACACTCCTGATTTCGGCACTGTGGAACTTGGTATTATTAGAAAAATATTCTGCCACTGCCATCATTAAGCCGTCCGCTCTGAGAATATTAAGTATTAGATTGGGCCTTATTAAAACCCGTTTCAGTCATATTTGAAAATTTTGAACTAAAAGTAATTATTGCTTACTTATTGATATAATTTCTCAAAGGGTCCTCTTTACCGAAACTTGAATTAAAATCCTAAAAACAAGAAATACAGCGTAAAATCTGTAGAGCGTCCGCACACGGTTGCGAAGTGTGACATTGGTCAAGTGGGCAACGCGCTCATTTTGGCGGGCGTTTAGCAGTACATTAATTTTACTTCAAACTTTGATTGTTAATATCTCTGTAAGTACTTGGTATTTTTCAATGATTTAAAAACTTTTATTCTTGTAGAAATAATACCAACGCTATCTGCTTACCCATGAATATAAATAAGTTAGATTGGATAAGTCTATTAGTGATGAATAAAAAACTTTACTTTAAATTTTTTTTTGATATTAGCGTATTCTACTAATTAGGGCAATAATTTTTCTTTCTAATACTTATATTTTTGCCAATAAACGCCTTGGTTTATTTTTTTGTATGGAGAAAAATACATTTGTTCATTTTATGTACTTCTGTACTGTGCGTACTTCTTTTGGTTTAATTTAGTACTCAAAGACGTATACTTTACCAACCTACTCTGGGGCGCGTTCATCAACTAGGGGTCACGACACGGGTTCTATTGCCATCTCTGTCGCACGCTTTCAAAATTGTATACGCTATCCTGCTGTCAGTGTTTTTTTTTTTCTTAGTTTTAAAGTAGGAAAATTAGTTTCACACATAATAAACGAAAGTGTTAATTAATGAACAGGGGTCTGGGTCTACGGAACCCTACAACTACACATATCGTAAAAAGTGTTCCGTGTATCGAACTCAACAGTTAAGCAAAACATTTGAAATAGATTAAAAAATTGTGCAACGGTGCATAAACCATTGCCATCAAAAGTCTAACAAAGATGGATTAAGTATAAACAAAAATCTATCAAAAGAAATGAATTGTTTTGATTCTTTTGACTCTAAAGCGAGAGGTTGGAAAAAAGGCGCGAAGATGTGATGGCGTCGTTTTTTTGTTTTATTGAAAAAAATTTGCATTTTGGGTGTTTCAATCAACAATATGTTAAGTCTATGATTGTTGTCCATAGACTGCCTGTCAAGTGACACAGTGAGTGTGACACAAGACGAGAAAATGGATTGTCATTAGAATAAAAATATATATGATTCCAAGCCGTTGATTATTTAATAATATACATCCTATTTCTAATTTTAACATGGTAGCAGAGTAATAAAGTACAAAGAAATTGCAAGAGTTCTATTCCGGGTTAAAACTGAAAAGTAGCAGCAAAATTTGTACCAGTCTGTCAAATCACCCGAGTCATCACCATGGATAAGGCGATTGCAGAGGCTTCAAAGGTACAAATAGGGCTCCTAGATGGAAAGGACTATAAGCATTGGAAGTATAGAATTGAAACTGTGTGTAGGGGCATTCCCGGCGCGGTAGATATTATCGAAGGGAGATTGCACAAGCCCGAACCACCAGCAGCAACGGCCAACAAAGATGTAAAATCTAAGTATGAGAAGGAACTCAATGATTTTTATATTAAAGACAGCACCGTTTTAACGTTACTTACAACTAATATGACGAATGAAGTACTAGATCAGATAATGCGCTATAAAAGTGCTAAAGAGGTATGGGATGAGCTGCAACGTCTTTATCTTAAGAGTAAGAAGAAAAATCAAGTTTTCAAATGCAACTACTGTGGCGAAATTGGGCACCGAGTACGAAAATGCCAAAAGTGGATAAAAGATGGTCGACCGCCAAAGCAGTTAACTAGTAAAAATGTAAATCTGACTGTGTTAGCCCTTGAAGACAAGCTGCCTATTGATAAAACGAATTGGTACGTCGATAATGGTGCTACAACCCATGTGACAAATAGAGGCGACTTTTTCGAGAGTTTTGAGCACTTCAAAGGTTCACATACAGTTACTGCAGCAAATGGACAAGCCATAGAAGCCATTGGAATAGGCAACATTCGTGCTGAAGCCATCGTCAACGGTAAAGTTAAGCATATTCTGCTAAAAGATGTTTGGTACGTCCCAAACATCAAGAGAAACTTGTTCTCAGTTCTTGCTACGCATGATATTTCGTCAAAGAGTACGTTTGAGTCTACGCCGAAGCAATGCGTACTGAAAATAGATGGAGTCATAAAAGTTGTTGGGACAAGAGATATCAAGGGCGGGCTGTATAAGCTGAACCTTAAATGCGTTGCGCCAAAGAATCTAGAAGTCAATCAATTAATGACAAATCCTCTACAAGTGTACCATGAAAGGCTAGTACATCAGAACAAGCGACACGTTAAACAAGTGATCGAACAAGAGCTTGGATTGAAAGTGGAGATGAAGCAATCGGATCTTTGTGAAGGCTGTGTTTATGGAAAAGCTCACAAGCAAAAATTTGGAACAAGGGTTAGAGCGACTACACCTGGAGAACTAATCCACACCGATATTTGCGGCCCATTTCCATATTCTATCGGGAAGAATCGATATTTTATTCTATTCAAAGACGACTACACACGACATCGACATATTTACTTTCTTCGTCAAAAGTCTGAAGCAGCATCAAAGCTAAAGCTGTTCCTTGCTGAAGCTAAAGTTGCGGGACACGTTGTCAAAGAAGTTCTCAGCGATAACGGTGGTGAGTTTGTCGGCGATGAATTTAGGAAGATTCTACAGGAGCATGGCATTAAGCAAAGACTGACGATGCCCCACACACACGAGCAAGCTGGATGTGTAGAGCGGGAAAATCGCACAGTAGTAGAAGCAGCGCGCGCCATCATGCACGCACATGAGAAAATTCCTGATGGTCTGTGGGCAGAAATTGTAGGAGCAACTGTCTACGTGCTAAATCGAACTGGACCGTCTAGCGTACAAGGCAAATCTCCTCATGAATTGTGGTACGGAAAGAAGTCATCGATAAAGCACCTACGGATTCTCGGCTGCACGTGCTATGCGCATATCCCAAAAGCTAATCGCAAGAAGCTGCAGAAGAAAGCTGAAAAAGGGATTCTTATTGGGTACGAAGGAGACGAAGGCTATAGAATTTGGAGTGACAAAGCGTTTAAACTGATTAGGTCCAGCGATGTGACGTTTGAGGAAATACCACTCCTGGGAAAACCTGAAAAAGAAAGTTTATCAGAAAAGCCTTCGAGTACTGAAAATGGAATCGTCCGCTATCAGCCACATTTACAAGGTCTCCAGAGAGATACAGAAACGACTAACGCCGATTATGAGAGAGAAATCAAGGTGAATGATGATGATGTTCAAATACAAGATAAAAGTTCTGAAGAGAGACAGAATGATGATGAATTTATGGAAGAACCTTCGTTATTAAGAGCACAGGCTGATGAACAAGGTGACATAAATGATAATTTTGAAATGGATCTAGACGATTCAGAGGTTGAGTCTACTCACTCTGAGGAGGAAAAGGACGAGCGAATCGAAGAGTATGGAGAACCTGCTGAAGGTCTTGATTTGTCTGAAAATTATATTGAAAGAGAAGGCGAAATGACTCTGCGAAATAGAGCTACTCTATTACCTCCAAGTCGGTTCAACGACTACATTATGGCGGCAGAAGTGAAAATTATGACTGAGCCGAAAACCTTCAAAGAGGCTATGTCTTGTAAAGATAGTGAGAAATGGCAAGAAGCCATAAACAGTGAGATTTGTTCACTGAAAGATAATAAAACGTGGGAGTTAGTGGAACTACCGAAAGGTCGAAAAGCCATACCTTGTAAGTGGATATTCAAACTAAAGACAAACCCTAATGGTACAATTGAGAAGTACAAGGCACGGCTAGTCATAAAAGAGTATTCACAAAAGAAGGATATCGACTTTCATGACACTTTCAGTCCTGTGGCTAGGAGCAGCACTATTAGAGCAGTTTTGAGCGTTGCTGCTAAAGAGAAGCTCAAGCTAGCCCAATTCGACGTCTCCACAGCCTTTTTGTATGGCACGTTGGATGAAGAAATCTACATGAGGCCACCGGAAGGCTACACCACTGATCAAAAGCTTGTTTTCAAGTTAAAGAAAAGCCTACACGGGCTGAAGCAAGCACCCCTCTGTTGGAACAGATGCATAACTGACTACATTGTAAAGATCGGTTTTATGCAGAGTCAGTCAGATCCTTGTCTCTTTATAAGAAAGCGAGGCAATGACAAGACAATACTTGCATTATACGTCGACGATGGACTGATAGCATCTACGAGCGAAAGAGAGGGAAAGCGTTTCCTAGAGGAGATGAGAGCGCGCTTCAAGATAACTGAAAAACCTGCAAGCTATTTTCTTGGGATGGAGATTAAAAGATACTCCGATGGTTCCATTCTGCTTCATCAAAAGGCGTACACAGCTCGCGTCTTAGAGAGGTTTGGCATGGATAAATGCAAACCCGTAGCGACACCAATTCTGAAAGCAGTTGATGTGAAAGAAGATGGAGATACTACGTCATCCTTCCCATATCGCCAAGCGGTTGGTGCTCTCGCATATCTGATGACAGGCACAAGGCCAGACATAGCCTTTGCAGTCAGTGTTGCATCCCGTAACCTAGATAACCCTTCTAAAGAAGACGTCTTAACCGTCAAGAGGATTATGCGTTACCTTAAAGGGACGATAGATAACGGCATCGTCTACAAACCAGATAAGGATCTCAACCTAGAATGCTACAGTGATGCGGATCATGGTGGTGATTTGAACACTGGAAGGTCGACCACAGGCATTTTATGCATGTACGCTGGTGGTGCAATGGCTTGGAATAGCAAAAGACAAAATGTTGTCGCTATATCCTCTACAGAAGCTGAAATAATTGCTGCAAGTGAGACTGCACGGGAGATCATTTGCTTGAGAAGAATAATGAAAGACATTACAGGTGAAGAATGTCCAGCATGTCTGTGTGTGGATAACGAATCTGCTATCAAGTTGGCGAAGAATCCACCAGAGTTCCACCAAAGAACTAAACACATAAGACTTCGTTCATTCTTCATAAGAGAATGCATTCAGGATGGAAGCATATCCATTTGCCATGTGCCAGGAGCCAGGCAGATTGCTGACATGCTTACAAAACCACTATATGGGCCCAGGGTTGAAATGCTGAAGAAAATGGCAGGCATCACAAAGAGAGGTGGATGTTAAGTCTATGATTGTTGTCCATAGACTGCCTGTCAAGTGACACAGTGAGTGTGACACAAGACGAGAAAATGGATTGTCATTCATGGATGTATACGTAAACTGGATTGAGCACTGAAGGATGTTACGCGTAGAAAAATAGACTCTATTTCATACAGTTAAAAGTTATTTTATTATGACACAACCAACTAGAGAAAACGTGCCGAGCGGGACAACACACAGTCGATGCCTGTGTCCTACTCGCACAGTTGCCATCACAAAAAAAACAAATTGCGATGGTAGGCTTGAGTTTTTCACGATTTAGTTTTTCAACGACTTTATAGTATTTAGCTTTTAGTAAATACTTTTTTTTTAACCGACTTGAAAAAAAGAGGAGGATCTCAATTCAACTGTATTTTTTTTGGGTATGTTATTCCTTATCTCCGTCAATTCTGAACTGAATTGAATGATTCTTTTTTTGTTTGGAAAAATTTTCTTTGAGATAGGTCCCATTTTAAGATTGACCATGATCTGATGAAAGTTTTCAGAGATAGGCAGTGGAACGCCTCAGAAAGTAACAGCGTACCACTTGATATTAAGGAAATCGCTTTGCACTACGATGTTGATCGCAGAGTATTACTTGGAAATTGTCAATCTTCCACCTGACCTTCGATCCTGGTCTTATTAAGTAATTACCATAGAACTCTTTAACGAATGAGAGCACTTACCTCGAGATTGCGGCAATCACTTTGGTAGGGTGCTGATTGTCGGGCATTTCTTGGAAATTATCAGAATACCCACCTGACCTTCCATCCTGGCTTCACCACCATAGAACTCCTTAACGGACGACAGCATACCACTCAAGATTAAGGCAATCGCTTTGTATTAGGATAGTGATTGCCGAGTACTACTTGTAAATTGTAATTTCTCCACCTGAACTTTGATCTTGGCCTCATTACCATAGAACTCCTCAACGGGTGACAGCACATAACTTGAGATTACGGCAATCAGTTTGTATTAGGGTGCTGATTACAGGGTATTTATTAAATATAACCAATTATTACTTGTCCTTCGTTCTATATCAACAGCGCGTTTACAAGAACTATCCACATTACACAATTTGACCCGTCAACACTAAAAAATGTAAAATAATAAACTTTTAACAAAAAATAGTAACCGACTTTAAATGTAACTGCAGCCATTCGCAAAAAAGTTAAAAATAATTATAAAATGACCGATGGTACTGAAATAACACTTTTTCCGACTTCTTTGTTCCTCAAAAATATGTTCTTTAAAAGTCACCGCGTTCCCTTGGTTATAGCAACACAGAAACCAATATAAGAGCGCCGACTTCTAGAGAACATATTTTCAGGAAGAAAGAAGGCGGAAAGAGTGTTATTTCGGTACCATCGGTCATTTTATAATTATTTTAAGCTTTTTAGCGAATGGCTGCAGTTACATTTGAAGTCCGTCACTATTTTTTGTTAGGTTTATTTATGTTTTACATTTAGTTTTATCCGTAAATGTAAGATCAATCATTCCATAATAAAGTTGGGATTATTCTTATGCTTGCAAACTGGTAACCCTTTTATCTAAAAATGGCGCCACGGCCGTGACATTTGAAAACTAAATTGTAAAATTAATAATTTTTTGCAAAAATGGTTAAAGCATGCAGCGTGAAGGGCTGCAGAAGCCAAATTTTTGGGAATTGTGGGATATCGTTTCATAGGTAAGGCATAATTACAACGTTTTCTCGGAGAAATGATACATGTTTACATTGATACCGCTAGAGTAACCATCATATTGGGTTTTACATTACAGTCTTCCAAAAACTGAAAATATCCGAAGAAAATGGTTAGAAGTTTTAGGAAACGAAGTAAAGTGCAAAAATCCAGTAGTCTGCAGCCGCCATTTTAAAGCAGAAGACTTTAAACCAATAAAATAAATGTTTTGAATACGGTTTTTACTACCTACGTGGTCTCAATCAATTATTTTTAAATATGGTTACCCTACTTAGACAGAGATGAAATTATCTAGTATGACTTCTCGTTCTTCACGTTTTTTGAAACAAGTACTCAGTCCGGTTAGGGTATAGGTTCGTGTTGTCATTAGAATAATATAAAAATATATATGATTCCAAGCCGTTGATTATTTAATAATATACATCCTATTTCTAACTTTAACACAATAGTGATAGAATATTGTGAATTAAAATCGCCGAAACCTGTGTAGTGTGTTGTTCAATGGAACAAAAGTGCGGGCTGTGCCTTTTCGTGTGTTTTTTCTAACCCTGTTGTATTATTTGCGTTATAAGGCTATCATTATAGCGGAAACGACAGGACAGTGACTTAGACAGGACAGACATTTCAGATGATCCTCAAGAGAAGAGGATAGTGCATAAACAGATAATAACTATAACGTCAGACATGGCTGTATGGGCTAAGATCCCTTTGCCTTTCCACTTAGAGGGAAAATGAAAAAAAAAAAAAAAAAATTAACGCATAAATAAATAATAGTTATTGTTTTGATTCTTTTTGTATTTTGATCAAATTTTATGGTAGGTTAGTTAGGTACATACCACATTTTTCATGTATCCAGCTGCTATCTGTAACTGTAATAATTTAAGACAAGCATTTCAACTAAGAAATGGCTGAGCTAAAAATTTGCCGCATATGTTTGCGTACGGAAGCAAAAGTGTACAAGCTCGATCGATTTCAGCTGAAATCTTACTATGAAGAAGTTATGGCACAAAAAGTAAGTAGAATCATTTTACTTCGTTGAGACAGGTTATTAATTTAGTCAAAATTACTTACAATATAATAACACCGATTCGGCGCAAGACAACTTGACTTAATTGACAGGACTTAACTTAATTTAAGTGTTTTGTCCTTTTCTTTCTGTATCTAATAGACAAAGACGGGACGCTCAAAATAAGTTTAGTCTTGTCAGTTGTGTTGCGTCGAATCGACACCATTATATACTACATTCAACCTGAGCTGTGGGTTGGGGTGTAGGGGTACTACGGGAAAAAAAAATCGCCCTTATCGACACTCTGACCGAGCTGTGTAATGGTGTTGCAATTAATTGTACCAGTGGGCCTATTAGGTATTCGCCGGCAAAAGCTATTATCTAAAATTTAGAAACACCTTGTAGCCCATAATACTTAAATATTTGGATTGTTTTTTTCTCCATATTTTTAACCCTTTCACATCCATACCCACCTGACCCAGCCAGATGAAGGTCCATTCATTGTTCACTTATGAAGTTATGAACAATCAATTACACATGTAGCACGTCAATGAAAGAGTTAACCTGTTTCTTATAAAATTTAATATATTTTCAGGTGCAAAATAATGACAATTTACCTCAATACGTCTGCTACGAATGTGCTACGTTGTTGCACAAATTCCACAAGTTCAAAGAGAAATGTTACTGTGGGCTGAAAGCTCTAAAAGAAATCCTGTGGAGGGGTCCTGTAAGTTTGGATATGTTTTGGGTGCCTCATCTTATTTTTTTGTACGTCTGTTTTTAGAATTGCTGCGGCTTGAGATGTGGCTTTCCAATTACTGTATATCTAGTTGAGTTAGTACTGCATGTCGTCCTAACATTTCTCTAAGCTAACTTAGCTAAGTAAATATATTTTTTGTTTGCAGTTGACTTATGAAGCAGTTTATAAATCTGACAGAATTAAATATAGTATCCAATCACCTTTAGAAATAATGACCATATCTGATCGAGTCAAATCCTACTCAATTACCAACACTACAAAGACCGTAATGCCTTCAATCAAAGACGAAATAGAAAAATCAAACATACCAAAAGTTAATACTGAATACTTAGGAGAAGGACACATAGATGATAGTTCTCAAGATGAAGGGGATCCTAAACATTCTAATGAAAACCAAGTGATAGATCCAAAACCGGTTACTGTATTTATAGACATCAAAAAAGAAGGAGTACAAATGGAAGAACTACACATGAAACAGGAGAAATATAGAAAAGAATGGGCAGAACAAGAAGTTATGAAGTATTCGTCTATAACAAATAGAAGGACCAGGTTCCTAGATGCAAATAATTGGAAGAAATATAGTCTTTCTGAAGAAGAAGCTATAAAAGAATTTCGGGCCAGAACGGAAGATGCTAAGTATGTGAAAGCAATGTATAAGTGTACGGATTGTTTTAAAGGATTTTCAAAGGAAGAGATGCTAAAAAGGCATTTGCAATTAAGGCACCATGAGGTAATTAATAAATTTTTGCAAACCACACATACATTTAATATCACTAAAATTAAGGTGAGGGTTTATCATAACGAAATAGACAATACAGCTAAGACTCACTCTAATTTTTCGAGAAAATCTCCATGTTTCGGTCAAACTTGAGTGACAGAAACGTTGAGTTTTTTCGTAAAATTCACACGTAAATATAAAATACTAGCTTTTGCCCGTGCTGTTTTTGTTTGCAATTTCCCGAAATAAAAAGTAGCCTCCGGTCTATAAGCTATCAAAAAATCACGTTGATCTGTTGCTCTGTTGCTGTATGAAAGAAGGACGAACCAACAAACACTTTCGCATTTATAATAGGAGTATGGATGGATGTATTCATAACAAGTAAGAACTATGTTTAATCCATGTTAGTTAGAAAATTAGAGCTATGATAAAGCTAACAAACTATACTGGGTGTAAATGTTAAATTGTACTTCCACTTTAAAAACTTTAACCGACGAATGACTGATACTAGGCAACTGCCTGTAACCCTCTCCCGGTAGAGCTTCTCATGGCAAGTCATCATGCTGAAATACAATGAGCCTAACTGTCCAGGGTGCGCTGCACGTATTTGGAGTAATCTGTACTTGTATCTCAGTTTGCACCATTTAAGGGGCTTAGTATTGCCAAAAACTTACTAAAACTTACTAATACTTCTAAAACTTAATCCTCGTTTATGGCTAAACCAAAAATATTGTAAAAATGTATTATGAATTATCAACTTAGACAACTTATGCAACATTTTACTTTTTCAAACCACCAAAACTTCTATATTAAAAAAACTTCAACTGAATGCTTGTATTCCCTACTGCTATTAAGCGGCTTGGCAAATTTAATTCATTTATCTTTTGAAAAATAGATAAACTTGATCTATAAACATAACATAGGATTATTCAATTGAACAATCACGTCCATGTGAAAAGTATTATTTTCTCCTATTTCGCATATTTCAATACGTTATTTCAATGTTGCTTCCGTCGATATTCGTACCGACAAACATCGAGCTGCTAATTTGGCGACGGTAATCGGCTTAAGGCTCCTTTCGTGCATCCCTAAATCTATATATATTTATGTATTACAAAAGCCCCATTTTCTTTCCAGTCTCTTGGCGTGTACGAATGCCGAATCTGTAGGATGCGGTTCAAATGGGACAGCCACTTGCGGATCCACATGCGACAGCATTTCACCAAGTATCAGTGCCTGCGATGTCAATTTGTGTGTCCTTTGGAGTGAGTACAAGCATGCAGGCATACACACACTAACACACACACACACCCTCATACCAAAAGTCAGCGTCATCCCGTGGAGGGCTGATAGATCCTATTGGAATATCAAAAAATATGACCTCAGTAAGAATTTTATAGTTTTCGAGTTATTGGTACTTTTATGAATTTCGTGAAATTCAACATCGACTAGTTTACCGAGTGCCAAAGCTACATAATTCCAAATACTAAAGGTAAAGGGTGCTCAGACAATTTCTCGCGCTTTAATTTTAGGTATTTTGTAGCACGTGGACTAAACACACTTTCTACTCTAAATATAAGGACCTATTCGAAACATCTTAACGTTATCTTAAGTCTATTTAATTAATTTCTCTTATGTGTGATGTATTAAGGGGCAGGTAGTCGCCAACGACCTTGAGTCGACTTGTGTCTGAACATATATCGATAGAAACTATATTGAAATAATATATATCATTCGACTGATGAGAGCCCCATACCGTAGGCCGAAATATATTGAGTAAAAACGTATTTTTATTGTTTTAATATTAATAAATAAACCAAATACATAAATACTATATTGAAATAACATTCATTTCAGCGCGCACTGCATTACGACGTCACAGGGTCTCCGGATAGCGCAAAATAGGGGAAAATAATACTTTTCACATGGACGCGATGGACGGAAAAAAATTCCATAGATGATTTTTCTAAGCAATATTTTCCTTGCATTTTAGTGCAAGAACCATACAAATAACATTAGTGGTTTCAAAGAAATAACCAATTTTACTTAATTTTAGTCTAAAATAGCTTGACTTTGAACGCAAGAATAATTTTCAGAAATCAATTTAAATAATAAAAATTATGACTTAACTAAAGTTGATTGAACCTTCACTAAATATTTTTCATGCCTTCCTTAAGAACCCGCTCCGTACTTTTCGTCCGTTTGATGCGAAATATTGTTTAAATATTTTTCTCATCTTTACCGCGATGTTTTTGTAAAAACTAGGGACATATACCAATTCATATTGGCCGTCTAAATGAAGTCCTAAAATTTATTTAATTGAATTGTTTCTCCTTTGCGAATTATTTTGGTACTTAGACATTATGAATAACTATTCGGAACGGGCTCGTAAGTACCAAAATTTTACTTTAGGCATTCATTTAAACGGCCAATATGAAGTGGTGTATGTCCTTGGTTTTTCCAAAAACATAGCGATAAAGGCCAGAAAAATGTTTAACAAAATGCTTGGCATCAAATCACGTCGAATCACGCTTTTATACATGTAAGCTGTATTAGCATAAGTTACTAACAATAGCATAAGTTGTTTTATTACTAATATGTTTTATATGGATCTTTGATCTGAAATAAATAAATTTGATTTGATTGATTTGATTTGATAAAGGAAGATCCTTTTTGATTCTGCTGTGTGCGTGGACTTTACAAGATGAATCCAAAGCTGAAGGACACACCCACACAACTGAATCGAAATTTTACTCACACATTAATAAGACTCTCGATGTCACGTGACCAGCTATTAGCTTATCTGATCCACTTGAAACTTAACATTGTCTCTCATGTACTGAACCTCCCATAGAAATTCAGGCGGTTGAATAAATTTTACCATATATATAAATATTTATATTTATTCATATAAAAATTTATATCTTGCAGGAATACAGCCATACTTCACGAGGAGTATCACAGTGGGGTGACAAGGAAATGCATTCATTGTGGAGAAGAGTTCAGGTATACCATTGCTGTATAAAAACCTAACTTCAACTCTATGAAAAATCCAATTATTTTGATTTAGCGTAAACGTATGTATCCACAGACACGCATCAACGTATTACACGCATCTCAGAACGTCGCACAGATCAGAATATGTGTGCACTTTGTGTGGCGTTTCGTTCGTCAGTGAAACCGGGCTGCACCAACACAAGAAAGTTAAACATGTCAATATGGATATTGTGAGTACACTTTGATTAATGATAGCGTTTCATTCGTCGTCAGTGAAACCGGGCTGCACCAACACAAGAAAGTTAAACATGTCGATATGGATATTGTGAGTACATTTTGATTAATGATAGCGTTTCAATCGTCAGTGAAACCGGGCTCCACTAACACAAAAAAGTAAAACATGTCAATATGGATATTGTGAGTAAACTTTGATTAATGACAGCGTTTCGTTCGTCAGTGAAACCGGGCTGCACCAACACAAGAAAGACGAATATGTCGGTATGGATATTGTAAGTATATTTTAATTAACTTTACTTTCTTTTGGGGTGTAACTCGTTGGGACTAAAAATAAAAAGTCCCATCAAATAACGGTGTGACTGGTTGGGATATTTCCTTATTTTTTGTCCCAATGTGTCACACTGTGACTGGTTTAGGTGGGAGTCGGTAGGAACAAACGGTGCAGCCATGCACCAACACAAAAAAAAGTTAAATATTGATATCGATCGTCAGCTAAGAATGCGGGTTTGAAATTATAGGTCTGCCGTTGAATTCAGTCTTGTAAAAGTCATACATTGAAATTTTGTAATACTTACAAGACTAGCTGCGGAGGTTTATTGCAGCATTTACACAAGCATATTAGACTAGCCACCGTTTTTAGGGTTCCGTACCCAAAGGGTAACCAACGGGACCCTATTACTAAGACTCCGCTGTCCGTCTGCCACCAGGCTGTATCTCATGAACCGTTATGGTTAGACAGTTGAAATTTTCACAGATGATGTATTTCTGTTGCCGCTATAACAACAAATACTAAAAAACAGAACAAAATCAATATTTAAGGGGCTCCCATACAACGGACATGGTTTTTTTGCCGTTTTTTATAGATAATGGTACGAAACCCTTTGTGCGTGAGTCCGACTCGCATTTGGTCGGTTATTTTTGCCATTTTTAGTATTGGAAGCTTCAAGTTACAAAACTAGTTTGCTGTTTGTGTATTGCCTGACTACGATTATGGTCTTGAGTACTTATTAACTCCTAAATAGTAAAATAACGTGTCAAAACAGTCATTATTAAGAGGCTTCAGTAAGCTAAATTAGCAGCTCGAAATATGTCTGTACAAATATCGACAATAACGAAATAGAAATAACGTTCATGTCAGAGTGCATTGCAAAGTGGCTGTTACGACGATCGTTGTGTCGCCGGGTAGCGCAAAATAATGCTTTTCATGTGTTATAAGTTTGATATTTAAAAGTTTTAAACATCATTGTATTAGATTTTTGTATTGCTCGTGTGTGTTTTAACCTTGTCTCTTTTGAATTTAAAAAGTTTAAACTGTTTATCAGTTTTTTAAAACATTTGAAAGGTTACTAAAGCTATTTATTTTCTCGTTGTAGGTTAAAGCTTTTAAGATTTTAAAACATCACAATTACGGGATATGGGTCAATATGAGTGATTTATTTACGATAGTTTAAACCAATTTAAAAACGTCTGTAAACGCAGTTTTGCTTGTGAAGCCCCTTAACGAAAAAACTTATCTTATTGCACAGGAAAGTCCAGATGACGAGGAAGAAGTAAACTCTTTCTGCGAGCGCTGTGACATTAGGTTTGAGACGAGAAAGGCTTTTGAAGAGCATTTATTTCATTCTGTGATGCACACAGAAGGCGTCGAGTGAGTAATTTTACACTCTAATTACTTACAGTAAGGTTGTTTTTTAAAGACCAATAATTACGGCTTTCGGTAGTGTAAATCCAAGGTTTTCAAATCTAATTTTCCACTGAACAAATTTTTGGCTATTTATTATTTGGCGAAAATACTAGTAACACCTACAAGTCTTGTGGGATATTGCAATATGTTATATAAGTATTAAGTACAGATAAAGCGCCAGTTGAATGCAGTCGCTGGCTGAGGTTAAGGGAGGAGCATCTCCCCCGCCACCCGCACGTCTCGCTTCGCAGTATCGCACGCCAGTGCTGTGCTAGTGTACGTTAAACATCGATAGTTTGTAAGTTCGATAACAATCGATATTTTCCAAAAAACTTAAAAAATTTGTTTTTGTTTATAGCCAAATAGTGGAGTATTTATAGCCATACACCAATATTTTCGTCATTAAAGCATGAAACTTGGCATACTTGTTACTTAGGTGTACTGGAGTAGAAAACGCCCGGGATACAGTGGGTAACACTCTGCTGGGGGGGGCTAGAGGGGGGGGAAGTTTCCTTACGCTGCGCCCTCTTTTGAGCCTCATATCTGCTCATTTATACCTATTAGGGCAAGTGTGGTGTCATTTTCAGATAAATAAAGGATGGCCAATCATTTTCTGGTATATAAAAAACACCTCTACATAGAAAAAAAAAGAAATACGACGCAAAATATGAAATATTATGAACAAAAAAAAATTTTGAAATGTCGATAAATTTCAAATTAGTAAAGATATCGACATAAAAAAAATATATTTAGAAAGCCACATTCATCCAAATTCCAACAATATAAATTTTATTGGAATGATTTATGAAAAAATGTGAAAAAAAAAAATTAACACAGCGCGGCAGAGCAACGCACTTACTTTTCTTGGAAAAATATTGACAACAAAAACTACTTTTATAGGCGGTAGGTTACCGTTGCTAGTCAAAATAGTGTTTTTAAAAAGAAGACATATTTTTGGATAAACCTTGTGTATAGTACACGTATGTATGTATATGTAGTACGTACATATTTTTTATTTCACATAACTCAGCGCACTTTAGTTGCCGCTGAAAACATTTGCACCTGGCGCCGCAGTTATTTTTGCATCTGCACCTGATCATTTCCATGCAAGCATCGGCAGCTACTGGCAAGTCTATCCATGTAGTTTGCCAGCTGTCATCGATTTTGGTCCATCCCCAATTAGATGGACTAGGAAGATTTTGAGTCGGTGACATCTGACCCCATACATGGACTGCTTGAAACACTGCTCGCAGGAAATGCTGGTGCAGAGCTCCTTTTGTGGGTGGTATGTTTTCCAGCTGGCCGTCTTTTTTTGTAAAAAGGTGCTTTCGGCATTCATTTACACACGAGAATGAGCTAGATCTAAAACAAAACAAAAACATTTACCTGTCATACAAAATAACAACAAATTTTTCTATTATTGCCATCGCATCGCAAATTCTCTCACCAAAAGCTGCCATAAAGCCTTCTGTTGCATCAGGAAAAGCATTCCAGGCTACGAATGCACTTTTCTTTCTTTGCCGTTAAAAGAAGAGACTGTATCACAACATGTAAAGGCATGGAACAGAGGCAGAACTTTTGCTTTTTGGGGCCCTGTAAAAGAAAATATTTTTTACATTATCTAAGCACGTCACGTAGATAAATAAAATCATAATAATATAATTGTTACCTAGAGTATTTGCTATTTCATGACAACAAAGGTACTGGTGGTGTTTCCCAGTACTTACGTGTACCCATAGCTCCTCTAGCTGAGGTAATTGTTGCACACTTGCGATTGCCAGCACCACTACATCGGTATCTACAGTGTGAATCATAATCCGTGTAAAACGCTGGCTTACTGCGTCAGCCACATGTACCATCATTCTTGTGTCCGCCTCTTCATGGTTACATGGCGCTAATCTTTGTGTGTCGCGAGTACTTTTAGATAAGATATTGGGTCCATCTGTAGCATAAACGTCTTTCCTTTCATCAGTCATAAGAAAAACAATAGAGTAAATGAAATAACTCTTCCTTGTTAGTATTGTCTCTCAGAAAGTTTGCCCAACCTTTGGGTATTCTTGTGGTTGTAGTCACCCATGTGCTCAGGCCCCTGCCACGTTTCTCCCTGGTTAAATTTTTCAAGCTTTCGCTGTTATACGTGTCTCAGCGTGTAGCAGAGAGTTAACCAAGGTATCGCGTATAGATATCGTCTGGGACACGTATAACAGCGAAAGCTTGAAAAATTTAACCAGGGAGAAACGTGGCATGGGCCTGAGAACACGGGTGACTGCAATCACAAGAATATCCAAAGGTTGGGCAAACTTTTTGAGAGACAATACTAACAAGGAAAAGTTGTTTCATTTACTCTCTATTTTTTTCTTATGACTGATGAAAGGAAAGACGTTTATGTCACAAATGGACCCAATGTCTTATCTAAAAGTACTCGCGACACACAAAGATTAGCGCCATGTAACCATGAAGAGGCGGACACAAGAATGATGGTACATGTGGCTGACACAGTAAGCCATGGTTTTACACGGATTATGATTCGCACTGTAGATACCGATGTAGTGGTGCTGGCAATCGCAAGTGTGCAACAATTACCTCAGCCAGACGAGCTATGGGTACACGTAGGTACTGGGAAACACCACCAGTACCTTTGTTGTCATGAAATAGCAAATACTCTAGGTAACAATTATATTATTATGATTTTATTTATCTACGTGACGTGCTTAGATAATGTAAAAAATATTTTCTTTTACAGGGCCACAAAAAGCAAAAGTTCTGCCTCTGTTCCATCCACGCCTTTACAGGTTATGATACAGTCTCTTCTTTTAACAACAAAGGAAAGAAGAATGCATTCGAAGCCTGGAATGCTTTTCCTGATGCTACAGAAGGCTTTATGACAACTTTTGATGAGAGAATTTGCGATGCGATGGCAATAATAGAAAAATTTGTTGTTATTTTGTATGACAGGTAAATGTTTTTGTTTTGTTTTAGATCTAGCTCATTCTCGTGGGTAGATGAATGCCGAAAGCACCTTTTTACAAAAAAAGACGGCCAGCTGGAAAACATACCACCCACAAAAGGAGCTCTGCACCAGCATTTCCTGCGAGCAGTGTTTCAAGCAGTCCATGTATGGGGTCAGATTTCACCGACTCAAAATCTTCCTAGTCCATCTAATTGGGATGGACCAAAATCGATGACAGCTGGCAAACTACATGGATAGACTTGCCAGTAGCTGCCGATGCTTGCATGGAAATGATCAGGTGCAGATGCAAAAATAACTTCGGCGCCAGGTGCAAATGTTTTCAACGGCAACTAAAGTGCGCTGAGTTATGTGAAATAAAAAATATGTACGTACTACATATACATACATACGTGTACTATACACAAGGTTTATCCAAAAATATGTCTTCTTTTTAAAAACACTATTTTGACTAGCAACGGTAACCTACCGCCTATAAAAGTAGTTTTTGTTGTCAATATTTTTCCAAGAAAAGTAAGTGCGTTGCTCTGCCGCGCTGTGTTAATTTTTTTTTTTTCACATTTTTTCATAAATCATTCCAATGAAATTTATATTGTTGGAATTGGGATGAATGTGGCTTTCTAAATATATTTTTTTTATGTCGATATCTTTACTAATTGTAAATTTATCGACATTTCAAAATTTTTTTTTGTTCATAATATTTCATATTTTGCGTCGTATTTCTTTTTTTTTCTATGTAGAGGTGTTTTTTATATACCAGAAAATGATTATTCATCCTTTTTTTATCTGAAAATGACACCACACTTGCCCTAATAGGTATAAATGAGCAGATATGAGGCTCAAAAGAGGGCGCAGCGTAAGGAAACTTCCCCCCCCTCTAGCCCCCCCCAGCCGGGTGTTACCCGCTGTATCCCGGGCGTTTTCTACTCCAGTACATCTAAGTAACAAGTATGCCAAGTTTCATGCTTTAATGACGAAAATATTGGTTCCCATACATTGGGTTGCTATAAATCTTCCACTAAAACGGAAAAACGCGAAATAATTATGTTTTCTTTATCTAATAAATAAATGTATGATTTGTATCTAATAATGTATGATATGTATATTTGTATCTGTTAATTTAAACTTTATACAACCTGTCTATAATAAGAATATGTTAAGTACCTATACACACACAGTAATTCATAATTAAAAATTTAGAATCAAACACAATAAATATACAAGATAAAAATAAATAAATACAGAGCAAACTAAATAATCACTAAATCAGATATAGGACTAAATAAACAACACTGACTTGACCACCAGACAGACAGGGCAGACCCGAATACATACGTATATGTATATATGAAGACCAGGGTGCATAGATGAATTTTCTATACAGATAGAATGTTCTTTGATTTTTTCTTAATTTTTATTATTTTTGTTCAAAAGTAGGTTACGCTAATTTAATTTGTAATATTATATACATATATATTTATTTTTTAATTTCATGTCATTCTGTTTTCAAATCTTTCACCATTCGACTGATGACGCCGGCCTCAAAGTGATATTTCGAAAGTACTAAAAACTGTTATTTTTATTGTTTATAATTATTAATATAAATATTTATTTTAAATCAGATATATAAATTAATATATATTTAATAACTTTTACCTTGTTTTATTATTATTTCATACGATATGTAAAATGTTAAATTTAAAGCGGCACTATAATTTATCGATGTCGTCGGCACATCGTAGAATTGGGCAGATCATATTTCTGTTTAAACTAGAAAGGTTGCCTCGCTCCGCTCCGCTTCGCTTGGCTCCCCAAATGTATTTACATTTAAACACGCTCCTCCTCGTTCCGCTCGTCGTCGCACCTATTTTTTACTTTTGGTGAAAAAAATTCGATTTCATACGAAAATCTGCCCACGACATCGACATGAAAATCACTTAATCGGTCGCAGCACTAGCGCCATCCTCAGGTCTACCTTCAACTCGCGCGTTATCTGTAGGTGTGACTCATTTCTGTTGTAAACATAATCTATTTAAATAAATCTATTTCGTAACTAGTCAAGTGACTGTTTAATTGTTTAATTTTTCAGGGATCAACTACAAGACGAAATAACGATACCGAAAAAAGTGCTTGGCAAAAAATTACGCGCTAAAATAACAAAAGAACTGAGTAAAAAGCGGTAAGTACACAAAATCAATAATATTTTTAACAAAGTAGGATTGTGAAAACTAAAATTGAATATGTTTTTCAGGAAAACAGATATCGATCAAAATACAGCTTCGGGTACGAAACGAAAGAGAAGGATCAAAAGAAAGAGAAGAAAGCCTACGACTTGTCACCAGGTTTGTTTATTATACCAATTATTTTTCTTTTGACCCGACTTAATTTATTTCACAGGACTAACCTTATTTTAAGCGTCCTGTCTTTGTCTTTTCGATACAGAAAGAAAAAGACAGAACGCTTAAATTAAGTTTAGTCCTATCAAATAAGTTGAAACGTGTTACACTGAATCGACACAATTGAAGCTTTAACCTTAAATTCTAAGTGAAAGTGATAATCTGAAAACTTGAAAAAAAGTTGACAACTTCTGAATGCTCCACTTGTACCACACCTACAAACATATACCGGATGTAAAAGTCCTAACCTATAATTAAATAAAGTACCTGTCTTATTTAAACTCGGTTTTGTTAACAAACTCGGTAAATTTAAAGGTTTATGTTTAGTGCATGTACAGGGACAGGCCGAAAACCAGCGCTGTGTTGCTGCTCGACAGCTCACAGCAGATGCTGAGTCTGCCCCTTTTAGTTAGATTTTGTAGTATTATTATACAACGTGTAACAGAAAGATGTAACCATATTTGAAGAGCTTATTCAGACCTTGGTATAGAACAACTTTTACTACGGAGACAACCCTGAAATCTCAAAAAAAAATCTGCCCTTCCATACATTTCGGCCGAGCGGCATTGCATTTTTCTATGAAACAGTCGATTTTTTTTTCAAGATACAGGTTTTGTTCCATAGTAAAAGTTATTCTATACCATTGACTGAATAAGCTCTTCGAATATGTTTACACCTTTCTGTTACACGTTGTATAATTGTTTTCTTGTAAGTTTAGTTTTTTAAGTTATTTTTATTCCAAGAATTTTCCGTGTTTTTATTTGTGACGATTAAATTTCATTTTCTTTATAAATATTGCTAAATTCACAAAACCTGGTCCAGTCTTTTATGCCTTTATACACATTTTCACACTTATAACCGCACAATAAAAGTTTAAAAGTTTGCGATACTTTTATTAAAATTTGTTTTATTTTTTCCAGTGCGGCAAACACTTTGAAACTCAGCAAGCTTGTATGAAGCACCACATCGCGGAACACCCCCGCACCTCCTTTTACCCGCCAACGCAAAGACACATCTGTGAAATATGCGGCGCTTCGCTAGCGGTAAGAAATTATAAACCTAAAAAAATATTTAATATAAGGTGACTTTGCATTATATAAGGTCTTTCAATTTAAACGGAAAGTAATTTAGGAGGTGATTCAGCATCGTTAATACATCACATTCCACTGCAAAGTACTTTTTCTTGCGCGATCAAGTACTTTTTCTTCATTCGTCCATACAAACTGAGTCAGCTGATCGGACCACTTTGTACTGAGAAGTGAAAAAAAAGTGCTTTGCAGTGGAATGTGATGTATTTAACGATACTGAATCACCTCCTAAATTATTTTCCATTTAAATTGAAAGACCTTATACAGCCAAATTCATACTGGAGACTCGATGAGTGGTTAGGACCAAGTATTGTGACCGTTTCTGTGAGAAACGCAAAATACTATTTTAATTTAATTTAATTATTTTAATACAAAATATAATTAAAATTTAGGCTTTCTATACTAATTGACTTGGGTTTGTTCACAGTTTAGGGGCACAAATAAATATTGCTCGTATTTTGCAAAAATAGTAATTGAAACTTGGTCCTGACCACTTACTGAGCCTCCAGTATGATTTTGGCCACATTATGCAGTCTTGCCAAAATCAGGTTTCTCTAGAAACAAGTTTTCAATTTTACGCCCGCGACAAAGTCGGCACGAATGTGTTGTTCTCGCAAGTTTCATGGAGCGTGCACCTTGTAGCGAAATGAAATAGCATGGCATTTGGCCACGCCCACAACTGAGTTGGTCGCGTCATGATGTCTGTTCTTAATCTAATAATATCTTCTAATACCGTAGGAGCACTTTTGTGTACTGTCCGAGTATTTCGGAAGGCACGTCAAACTGTGCTATAGGTTGTCAACTTCGTGCTTACCGCGCCCACAGGGTACAGGGGTTGGCGGGTACGAGGTAGCACGCGACTTAGTGTACAGGGCCGTGCGCAAGGCATTCCAAGTACACAAGTATGACATTGACAACTTTTAAATATTATAGAGTCTACAAAAGAGATCCATTATACATCGGTTTATACTACCCTTATCTATGGAGCAACCTCCCCGGCGACTGGCCATCCGCCTTGGTCCACCCCACGCGTCGTTCTCGCTCACCCTCCCGCAACACTATCCGCATCCCCTCTGAGACCCCGCCCGCCAACCCCTATACCCCGTGGGCGCGGTAGGCAGGAAGTTGACAACCTATGAAACGCATATTTGTGCCCGAAGTACGGCTTAAGAGCTCCCCACCAACAGAGACGTATAATCGTCGATGAAACGTAGCTGTACGAATGTGGTTGTGGACTCGGAAGCGCCTCTGCCACACAAGGGCGGATCCAGGATTTGATTTTGGAGGGGCCATTCTGACAAAATTTATCACAAATAAAAAAGTTTTAGATGCCTTAAGCGCTTTTGGTAAACCTATCTATACTTAAAAATACCTGTGCTGTGTAAAAGTACATCCGAATTGAATCTACAAGTCGAGTCAAGTGTATGGAATCCTGAGTGTTTTCGTCAGGTTCCAACACTGACAGCAGGATAGCGTATACAATTTTCAACGCGTGCGACAGAGATGGCATTAGAACCCGTGTCGCGAAGCCTAGTTTATGAACGCAGTCCGCGGACGCGTGTCGTCGTTGATGGGGAAAAGCGGGATCGTGATCATATGAAACTATTTTCTGTCAAAACTAGGAGGGGCGCCTCGCTCCACTCCGCTTTGCTCGGCTCCTCAATGTTATTTACATGTAAACCTAACGAAGTAGTTTTTACGTGAAAAAGCACTTTATGTCGTTATACGACGACATATACATTTTATTCTACAATAATTACTTTCACACTTGTCTCCCAAAGGGGCGTTCATACAGCATATATTAACAATTTCGTTAGGTTGTAACACAAACAGCAGGATAACTACACAAATATCAACGCGTGCGAAAGAAACGCAAATAGAATGCGTTTCGCTACATCGAGTTTTTGAACGCAGCTCAGAAGTGTAGGCTCCATCGATTGTTTTATTTCCAGCCTGGCAGCGTCGCTGTCCATCAGAACATGCATTCCAAAGAGAAGATGTACTCCTGTGACACTTGCGGGAAGCAGTTCAGCTCCACCGTTGGGTTGAAACGGCATTTTATTGTAAGTTTCAGACCCTGTAATAGTGTTATTTCAAAACTTATTGAAGACACGCACCAAATAATCATTTATACCTCACAATTCACCCACACATACACATTTAATTATTAAAATCTTATTTTCGTTGCTCGTTGTTAACTTTAATTAGCTTTTAATGCACTCTGATGCCTCGTCCAACCGATCATTCTCTGTAGATCCGTTTGCTAGTTCCATCTTGGATCTAGTGAGATTTTTTTCCTCAGTGGATCCATTCTCATTGAAACTGGATCTTAAGGGGCTCCACAATGCTAAACATCAGTTTTTTATTGGATTCAGTTCCGTCAATGTAGAGGGTAAAAATTTGAAAAAAATATGGCGTGTTTTTTGACTCGATACAATTATAATTTACACTTTATAAATAAACATACTTTCAATCTTCTATTACTTTTAAAAAAGCATGAATTTCACGAGAAAAGCGATTCAGTTTCCGTGTTTCAAAACCGATTGAAACGAAACCAACACACACAGATACTAACGAGTAAAAACAAGAAATCTTTATTACATAAATAAATTATGGTTAATACCATAATGTAGCCACGATTTCAAAATAACTGAAGATTAGAGCAGGATAGAGAGCTAAAATACAAACGCGTTAGAGCAGGACTGAATTTTAGCACAGTGCAGCCCCTTAATGAGAAAATAATGTCTTACTGGATCCATCCACGTAGGAGCAGCTTTTGAGCACTGCGACGGTTGCACTCGCGACGTCTCACAAATTAAATTGAATGAGGAAGAAGAGAAAATTCTAGGTAAAAATGGTTACATGTATTATTGCAACAACCTCTTGTCTCTATTTTTAAAAATGTCACTAGTCACTGGCCATCCACCTTGTTACGCCCCACGCGTCATGCTCGCTCACCATCCGCATCCCCTCCGAGACCCCGTCCGCCAACCCCTATACCCCGTGGGCGCGGTAGGCACGAAGTTGACAACTTAGAGGTATAGTTAGATTTGCAGGAGAAGACCATCCTCCTCCTCTTCATCTAGCAGCAACAAAATACTCCGTATATCCAATATCTACTATGTCAAATATGTAACGCAACGCAAGACTGAACCGAGGCACAGATCATTATAGTAGTTACTACGTAAACGGAGGCCACGCCGGCCACTGTGAATAGCAGCTGGCGGTTGGTCAATGAAACCAGGCGACCGCCGAACGCGATGGTTGGCAGCCACAGCTGACGGTGTGGCTGTCGCGTCGGCCGTCGCATCCAGCGTTGTAAAGAAACCATGGCCTAATTTTATTTAAATCCATCCATCAGCCTGTCTTTGTCTACTCCTGAACATAGGCCTTTCCAAGATTTCGCCCATTCGCCACTCTTGGTGGTCCTCTCGGAAGTGATGCCCATACTAACATACGCTGGGCATCAGTAATGCAGCCGCCCGTCACCAGTTTTTTTGTTTAAAGCTCAGTATCAAGCTAAACTTCCGTCCTACACCGACACTTTTGTTTTTGATTTGTCTATCCTGCTCTAATAAACGCCTGCGCACGCAAGACTAGTTATTTTGAATTTGCGGCAAGGACTTGTTATTAAAAATATTCCCTGTCACAAAACAAAGATTTGATGCAATTTTAATATTTCGTGGCGCTATCCTCAAAAAAGTAAACCAAAAAGCTCTTTTTCCTACCTTTAAAGTTGTCTGCGAAAACTGCATTTTGCTTTATACTGCGCCTTAAGGCCCGGCAATTGGGGATGGATATACCACCATCAATCGGTCTCAAGGCATGGTGAGTCACCTGGTCGTGCTTGTTTGAGAGCTGTCCGCTCACTCTCTCCCGAATAACTTCGAGAGGGGGGGGAGGGGGGATTTGCGAATAAGATGGTGGTACCTCCACAGTCAAGTCTGGTATCAGCTCTACCACCTATAGATATACATTTTATTTTAAGTTGCATTAATTTTCAGACGCATACCGGGGAAAAACCCTTCGCATGCAGTCTGTGCGACAAACGGTTCACCCAGAGCAACAGTATGAAACTACATCACCGGACATTCCATCTGAAACAACCGTATCCTAAAAGGTTTGTCTTTTCTCGATTAGATTGACAGATGTCTCTCTCTACAATTTATTTTTAAAACAATAAACAGACTAGTTCCGTTTTGATTGCAAACACTGTTGGATCAATAGTATTATGATATCTATGACTGATGCATAAAACAGATCACAGACCCTGTACTAGTTTTAGCCGAATATTTTTCTCCTAGCTTATTACATAATGTTTTTATTTTTTAATGCAATTTTAAAATGCATTGGAGCCTTATTGTCTACTAACTTTAACATCTATAGCTATGGCTTTCGAAGGTAAGCTTGATTGGCTAGAAATTATGTATCACGTCATGAAGTTAGACAATGAGGCCCCAGTTCTGTAAAGGACGGTCTGTCATTTAAAACATATCGTCGCGTCATCTCCGTAAGGGTGTCAGAAGTGTCCTGTCTATCATTTAATTCAGGGGTCGGCAACATGCGGCCCGTGAACCATTTCAGTGTGGCCCTCAAGGTTCCCAATCGCTGCATGTGTTTGGTTGTACATATTTGTACGAGCAGACATTTTCTATTCTGAACTTACGAAAAAGCAAGCATTGTTCTCAGTTATCGGATGCACATTAGACCTAATACTGCGCATTTCCACGTCTAAAATGCAAGTCAAATGCAGCGCAGCCGCATTAGATTTTAATAATAAATTGTGTTTTAAACTACAATACATATGATACGAAATTGACTAATGCGTTATTTATTATATGCGGCCCTCGCTGATCCTCTGGTAAAATTTGTGGCCCTCCTATGTCATAAGGTTGCTGACCCCTGATCTAATTAATCAATAACTTTTTCAGAAACCGCCGAAAAAAGAAGGACCAGCCGCAAGAGTCTGTCGGCTTAGAAACATCAGAAAGCGAGTCCTCTTCAGACATAAGCGTCCCGTCCCCCGATATGGGACCTTTACCCGGCCCTGAGCTAGAACAAGTGCACAATGTTATGCCGGACATACCCGAGGAGCCGCCCCACTATCTCACTCTACATTGAACGAGTGTCTAAATAGTGTACGAATTAAAATGTGATGCCGGATGGATAAATAACCAAGGAGCTGCCCCACTTTCTCAGTTTACAATGAATGGTTTTCTTGTGTAACACTTACTGCTCCCCCACAGTGAAAGCGCGGGAGAGGGCGCGGGGGCGGTGCGGCAAAATCAAACTCTTCCAGTTAGTAATAAATCGCACGAACACATTCACAGTGAGTGAAGGAGCGCAATACATGTAAACACAACCAGAATGTACACTGACAGTAAACTCTGATTTTTCATTCCGTAGAATTCTGACATTTCAGGGAAAGGGATGGCGCTATGCTAGTAAAGGAGAAACGATACAGTTCATCTCGCTTACTTGCACAGTTCCATCCTTTCCTTGAACTGTCATAATTCTACGGAATGAAAAATCAGGTAGTAGGCGTTGATACAACCCGCACCGCTGCTCAAGCCCGCGCTTTCAATGTGAATTGAAATAAGGGATTGATATTAAATGAAAAAAAATAGGGAAAATCTTACACGACGTCACGTTTTGGAAAGTCTAATAAAAGATATTACATCTACTTTGATAGAACCTGCACTTGTGTACGACGTACACTTTACAGACGTTTTTAAGTAATTTGTACGACAGACGGACAAGAGAAAGAAAATAACGAAATACTATAGGCTTTACCAATGATATTATAAGCAGCTTTTAAAATAGCGTTGTAAATTTAAATAGTTACCTTAATAAATGCAAAAAAAAAAACGTAGTTGCAGTTCAGAAGTACCATATATAAATAATAAGTCTTCGCCACTCTTCGATTAAGGTCGTATTTCCGAACTAAGTCGAACGCTTTTTGAAGTGAATCATTTTAGAACATGTACTGAGATATGACTGACTCCTAATTTCTCATTTTCTTTATTTGTTAGTGCAAAACTAGTTACATTTTATGATTCGGCTTATTTTGAGAGCGCATTATATGGCAGACAACGAACTACAATAGATCTTGTATGATTGTACATCGATAGATGAACGATAATTGCATATGAAGGGTACAGGGAAAGAACAAGGGCTAAAATAAATTTGTAAATAATTTAAATAGAAGTTTTATTTTTGTTTAGTAAAAGGCAAAGTAACACCTTGAAAAGGAGTTTAGCAAAAATGAACACACAATCTAATTTTTACAGAGTGGAAATAAAAAACATATTTAAATTGTCCCTACATTTATTTAAGCCCAAAAATAAAAGTCAATTTAGGTTATATATGCATTAATTCTAGCCCTTCATTACGATGTGACATTCCTTGTTCTTTCCCTGAACCCTTCATATAACAACATTGTTACGCTATTTATGCAGTTTGTATTTAATTTTGATACTTCATACGAGGTTATTATCAATGAAACGAATCTCGCTATAAATAACTTTAAAACCGGTATTTGTTTAACCGTTAATAAAGGTCTGATTGTATGTATTATTATGATAGCAGTATTATTTTACAGTTTTTTTTGCATTGGGCTGTTTATTTCTTATGAAATTGATGTATTTGTAATTCAAAAGGGTTTGACGCAGAATGTGCACTCCGTGATAGATGCAACACTTCTCAAAATGAAATTTTTTATTGTAATATTTATTTATTTTTTATTTATTTATTTAATAACCAATAAGAAATACATATTTCACAATAATAAGGTGTATCAGAAACCTGTAAGGGTTTTTACGCACACCGTCATTCCCGTCTTATGCAAGCATATATAGAAAATTAGATGTACAGGTAGTCTAAATAAATATTGATAATGCCTTATGATATCGAAATGCTTTGCGACAAATTCGTAAAATAATGGAATACACACAAACGTAACTAGGTAGGTATCTTTATAGATACTTACTTATGACAATATGAGCAAACGTCCATTGTTGCTCTTTTTAACCATGAAGATGGAGATAACAAAAAAATACAAAGTTAAATAGCCGTTACAAACTTATCAATTGTCCTTCACACAAGAGCATAAGAACTATTTTAGTCCGTACATAACTCGATCTTAACTAGGAAGTGGACAAGTTAACACGAGTATGTACTAGATATCTCCAATCCATCAGCCAATATCGGTCCACTGATGCTGGACATAGGCCTCTCCAAGGGCACGCCACATTTTTCTATCCTCGGCCATTCTCATCCAGCCACTACCGGCAATCTTTTTTACTAGATATGCCCGCGTTGAAAATACAAGGTGACTTTTTGATCATCGTCCAAATTAATACTGGAGGCTTGATAAGTGATCAGTATCTTGGATCAATAACAATTTCTGTGAAATTCGTAAAATGAAATTTCGACTTCCCATAGTAACTCTCTTCCAGTCTTGAGTGAATTACTATGGGGAATCAAAATTTAATTTTACGAATTTCACAAAAAATTGTTATTGATCCATGATACCGATCACTTATAAAGCCACCACCATGAATTTGGACGATGATCAAAAAGTCACCTTGTATAATAATTATTATTAAAAAAAAAAAACTTGAAACACTTGAATCATGGAGAGGACATGTTTGTGAGTGACGTTGAATGTAGGAGGTAATATCTGGAATTAATTATATAATTTCAAATTCAGTCTCTGGCAAAATGATTTGATGTTTAATTTGCGTTGTATGATGTTACGTTTTTGCAAACCAAAAACAGGGTATGGGTCCTAAAGTCTCTAATAAGTTACCAGTTACTCTCCGTGACATCGATAATGGTATCGATTCGGCATAACACGTCTTAACTTATCGACAGGACCAACCTTATTTTAAGCGTCCTGTCTTTTTCTTTCTTTATCTAAAAGACAAGGACAGAACGCGTAAATTAAGTTTAGTCCTGTCAAATAAGTTAAGATGTGCTTCACTGAATCGATACCAGGGGCTCTACCGCGTAATTCTCATTTGTATCAACTTCAAGCAAATGCATGCGAAATTCAACGCGTGCAAAAGAGATGGCATGTTAGGCGGGCGTCGTCGCACGCACGACAAATTTCAATCTCAAGTTGATGTTGATGAAAATGAGAATTACGCAGTAGACCAGGGGTCGGCAACCGGCGGCCCGCGAACCACTTCGGTGCGGCCCTCAAGGTTTCCAATCGCTGCATGATAACTGTGTTTGGTTGTACATATTTGTGTGAGCAGACATTTTCTATTTTGAAATAACGAAAAAGCAAGCATTATTCTCAGTTAATGGATGCACATTTTGACCTAATACTGCGCATTTCAACGTCTAAAATGCAAGTCAAATCCAGCCGCAAAAATCGCATTACATTTTAATAATAAATTATATTTTAAAGTACAATAAATATGACACGAAATTGACTAATACGTTATTTATTATATGCGGCCCTCGCTGATCCTCTGGTAACATTTGTGGCCCTCCTATGTCATAAGGTTGCCGACCCTTGCAGTAGACCCACAGTATTGACATTTTTAAATCCACTCTATATGAAAACTCTATTACAAAAAGTATATTATACAATAAATGAGTTTTTAGAAGATACTCGTACAATAGCACGCACGACCGATTTATGATATGAAGAAAATGTTGTGATATTCTGTGGCATTGCATTGTGTATTGTTTGTTGTTATTTTAATTTGTAGTTTTTGTATTTAGTTCTTGTGTAATTTTATTAAAATATTATTAAAACTAGCTTGAGCTGACATACTAAATTATTATTACATACGGCTTGAACACTCACGTGTGATTGTTGTTGACTATATGCCAACCGTCGTCGTCCTAAGAACGACACTCGCCTTGATAATGCCGAAATTGTATCGGTGAAACGGTTGGCATATAGTCAACAACAATCACACGTGAGTGTTCAAGCCGTATGTAATAATAATTTAATTTTATTAAACTTTAATATTTGTATGCCACTAAGGCGCAGCGTGGCTTGGACATATCAATATGTAATATCTAATATGATCTATGTTGAACAAATAATTGATTTTGATTTGATTTGATTTGAGCAGTGTGAACGGCTGTTTAGACATGCCATACAGATATGACGTTTCTGAAACGCGGAACATTTTGATTTCGTATTTTCATTTTTTAATTATCAAGCGATCACGTATCCAAACCCATATTGTTTATACCGTTCATCATTGTCACAATGCAAGGAATCGAATTGCATGATTTTTTTTTCGAGATTTTGGCGTTCGTGAGTGATACGCGCACATAAAGGTGTATAGAGCGCTATCTCACTCTTTCTCGTGAATTTTGTCTCTTTCTAGCTTTTCGATTTTATATAATAGATTCGTTTAGGACTACAAATATTACAAAAGAAGTGTACTTATTGCGAAATGCACATTTTGTGTCAAGTGCACATTTTGCGAAGCGCACATTCTGCGTCAAACCCGTTTATAGTTTTAAAATCATGTGAATCTTATGAAAATTAGTCTATAAGTATTTTATATAAGTTATTGTCATCCATCTTTTGATGTGGCATTGCTAAATAATAATATACTACTGAGCCAGATAACATTTCATTATTTTTATCGTCAGGAATTTTAAATGGGTAATAATGAAACAATTTGATGAACTTACATAATTTTAATAATTACAGAACCTTAATCAAAAATATACACAACATCCTTAATTAAAAGGAGTAAAGGAGACGGTCAGTTCCCCATAAGCAAAATGCCTTAAGAGAGTACACAAATATATTGTGGTCAATGATAAAGAACAAATTCAAAATAACACGGTTTGACTATCCATTTAAAACGGACACCATCATCTTTTAAAAACTTTTTATGATAAATCGTTTTTATTTTGAGGTTATTTTCATATGGCATTGCGAAAATAAACTTAAGCGCGTTTGAGACGTTCATAGTTGTAACAATGTTTCACGATGATTCTGATATATTTAAAAGGGTCATGCTCGAATGTCAGTCGTAATGTAATCTCTATCAAAATCCAGAAGAAAAGCATGAATCGTGAAATAAAAAGCTGAGACTGCCGATTGCGTCACGCATGACTCTTATCAAAGCACGCTGGAAGCGTAGTTTGTAGACTACTTGGTAGATGGCGCGCTTTCGTTTCGTTCGGTGTTCGCTCTCATGACCGGCAGCGACATATATTATTTTAATATCTGTGTCCGTGTTATTATGAAATTGAAACTAGCTACGAATAAATCTAACAAAAATTATATTATAAATTTATTTCATGTACCCGGTTAAGGCCGATTCTGACCGTCTCCTTACACGGACAGAAAATAGCCACTTCATTTTTAATCGTGCGCGTCAAATGGCGATTCCATCAACCTCAAAACGTGCAATAATTTATTTTTTTAAATTAATACCAGAATACTTTTATATTTGGCAAAAATTTAATCATCCGCCCAAATTCATACTGGAGACTCGGGTAGTCGGGTAGTCAGGAACAATGTTTAAGAGGCGTCAAAAATGTTTTTCATGATTTCGAAAAAAATAATCATTGAACCCTGTTCCTGATCACTAACCGAGTCTCCAGTATGAATCATTTTTTTTTAAACTACAAATTAAACAGGGAAAGAAGACTTTTTACGAATATGTAAGCAGAAAAACTTTCAATCGTTAGCAAGGGCGTACGCAGGATTTCACTCAGGGGGGGCAGAAACTCAATAATATAGGCATAGGTTCTAAAACGAAAAAGACAAACAAATTATTGAACACTACGTATGTAATTTTATATTTAGTTTAAAATACCTATGTTCACAAATAAAGCATTCTGATTTCTGATTTCTGTATTTTCTATATCAAATTTATCTTTTAAAAATTAGTCTCCGGGGATTTTCAGTAGTCCCTATGTATTCTATATAATGTTTTTAAGACAATAGTTAGTTTTCAGTGTCAAGCGAGATATTAATTTTAATACATAACACTTGCTTGTCTCACACTCCAGGGGGGGCTGTTTTTGCCCAGGGTGGGGGGGGGGCAGCTGCCCCTACCTGCCCCACCCTACGTACGCCCTTGATCGTTAGATGTACATTTTTCCGTAAACGAGGTCTAAATGTATAGGAAACATGAAATAAACCCGTATACACTACTGAACACACTTCCCAAAGAAACGTACCTACACCTTTGGGGTGGGGGGGGGGGGGGGGGGGTGACCCGTGGTAAAACAAAAAAAGATAAAATAAGAACTAAGCTACGGGCAGTTTTGATAATACTGACCAATCATTGCACACGCAGCTTTGCCTGTTTTTAATGGAATAACTTTTTATCATCATTAACCCATCTAATTTAACGCGTGATGGTGCTTCATATTTATGTATTGTCCGTCTTTGATATCTAAAATCGGTAAATGAACGGGTTAAATTTTGTAACTTTATCATAATTTATATAGATAACATATTTTTTTATCCTCTTATACCGTGTAGGGATACCTAAAACTAAATTCAGTGTAAATAGACTTTTGCTAGTATTTACCAAAACCATAAGATCTCCTGATCATATTGAACCTTTCATAAGTAATAAAATATCCGTGCGAATAAAAAGGAGCCATTTTTTTCTCATTTGTCCGCTTGTTTTTTTAACCTGTATACGAGGGGCATGCCAAAAGAAATTAGATACTCAAAAATTATAAAATTTATTCTTTATTACAAGTATCGATCTTTTCGAAGTATTCACCCTGAGCACGTATACACTTTTCTATACGTCTGAACTAATTGGAAAATACCAATGACCACTCTTCTTTAGACACCTCAGAAATCTCGAAAATATAGGCAGCCAGTGCATCTTCTTTGCTTTCAAACTTCTTCCCCTTTATTTTTTCTTTGATTTTTGGAAACAGGTAAAATCACAAGGTGCTAGGTCAGGGGAATATGGTGAGTGAGGGAGGATTGACGCATTTTTTGAGTCGAAAAAGTCAAGTGTTTTGGCAGACGTGTGCGACGCCGCATTGTCGTGGTGCCTGAGAAGGCGTCGGATTCCTGACTTCGGTCGCTTGTCACACCAAGCTGATATTACTGTTGGAGCACAAACTGTCACATACCATTCGGAGTTCATCGTTCTTTGATTCTCTAGCACTACAGTAGCAATATGATCCGTTTTGCTGAAAAACGAGGCGACCATTTGTTTCTGTATGCTTCGTGCACGGCGACATTTCGTTGGAGTTGGCTCATCTTCAAAGCACCATACAGTCGAATGTCACTTTGTTTCGGGATCATAGTTATAAAGCCATGTTTCATCACCAGTCAGCATATCATACACATTTTTTTTCTCGCCACCGTCGAATTTATCTATCATGAATAGGCACCAATCCAACCGACGGTCTTCTGCTCATCGGTAAGTTTGTGCGGCACCCATCTCAAACAACATTTACGGAGAGAAAGGTGGTCGTGAATTATGGTTTGCATTGCTGCTGATCCAATTCCCTGTTCTCACTCCAGCTCTACATACATAATTCGTTGGTTTTCGCGAATAAGTTTTTCGACTGCACGAACGTTTTCTTCTGTGACCGCGGTTGGCAGCCGACCTGTCTTCGCTTCATCTTTGAGACATCCCCGTCCTCTTTTAAATTCAGCAAACCAATTAGATACTGATGTTCGTGAGCAACCAGACTCACCAAAAGTAGTAGCCAAAAGTTCAAAACATTCTTGAGGCTTAAAACTTTTTTATAGTCATAATAAATCATAGCGCGACAATCACTTCGACTGAGCTCCATTGCTGCAAGCGAATTCCCGCCAGATTCTCGGAAAAATGATGCTCATCCAAATAAAAAAAAAAGAAATGATGTGCGTTCTATTTTCAGATATACCAACAAACAACCAGCCTATAAGATGATGTATAACTTGCCAGTGTCAATCAAAGGAGTAAATAGTATCTAACTTCTTTTGGCATGCCCCTCGTAATGCGAGATAAAAATATAACAATGGAAATTATTGTTACGTAGGGGAATTCGTCCGTAAGGAAACAGGTAAAACCATTCAGTGTGGTAAGTAGAACTTATGTATTTAGTAAATATTAAAGTCGAATTTAAATTCGATGGAATAAAATGACATTGCGGAGAAGGGACGAAGTATGTACGAGTAAAGGAGAAGCGATATAGTTCATCTCGCTTACTTGCACAGCACCATCCTTTTTCCGCGCTGTTACGTTACTCCATTTAATAAAAAAATCGACTTTAGCTGTCTATTTACACCTGTTTAAAACTGGTGGTATTTTATTCTAGCTTTTGTCTTCATCTCCCTTCTTTTTTTCATGTTCGTGCCTGCCAAGCAGGTCGCGTTTTGAGCAGCAATTCTCCTCCTGAAATGAAGAAATGGCGTGCATTTTTAGGGTTCCGTAGTACCTAAAAGGTACAAAAGGAACCTTTATGGCGATACTCCGTTGTCCGTCCGTCCGTCCGTATGTCACAACCTCATAACTTTAGCACCGTTAAAGATAAAGACATGAAATTTGGCACAAAAATAGCAATCATATGCCCACATATCACGCGGTGTAAAAAAAATATGAAAAATTTTAAATTGTTCAAAATACTTCCAAAACAAAAGCAAGAAAAATAAAAAATATTATCCTAAAAGTATAATATGGATATCAAATTGTAGATATTGAAAAGTTAATTGTAAAAACATATACTTTCACTATATTTACTGGCACTGGTTTCGAGAAATCTTTAAAAAACCACATAAATATGCATGTTCCTCCCCCTATCTCCGAAACTGGTAGACTGAAAAATATGAAAAAAATGTTGATTATAGATCATAACTGGCCAATTACGGGAAAACTATAGCGATTTAAAAAAAATTAGCACATATGAGAAATATAAAAAAATAAGTAAAATAAATAAAAAATATATTTTATAAAAATACAATGTGGGTATCAAATTGTAGGTATTAAAGAGCTAACTGTAAAATATATAGTTTGGCTATATTTAATTGCATCTATTTCGAGAAATCCTTGAAAAACCATAATAGTAGTTTATGCTACAAGGGCGAAAAGGAATAAATGACGAGGACGATTTAAAACACGAGCATAGCGAGTGTTTAAAACGTAACTGAGTAATGTATTGCTCTTACGCCCGTGTATCATACTACGTTCTTCAATGCATAGTGTGAGGAAATAAAACAAATATAATCTTGTGAATTTTAAATTATGATTGGCTCAAAAGGACTGTATCCAGAGCCGTTAAACAGTGGAAAAAAAGTATAACATTTATGGTACATGGGAAAGGCTGCAGGTTAGCCAATCATTGTAAATAAATATAAAATAATAATAATAATAATAAAGCCCTAGGGCAAAATAATCGACTTTTTGTTCGGTTTCGATGCATAAAAAGTGGGCCTTTACGAGCACTTGTATTGAAAAAAAATGTATGTCCCCCCCTTATCTCCGAAACTGATGGACCGAAAAATATGAAAAAAATCATGGTAATATGTCTTTACGTAAAGATTACAGGAAAAATAAAGCGGTCGAGAAATTCACGAAAAAAAATAAAATATTATCCACAGTTCGGAACCCTAGGTACTTACGCGAGTCTGACTCGCACTTGGCCGGTGTTTTTTTACGAAAATAAACAATTTTTTCTTGACATATATCCCGGAGGAGATGTCGGAGGTGTTTCCGAGTGTAAACTGTCATTGGAACAGTCAAATCAGCACACCCTCCTTTCACCGTAAATTTTTACGTCCCAACTTAATAAGCGGGTGAGTGTTATTGCCGTAATTAGGGCACCTTACATTATTTTTCAATGCATGTGCTCGTAAAGGCCCACTTTTTATGCATCAAAACCGAACAGAAAGTCGATTATTTTGCCCTAGGGCTTTATTATTATTATTATTTTAATTTGTTTGCAATGGTTGGCTAACCTGCAGCCTTTCCTGTGTACCATAGATGTTATACTTTTTTTTCCACTGTTTAACGGCTCTGGATACAATCCTTTTGAGCCAATCATAATTGAAAGTTCACAAGATTATATTTGTTTTCATTTCCTCACACTATGCATTGAAAAACGTAGTATGATACACGGGCGTAAAAGCAATAAATTACTCGGTTACGTTTAAAACACTCGCTACGCTCGTGTTTTAAATCGTCCTCGTAATTTATTCCTTTTCGCCCTAGTAGCATAAACTACTATTTCTTCACCGTTCAGCAAGAGATAAGTATACAACTACTAAGCACATAAATTCCGAAAATCCCACTGGTGCGTGTTAGCCTAGCCACTAACTACCGCTGCTTCTAGTTTGACCCAACTTTGAATACACTAGGACCTCTACGCGCCAAGTGGTTCACTGTTGAGAGAGTAACGATAACTACGTTAACGGTCCGTATTTCCGTAACATTCCATTTCTTCAACATTTCTATACCAAAATGAGATAATAACAGTAGACCTATAAAGTATGTATTTTTTGCACGAAGCCTTTTTTCTTTTACATTGTCGCTAATTTTGGAATGTTGCAATGTGAAATGGGTCATGCACTATAGGAGTTAAAAGCGCATTTCCCACTATCACGAACTATCAGTTTCCTTCTTCTTTAGTTTAGTCGTTCACAAAAAGCCGCGCGGTTGACTTACAGTGTCACTTTCGCTAGAGTTGTCAGTATCGCTTGAAGTGTCGCTGTTCTCATAGTGACCCAGGCCTGGCAGTACGCCGACGCAGCGCAGACCAGTCGCTTCTGTCGCTTCGGGAGAGCTGAAATAAAGAAAGGCCAAGTCCTTAAATGGAAGATGTAAGAGTGGATGTATTGTTGGATGTGTGAAGAGTTGTGTCAGGATCTTAGCAGATGGATATCTTTAGTCAGTGCCTAACCCTCTGGGAGACAGGCGTGAGTATGTATGAATTTAATTCAAAAATATTTTATTTAAGCTCGGCCAGGCTCTCTGCCCTCTTTGCTCAGCTCCCTTTTGTCATTGCAATGATAAATTGTAATAATAAATAAATACTCAAAAACCTTCTTCGAGAAATATAGCAAACAGTGAAAACTGCATTGGAATCAGTTTAGTGGTTCTCAAGTTAAAATAGCATTTTAAGTCGGTTTTGAGAAGATCATGACTAATTGTGTATACAATTTCAAACTCTAGCTTTAGAAACCTCACTAATACTGAACTATCGGCGTCAAACGTCACAGACTAAAATGCTTTACAGTTTTAAATTTCTAAACAAGAAAAACAAAGTTAAGTTATGCAATTTGCGCTAAGCTACTGACGTTTAACCTTATTTAAAAAGCGACTCTAGTCGCGCGGCAATAAAGTGCAATTCAGCTTCCACAGTTCTCCTTGGCTACCCTTCAAGACGCCTCTCTTTTTATCGTGTAACTCTATTCCTTCTTCACCCACTGCGTGGTTCATGCTAGGGCGCGCCGCCGATGTTTTTAGCCTTAGCGGAGTGGAACATGCCTGATAGTGGTGACCATTTAATAAATTCCTTTACCTGTTAGTTATATTCTTAGAAAGTCCATTAAGTTTCGGTGTAGAAGCGTCTTTATCTTGCTTGTCTCCGTCGGCTTCACTCGCTTTTCTCTTCCTCACGATCATCTAAACGGCAATACACAGCTATTTACAAATACAAATTAATTTATTATTAAAATTAAAGTTACAACATCAACACATTCCATTTTTACGCTAAAATTTAAAATTCTAATTTTCAGAAACCAATGGAAAATTTGCGATGGCAATTTATGAATTTAGGTGGTCTGTTTCGATTAATTAGGCTAGTTTTTCATAATATTAAGTATTTATGTTACTTACCCCTAGCAACATATTCTTCTGTGTGGGTGCGGCGGGCTGGGCAGGTCGGGTCGGTGCTAGCTGAGCCCGCAGTCGCACCATCTCTTCTGATTCCGTCAGGTTCGATACCCGCTCTCTGAGAGATTAACAGAAAGTTAAATAATGGTGTCGATTCGGTGTAACACAATTTAACTTATTTGACAATAGCCTTATCTTTGTATTTTCGATACAGAATGAATAAGTTAAGACGTGTTACATCGAATCGACACAGGCGGACTAAAAAAACACTTGGTCGGCCGCGGCGCAACTTGACACGTTTGGCATAATAACAATTCAAAATTTATTCCATATAAAATGTACGGGAATTTTATTTTGCGTTTTCTGGTAGTTCTAATACCGTGATCTCGGTTGAACCCATAGATACTTATGTTCCTTATCAGCAAGAGGATCGAATAGGATAAAAAAAATAATTATAATTTGTATGGGAATTTTCATTTTATTCATTCTATGCAAAACGTGCCATCAAGTTGCGCCGCCGCCGACCAGCCCCCCTATTCTGTATCTTCGGTTGCCAACTGGACAGGGTGCCTATCGTCAAAAACATAGATAAAAACTAAACTTTCAAAATTGCTTTTAGTGGGTATTGAACTATTTACGAACTGTGTCGTCACTTCAAGTGCTAACAAACCCTTAGACAATCGGAATTCGATAGTATATCTATGTTTTTGATGATAGACACCCAGTCCAGAAGGCAACTAGAGATACATAATAGGCCCGCTGGTGTTTTTGAAGGTCGGCTGTCCCTAAAAAGTGGATTGGTGCTCTTATATTGTATATAGGTTTGTAAGGAGAGAGGATGAATGAAAGTAGAATGAGGAGAGAAATTTATGGTGCGCAAGTCGAGGGTAGAGCTCGACTCGACCAGGCCGCCCGAGAAGGACGTATGCTGACCAATTTGGCGACATATTGAACAAGGGCAATGTTAAAAGTACCCGGAATAGAAGAGAATTAACCACTAGTTCGAGCAGGATGGAAAGCGTCGATTAGACAGGATGAAGCGCGCTCGCCCAGAAACGAACCAGAAGCGTTCATCAGTCTGTACAGCCAGCGACTTTTGCAAAACTACGGTACGGCTTCTCATGACGTCATGCCAGAACACGATGAGTCGCTTGTTACCAGCTAGGTTCCGTTTCAAAACGAAGAGTTATCACTCGGAGTGATGCGAATTTCACCGTACGGCGTTCAGAAATCGGCACGAGTGAATCCGAGGGTAAACGAGCTATTACCAGTTACCTGACAGGCGATTTCTAACGCTGCCTAGGTACCGTTAAAATTCGCCAGACTGTTGAAGCTTCGGTGTTTTCCCGGCTTTAAAACAAAATTCAAAACTTGAAAAATTTATTAAACATTTCATTCATTTTCTCTGCCTTATAGAGGGTTAACCGAACTGTTCAGGGTGCGCGCGGCGTTTTTAGGATGATCAGTGATTGTATCTCAGTCAAGCCATTAGGGATATCTGGTGGCAAAGAAACATAATACCAAGGCAATTACCGGAATTCCTGCATCTCTTTCTTCTCTTCCAAGAAGATCTGCTGAGCCGCTTTCGCTTTGGTGCTCTCCACCAGGTCCAGGAAACCAACCTCGTCATCGTCCAGACCACGGATCATGTTCTCTGGAATTATAATTCTCACATGAATAGTTTCATGAAAAATAGTTTTTAACTGAAAATTTTTCACAAATTGAATATCTCGCCATCTCGCAGCTCTTGATGAGAGATGGGTCGGAGTGCAGTGTGGGGGGGGGAGGGAAACATCTTAAGATATGTGCAAAGTTTCATTGAGATCAAAGCCATCAGGATGTCACAAACACTTAAAGCATGTATACCAGCTGAGCTCACTAGTCACTATAGTAGGGCCATTAGCAACTGAGCGTCGGGGCAATAAAACTAGCTGTCAACAAGGCTACCTGCGTTGGCAATTTCGCTTGTTATTGAAATTATTTCATTACAAAAAAATGTAATTATTTATTAATTTTATTAATCTACTTATTAATCAAAATTAAAATTTTCTGTTGTTTTAATATATGTACTTACTTACAACAATTTTAAATATTTAATAACAATATATGGATAAAGTAACCAACAGTTTTCTTAATTTACTTCCAAATAAATCTATCGATAGTAAGAAAACGCCGCTACACGCATCACTGACGCCTCGCCATAAGCCCCGCGAGTGCAAGCGTGAGATCCGATAAAAATGATTTATTGCCCCGACGCTCAGTTGCTAATGGCCCTCAATACATACCCATATGTAATACGGTATTATGATTTCACGTCTTACCTACAATCAAATCAATGCAGTAATTTGCACGCTAAGGCATCACGCTAATGTGGCTCAAGTATTAGATATGCGAATAGATATGGATATGATCTGGAATAGATATGAGGCTATGCGAATTTTATTTTTGTCACTGTCAGTCCAAGCGAAAAATCACGCAGTGCGAGAGGGGCGGACTCAGGGCGAAAGGGAAAAAAGTTGGTTTTTAATTTTTATTAAAAAAACTAAAATAGCTAGTAAGATTTGAAATAACAAATCTCTAGATAGAGTTCTGTATATGGTTCCTAATCGTCAAACGAGGAGAAAAAGTCCTCATTGAAGACCTCATTTCAACAATTATTTCTATCAAAGAAAATTTACCCCAACCTGTTTTCCAATTTCAAAACCCTAGAGTATATATTCAAAATGCATATACCAGAAACTGATTATAATTTTCCGTGTATTTCATAAAATACACATAAAAGAAACACCCGTATTTTTGTCACATATCGCCTTAAGGCAAGGTTAAGCTTATTATTCTGCAACTATCAACAAACCCTTAACTTATTATTCTGCAATTAAACAACAAACCCTCAACTTATTATTCTGCAACTAATCAACAAACCCTTAACTTATTATTCTGCAACTAATCAACAAACCCTCAACTTATTATTCTGCAACTAATCAACAAACCCTTAACTTATTATTCTGCAACTAATCAACAAACCCTTAACTTATTATTCTGCAACTAATCAACAAATCCTAAACTTATTATTCTGCAACTAATCAACAAACCCTTAACTTATTATTCTGCAACTAATCAACAAACCCTTAACTTATTATTCTGCAACTAATCAACAAACCCTCAACTTATTATTCTGCAACTAATCAACAAACCCTTAACTTATTATTCTGCAACTAATCAACAAACCCTTAACTTATTATTCTGCAACTAATCAACAAACCCTTAACTTATTATTCTGCAACTAATCAACAAACCCTTAACTTATTATTCTGCAACTAATCAACAAACCCTTAACTTATTATTCTGCAACTAATCAACAAATCCTAAACTTATTATTCTGCAACTAATCAACGAACCCTTAACTTATTATTCTGCAACTAATCAACAAATCCTAAACTTATTATTCTGCAACTAATCAACGAACCCTTAACTTATTATTCTGCAACTAATCAACGAACCCTTAACTTATTATTCTGCAACTAATCAACAAACCCTTAACTTATTATTCTGCAACTAATCAACGAACCCTTAACTTATTATTCTGCAACTAATCAACAAACCCTTAACTTATTATTCTGCAACTAATCAACAAACCCTTAACTTATTATTCTGCAACTAATCAATAAACCTTTAACTTTTCGTAAAGTTTTGCAGTATAAATACATTGTGATCTTGTGACCCAATACAAGCTAGCATGTTCTCTACTTTTTATCCTGGTAAATCCTATTTCGCTGGAGACCACACAAAATCTAAGTTAAAGCAAGAGTAAAAAAAACACTTGAATCTTTCAGGGACACATAATGAAACGCAACAGAAAGAACAACAGAATCAGGTCTATGGGCGGTCTGTGTCCCTGAAAGAGTTATGGACTTACTGAGTTTGTGAGCTTCCTCAAACTCCGCTTCTTTTTTCATCCGCTGCTCTTCGAGTCTTGTGAACAAGGGGCGATTGTCCAAGGGCACATAGGGTTCCTCTGGCGCCTCTGTAGAGAAAAGAGCATTTCACTGGACGGTATACTATCGCAGTAATCTAGATTAGCTTATCTGTGAGGTATGTGAGGGAGATGTACTAACTAGTATCAGTTTGAATTAGAACCTATCTTTAGAATTATACCAGCTGTAAATTGGTAACCCTTAAGGGTCTTTTCTTCAAAAGAAAAAAGCAAGTGAATAAATCAAATACTTTTTCAATGTTTTATTTATCTTTTACTACCTTGTTCTTAGCTTTTACTAACTTGTTAATCTGCCTTTGATATTTTAATCGATTGTACATAGCAATGCGGAAATAATCAAATGACGAGCCATGCACTACGAGGGTGAATCCAAAAGTTCTAAGCCCGACCGTGAAAATGAAAGAAAAGTGGGTTCAAAATTATTTTTATTTTTCGACGTAGTCTCCATCTAGATGAACACACTTCTTCCACCTGACCTGCAACTTATTTATACCCTCGAAAAAAAATGATTCCGGAAGGTCGTCAAAATAGTCATTAACTGCGACTATCACTTCTTCTCCAGTCGAATATTTAGATCCCCCCAATTGTTTTTTAAATTTGGAAAGAGATGATAGTCAGAGGGGGCTAAATCCGGCGAATAAGGTGGGTGGGGCAGCAACTCGTAACCACATTCATGGATCACAGCCATCGTTTCAACTGAAGTGTGAACTCGTGCATTGTCTTGATGAAACAAAACTCTCTTACGCAACATCCCCGGCCGTTTTTCTTTTATTTCTTCGGGAAGTTTTCGTAATAGGTTACAATAATAGCGTGAATTTATAGTTTCACCTTTAGGTAAATAATCCAATAAAATAACTCCCTTCGAATCCCAAAAAACAGATGCCATGACTTTGTTGGCTGACAAAACGCACTTGGCCTTCTTCGGCGTGGGTGAGCCAGATCTTTTCCACTGTTTGGATTGCTGTTTTGTTTCAGGAGTATGGTGATGAACCCAGCTTTTATCCATGGTAACAAAACGAGACATAAAATCCTCAGCATCTGCCTCAAAAAGTTCCAAACAGTCACGCGAAATTGTGAATCGAACTCGTTTTTGGTCAGCTGAAAGCAATCTTGGGTGGGACCCAGCGAGCAGAAACCTTACGGAACCCCAATTCTACAATTATAACTCGGCCATAACTGATGCCTGTGATCTCAGCTATCCTACTAATGGTCAATCGTCGGTCTCCTAGGATGAGATCACAAATTTTGTCAGTGTTTTCTTTAGTGGTAGACGTTGAAGGCCTTCCGCTCCTTGGGTCATCTTCAATGGTCTCCCGACCGCGTTTAAATTCAGCTACCCACTTTTTGACAGTGGAATACGATGGAGCAGATTCCCCTAATGTTGTTTCCATATCTTCATGAATCTCTTTAGGTGAAAGACCTTTTTTATTGAGGTACTTAATCACAGCATGGTGTTCAATTTTCTCCATTGTGAAAAATCCCGTCAGACTGGATTAAACAAAATATCACAAAAAAATAATAGCTTGCAGTATCGAACTTCAACTTCACACAATCAATCACGAAAAAACATTCTAACAAATGACGGTAGATTTACAAAGATTTGATACCTCTTTGTAGGTCGGGCTTAGAACTTTTGGATTCACCCTCGTATTATTTTTTAAAGAATGTCCGATATTACGTCACTTGAGAATTTTAGACATTATACTGATTGTGATGTGTGATTGCTTATAAAAAAAAAGTGGCCTGTCTGTGTCTGTCTACTTATCTGTCTAATCAGTCGGAAGCAAATTTTTATAAATTTATCTTGATAGCAAAGGACACATTTCTAAACAGCCATTTCTCAAGTGATGTCACACAAAGGCAAATGGAAGTTGCAGCTTTTACGTAAAAAAATATTCATCATCATTTGGTTTTAGACCACAAGTTCTAGAATACAGCTTATTAAACCTAAATCTCAAAATGATTTTTGAATTAACACACCTTAACATAATTTAATCTAAGCGAATTTAACAACTGAAGTTTCAGTTTAGCAACTTTGCTATAAACGCATACTGGACTAGAAGGTTGATACTAGAACTCCTCTATAGACAACAAGAGAAGAGAAGGAATGCAACGCCTGCCAGCATTAGGGTTAGGTTAAAACTGTTCAAAAACAGACTCAGCATACCCTAACTTTAAACAGTCTTGTGGCTACTACCCCTAGAGTGTAAATAAAAAGCCGAAGCTGCAGAGGGAGGGCAGCCCCCACCCGCAGTAACAAAGAGCAGGCACCTGTGTGAGCCGTAGTGGCTGAGGCTGGTCACTGTATATTATTGTGTTGTAAAAGAAACTGCATATCGCTGTTAAAAAGAAGGTGTGTTTTTGTGCTCCCCCTTTTAAGGGAGGTCTTCCATCTCCCTTTAGCCCAACTTTATAAATATGAATTTATGATTATAACCAACATTACCAATAAAAAAGGGGGGTTCCGGCGGAAGAGGGGAGGTCCAGGGGTACCACCTCACTCCCCCCAACCCTCTATGACTGTGTATCTATATGAGGGGTTACGCGAAAAGGGACCTAGAGGACATCAAAGAATTTGGCAAATTAGAGCTTTCAGGACTAAGTTTTAAGATTTGTTTTTTTCTGGATAATTGTATCCCTTCAGGTCCCTTTTCGCGTGATCACTCACCTATATTTTACCCAAAATATTATACTTGAAAAGGATCTATCTAATGATGTTTTGCTATGCGCTATTGTAATTCATGATGGATGATAATATTGTAAGAGGAATGAATAGAATTCAAAACAGATATGGACGTAACACACTTAAGGGTTATAGTACCTATAGCCCCAAGGTAACACAAAACTGGCAAATTATTCCCTTTAGCAAAGAAATAAAAGTCATCTATCTACCTATACAGTATTGTGATTTTTATCACGCATTTCGGTATTATTTCTGGCCGGCAAATGCTAATGCGTAAAATTCGTTTGCAAGAATCAATAAAAACATACCTTTTGGCTGATCTTCCGTGCGTACTTTTTCCCATTCCTCTTGGCGACGACGTCGCTGTTCCACTATCTCGGTCTCCGAAATAAACCCAGAACTCATTTTACAGCGCTAGGTTAATAGTTTTTTCACCAATTCAACAGTATCTTCGAAAATATTATACACACACAACACAGCACGTTAGTCGACAGTAAAGAAACAGAAAGATAATTTACTCTATGGCACAGTGACAGAAATTGTCACAGAATCGTGGATGGATTGATAAAATAGGCTACGTTTCAAAACGTGTGTTCTTCGTGCGAAATTTCACTCGTTTTTAAGAAAGAGACATAGCTATATACTAGAAAGAGAAAGAAAGATCTGGTTTTGAAACGCTTGCGAGTGATTCCCGTGAGAAAAGCGTTTTGAAACGGTCTGGAGTGACACACGTCAAGTAAATACATAACCTCAAATCAAAATAAATAAATTAAGTAAAGTACCTAATAAAGAAGGAATTGAATTTGCATTTGCAAGCCATAATCCTGTCGAAGCAGTTTCGAAACATTTTCCCGTATTCGTACGGAAATGTTGAATTCTATTTTCAAAAATTGTCCGAATCCCGAGAAAACTCCGAAATGACAACTGTCAGGCGAATTTTAACGGTACCCAAACAGAGTTAGAAATCGCACTTGTCAGTGCGATATTCACATTTCCCGAAAGCGTTTCTAAACACTTAGCGCAACTGTCAGGTAACAGTTCGTTTACCCTCGGTTTCACTCGGGTCGATTTTTGAACGATGCAGGGTAAAATTCGCATCGCTCCGAGTGATAATCACACGTTACGAAACGTACCCTAAAATTGAATTAGAAACCAGAGACAGAATGAGGAAGAGTCACGATTTTTGTTAAGGCTACGTTTCAGAACGTGTGATCTTCGTGCGAAATTTCACTCGTTTTTAAAAAAGAGACAGAGCTATATACTAGAAAGAGAAAGAAAGATCTGGTTTTGAAACGCTTGCGAGTGATTCCCGTGAGAAAAGCGTTTTGAAACGGTCTGGAGTGACATACGTCAAGTAAATATATAACCTCAAATCAAAATAAATAAATTAAGTAAAGTACCTAAATACCTATTACTTTTAATATGGATTGCATTGCAACCTTTGCATTTGCAAGCCATAATCCTGTAGAAGCAGTTTCGAAACATTTTCCCGTATTCGTACGGAAATGTTGAATTCTATTTTCAAAAATTGTCCGAATCCCGCGAAAACTCCGAAATGACAACTGTCAGGCGAATTTTAACGGTACCCAAACAGAGTTAGAAATCGCACTTGTCAGTGCGATATTCACATTCCCCGAAAGCGTTTCTAAACACTTAGCGCAACTGTCAGGTAACCGTTCGTTTACCCTCGGTTTCACTCGGGTCGCTTTTTGAACGATGCAGGGTAAAATTCGCATCGCTCCGAGTGATAATCACACGTTACGAAACGTACCCTAGGTATGTAGATCGATGACAGTAAAAAAAACATGACTTATGGTGAAAAAAATATCCAAATCGGACAAGAAATGTCGAAAGTACAGCAATTTTACTGTAGCAGTTCAAATAACGCCCGCCAGTACCAGCCGCGAGCGCGTGACGTCATCCCACACATACCCGGGGCGCGACCCCGCACGCGCTCTTCAGTTCTGTAGGTGTACTCTGTTTCCCGCGCAGTTCTTGAGCTGTTTTTGTCACGGTCGCTTTGTTATAGATTTATTGTTGTGTATCAATATCCTTAAAAATGTCTTACAAATATTGTGTCGTGCCAAAGTGCAAGAGTACAAGTAGTAGTACGCCCGACAAACTATTTTTTCATGTTCCAACAGACAAAAAAGCTAGAAAAAAGTGGTGTAGTGTTATGAAGAGAGATCCTTTATCAAGCAAAAGTACTCATTACTGTTGCGAAGATCATTTCGACTTAAGTACCTTTCCTACGTTATACCTTATACTTGACGTATACCTATTTCCTCGTATTATTGAGTAAATGTCACCTATTTTATCGATCAATGGAATCAAAAACCTTAAAACTTAATCCTTTTATGTCATATTGTCTCAACCTTAACACAATCGTATGAGGTAATAACAATAAACAATAATCAACGTAGGTATGATATTTGTAGTCCGGGAGACTACCGCATTTTTATCTACGATAATGAATACCTATCAACAATAGGTAATGATTCGAATTTTAATTTCTTTGCTGTAGGACCTATTTTTTGGATCTGCTTTTCTCAGTAAGTAAAGTATTATTTAAAAATAAAATAAAGAATCTTTAATCTGTTTTTACTTTTTACAGGTCGAAAATGACATGGAAAATTATATAAGGTACCGATTGATGGGTGGTCAACTAAGACTAAAAAAAGGAGTTCTGCCGCATAAATTTGACTGCCAAAGAAAGGATAACGCCGTTGTAGAACGGACTGGATATAAAAAAAGACAGCAGATTGAGTACTTTGAAAGAGTGCTTAATCCGGAAGTTGGTCATGAAAACCTAATAACACAAGAAGAGTTCGTGGCGTGTGAAACGATTGATTTTAATTCAAATGATACAGAGGCTATAAACCCGCTTGAAGAAGATAATGCGGCAAATCTACACAATGATCCTAAATATAAATCACTCGCAGTGCAAGTTAATATAAAGCCAAAAGTTCGAAGCAAGGGCATTAATACTGACGCCGGTTTTGACCGGGTTGAAGAGTTTGCTCTTAAAATAAAAACGGTGAAACCAAAAGAACATCGTCGGGATCATCATCGGGAACCAATGCATGATAGCTTCACATCTTACTCTAATACCTCATCAGTTTCTGCGAGCCTAAGTGGATTCAGTGTAAATACTGACGCCTGTGAAATGAAACGACAAGTAGATACTGAGTTATTTAAGGAACACATGCAAAAAGGAACTTTAATGTCTATATCTAGAGAACCTAAGCTTTTTCTCGGATTACCATCGCAAGTGTATTTCTGTTTAGAATATTTGAGTGAATCTACTGAGAGACCTCTGATGGATGTATTATTGAGCTTGAAAAAACTGAGATGGCGTGAACCGAATTCCGTGCTTGCTGTTCAATTTGGAGTTTCGGAATCTACAGTCGCCAGACATTTCAAAGAAACAATACCTAAGGTTGCTCAATGCATGGAGAAACTGATTTTTATTCCTCCTCGCGACGATATTCGCTCAAATCTTCCGATACCTTTTAGGAGGCGTTATTCAACAGTCGTCAGCATCATAGATTGTTTAGAAATTCAAATCGAGAAACCTAGCTCAGCAGTACATCAGGCGCTGACGTGGTCACAATATAAAAATGCGAATACTATAAAATATCTAATATCGATAACACCTAATGGACTTATAAACTTCATATCCGAAGGTTATGGAGGAAGGACATCGGACGCCCTTATCTTTGAAGACTGCGGTTTTCTTCAGATGTTATCCCCCGGTGACGTAGTGATGGCTGATAGGGGATTTAAGAATATAGCTCATTTACTTGAACGTCAAGGTTGCAAACTTTTAAGGCCTCCTAGCGTTGATTCGGGATCAAAACTAAGTAAAGAAGAAGTTTTAGAAACTAAAAGAATAGCGGCCCTTCGAGTACACGTCGAGAGAAGTATAGGGCGTTTAAGGGAGTTTGAAATGATTGCACCTCATGCATGTGTTGACATTGATTATGTTAGAATATTAGACTATGTTGTGACATCTGCTTGTGGAGTAGTTAATCTTCAAGAATGCTTATTTAGAAACCAAGTTTAAAATAAAACAATATTTATATCTTAAGCCATCTGTTTATTTTTATACCTTAACCTAAGTTTTGACCAATTTAGGAAAGACTGAGTGTTTCCAAAAACTTGTTGACTTTTCCAAAAGATCTTTGCAGTAAATTTCATCAAAATCTTCTTCAAAGATTTCTACTTCTTTGTTAGCTTCAAAATTCTTATCAGCAACACAAAAAAGCCCTTTAGTTTTGTTGCAAAAAAACATTTGCAGCTGGATTTGACCTTTTGATTTGTTTGTGAGACGATTATTTTTAATAAAGCTTTCTTTGCCTTGTGTGGTCATGGGACATTTTATTTCTATGACATATTCTTGTGTTAAGCCATCAGGAGATGCACCTAAAATAGGCCAATCACTTTTCAAAAACAGCCCACCATTTTCGATTACAAATTTTCTCAATTTTGCTACTTTTGCCCTAACATCAGGTTCCAGTACTTTGCCTCTTCGCATTGCAGGAGTTTCTGGTATGGTTGCACCGAATATTTGCTCAACTAATGAACCATCAGGGGTTTTGCAATGGGCGGCGTCGTGTATTTTTGACGCGGTTATTCTGCAATATCGCATCTCATGCCATAAAGGAGACTGAGCTTGAGATAGAGTTTCTTGTTCTATTTTTGAACACTTTTCTGGTGTTTGTTTTGTTGTACAATAATCGATGAAGCCTTGTGCACTGTTCGTGTCGTTACCTTCTTTTTTATAATCATTTATCAAGTTATGCAATGATAAATTCGTAAGTTCATTCTGTGTAACGTAACTTGTTAACTGAATCCTAATAGAATTTAACTGTATATTGTGCACCAGTTTGTTAAAAAATTGTTCACTTCTTACATTAGCGTCATCGTCAATATCTCCAGCGCTGGAACCGATATCTTTGGCTTTTATAAATTTCAAGGTTGTGCCCACTGTGGCCAGTTTTGGTTTGGCCCAATAACATTTTTTTTCAGTTGGAGAAGGCTCTTCACTGCGTCTGTGTATCCACATAAGAAATGCTACACTATGTTTGCAACCTCCTTTTTGTGCAGCACAATCATGACAAGTAACATCAATAATAGTTTTATCATTTTCTTCACATTTGAGAGTGCAGCTATAACCTTTAGTTTTTACTTTATGCTCCGGTGTTATTCTTGCCTTTACTGTGCACACATTTCCATTTCTTTGGACTTGGACATACCCTACGGCATCGTCGCCATATGACTCTCGTACAGACCTGTAATAATCATACAGCATTAAATACCTACATCACATTACCTGATGCGGTTGCACCATTTAAGTGCATCGAAACAAAAAACATGGTAGGTATCCGCTAATGTTAGTTAATCTACGGCGCGCTCCCGGTCTATAATGTTTAGGTGAACTTGAAACCGGCACTTACTAAATCGCAATGAATCATGCCTGCAGTTGCCTGCTTACAAAAACATCAACTCGAACTCCGTAGGAAGAAATAATGTAGGTACTTGACTTGACTAACGTTTTTATGATGGAGTGTGTTATGCTGTCCATGTACCTTTTTACCCAGGTTATTTTATTATTTTCACATTACCTACCGCAACAGCCATGGGAAAAAGTACCTAGGCCTAAACTCACTAACTAACACATTAAATTTGGTAGGTACATACTTACCGTTGAAGCTTCCAACCTCGGATTTCAGCGCTGGTATACTTCACATGATTGTTTAAGTATTCAAAAACCATGAAAGAATCCACTTTAGGTAGATTATCTGACTGTCCTTTTTCGAATCCATCTTCCAATTTGTTGCTCATTATTACAGAACACCGAAACAATAAACCGATAATGCATAAAACTCGAAAAAAAACCGAGTGTTCGCTACTAATCACGAATGTGCGTACTGGACGACTGCGATCGCGCGGGGTCTGTGTGTGATGACGACATCGGTATCCACGGGCGGGAGGCGCGCGTTTTAAAATCAAGCCCGATAAAATATTAAATAACTTTGCCATTTATGGACGGATTTCAAAAAATCAAAAAGTAGTGTACTCAGAAAATCATAACACATGCAATGTAATAGTCAAAATTGGATTCTCCCGTTATGTGACTTATCCTCATTGTTCTGTTTAACAATTACGCATTGCCGCAGCGATGAACTGTGCCATAGATTGTGGCAGATTGTGGCGATCTCGGACGAAGCATCAAATGGACTTGACACGCGAATAACAATACCAAAAGCAAGCAGGATAGACAAATAGTTTGACAGCTAAGAGTGAAGGAGATGAAGACAAAATTTGCTGTCCTTATCTGCGTCTCGCCTTTTATTGTTGGGCAAACTAACAGTTTTGCCCAACAACAACATACCAACAACAAACCGCTTCATATGATTTGATTTTATTAGATAATTTTGTGATCCGTTGTTGAAAAGTGTTTGGAACGCAAATTATTTTGTGATAACTACGCAAAGAACACTGAGGATATGGTACATTGTTGTGTTTTGGGATGTAAAAGCCGTAGTGAGCGGAAATATGAAGATATTACATTTCACTCGTAAGTGCTATATTTTGACAAATATTTTAATCAAATAAACTCACAGTAGGATACAATGCATGCTTTTCTTTGTTTAAGGGCGTTGAAATATTAATTTTGAATCTAAGGTTCGTATTTCAAGTATATTTTTTAGGCTATATTATGCTACTATGTTCAGTAGGTGCGTGAAGTCTCATAGAAGTCGGCCATGTTTCATCACGTTTCATGGTGTTTAAAATTCGGTCGTGTTATACGTATTTTAGGGATACCATTTCCAAAATTGGGGAAATTAATCTCTGTTTCGGTAAATTTATTAAAACTTTATTTCATTTTATTATTTTATTTTTAGGTTTCCAAAAGATTCGGCAGTGAAAAGAAAATGGATTCTGTCAACAAGGCGACAAAATTGGGAACCACATAAATACACTAAGCTTTGCTCAAAACATTTTGAAAAAGCGTGTTTTCGGAAAACACAGAAAAATATGACTTGCCTCTATGAATTCTCAGTTCCTACGTTACATTATACATGTAAGTATATTCGTCTATTGTGTCTAGTAATATACACTGTTTAAAGGATAAAGGTGCATGTTAGATGATGTTGCGGAAACCGTAAACTGGCGATAGTAACCATCTATAGGAAAAACTATTACTATGAGGCCAATCCAAAAATCGTGACAAAAGAATGCAATACCTACTCGACCAAAATGTATAAATCAGATGTTTTATTATATTTAAAGGACAATAAATAATTTTACAATGAAACTTGTTTTATTTAATGTTAACATGAGTTTTCCCTGGGTGAAGTCAGAATGATATAAAAGTCTGCCTAACAATAAAATAAAAGTAATAAATAATCATAGTTACTCGTTAAAATACATTTTAACTACGAATTCAAATTACAGTAGTTATAGAACTTAAATAAAACGGGGTAAAAAATTTGTTAAGCCTGGTCACTCTGTTTTTGGATGTACTTTGTTTCTGTCCCTTACGGGTGCACGCCAATAGCAAGTCCATTTGATGCTTCGTCCGAGGTGGCGATGAATGTACCATTTTTTACCTGTCAAATTTACAGTTAACATTTATATGAATGCGATGCAGTGAGCATCGGATATTATTTACGATGCTCAATGCTTGTCAAAGTTATGCGAAATGGTCGTTTATTGTTAATAAAGAACTTGTAATAAATATTTAATTTCATGGGTATCTCGTACAACAGATGAGTGTAAGACCAAATGTTTATTAGACAAATTTTATTCTGAACAATAATCCTACCGATTCATATAATAAAATAGCGAGGTTTTATTTTTTTAATTTTTAGTTCGTTCGATTCCCGGGTGAGACAAGCGAATTTCAGAATATCTTTAAATGCAGTTTTGTTTCTTTTAAAAAATAAAGTAATGTTTCTTTTCAGTAAAATGAGCTAACTAAAGGATTTAAGGTAGTTCCCCTCCAGGGCCCTTAAATTTTTTTCATCCTGTATAAATATTTTACATAACTTGTATAAAGTTGCACCGTTCGACTTTAAAATAAATGAAAAAAACTAACTATACTACCATAATGCTCTATAAGCACTTCGCTTACGTCAAAGTGGTCAAATGTATGGAATAATGGAAAATAAATTTGCATTATTTATGCGTGTTTGCCTTTGCCGGTCTATATAATTTCGATTTTAAATTACTATTTTAGCTGCATTTCACTGAATTTTCTACGAGAAAGTACAGTTAAGTAGTAGTGTAAAATGTCGGAAGTCGAAAAAAAAGATATCCCAGCAGAAGAGTCGTCGAAAGACTACGTTGAAGATGGGAAGAATAAAATGATAGTAAAATGTAAATATTGCGGTTCCAAAATGCTGGACAAGAAGTGTGCCAAATATATTGTGCTTGAGGTAATAGTACGCTTTACATCTCGGTCAGAGTATCGATAAGGGGGCACGATACCGGACATTTAAGTCTTTTTTCCCATAGAACCCCTTATCTACACACCAACTCACATCTCTGTATTTCATCAACACACATTAGTTTATCCACTTCCATACTGTAATATGGTAATTACAATATCAAAAGCGGGTTTTTATGTACCTGCATTGATAGACCTATGTTATAATAATATAAATTACGTAAATTTGTGAGAGATTTTCGATGCAGATGTCCGTTATCTCACTCCATAGCCTTGTTATCTGGTCCATTTAGCATCCCCATACATCAAAACAAAACAAAACAATTTACAAATGCAACAACTTTTCAAACTAGAACTAGATAACCACTCTCCAGCACAGTTGGTCCTTACTGGGTGTAAGACCACCACTTTCTGATGAGAAGATGTAAAATTATCAATATAGCAACACGAGAACCCTCATAACTCAGAAAAGCTTACTGAACCTATGCTTTAGAAAATATAAAATAGGTCGGAGTGTTGATAAATTTTCTAAGTCTTTTTTCCCATAGTGCCCCTTTACTTTATCTACACACCAGTAGTGTGCACAGAAGTTTTTTCCAGAAAAGCAACCAGAAGGTCAAATTTGACAATAAAACAAATATAGAAGTATATAATAATAATAACGTGCATAGAACTTTTTTCTGGAAAAGCAATCAAAGGTCAAAGAACATAAGGTTAAATAACACATTGAAAAAAAAAGTTGGTATGAAAATGTTCACTATAGGGTAGATAGTGTCTACCATGGCGTCATACAAACTTTCTTTTCTCAAAGTGTTATTTAACCTTATGTTCTTTGACCTTTGATTGCTTTTCCAGAAAAAAGTTCTATGCACGCCACGGCTACACACCAACCCTTATTCTTACTTACATTCTCCAATTATTAAAATTATTGTTAAGTAGGTATCTATTATTATTTCAGTGAAACAATACAAGTGATTTTATCAAGATCCTTTTAATGATTTTTAATTTTCAATGTAATATTTTTACAGAAAGAACTACCACTTATGCTGCAAGACAACAGAAAAGAAGGAGAAGTTCAAAATGAAAATGTAACTGAGTTCTACCATGTAGAAAACATGTATACGTTTGATAACATAGGTTTCACGCACACAGTAGCAAATACAAAGTATTTAAGTTGTGCGGACTGTGACGCAGGCCCAGTTGGTTACTATGATATGGATACTAAGCATAGTTATGTAGCATTGACAAGAATTGTGCATGCGTAAGAATTAAAATTAGTGTATTGTGAAGTCTAAATTGAATTGAAAGAAAAATGCCAAAATCAATGAAATCTATTAAAATTGGTCTAGGAATATATTGTTTAGTTGTAATCATTGAATTTTGATAATCCTTACAGCAGTGCTATTTCTTATTTTTATTGAACACAGAAACAAACAAAATTTCAGTGAATATATTGTATGCACATTTTGGCGAGCTTATCCTTAAAGAGATTTCTTACACAATCTCTAGGGTGTGTGATAGTAAGATATCCCATATTTTAAGCAAAAGTATGTAGTTACTATTGTATTGAAACATTGTAACTATTCTTATCAAAACTTGTAACAGGTAGCGGCAGACTTTATGAGGTTTGACCTTGACTGCGCTAGTCACTTTTTCTCTATTGCACTTAGTAATTTTGTGCGCGAATGAACACATGTGCTAGTCCCCCCCCACTTTCGCCGAGCGGTCAAAAATCGTGCCGTGACCTACTTCAGTAGTACTTCAGAAACAAATGTTAATAAAAGTAAAAAGTGGATCTGTTTTGATATGTTCTTGCAAAGAAATCAATGGACAAATCAACTAAGCAATATTCAAATTTTCTTGATACAAAATAGTCCTTGGAACAGAAGCTAAATTACTTTGGAAACATTTAAGTTATCCTATAGAATCAGGTATTTCCTAAGGATTACAAGAAAACATGACTAAAAGCTGGGGCCTTGTTGTCTAACTTCAACATCTATAACTATCGCTTTCAAAGGTACCTGTGATTGGCTAAAAATTATGTGTCACGTGATTTCAATTTACATTTCAATCATGTTACCTTTGAAAATGATAGTGATAGATGTTGTAGTTAGACTATAAGGTCCCTGGTCATTTTCATTTCTTATTTCCAGCACTGAAACATCTTCAATAAAATTTGTTTTTCCATTTTCACAATTACAATTTGACGAGAAAATGCGAACTAAAACCCACCCCAAGTGCCGGCACCCATCCCAAGTCACTTCCTTTTTTATTTATTATCGTAATGGACAGCACTAGCTGAAATTCGGCAACATCTGTTCTTTTCGACTTGTCAAATTAGTCTTTCGGATTATGGCGTGGACTATAGGCATGCCTAGCGGACCTTTCCCAAAGGACTGTTTACTAAAAGATGTTTTTGTATCTCCTATCATGCATACTATGTATTTTATTTTTGTTTGTTATTTTATCATAGTTTTTTTTTTGCATTCCTTATAAAAGAATCACAAAAATACCTACATACATTATATAATAAGTGTGTATGGTGTGCTATAAAAATGGTGGCTGGAAACTCAATTTGGTCTCACTATGAGTGTACTATCCGAGAGAGAGGGACATAAACAATATGACGGAACCTATTCGCAGTTGCTGTTTATTTTAAAAGTACGAGCTTAATACAAACATGTCATATTGTATTTTGTTACATATATTTTTTAAAGCTTGCTTTTTGTAATAAAACTTTATTTACAAAATTACAGTTTTATTTTCTTAATTCACTGACAAAAAATAAACCTCTGTCTATTCTCGGATGAAAACGACAAAGTTATTCCTCAGTTTGACAGCTTAACTTTATACCTATTATGCAGAGGATAACTTTGAAAGTTGAACACAATCCATACCTATAAAGTTTTGAAATAATAGGATATCTGAGTATACATACTTACCTACTACCTTACCAAGATAATGGCCAATAAGCCAACGAATAATCGCCTATACCAAAGGCTGATAAAGTCTGTTATTAATTATGAATCAAATGTCATTGATTCATAAGGGAGCTTTTAAACGTTGCTTAGTTAGCAACACTGGATGAATACCTAAGCAATGCCGTCTAAAAGCTTCCAGACTCCCAGCTAAGATTATTCCTCGCAAGTGCTTATCTAAAGTTGGTTTAGTGTTTTTTTAATTAGATGGAACGGTTACTGAATAATAATATTTCAATGAAAAATATATACCTATTTAGTATCACAGAGAATGTATCTACAGTTTTACACCAATGAATATAAAACATAATTTATACTTTATTATCCTATTTCTACTTAGTATAAAAGTAAGTTAAAAGTCGTGTCTGTATACAGAGCATTTTTTCAAAATTTTATATATTACTATTGTACAGGAGCCATTAGTTCAAGCTCCCTCTTTGTAAACGATTTTAACAGTTATGTCGCCGCAATAAGAACTGCCAGTGGGTAGCCTGTCATGCTGGCGTCCGTGCACTCCCCGGCACGCTTCTAGAGGGATGACCTTGATGGAATGCGCAGAAGTAATTTTTTCGGTCAGTCTTCGTACAAAATTGTATGCGCAGAATCTGCCGCAGATCCCCACTAATTTGTTGCCAATTGTTGCTCATGCATGTCTTCCAATGAACTAAATATTTTAATTTGTTGCATGTCTCTAGAACTGTGCCGGGGAGAGTACTGATTATTAAGTATATTTTCGAGATTTTTTTGGTCGTCCGTTTGTCTGTTCCTTGTTTGGTTATCCGTTTCGAGAACCATTCAACGGATTTGGATGCGGTTTTCTTTATTACAGTCATGGACCCATACTTAGGACGGTAAGTTTACTTGGGACAATTTTTTTTTTTTTTTAATCTTCTGGAAACACTCTACAGCTGACAAATTGTCTATGGTAGTTGCCGCTTTTCGAGTCACGATAAGGTAAGCTAAGATATTTTATTAGTTTTAACTTGTATTACGTTGAGAAAACGAAAAATATCGACATTCAAAGTTGAGACAAAAACCGGGAAAGAAGTTTAACCCGTATAACTTTGATTGCCGACCATTTCTTTTTACTTTTCTGTCCGTGGTGGTATTTTTTACAATATTGTTAGTCTTTCAGCTACATAATTAAGTTGCAAGTGTATCATTATCATTCTTCGAGCTTTTATTATGATTTTTTTTCTGATAAAGCACCCTAGGGTCGGTTACTTAGGACACCGTCCTAAGTTAGGACACCGTCCCAAGTTAGAGTTTTTGGGACATTTTTAGGGTTCACTATCTTTTATGATATGAAGTAAATAATATAGATATTTTATTTCCAGATACCAGAAAGAAAGATGGATGAAGATGTTAAAAAAAAGAGGCCATATCACGATTTTAGTGAAGTTAACTTAAAACGTGCTGTTGAAGCAGCAAAGAAAGGAATGTCGTATCGCAAAGCAGAGGAGAAATTTAGTGTTAAGGAACTCTATGTTACTAAACTTTATGTTATGTACGTTAATATAATAAAAAAAAAATTTTACTGAACCCTCTTATTATTTATTTCATTTTTCTGGTAGAAAGCCCATATACTTGGGAAAGTTTACTTTTTGCCTTTTGTCTATTGGTAAGAAACAGTATTTGAACTTGGGACATTTCAAAATGGTTTTAAATCATTTTTATAAAACGATGTTCATTGCAATTAGTAAGTGAGTGCAAGAGAATACTAATATATAATTTACAAGCAGATACAAGGCTTTTCTTAATAGAAAAGAGGAGGTTTCTTCATTACTTTTTGGCCTCAGCAATAAATGTTGTTTTTATCTTATTTCCCAGTGTTTTTTTTTATTTATAAAATTTATAACGTTGAACATACATTTTTAAACCCTTTTTACCGTCCCAAGTACATTATCCGCTTTTCTATCATGAGACATAAGGCAAAACAAATACAGTCCCAAGTATGTGGATAGTGCATCTAACTTGGGACATTGACGTTTTAAAATTTTAAAAAATATCTATATTACTCCTATATTATTGAATTTTTGCTACATTAATTATGTAGTACAGACCAATTTATCTGCATAATTGGTTTTCTCGACTTTTTAAATTTAATATAGATTTTGTAGTTCGAAAGTTGCGAATTGTCCCAAGTATGGGTCAACGACTGTACCATCGTAGTCAATAAAGCCGATTCTGAAGGCTTTAATTTTAGTTTAAGTGCTGTCAAAACTTAAATTTTTCCAAAGTAATTAAGCTTCTATTCGTAACACTTATGAACTGTTTTGCAATGAAGAAAACTTCGTTTTGACAGCACTAAAACTAAAATTAAAGCCTTCAGAATCGGCTTTATTATATAACAGAGTATAACGGGTGTTAATAAAATAACGCTCAAGACAAAAACGGGGCAGAAGTTGAATAAACGCGGGCGGAGTCTTGGGCGAAAGGCTAGTTATTCATACATATCAGATCAAAAAGAAAAATAAAATTTTCTAATTGACACAATATTAGGACTTAAAGAAATATACAATTATTTCATCTGTCACATCAACAGTTTCCGTGGTGTAGCGGTTATCACATCTGCCTAACACGCAGAAGGCCCCCGGTTCGATCCCGGGCGGAAACATTTTTGCAATTTGTTTTACATAATTTATTTTGTAGATTTTTTCCCCCCGATAATACAAGGACTTATTATAGATATCTTTGAGTCCTTACTAAAACACACTGCTCGCCTCAATTATAACAAAATAAAAATACTTATTCCTCCTTTAGTTAGATTACAAGCAAACCTTAAAAAACTAGCAAAGCTGTTGCTACATAATTATAAAAAGGCGTTTTAAAACCCACGGGTAACAGTGAAAGTTTTCCGCTAAAAAGGAAACAAGTAATCATGTAAGGATTACGTCGTATCTACTATTGGTATTATCCCATTGAAGGTTCATTTGTAAACGACCTTTTTGCTTGTTGCAATCGTCGGCTTAATTATCTTGGCCGAAGTTACTGCTGTACCTGCTAATGGGGCGCTATTCTTTTTTTTTTACTTTTGCAAGTTGTAGAACAAAAGTTTTTAGAATAATCATTAATTTGACCTTATCACACACACAAAAACAGTCGCTTGTCATGTCTAGTCATCGCGTAAAATGTCCTCAAAAAATCATCAGGTCGTAAGAAGTTAGGCAATTGGATGTTAGCAGTAACAATGTGCCAAGGTCATACTGTGCTGACAGGGCCGTAGAAAGGGAAGGTCCGGGGGTTCAGACACCTCGCAAAATCTTCTATGTAATGGTTGGATCGCTGGAAAGGAAAACCAGTCTTGTATAGCAAAGCCAGTCCGGAAATTGCGAAAAAAGGTCAACTGCTGTTCGATACATTTTGGTCAAGTCACCTTCTTCTATAAAAGAGCTGATTTTCAGTGTTGGCTGTTTAGTATCAGTTCTCCGTATAGACAATTTAAGTAGGCTATATCTAGTTTTTGTCTACCTGGGCTATGGTATTCAAATCAAATCAAATCAAATTTATTTATTTCAGATCAAAGATGAACAATTGTCCCAAATGAAACACCGTGTGATAATGAATAGCGTATAATACCAGGTGTATGGATAGTTTGAATAGGTTGAATAGGTTGTTTACAAATGATACTCGGAATGACTACTGGTAATGTTAAAGAACAATCGATATCGCGATGTATTGACCTCACTTGTAACTTAGTAGTTCACACTACGTAACTTAGTCAGTCCTTACAACTACAACAGGCGTACACTTTTCATTTTACTTACTTACATTTCTTAAAAATTGTACCACCCCCCCAACCTTCACATTAATGGCTACGGGCCTGTGTGGTATTGTAGTATCACAGACCGTAACCTTTAAACTTTTGCGAGATAGTATTGGTACAGGCTAGTATTATATGGTACAGGCTCATGGGCGTACGCAAGATTAGCTTAGGGGTGGGGCAAAATTAAGAAAACTTGGTACGTAGTAGGAGCATGCGATACATTTATGACTTACAACATGAAAATAGGTAATTTTGAATTAGAAACCGTATTGTTTCCAAGTGTAATTTTGAATTTTACAATGCATAAACATATTTCTAATGATATAACAATAGCTATAAAACAATTGGATTTTCCGTAGTCGTGATAACAGCTGTTAATTCCTGTAATAATCGATTATGACATTTATGGAAAATGTAATTATTTTGAAGCTACGATAATATTATTAAAAATAAGTTTAATTTAAGTCGTTGTAATTATTTCTTAATAATTTGTTACAAATACGGAGAGTTGACCCTTAAGAGCGATTTCGCAGCCGGATTGTGAATAAGCCACCTTTTTCTAATTAATCGAAACAGAACACTTACATTCAAAATTCACTCAATAGTTATTCAATAAAACCTTATTACCCATGTACTGTGTATACTGCATTCGTAAAGTTTTCATTGGTTTCTGTAAAATTTTAGTTTCTGAAATTAGAACTTCAACATTTTTTAAATTAAAATATTTTGAAATTCTCATTTACAAAAATCAATGGAAACTTTGTGACGGCAACATACACAATACATAGGTAATAAGGTTTTGTTGAATAACTATTAAGTGAATTTTGAATTTAAGTGTTTTGTTTCGATTATTTAGAAAAAGGCGCGTTTTTCACAATCAGGCTGCGAAACCGCTCTTAAGCAAGTGGGGCCAAATATTTTTTTAAATAAATAAAAAAAACCGAATATTGGCCAAAATTGGCAGACTAACACGTGTTTGTGCAGTAAATACTTAGCTACAGTAAATATAGCTAATTAGTGTTTAGTACGTTTAAGTTTTTAATATTTTATAAGATTATTTACTTTTAAATTAAAGTTACTTTATTGTTATTTAAGTTTTACAGGCAGAATATATTATTATAATTAATCAATTCTTCAAGGCCGTTTCCGTTTATTGTAATAAGCAAGATAGCATTAAAATTATCTAATGCAAAATGAATTTTAACAAAGACTAAAAAGTAATTTGAATACAAAGCACGTGCGAAACGACTACATAAGATGAATTTACTAACCATAAATTACATTAACTATTGAATATTTGAAATGTCATCTGGAGGTATGGCAATGCCTCTGCCAAGACGAGGCAAAGGAAGCAAGGCATTACGTACTACCATGGACGAACAATATTTTGTCCTCGGTACTACGTACCTTTTCTCGAAGTGTTCCGTCATATTTTTGACGCGTCAAAGCTCCTCTAGATGAATAATGCTGTTGTATAAGTCTGAATAATACTAGAGAGCCCAATTTTCAAGATAAATTGAAGTTAGTGCTAAGTTTTATTTGCCTAGCTTTGATACTTTGAATTTTATTGATACTTAAAATACTCAAGTAGATTTCGTCACTCACTTACTCACTGACTCACTCATGGTCATCAAAACCTGTAGGGTACTTTCTGAAGTCCTAGAAAGCTGATGGTATGCAGACTAGGATTTGCATACAAACAAAACAACTGTAACTTTCATTCTCCAACCCCTCATAAAGGGGGATGCAGTTTGTATATAAAATTTTCTTACAAAAATAAATTAAATCCCACCAAAAAATTTCATGTAGGGTAGGTTTGCTAAGACTCACAATCTCAAAACGCTTTCACTGATTGTTAGAATTAGGGCTTGGCTCTACGTAAGATCTGATAATTCATTAAAAGTGAAAGCACACCTTGTGAGTCTTGGCAATCTACTTTACATAAAATGTTTTTGGTGGTATTACATTATATAAAAAAAATATATTTCTAAGTACCAAAAGGTCAGAGAAAGCAGCCAAATTACCAAATGTTACGTTCATTCAACTGACAAATCCAATTATGCAAATAAAATACTTTTAATTGTCCATCATCATCAATATTCTAGCAATATTGAACCTTGAGTCGTAAAGCCGTAGTAGATATGAAAGCAAAAGTAATTATTGTGCATAAATAAGGCCCTAGGTTTGGTAAGGCAAGGCAAAATTTGAACGCGGGATTCTCCCAATTTTGTCTCTTTTCATACTCATTTTAAACCGCGAAATTGCAATAATAAAATTTTGAAAAAAATATAGGGCTTTAATATTTCGGCTGTCCAACACGCGATTACTTGCATTTCCCTGCATCCAATAATAGCAAAGACAGGCTTAAACTTGATGTAAATATCCTTTTATTTGAGCTATATTAGTTTATGGATAATAAAACTTACATCAAAATAAAAGTGGTTCAAAATGAGGTATAAAACGGCCGTCACATTAAAACCCATCATTCTCATTCCAAAATAATAAATAAATACACTTCGAAATCGCGAGATTTCTGAGCGGCCCGTTTCCACTGAGTAGGATAGACAAGTGTAAAATGAAAGTGATGGAGCAGGACCTTTTGTACGTTTTACAATTTGCAAGACGAAGATGATATCGCTGCACTTACATTATTGTTTATTTATTTACTTCTACGTCAACGTTATTTTTCTAAAAGTCTATAATTCAGTGCACCGCCTATACACATTTTATTTTTTAAGTTTTCTTCCAACCAAAGGTTGGCTGAAAGAGATCGCTTTAAGTAACAAGACCACCGATTGTACCCTGTTTCGAACCAAAAATATAAGAATTCTTCTGTAAACAGTTTTTAAATATGTTAAACAGTTCTTAAATAGGTACCCTTTTTCTATCTATATGGAGTTTTTCTCCTGGAATCCAGGGTACGCCTATGTCTTACCGGTTGGCCACAGCTTCAGGCTTCGAGAGGTGCGAGGTTCTTGTGACGGCGCCGGCATAGAGAAAAAATTTATGAAGTTGTATAGAGCCGGCCATGGGTCGCCGCTCACGCGTCTTGTCCGGTTTCGAATGACTTGCGCTCTCGGGACGGCGGTGTGCGAGGAGGCGGGCGGTTGAAACAGTGATCGAGCGCACAGGACGAACCTAGTGTCGAGCGCTTTGACCGAGCGAGCGCGCTATACATCCGATGCGGTGGAAGGCGCCGACGGGTGTCGTGGCAGGGCAAAGCCCGTCGCAAAAAGCGCAGCAAGAAGCGCCGTCAGTAGTCTGAAGCTGTGGCCCTGGCGTTACACGTGGATATCGATTTTCGAATCGATTAGACGCGCTGAACTCGACACAAAACAAGACCAGCTTAAGGCCCGACCACCAGTAGCCATTAATTATAATATAGTTGGAGGGGTGCTGACGTGCAGTGAATGTGGTCGCACGTTCACTGCAAAATTGGCTACGTCAGCCACGTGAGGGCTCACCAGCGCCGCTCTCAGCAGTGACAGTCGCTGTTACCGAAAACGGCCGAGAAGAATTGATTGATTGACACGTGGATATTCTGAATATTTAGCATTCAGACACCACGGGCGTCCACTCTTCAGTTCTTCGTCTCAGATAACTAATGTATTAATTGCATGCCTAAAAATACTGAATTGCACACCAAAAACTAAATGTTCTACCCTAACCTAACCTTTGTTATGCAAAAAGGTTTTTGATGTGCAAGTCAGTATTTTTTAGGTATTGAATTGAATATTTACAATTTTTTTATATATACCCCTACTACTACCCCCCCCACGATTTACTATTTGAGAATTTCAAATTAAAATGATACTTAAGTATGGAATGTAGCGATGTGATTAACTTATCAAAGTTTTACCAAATCATAAACCGGGCATATGTCACTGAAGGAGAACAAAAATATCTTATAATGAACGCTTGCACTGTGTATTTTTTATAGTAACTGATTAATAAGTCATAGCAAACCACAAAACTTTTTGAATTTTTGAAAAATTCCCATTATTACCGAAGCTAGCGATAGCGATATTTATCAATTTTAGTATGAAATCATGTCAGATGACGTCATGTAACATGCCGTTAGGCTCACTTTGATCGCCAATAAATTGATAATTTTTTGCGATATTGAATAAATAATGTTACTACTGTTTTTAGCTTTTTAAACGCAATTATTTTCAACCGTTTCAATCGTAATGTAGGACACGGGCTCATTATAACCTACTAGCTTTTTCCCGCGGCTTCGCTCGCGCTGATTTCGTTTACATTTTCCCGGGATAAAAAGTAACCTATGTCACACTCCGGCCCATAATCTATCTCTATGCAAAAGATCACGTCAATCCATTGCTCCGTTGCTGCGTGAAAGAAGGACAAACCAACAAAAACAAATTTTCGCATTTATAATAGGGATATGGATAATCAGTTTGGTCCTGATAAAATATTCTTGTACTCTTGATTTCCTTTCAAGGTGAAGATACAAGGAGAATATCCATCGACGGAACCCGTTTGTTGTGTACACTCCTTTATGCAAGTAGTTCGTATAGACCTATTAGTTTTATGGTTGCACAAAAGAAACAGTATTTGCCAACGTTGAAATAAGTGCGGTATTTTTATCGAGTGAGCATTTCCTCAGAAGCCTATAATTTGCTAGTATATTATACGGTGAAATCATGGAATTCACATTCATCATCATCGTATGGGCTTTGTGTCCTGCATTGTTTTTTCTACAAAGCTATAATTCTAGATCCAGGTTTGATAGCCATGTTTTCGCGTCAGGTGTTAGTTGGTGTAGCTGCTCCAGCCCGCCAGAAAACTTTGAGTTGAACACTCCTCTACGATGTGACGGATAGTCTGTTCTCAGGCTCCAAAGTCGCAACGGGGTGAGTCAGCGATATCCCATTGGTGCAGGTTATAGTTGCACCTTGCCACGTACATACGGATTCTGTTCAGCGTAGTCCCCAGATTACGGTTTTTTCTAAAGCCTGGCTACAAAATGACCAATTACAGAAGGTTTACTCCGTGTAACTAGCGAAAACAGGCGCACGCACACATAGACGCGTACGTACGACGATCACGGATGAAGTCGGTCGAATGACAATACGAAAAAATTCTGCCGAGATCATCATGCGTACGCGTCTATGCATGTATGCGTCTGTTTTCGCTCCGTCGTCGAGTCGGCCTTCTGGTAGTATCTATTTTGTGGCCTGGCTGTGTGGCAGAGGGGTCAGATATGATGTTAGCCTGTAAACACTTTTCTTCTCGCCATTTGCCCGCCACTCAGACTGGACGTCAATGGAATGAAAGAATTTACATTGATTCATACTTTAAGAAATGATACGGTACATATACGCTAAGTAAATGTATCAAGGTCTAAGTATTAATTTCAAGGGCTGATAAAGACAATCAAATTTAATTATAAATTCCTGCCGTCGTGACTTTGTGACACAACAAATGACGTTAAAACTGATGTGACATTCTGAGTTGACTAAAACAAAAATAAAAAATAAACTAAATAAATTTCGCATCTGTTAAATAGTAGTATTAAATAAGAAGATCTTTTGCTATGTGGTTTTGTAGCCAAAACAAAAATCACGAAAACAAAACCAGTTATTCCATAGAAAAGGCATTGACGTAAAAAAAGGCGGTCTGAGTTTTGCTAATCAACAACTGAAGCACCCATAGTATGCCGATCCGCTTGTACAAACCAGACCGGCACGCACACATTCACATAGCAGCAGTGGCGTGCACAGAACTTTTTGCTGGAAAAGCAAGCGATTGGTCAAGAATAACAATAAAAAAAATATAAAAAAAATTAAATATCACTTTGAAAAAAAAAAGTTTGTATTGGAAATTTTCAATCTAGGGTAGACATGACAACCCTGGCGTCATACAAATTTTATTTTTTCAAAGTGATATTTAAATTTTTTCATATTTTTTTTATTGTTGTTCTTGACCAATTGTTTGCTTTTCCAGCAAAAAGTTCTGTGCACGCCACTGCATAGCAGTATGCCAAACTTATACAAACCGACGCCATTGCTATGCTTTTGTTTGGTACTGTCCGCCATTTTTAACGTCAATGAGAAAAGATATCTACTTGTCCAAAATGTATGGAACAGCGGATATTTTTTTTTCGCAATTTCTGTGTTGGCTCTATAGTAAAAGCTGTTCATTAGAAGAATTCTATTTCTAGTTATCGGCTTTTTAGGGACTAAAAATTCTGCAAGTATACAGGGTAACTTTTAACCAAACCCCAATAATTTTACAACTTTAGAAATTTGAAGTGAAAAAAAAAATTATATGTGTAACTTGGAAATATCATTTATGGTTTTCCTAGCCGTTCCCAAAATAGTCCAAAATAGGCTCAACAATAAAAATTACTTCGCGTTAGTCTTTTCTTTTCAAGTGAAAATATTATTTACATAGAAAAGTTTTCGAATTTGAATTTGACCATGATTTCTTTGGATTAGATAAAAAATGGATTAAATAATTAAACAAAATTAAAATTAAAATAACAGAAAAATAAATAGAAATAACACAAATACAATATAGTTATGGATGTTCTCTCATAAACACAAATTATGTTTGTTAACAATGTGTATACCAGTTAAAGTTACAAATTGGCATTGGTATCGAAGAGCTTTTCAGTATCTGCGTAAGAAAGTCCTAGTAACCAGTTCGATAGCAATCTACTACACTTACTTTTACAAGTAGGGAAAATTGTAAGAACTTTATTCGCCTTAATGTAAAGGCTGCTAAGATAGCAAAAGAATCGTTGTATATACAAGGTGACTTTTTGATCATCGTCCAAATTCATACTGGAGGCTTGATAAGTGATCAGCATCATGAATCGATATCAATTTTTTTTGAAATTCGTAATATGAAATTTCGACTTCCCATAGTAATCACTCCCAGTCCTGAGTGAATCACTATGGGGAGACGAAATTAAATTTTATGAATTTTACTAAAATCGTTATTGGTTCATAATACTAATCACTTACCAAGGCTCAAGTATGAATTTGGACGATGTTCACAAATTCACCTTGTATATCGTATTTATTTGTGTTTGTTTCTGTTGATATATATATAATAACAAAATGCAAATTATAATAATAAACATGTATTTATTCAAGCATAAATAAATCTGAAAATCTTTTTGTTTATTTTTGGTTAATCTTTATTAAAATTCATTCACTTGACTTGGTTCACAGATGTAATTTTTTTACGCTTAACTCCCTATCTTCGGTATATTATTGAAAACGGTAATAAAATAGATTGAAATTATTTTCGTACTAAAATCAACCACCCAGGTTGCATGCACCGATAAGCTCTTAGGAATTGTTGCGCAATGTGCATTGTATTTGGACACGTGGTGATACGGGGGACGATTTCCTTTGTGAACTTTATTGTGTCAACGAAAATGTTTATCTAGAATTGGACTATACGAACACTCTCTGTCACGTTCACATTAAGAGCGGTTTCGCAGTCGGATTGTGAAAAACCCGCTTTTTTGTGATTAATCGAAACAGACCACTTAAATTCAAAATTCATCACGTCGGCGTCACCAATTTGGGGGCGGTATAAACATAAAATAAATAGTTACTACCAGTTTGATGGTTAAGTATGTAATATATATTGACGAAAGATGAATCCTTATTTATACTTAATTATACGTGATTATTTTTATTCTCTTATTTTATTTTTCATTCTTTTACTTTTATCACTCTTAAATTGACCGAAACGTCGAGTTTTTCTCTAATAAATCATAGTGAGTCTTAGCTGTGATATCTATTTCGTTAGGTCGCTGAAAAGTCTTAGTTTCTTGTTCACGGAGTGGTGCCAAAAGTAAATAAGTGTTATGTACTAGACAGACTTTGATGAGGTTTTTGTTGTTACTAATGCTTGTTTGTTGAAAAAGTGTTTATAGTACCAATGCACCTACATGTACGGGAGCTTAGCAATGGCTATCGAAGATGTGATGTGCGATTATTAACACGTGAAGGACAGTGGCGTGCACAGAACTTTTTGCTGGAAAAGCAAGCAATTGGTCAAGAATAAAAATAAAAAAATGTGAAAAAATTTAAATATCACTTTGAAAAAAAAAATTTTATAGGAAATTTTCACTCTAGGCTAGACATTGTCTACCCAGGCGTCATACAAATTTTTTTTTTTCGAAGTGATATTTAAATATTTTCATATTTTTTTTATTGTTGTTCTTGACCAATTGTTTGCTTTTCCAGCAAAAAGTTCTGTGCACGCCACTGGTGAAGGACAGAGACGCTGGACGGCAGCGTCCTACACAACGTACTATTAGATATACCAATTTGAACACACTCATCGATTCCCTGTAAAATTGTACCAGAACGATATTTAATTTGCTGTGATTCTAATGAAGCGTATTTTCTAACAGATTACATCACGGAATTTTTTTACATTTTTGTTTTGGTGGGATACCTAGTACAATGGCATCGTGAAGTTATATTACTACTATTCAACTTCACGATGCCATTGAAGAAAAGTAATTTATTTTTGTTAAATTGGCTGATTGAATGTGTGTAACTCAAACATTACTTTCATTAATGATAGCTATTATTTTTATCTTTATAGTTTTATAGCACTTCAATATTTATTTTTTCGTTAAAACAACCAATTACCACTTACGTTACGACTAAACCTACCAGAATGATCTGCGTGATAGAAAGTGAGAGTTAAATTTGAAATTCAAATTTTTGCAAATTGCCCGGGCCGTTTGAAGAACAACTAATTTGTTACCTTGTCTATGGTTGAACTAATCGGTCAAGTTTCTTACTAAGCAAGTGCAAGATAACTGAGTTTAGGTAACCAAGTTTTTGGGGGTTCCGTGTCAGACAAAACAAGACATATCGTCACAACATATATCCCAAAGGGGAGTCGGAGGTGTTTGATCTATTACTAGAACACTGAACGAACACTCGTAACACCCTCTTTTTACTGACGATTTTAACTTCCCAACGTGATGGGGTGACCCTTACCCCCGTGCTTCGAGCACAAATACCTTTTACCTCAGTATTTTCCTTCACAAGTGGTAAGTTTACAAACACTAAAGCCGATTCTGAAGGTAATATTTGTTTTAGTGCTGTCAAAACTTAAAATTTTTCAAAGTAATTTAACCTAACCCTAACAGTTAAGGACTATTTTGCAATGAAGAAAATTTAGTTTTGACAGCACTAAAACTAAAATTAAAGCCTTCAGAATCGGCTATACTATGCGCATAAATTCTAAAAAAAATTATCCGCATATGGTCGGGCAGGATTCGATCCCGGATCTGAAGGTTGAGAGTCCGGTGAGAGCGAGATAGCTGCTACAGGTTCCGTATCGTTTTCGGCAATACTTTCGGTTTCCAAATTTCCTGCGTCTTAATATTTTGAGAAAGGAAGGACACGAGAGAAGCAAGGCAGGGGCCTATTCTGGTAACTTTTTTCAGACGCTTTATTTTTATACAACTTTGTTTATCGCGTGATAAATGCCATGTGATGATAGCTGTACTAACTTCCCTTAAGAGTCGGAGTTCCGAGATTGGGCAAAACAGGGTTCGGGGTTATGGCTTTTTAAGATAGTAAAATATTAATTTCTGAACAAAATAAATACCACTTGTTACCTTACAAGATGAAGTACAGGTTCATTAAAAAAAAAATCTTGGCACTAATGTATAGTAACTTCAGAAAAAAAAAACAGGATGTCAAGTTCAGGTTACACCCGTGCTATTCAAGAGATTTTCTTGAAATTCCTGTTTTTTTTCTGAAGTTACTATACATTATTGCCGTGATTTTTTTTAATGAACCTGCACTTCATCTTGTAAGGTAACAAGTGGTATTTATTTTGTTCAGAAATTTGAATTTTTACCGTCTTAAAAAGCCATAACCCCGAACCCCGAATCTCGGAACACCGACCCTTAAAAGTGATTTAAAACATGTTATGAAGCAGGGCAAAAAGTTTTTATTTCAGAACCTAACGTTTCTGTATAGGTATAAAGAGCTATATATTATAAAAATAATGGTACTCCACTCCACTGACATGAATACACTAAGATTTAGTATTATTTCAAGGTTCTGTTCAAATTATGAATGAAAAATGGTGAGCTGCAAGTGTCGTTAGCTGTAAATACAATTATTTATGAGCATTGTACGTAGATGCAAAAATAAAACTCGTTGCATTTTTGTCACAACTAAATAAGACATCTTGAAGACAACACTCTTGTAAACAGTTTCACTATTATTTTTAATGTCCCCACAGTTCACCAACCGGTTTCGAATATTAATTCATTTTCACTGCCTTCTTAAGTCTTACAAGCACAAAACTTCGTGCCATAAACAAATAATGTTCTTTACGGAGTAAGTATTATTTGTTAATAGCACGTAGTTTTGTGCTTGTAAGACCTAAAAAGGCCGTAAAAATGAATTAATATTCGAAATCGGTTGGGTGTAGTGTGGGGAAATAAAAAATAATAGTGAAACTGTGTACAAGAGTGTTTTCGTCAAGATGTTTCCCAAGTTTCACCAAGTGCCGACAATTGCAAGTATAAACTAAACTAAATAAGACGACTGTGATTGATATGCCGAAATTCATACTGGATACTCACCTAGCGATCAGAACTCGTAAAGGAGTAAATATACTAAAATACAGGACTAAAATCCTTTTTTTTATTCCCAAAGAACAACATAATGGACACTTGATTCGACATGACAGTTTCTTGAAAAATATCATAGAAGGACAGGTCGAGGGGAAAAAAGAAAGAAGAATAGATAGACGCACTTACTTTAATTAAGTGAAGGAGAAAGCAGAAAAAAGAGAAGGCGTTTACTCCAACGACGAGAGCGTAGCTCTTAAGAGGATGGACTACCCTAGCCATTTTTTTTATTACCCGTCCAGCATAATAAGTCCAATGGCAAAGACCTTATTTGATTTTGAAAGAGGCGATTATATGTTGGCTCATTGGCCTCTTTTTCTCCGACGCATAATACTAATAATCACGCAGCGAAACAACAAATCGATGTGTTTTTTTTAGCTAATACTGAAATATCTTTTAGGAAAAAAATATTAGATTTAAGTAGAATCCCTTCATATTTCTATTACATACTTTATGAAAAAAAAATCAAGTTGATCTTTTAACCATGTTCTTGAAACGAACGTTTGAAAACCAAAAAAAAAGAGGGTGGAAATCTTTTTTTTTTGTCAAAAGTATAAATCTTAATACATTGTTTATAAGTAGAATTCCTAGATAAAAGATCAATAAATCAAATATATTTTTTTCAATACAAGGAGCGTCCGAATTTCTTCTAACGAATTCTCGAAAGTCTGGCGTTGTTGTTATTGATAAGATAAGAAAAGAGAAATAAAATGCTCTCTGTCGTGCTCCGGTTTTTCACTATTAAAACTCTCAAAGTATTCCTAATTTTTATACTATAGACCCCAAATACCTATTGAATATTTATAACAAGTTTGAATATCTATGTAAATTTGCATTATTAGGTAAACTATAGATAGTGTTTATTTGCACGCTATTCTTAAATTCCACATAGAATTTAATAAAAAATTTAGCAGTTGGCAAGCTTTCGCTTTTAGAATTACCTACCATTAATTATGAATTTAATAAGATATTAAAAAAAAGAAAAATACACATACGGGTAAGGGTGGTAGCAACAGAACTTTTTGCTGGAAAAGCAAACAATTGGTCATGAACAACAATAAAAAAATATGAAAATTTTTTAATATCAGTTTGAAAAAAAAAAGTTTGTATAGGAACTCAGAATAAGGAATACAAATAGAAGCCTGGCTAAAATAATACGCGGAGAAAGACACCTATCCTTGATTTTCTTACGATATTATAGTGCGTTAGAGAGAGATGGATATGTATTAGTTTTTTCTTAATTAGGTAGGTTGTCACTAGTTCGTTGCTTTGCTAGTGATGTAACAATGTCGATTTTTGACTACGATAAATAAACCAAATCGGAACCACGACCAATCTGCTTACCACACATTATATCGTATCAAAGTGTGAAAAAAAAGAGAATGCAGGAGGCACCGACCTTTCTGGTGACATCCTCTTGCGTTGGAAGGAGGCCAAGAGAATTAATAGCAAAGTGGTCTCTGTCTACCCCAGTGGGACACATGTTATATTGTGTAAATAAGGAATTAATAAAAGGATATCTTTCGTTTAGCATAATATTTTTTATTAAGTACAAATTACTATATCGTAGGCAGGTAGGTACATAAGTTAAGTCCAAAATTGTGCTTGTTTCTAGTACAAAAAATGCTGTAGCTTGTATCAGAGATACAACCGTAAACTATTTAAGTGGATACTTTTTAAGTCGCCTCTTAACTCAATCAAATAGATGTTCGTTGATGTCGCGTCTTTGTTCAATCAAGGAGGAAGAAATTAATCGCAACAATAGAAATCATAATAATCATAGACTTATAGGTTTCGTAATAATAATATTATGTCAATGATGAGCGATAACAGGGCAATTACTACAGAGGTAATTTCAATTTTTTCATTATTTCTATCAAATAAACATCAACTTATCTTGAATAATAACAAATAATGAACGATTAAAATACCTAATAACCTGTAATAAGAAATCAAATTATGCGCAGTTGAAGTCAATAAGCATTCCCAAAATTCATTTCACGATAGAACTACCCTGTCAAAGTACTTTTATTGTCAACCACTAAGTACGAAAATGCCTAGATCTGCGGAATTTTTTCGTGAAGTCGATCACGGAAGTAATCTTGCCTAAAATTGAAAAATTATCGAGTTAATATACTATAGTATAGTACGAGCACGTACCTACAAACAAGATTGATAATGCAATTATACATGACTATTTAAAGGTTACCAATGTGTCTGTATCTGGTAAATATAACGTCGGTAAAGCATCTGCTTTTAACCGTCTCCATTTTAAATTTTCGTTTGGTCCAAAAGAATCCGGCGTAAAGTGTTTCGAACAAATATGACTGCTTTTTTTAATTGCCCAATTTGGTCTAATTATTCGTCTAAGCCATTCTCTTTTTAATTCTTCCCTTTTTGGAAATCTGTAACAAAAAAATATAGCGATATTTATTCGGCATTATTTTTCTTTTAACTCGCGCTGCAATTTATCTGCGGTATTATCCTTTATGCATGGCTGCCGTGCCGCGGGAACCAATGTTCGATAGTTGGCCACACGGACTTTAGTACATCACTATGCAAAAAAACATAACCTCCAATAGTCGGCAGAAAATCTATATAAAACAGGCAAATATCGGTGTAGAATTGAACACGAGTATGATTTACAAGAACTACTATTATTGTTACTGAGTTTTAGGTATGATCCTGCAACTTATTAACATAAAAACTATCAGAACTCACCGATGAAATGATATTGCTTCATTGTTGTTTTCTTTTCTTCCTGTATGTGATTTACAGCCTTCAATCGCACAAGACATTTTATTACAATGTTAAAAAAACAATCAACACAAACAATAATAAATAACACTTTCACAAATTTTGAGAGGAAGAGCATCAAAATATTTAATTTCTCTCGGTGAAGCTGTAAACTTTTGCAAAATGCATTAGACATTTCGATGCCACCAAATTAAGATGTGATGCACGCAACGAACTATACTACAACACAACGATACAATGATGAGACATATTTAATTTGATGGTATTATAATATTTAAAATACATCCAAATTACATCCATCTGACATTTGTTTGGTTCAATCTAGTGACACACCTGGAAAAAATATAAAGTAAGTGCGGTCCGGTGTTTCATTCACTCGTACACAGGAGTAATTTACGTTAGATGAGTACAATGGCTAATGCCCAGTTCTTATTTTAGCCAGGCTTCTATTTGTATTCCTTATTCTGAGTATAGGAAATTTTCACTCTAGGGTAGACATTGTCTACCCTGGCGCTCAGAATAAGGAATACAAATAGAAGCCTGGCTAAAATAATACGCGGAGAAAGATACCTGTCCTTGATTTTCTTACGACTTTCTAGTGCGTTAGAGAAAGATGGATATGTATTAGTTTTTTCTTAATTAGGTAGGTTGTCACTAGTTCGTTGCTTTGCTAGTGATGTAACAATGTCGAATTTTGATTACGATAAATAAACCAAATCGAAATGAACCACGACCAATCTGCCTACCACACATTAGGGGCACAGAGAATTAATAGCAAAGTAGTCTCTGTCTACCCCAGTGGGACACAATGTTATATTGTGTAAATAAGGAGTTAATGAAAGGATATCTTTCGTTTAGCATAATATTTTTTATTAAGTACAAATTACTATATCGTAGGCAGGTAGATACATAAGTTAAGTCCAAAATTGTGCTTGTTTCTAGTACAAAAATGATGTAGCTTATATCAGAGATACAACCGTAAACTATTTAAGTGGATACTTTTTAAGTCGCCTTAACTCAATCAAATAGATGTTCGTTGATGTCGCGTCATTGTTTAATCAAGGAGGAAGGTATTAATCGCAACAATAGAAATCATAATAATCATAGACTTACAGGATTCGTAATAATAATATTATGTCAATGATGAGCGATGGCAGCGCAATTACTACAGAGGTAATTTAATTTTTTTTATTATTTCTATCAAATAAACATCAACTTATCTTGAATAATAACTAATAACAAATAATGAACGATTAAAATACCTAATAACCTGTAATAGGAAATCAAATTATGCGCAGTTCAAGTCAATAAGCATTCCCAAAATTCATTTCACGATAGAACTACCCTGTCACTTTTATTGTCAACCACTAAGTACGAAAATGTCTTGATCTGCGGAATTTCTTCGTGAAGTCGATCACGGAAGTAACGTACAAGTTCTGAACAGGCCTTTCAGAACGATTTGCGAACATAGAAGTATGCACTTTTCTACACCACAGACATACTGGTACTGGTTCTGTTGCCTAAAATTTAAAAATTATCGAGTTAATATACTATAGTATAGTATTAGCACGTACCTACAAACGAGATTGATAATGCAATTATACATAATTATTTAAAGGTTACCAATGTGTCTGTATCTGGTAAATATAACATCGGTAAAGCATCTGCTTTTAACTGTCTCCATTTTAAATTTTCGTTTGGTCCAAAAGAATCCGGCGTAATGTGTTTCGAACAAATATGAATGCTTTTTTAATAAGCCGTTCCCTTTTTAATTCTTCCCTTTTTGGAAATCTGTAACAAAATAAACTTTTAACAAAAAAATAGCAACCGACTTCAATAGTAACAGCAGTCATTCACTAAAAAGTTAATAATAATTCTATAAAGACCGATGGTACCGAAGCAACACTTTTGCTGACTTCTTTCTTCCTGAAACAATATGTTATCTAGAAGTCGGCGTTCTTATATTGGTATTTATGTTGCTATATCGTAGGAAATACGCCGACTTCTAGATAACATAATGTTTCAGAAAGAAAGAAGTCGGTAAAAGTGTTGCTTCGGTACCATCGGTCTTTATAGAATTATTATTAACTTTTTAGTGAATGACTGCTGTTACTATTGAAGTCGGTTGCTATTTTTTTGTTAAAAGTTTATTTTATTTCACATTTTTTAGTGTTGCTAGGTTAAACTGTGAGGTATAGGTAGTTCTTGCAAACGTGGTGTTAATATGAAACGAAGTTCAAGTGAGTATAAGTAGCCATGTTTGAGTAGCTTCCTGCTATCAGCACCCTAACACAACATGATTACCGCAATCTCGAGTTATGTGCTGTCATCCGTTGAAGAGTTCTACGGTGATGAAGCCAAGATCGAAATTCAGGTGTGTACACTGGCAATTTTCAGCAATGCCCTGCAATGAGCACCCTAACACAAACTGGTTGCCGCAATCTAAAGTTATGTGCTGTCATCCGTTGAGGAGTTCTATGGTGATGAAGCCAGGATCGAAGGTCAGGTGGGTATTCTGATAATCTCCAAGTAATACCCTTGAATCAGCACCCTAACGCAGTGATTGCCGCAATCTCGAGTTATGTGCTCTGATCCGTTGAAGAGTTCTATGGTGAATATGTTGATGAAGCCAGGATCGAAGGTCAGGTGGAAGAATGTCGATTTTCAAGTAATACCTTGTAATCAGCACCCAAGTACATAGCGATTGCCTCAATTTCGAGAGATATGCTGTCATTTTCTGAGGAGTTCCACTGCCTATCTCTGAAGACCTTCATCAGATCATGACCAAACCCAAAATGGGACCTACCTGGAAGTATACTCTTTCAAACAAAAAAAAAATTGTTCAAATCGGTTGGGAAATGACGGAGTTATGGAGTAACAACGCCAAAAAAAAAAATGAAAAAAAAAAAAAAAAACATACAGTCGAATTGAGAACCGCCTCCTTTTTGAAGTCGGTTAAAAAAGATGGCAATATTTATTCGGCATTATTTTTCTTTTAACTCGCGCTGCAATTAATCTGCGGTATTATCCTTTATGCACGGCTGCCGCGGGAACCAATGTTCGATAGTTTGCCATACAGACTTTAGTACATCACTATGCAAAAAAACATAACCTCTAATAGTCGGCAGAAAATCCATATAAAACAGGCAAATATCGGTGTAGAATTGAACACAAGTATGATTTACAAGAACTACCATTATTGTTACTGAGTTTTAGGTATGATCCTGCAACTTATTAACATAAAAACTATCAGAACTCACCGATGAAATGGTATTGCTTCATTGTTGTTTTCTTTTCTTCCTGTATGCGCTTTACAGCCTTCAATCGCACAAGACATTTTATTACAATGTTAAAAAAACAATCAACACAAACAATAATAAATCACACTTTTACGAATTTTGAGAGGAAGAGCATCAAAATATTTAATTTCTCTCGGTGAAGCTGTAAACTTTCGCAAAATGCATTAGACATTTCGATGCCACCAAATTAAGATGTGATGCACGAAACGAACGATATTACAACACAACGATACAATGATGAGACATATTTAATTTGATGGTATTATAATTTTTAAAATACATCCAAATTACATCCGTCTGACATTTGTTTGGTTCAATCTAGTGACACACCAGGAAAAAATATAAAGTAAGTGCGGTCCGTCGTTTCATTCACGTTAAGTGAGTAATTACCACGTTACGAGTAATTTACGTTAGAGTACAATGGCTAATGCCCAGTTCTTATTTTAGCCAGGTTTCTATTTGTATTCCTTATTCTGAGCCCTGGCGTCATACAAAATTTCTTTTTTCAAAGTGATATTTAAATTTTTTCATATTTTTTTTATTGTTGTTCTTGACCAATTGGCCATGTTCACCAGGCAGACGACATTCGATTTTAATTTTTTTTCGTAAAATATTGACTATTTGATGAACTTAATTTGAAGCAATTTCAGTTTTATGCAGTCAATATTTTTTTATAAATTTTTATATTTTCGTTACTTGTGACGTCATTTGTTTCCCTAAGGCTTAATCAACATTATCCTTTGCATTAGTAAAAAAAAAAACATTTGACATATGACAAGCGCTAGGGATGTAGTAATGCAACATCTTTATCGAACAAAAAGTATCGATACTTACTCGTACCAGTTATTCATTTTTTAGGATTAGACGCAAATAAAAACAGCATTAAGCAAGTAGGTATGTGGTTCTACATGTAATGACAAAAACTTACTTATTTACTTGTGTAAAGAAACAAAACTAATTTTCGAGATGTTTTCACAATAAACGGTTTCGTGTAGCTGTAACCTGTCGTGCTAGCTTTTAAAAACTAAAATATTTGTAGACTTCTTTTTTTTAGCACCGTCCTGGGCCAAAATATTCTAGTAAAACGTCCATGCACCATACAATCTTTTAAAACTGTGACAGTACTGCTAACGTTAAAAGCTTTAGTTTTTGGTTTGGTGCCGACAAAACTAAAATTTCTTAATTGAAAAAAAGTTGTTAAATTGAATAAATAAAAGCTAAATTACCTACGTAGGCGTAGTATTTGACTTACATCTGTTAAGAGCGACCGACACCTACTTGGATAAAAAGTATCGATACCGAAAGTAAAAACTTATGTGTTCATCCCTGGTTGTTGTTGTTGTTGTGGCTTTTATGGTGGTAACAATAACAAAATATACGAATACTTTTGATATTTTCTTCGGTAAAGCAATTCGAGTGTCAAAGAGCTTGATATTATTATCACTTTGTTCAAGATTAAGCTGAACGACTCAATGGTGCGACTCAGTGAAGAATTTGAAATATCAAGAAGATTAATATCCAAATCATTTGCAATGGGTATTGAAGTTTTGGCAAACTTTTTTCAGAACTTAATTTACATGCCCAGCCCACTTCAAATCAAAATGAATTTGCCTCTTGTTTTTAAAATTAGATTTTCACAAGTTCAATGCATACTTGATGCATTTGAAATTGAAATTGAAAAACCAAGCAATCCACAACACCAAGCACAAACTTGGTCACAATATAAAAATTGTAATACCATAAAGTATTTGTTGGGTTGCACACCAAATGGATTCATATCCTACATCTCAAAGGGATTTGGTGGAAGAATATCCGACAAGGCTCTTGTAGAAAAAAGTGACTTGCTTGATGTTCTTCCACAAAATGCTGTAGTAATGGCAGATAGAGGTTTTAAAGAAGTAGAAGCACTACTAAACTCAAAAAATATAAAGCTTCGGCCACCAAGTGTTTATGCCTCGCACAAACCCACAAAAGACGAGGTTCTACAGACCAAAGTCATCGCTAGCTTAAGAGTACATGTGGAAAGAGTTATAAGAAGAGTGAGAGAATTTCGCCTACTCAAGCCGCACTCTGTGATAACCCACAAACATGTTGGGTATTTAGATGAAATGGTTGTTATAGCGTGTGGTTTAATAAACCTTCAAAGTGAAATAATAAAAAGTGAATAACGAAAAATGGGTTTTATTATATTATTTTGTGCTTGAAATTATTTTATTAAACAAGTACAATTTCCAAAATTTCAGTGCATGTTCTAATAGCTCACTCACTACACTTACATCATAATCCAACCAATGGAAGTGTATTTTTTTATTAATTTCGAACAACGGGTCTGCTACACACAACAATCCTTTTTTTTTACCTGTTGCATGCATTTGCATTTGCATCTGTCCCCTGATCTTTGGTTTAATAACTTGATCTTCACCAACATAATTTTTTATTGTCCTTTCAAACATTGGGCACTTCACTTCTACGATAAAAGTATCTCCTACACCATCAGGCGAAGCTCCTACGATACTATCAATAAGGATAAATCCTGTTTTCTCTATTTTTTTGTTTAAATGTTTTTCAGTTTCTTTTATTACCGCATCCTCCAGTTTCTTGCCTCTTTTTATAGATATAGTTTCTGGCACTTTATATCCTCCTAAAATTTGTTGGACTAATGCACCATCAGCTGTTGTGCATCTTGACGCAACATAAATTGTTGAAGCTGTCAATCTCCCCTGTCGCATGTTATGCCAAAGTTTTGAATTTGCTTGCTCCATGGTTTTTTTGCAAATATCTTTGACAACCTCTGCTGTTATTTGACTATCAAGGTCCACTTTATACCTTTCAAAGTTATTATCATTGGATCTTTGTAAATATTCAAGTGTCATGTCATATATGTTGAAACTTTTCTTAGGCTGATCAAAACATATTGCTAGAGAATTTTTCACTTCATGTTTTCTACATTCTTCCAAAAATTTTTTCAACTTGCTTGGGTTCTTTTGTTCAAGGGTAATTTTTTTGGATTTCTTAAAGACATCCTTTGCTTGAAGGGCTTGTAACCGAGCACTGGATAACGAGGGTTTTTTCCAGTAGCACTGCACCGAAGTTGAAGCTGGTTCTTCACTTTTCTTGCTAAGCCAATATAAAAAGACTAAGCTATGCTTACAACCACCGGCAGATGCAGCGCAGCCATCACACGTTGCACTTACAATAATGTTCTGCTTTTCATCAACTGTGGTTGTCGTTAAATAGTTTTTGTTCGCTATTCTATGTTCTGGGACTACTTTAGCCCTTACAATGCATTCATCGACTGATCTTTTTACTTCAACATAACCCACTGCAGTGTCTAAATAAGACGATCTTGACGCCCTGAAACAGAATAGGTACATATGTGAGGTTTAAGGAATGTCGCGAAGGATTAGTGTTTTGCAATAGACATTCTGCCACCGCACTGCCACCCTGTTTAAAGCAATTTATTTCAAATAACTTCACAAGTAACTTACATAAGTGCTTTAGCTCCTCGAATTTCTGCAATGTTATGACTGCTGCTACTGCCCATAAGCTCTAAAATCATTATGTTATCAATTTTAGGCAGATTTGTGGAGTCTGCTCTGAAAAACCCAACATTGGGATTCATTTTCTCGGAGTCCGTATAACGAATGCGATGGTCAGAATAAGTGGAGGTAATCGCAGTCCAGTAGAAAGCGAGGGTCAATGTAAAAGAGAAAAATCGGTGTCCGTGTGTAATCCAAGTCTATTGTCAAAGAAAAAACCAAATTCGAAACGATAAAAACAAACAATATCAATCAGCCAGGGAGGGGTGATTAGTGTTAGATTCCCGAAATGCCGAAATTATGGTATTGGCCTGTCAAATTTATGGTACACTAGCAGGCCGTCCCGGCTTCGCACGGGTGGAAATTTTTTGATCTATCCCTAAATAAATATAGCCTATGTTACTCAGGGATAATGTAGCATTCAAATGGTGAAAGAAAATAAGTTTATTCTTTACAAACATACAAATCTTTCCTCTTTAAAATATTATTATTATTATTTATGGTCCTACATATGAAACTGAAAGTAATTTGAGGGTAGATTATGTATCGTTGACGGATCACATTGAAAAATAAAAAAAATATTTTGCTCAGGTTCAGTCAGTGGAGTCGACTTCTACAGAAAATTGAAAAATTAATTTAAGCAAAAATGTTTTCTTTCTACTGCAATGTCAATCAACGATAAGGTAGGGCCTTACATATTATTAGTATGAATGAAGTGTGATTAGAAAAGAACTGGGAAAGAAATGGTATTCTCAGTAAGATTTTCAGGATAATAAGCACTAAATATATAAAACACTTTCTTTTCTTGTTTTCGTATGAAAGAATCAGATAAGTAATAATAATTTTAACTAGTACTAGTAGTCTACAAAGCCTCAACTAAAATAATGTTCCTAAATATAAATAAATAAAATAGAATAGAGATTAACATATAAATACATTGAAACGAAGTATTTATTACCTACCTATATAGGTACCTAAAACAAGCTTCGCACATGGTGAAGATATCGACACTAAGAGGGCCGTTTCGTTCTACGAATAAAAACTTCGCGTCGATTATAAATATTATTTTTACCAAACTTTCTGTACCATTACCTCCAACAAACTGTGTTAGACCTACTGAGATTGCTTGTGATTGGAAATTTGAATATTATGGTATTTTTCCATACCATACATAATGCATTAATGAAAGTACCTACCTTTAATGGTTCATTTTACGAACACCTGAATTTTGGTACATTTACCATCATTACGGTAAGTGTAACACCACTGGTGTCAACTGTCAAAGAGAAGGAAGGGCGAGACCTCAGGCGAGACAGTACTTATGTGTGTGTGGGTGTATATTGGACGTTGTCAAAATGTTGCATTAAGAAAATCATTTTGTTACGTATTATGCAAAATGTTGGCTAACGTTGATGGAAATGGGTATTATGGGTTGATTCATAAATATTTTTCACTTTTTAATATGTGGATGGCCAAAGGGCACATTCCTGTGTTCAGCCATAGCATAGGGTCAAATGAAGGTCATAAGTTAAATTCTAAAAATATCTATAATCTTTAGTTAATTTGCCGCAAAAATAATGAAATATGGCCAAATAATGTATTATCTCGAAACGGTTTTGGAATTAGCACTCCTTGGCTTAGACTTCCCATACCGAATTGTTTGCTTTTCCAGCAAAAAGTTCTGTGCACGCCACTGGGTAGAGCTGATGCCGGGCTCGACTGTGGAGGTACCACCATCTTACTTAGAGACCCTCTCGAAGTAATTCGGAGGAGAGTAAGAGGACAGCTCACAGGCAAAAAACTAGGAGGCCCACCATGCCTGGGACCGATGGATGGCGGTATATCCATCCCTAATAGCCGGACCTTATTTGGAACAGACCGGTGACGGGCAGCAGCGTCACTGGTGCGAGGGTTCCGGCTCCGCGCTCACCAACCCGCCCAGCGTGTGTGAGTATGGGCAATTCTTCCAGGATGACCGCCGGAAGTGGCAAAGTCCTGGAAAGGCTTATTTATGTCCAGCAGTGGACGAACTAGGCTGATGGATAGATGGATGGACACATATATATTATTTTATATTTATACATACACATATATAGTATACCACAAATGTATTCAACTCACGCAAATGTACATACACCCTCACACATACATACACAATAACACCCTTTCACCTTGAAGAAAGAAAGGGTTTTTTACTGTCAAAAATTTTACTAACAATAACCATCCCATCCCATCCCACTAATATTATAAATGCGAAAGTTTGGATGGATGGATGTTTGTTACTCCTTCACGCCGAAACTACTGAAACGATGTCTAATGGGCGAGTTTTGGCTTACTAAACCGAAGGTTGCAAGTTTGCAAACCTGCAAGGGCACAATTAATGTCCTGTCAGAAGTCCTGTTGCCGCTTCAAGATTGTATGTAAATTTGATTGTATATAGGTAGGTACATATACATAAAATAATATATTGGTATAAATATAAACATATCGTCACGACATAATTCTCCGAGGGGGTGTCAGAGGTGTGAACTGTGAAATGCAAGTCACAGTCCACACTCGGTACATCCGCGTTTCACGATACGATTATGACGTCCCAATGTGACGGTGGTGAGCCCTATCGCCGTACTTCGGGCAAAAATACACGCATTTTAGGGCATGCAGGTTTCCTCACGATGTTTTCCTTCACCGTTCAGCAAGCGGTAAACTATTAGGTCATACAAATACTATGCACATAAATTCCGAAAAAACTCACTTTTTTCACTATGCAGGAGTCACAGGTCGAGCTTTCAATGAGGTTATGACTCATCATCATCCGGAGTCTTGGAGGATAAAGGCACGCGCCGGGTTCAGTTTCAAAAAAAATTCTTCCCGAAAAAAATGTTTCACTCATTTCTTTGCATTAGGCATTTTCGTTTGAATTTTATTTTGTCTGAATTGATGTATGGTTGGTTAAATAATTTGTGCTCATGTGCTGTTTCTCAGAAAAACAACCAGCATGGCTAGTAACAGTATATAGGTAAACACGGGTCCAATTATTTTGTAACAATATAAAAAAGATCCTCCACCCCTCTCCCGGCCCCAACACCTCCAAAATTTGGAAGTCCAGCGTAGACTTTACCCAATAAAAATATTTTTTTACATTTTGGTACCTTATAAAGTGGTCTTATTTGGTCAAGGAGACCGGTCCGCCTTGTGAGATCTAGATTTCCGTAACAGGTCGATCCATGTTTGTTTAACAATTCCTATACGAGTATGTTTAAGCCTTCGATCCATTTTTTAAATTTTCAACCCCAGTCTGATTTTGTACGGTAACCGATTTGAGGAAAATTTCAAATTGCCTGGTGTTGCACTAAGAGGCGCCTTTCGTTAAGGCGAGGGTATTCGGAGAAATTGGTCCCGCTCCAACGCTTTCATTTTGCACTTCTCTATCCCGCTCCGTGGAAGTGGGCCGATCAGAAGAACAGCCGTTTTTATTTATTATTTTGAATTAAAAGGATGGATTTTTTGTCAAAAACCTAATATAACTCAAATGAAGTTATATTTAGATCATAGTTTACTATCTTTGCGATTTTATAGGATGCAGGGAAATGCAAGTAATCGCGTATCGAACGGCAGAAATATTAAGATAAAAGAATGAAATATGACATATACTTTTTCCAAAATTTAATGTTTACAATTTCACGGTTTAAAATTAATTCGAAAAGAGGCAAAATCGGGAGAACCCTGCCTTAAATGCCTTGATTCCTATAATGTTTAGGCCTCTAAAGTTTCATCGTTCTTTCACGTTTGTGTGAGTGTTGTAAAAATTGCAGTTATATGACCGAGACGAAATGATGTACTCTGTAGTACTTTTTAGAGCTACTATATATTATAGTAGTTTATGTTACAAGGGCGAAAAGGAATAAATTACGAGGACGATTTAAACACGAGCGTAGCGAGTGTTTTAAACGTAACCGAGTAATTTATTGCTCTTACGCCCATGTATCATACTATGCTTTTCAATGCATAGTGTGAGGAAATGAAACAAATATAATCTTGTGAACTTTAAATTATGATTGGCTCAAAAGGACTGTATCCAGAGCCATTAAACAGTGGAAAAAAAAGTATAAAATTTATGGTTCACAGGAAAGGCTGCAGGTTAACCAACCATTGTGAATAAATTAAAAAATAATAATAATAAAGCCCTAGGGCAAAATAATCGACTGTCTGTTCGGTTTTGATGCATAAAAAGTGGGCTTTTACGAGCGTTCTATATCTTTAGGCCCTACTCCGCGGAGAGCGAAGTAGGGTCCAAAGGTATAGAATGCTGAATTGATTATAATATATTATACTATATAATATAACTTATTTGTTTTTTTTATTCAGTTAACATTATATATTTATATAAAAACACTTTTTAAAATAATTATTTCCAGATATATTTCGACATATTTTATAGTCGGTGTCAGTGGAATTGGTACAACTTATTGGTACTGGTGAAATAATTATTTTAATAAGTGTTTTTATATAAATATATAATGTTAACTATATAATATAATAATAATTATGATTTATTATCCACTAGTACCAACCTTTTTATGAAAAAAAAAAAAGACCTTCGTCTTACCGATAGTATTAAAAAGTATTGTTTAATAAAAATTCAAAGCCATTCTAGTAGGATGCTCATTGAGGCATTACAATATCTTTTTTCTTCTAAAACGCGTTCTAAAAGCCTCTAAAATTCAATTACATGCCAATTATGTAACATAGAGACATAAAAATACAGGATGCCTCACATTATTAACATAATGATGCCAATGACTCTGTGACACGGTTACATTGCTATTATAGACACTTAATTAACAAAAAATCTCTTTTGTGGACGTAATCTAGCTACTATACAACGTGTAACAGAAAAGTGTGATCATATTTGAAGAGCTCATTCGGTCATTGGTATTGAACAACTTTTACTATGGAGCCAACCCTGAAAAAAATCTGCTGTTTCGTAGAAAACCTACTTCGCTGAAATGTGTATGTCATGGGCAGATTGTTAAATTGGGCAGAACGGTGCTCATCGCTCTATCTCTTTAGTTCGGTGGTGCTAGCTCATACAGATGCCTATTTTTCAGTTAACGATATAAGAACGTACCTTCCTCCTTTTATACAAATTATAGAAGATCTATTTTTTTTTGCGATATCAGGGTTAGTTCCATAATAAAAGTTGTTTTACTACTCCATTGACTAAATGAGCTCCACAGTGGTCATACCTTTCTGTTACACCAGGCATCCATCAGCCTAGTTCGTCCACTGCTGGACATAAGCCTTTCCAGGACTTTGCTACTCCTGGCAGTCATCCTGGAAGAATTGCCCATACTCACACATGTTGGGCAGGCGGGTTGGTGAGCGCGGTACCCGACCCTCGTACCAGTGACACCGCTGCCCGTCACCAGTCTGTTCAATATAAGGCCCGGCTATAAGAGATGGATATACCGCCATCCATCGGTCTCAGGCATGGTGGGCCTCCTGGTTTTATGCCTGTGAGCTGTCCTCTTACTCTCCCCCGAATTACTTCGAGGGGGTCTCCAAGTAAGATGGTGGCACATCCACAGTCGAGCCGGGCATCAGCTCTACCACCTGTTACACGTTGTAGACCATTCACATTTACTAAAGCACTATTGAAGCCAATGGTTCGAGTACTCGACCACTAATCCGTAGGTCGCGGGTTCAATCTTAGTAGGGGCACATTCGTGTTCGGTATGCGTGCTTCAGTAGACCCGGTAAGCTGTGGGTCCATTTTTTGGTGCCCAAAGTACGGCTCACCATCCATCACGATCGAAATCGTCAAAAATGTGAAACGTGGGTGTACGAGTGTGAACTGTAACTTGGTTTTCGTAGTCCAAACTCGAAAATATCTCTGGCACTCTTCTGGGATTCATCGCGTGGCGATGTATGAAATAAAGTAGGTAATAGTGTCGATTCGGTGTAACACGATTTAACTTATTTGATAGGATAAGCGTTCAGTCTTTTTCTTTCCGTATCGAAAAGACAAAGACAAGACTTAAAATAAAGGTAGTCTTGTCAAATAAGTTAAGTCTACATACGAGAACGTCGAGAACTATGGGGAACCTTTCCAGCTATTTAAATGACTTCAGAAAAGGAGGAGGTTCTCAATTCGATTGTATTTGTATTTTTTTTTGGCGTTGTTACTCCATAGCTCCGTCATTTCTGAAGATAGATAGATAGATAGATAGATAACTTCTTTATTCCATTTCCACAGCATTACACGACAAAGAAACCAAAAAATACACATTTAACAATTAAACAATGAAAAAAGAAAAAAAAATAATAACACAACTAAAACTAATAAATAATGTAAGTGCTGTGGTAGTGGAATAGTTGGAAGCGATTTGAATGATGATTTTTTGTTTGGAAGAGTGTGCTTACAGGCAGGTCCCATAGCATAGTCATGATCTGATGAAGGTCTTCAGAGATAGGTAGTGGAACTCCTCGGAAAATGACAGCACACTGACATCTAGATAACATATTATGTTTCAGGAAGAAAGAAGTCAGCAAAAGTGTTGTTTCGGTACCATTAGAATAAGAATAAGAATAAGAAGGCATTTATTCGCTGCAATAACAAGTAAAAAATAAAATAAAGTAGATTAAAAAATTAACAAACACAACACTAACATAAACAATGATCAGTAACACAATAACAATATAAACAAGAGATGTTGTGTTGAGGCAGCGAAAAAGGTCTGACTCAGGACAATGCGATTTAAAAAAATCTCAGTGCCCTGGTATTATGTCAGGCCTGTTATCACACAGAAGACTTTAAAGAACCGATGCAATACTCTTATTTATTATGTTAATAAATAACATTATACATATAATATACATAAATTACTTACTTACATTACAACATGAATATTAAATTAATATTGCTGTGTATAAAGATCACATATGAACAACACTATATACATAGAAAAAGAAAAAAAAGAAGAAACAGCTAACTAATTAAAATGGCAAGAATATAACTTGAATGAATACAAATAAATTGATGGCAAGGGACAACTATTTTATATTATACAATTATTTTTAACATTTTAGTGAATGACTGCTGTTACATTTGAAGTTGGTTACAATTTTTGTTTTATCTAATTTTAATTGGGTATTTTTTGGGTCTGAACGTTTCTAATTTGAATTTACAATGTATCCAGCAGCATGCGTATTTCAAATTTAAATTTCGAATTTCATTCCTGCTCCTGTAATTTAAAATAGAAAAATTTTTGGCCTGCGATTGAAACTGGGAATTTTACCGACCTGCACATTTCTTGTACTGAATACAGCAATTTGCAATAAGAAACATGCTAATTGTTTACAACATTGTGTATGAATTGTTAGCGTGCGCCTACGCACCTATTCTGTTGACACTAACATAGCCACTCTAATTTAGTAATCCAAACACCAAACACAGTATAAATAAATAATTAATTTAGGATTTTCATTACTGGTGAAAATAAGTTCCATTTTTTCATCATTTAAGTGGATTTTAGAAATCCCACTAATGTTATAAATGCGAAAGTTTGGATGAATGTATGTTTGTTACTCCTTCACGCCGTGTACTTAACCGATTGGGCTGAAACTTTGCACAAATGTAGTTCAAGACCTGGAATAGGACATAGACTACTTTTTATCCCATAAATCAGTTCCCATGGGATGGCAATGGGATGTCAAGTTTCTATATAAAAGTGATGTGTTACTCCTCCACGCCGTACCTACTGAACCAATTAGGCTGAAATTTTGCACAAGTGCAGTTCTAGATCTGAAGTAGGAGATAAGCTTCTTTTTACCCCATAAATCTGTTCCCATGGGATAGCAATGCGGTGTCAAGTTTCAATAGAAAAGTGTTGTTTTATTAGTTCACGCAGTACCTGCTAAACCGATTGGGATAAAACTTTGCATAAATGTAGTTCTAGACCTGGAATTGGATATGGGCTAACTTTTATCCCACTGTTCAGCTCCTATGGGATAATTCGATGCTTTTAATGGCTTTAAATTTCTTCTGCCGCTGTACTTAGGTCCTTTTACGTGTCGATGAGGCGTAGCGACATTTCATTGAAAGAGTTTTATTTGAAAAACGGAAAGAAGTTTAAATTCTAAGTCACAGTTTCTTGCATAAAATTACGAAATAATCATATTCTATTGGGGCAATAAAATTATAATAATCAAATTATTAGCATTAGGATCAAATATCACAAACGAAAGTTGCAAACATATTGTTCTTAATTTTGAAATTTAATATATCTTATTACATCGCTAACAAAGACACACAAATTTACACACAAGTGTTGATTGTAAATTTTGTGTACATATTGTAATAGTGAATAAATGTTCTATCTATCTGTATATTTAAATAATGTATCTAATTCTGGCTTCAATGTAAATAAATATATTGTTTGTTAACCAAATGAATGTGTATATATATTTTTTGTTTTGTTGTAATTTCATTTAATTTATATTATATAAGTATACGTATATTTAAAATTTTGATATGTTGTGTAAAATGTCGACCCAAAACCGATTATTTAATTTCAAAAGTATACAATTATTTACCAAGGGGGGCCTTACGGCCTAATACAGGAAAAAAAAATTTTTTTTCTTGCTCTAGCATGTGGGATGTCATTTTCTAGAGCTGATTAATTAGAGCATAAATGTATTTCTTTTTATCTCTAAAAATACAGAAATGGGGGATATCAAAGCTTAGACCATTTTTGTCACGGGGTCTATCTCAATGACCAAAGTAGTTAGGAATTTGTAATTTCTATATATTATGAATCATATTCTGTATTTAAATAACGATTTACTGAAAACGCCAATTTATGATGTAGTTTTAGGGTTACGTTCCTGTATACTCAACCAACTTAATTTTGCAGTTTTGTTTGATACGATTTGTAGGTAGTGATAAGAATAAGAATAAGAATAATTTATTTGCAGAAATACAAAGCCATATACAAGAGCCATATATTGTTGTATTAAGGCATGCAAAACAGTAAAAGGTATTAACTTAAATCTAAATAATTACATTATAAGTTTGTAATTACATTATAAGTTTATGATAGTGTTTTAGTAAGTAATTTCTGCTAAAATTATTTAAAATATATGAAACCGGCAGAGCGCAAGTCCTAATCGCACTTGACCGGTTTTTTATTATTATTTATACTGATTAATGTTCATCCAACAGCCTAGTTCGTCCACTGCTGGACATAAGCCTATCCAGGACTTTGCCACTCCCGGCGCTCATCCTGGAAGAATTGCTCGGTGCCGGAACCCTCGCACTAGTGACGCCGCTGCCGTAACCAGTCTGTTCCATATAAGGCCCGGCTATTAGGGTTGGATATACCGCCATCCATCGGACCCAGGTATGGTGGGCCTCCTGGTTTTTTGCCTGTGAGCTGTCCTCTTACTCTCCCCCGAATTACTGCGAGGGGGTCTCCAAGTAAGATGATGGTCCACAGTTTAGCCCGGCATCAGCTTTACCACCTGATATAAACATTTCATTTAGCACAAATTCTAAATGGACCCGTAAACAGATTGATTGCATCTTCAACGAAAAACTTAATTAGACAATGGTTTCCCATGAAACAAGTATCTTCAATACTTAAAACCTCAGCTAATTAAGTTGTAAAGCAGTTTCTCACTTAGCTTTATCTTAGATCTTTATTTAGCTTCATAATAAAACTTGACAGCGTCTCCTTGTTTGTAAATTGTGTTTGGAAATCGTCTTTGATATATTACATGAGATGGCCTACAAAGTGTCCTACGTCATTTTCCGAGTAGGTCACTTAATCCCGTATTGTTAATTTAATTACCAACTCTTATTCTTTGTTAGGTAAGCTTTAAGCCCTACTTGTTTACATTTACTTGATTAGTAGCTTTGGCCTCAGGACGTCAATTCCAGGCTCAAGCCAAATATCACGCCCGTGGAGATGAATCTCTGTACGGAGATTTAATCTCCATACCTAATAGAGCGGACTAGAATTCAAAAAATTATACCCTAGAAGCAAACAATATTACTTTATAGTAATAAATGTTATTTAGCTAATTCGACCCCGCTGAATCCGAATTTGCCTGGTACCAAAACGAGATCCCGACCGGAAGTGAGATATTCAAGATGGCGGCGAAGATCCAGAAAACAACATATTTCCTGCTTCCTAAGACCTGTAAACGTGATTTAAACATAAATATATGTAGTTTTGAGGAAAAATTTTACAAATAAATAGAAAAAACAACATTTTGAAACAGCAAAAGAATTGTTTTTAGGATTCCGTACCCAAAAGGAGCCAAACTGGACCCTATTACTAAGCCTCGCTATCTATGAGTCCCAGGGTCGTACGACATCAGCTATAATAGGTAGCTAGATAAAATTCTACAGAATACTTATTCTTATGGCCTATACCACGATAAAATATAAAAATAAACGAGAAATTTAAACCCATACAAAAAGTGAAAACAAAGCAACTTTTTTTATTCCAGCTCTATCTTACAATCGGTAATACATACAACTTCTTCTTCTTTTTTTCGCCAATATTTATAATTCGAAAACCAAAGCGGTTTCGCAGCCGGATTGTGAAAAACCCGCCTTTTTCTAATTAATTTTTTCAATATTAAATTTGAATTTAAAATATTTTGAAATTCTAATTTACAGAAACCAATAGAAACATTGCGATGGCAGCATACACATACATATGTAATAAGGTTTTGTTGAATAACTTGAGTTAATTTAGAATTTAAGTGTTTTTAAGAAAAAGGCGGGTTTTTTCACAATCCGGCTGCGATACCGCTCTTATGTTTTCAGCAGACAGGTTTTAAACAACAGTCATCACCACATTTCATAGACGTATTTATTTAAGTGGCCGACCATTAAACCTAATGTGATGACGTCACTTCCTGTTATTACAAAAATACTTATAAAATCGGAAAGCAGGAAAAAATTTATTATTGAAATTACATACCTAAATTTGATCTATTTATTCCGAAAAGCAGACAAAAATTTAAAAACCTACTGAACATCGTAAACAGGATTTGAACATGTTTTTTTTAGATAAAAATAAAGATCCGTAGAAGAGCGAATTAAATTAATAAAAAAAAAAACGGATACCTTCGAACCCCAGCTTAATTTATAAGATATAAATTAATTAAGCTATTTTCAAGTTTAACGTACCTACTGTATAATAAAGACCACGCTGTAACTTCACTAAGTATATTTTCGGTAGATTAGTATAAAAAGTAGTAATATTCATAAATTGAACATCGTCATTTTTAATTTAGTTTTCGGAGCTTTTATTACTACCCATAATACAGTAGTAAAAAAAGTAGCTCAGGGGTAGAACACTGGCCTCTCAATCTTGAGATCCAGGTTCGATCCCCGGTCTGGCATGCACGAATGAGATTTTTGGAATTTATGTGCATTGTATTTGTTCCTACTTACCACTTGCTGACCGGTGAAGGAAATTATCGTAAAGAAACCTGCATGCGTGTATTTGTGCCCGAAATACGGCCACTCATCACGTTGGGAGGTAATAATCGTCTTTGAAACGCGGGTGTACCGAGTGGGGACTGTGACTTGCATTTCACAATTCACACTCGGAATACCTCTGACACCCCCTCGGGGATTCATGTAGTAGTCAAAAACTCGTGTCTGTACATTAATATTTGTTCAAAATTTTTAATGGATTGTGTTATTATTATTAGTAGATATTGTACTGAGGGCAAAACTACCATTTTTAGAAAATTTTGTCTGTTTGTTTGACTGTCTCTCTGTATGTATGTATGTTTCGTTTTAACTTGAGAAACACTCCATGGATGCGGTTTTCTTTATTATCATTGTAGTGAGTGACCCTGGTCAACAAATAGGCTAAGTAGTGATGATAAAATAACGCTCAAGCCGTTACGGGGCAGAGTTTGAATAAACGCGGGCGCAGTCGCGGGGGAAACCTTGTGACATAATTGTGTGGCAGGCAAATAGTGAAATTCCGTCAGTTTATAAACGCTCGCTATTTTGAAATTTGCTGTTCGGCAAATTGAAAAATGCCCGCCGTTTTGTCAAAATCGAAAGTCTTTCACAAAAAAGTGAAACATAGGTGCGATTACGTGCGGAGCGAGGTTAACATCTAAATATGTACTTATTGGGAGCCGAGCGAAGCGGAGCGCAGCGAGGCGACCCTCAATACTTCTAACAGAATATCACTATATGCCCAGGCAAATTACAAAATGCCGTATTCTACCATTTGACGAAGATTCGTCAAAAAGCGAAATAGTGAGCTTCTTGGGACGCCAGCCAGCATGACAGCTGGCGGTATAGCCTCAGAACATTTTATTGTTCTGTGGTTATAGCCGTGAAAATCGTTTACAAATGAATTTACAAAGTTCTATGAATGCCATGGTTAAGCAATGTGTCAATAGCATAGATCAAATTATTTTCCTCTATGGTCAATTGACGTACTGGTATTTAATTGGTTACTAATGTCAATGGATTTGCAATCGGATAAACAGAACTGCTGAGCTTTTGTGTAATTAGTTGTGTAAATATTATTTAGGGTTCTTTGTGTTTCGCAGCCGGATTGTGAAAAATCCGCCTTTTTCTAATTAATCGAAACAGAACACTTAAATTCAAAATTCACTCAGTAGTTATCCAACAAAACCTTATTTATTACATATGTATTACAGTATTGTGTATGCTGCCATGGCTGCCATCGCAAAAATTCCATTGATTTCTGTAAATTAGAATTTCTTAAATTTTGATTCAAAATTCTAATTTACAGAAACCAATGGAATCTTTGCGATGGCAACATACATAAATAAACCGATCTTCGATAAAATAAGGCTGACTCACGTTAGTAACAACATCAATATTTTTTACAATTTAATTTCTATACTTCCACTAAATATTTTTTCAATGCAAGTGCTCGTAAAGGCCCACTTTTTATGCATCAAAACCAAACAGAAAGTCGATTATTTTACCCTAGGGCCTTATTTTTTTTTATTTTTATTTATTTACGAAAAGTTCGCTAACCTGCAACCTTTCCTGTGTACCATAAATGTTATTTTTTTTTCCACTGTTTAACGGCTCTTGATACAGTCCTTTTGAGCCAATCATTAATTTGCAAAATTGTAACAATGTAACTTTCAACTTTAATAATTAAATTGTTTTCTTTGCTTATATTTGTTTTATTTCCTCACACTATGCATTGAAAAACGTAGTATGATACACGGGTGTAAGAGCAATAAATTACTCAGTTATCGTCCTCGTAATTTATTCCTTTTCGCCCTTGTAGCATAAACTATTATTTAGCGCTTTATTTTGAGAAAAAAAGCACTAGAGCCTAGAATTGCGCTAGATCTAGCGCGAAATGCGCTAAAACGGCAACCCTTTTTGCTAATTAGCCAAGTTTTAACGTGCCACTCGCGGATCACTTATAACCTACTCGTATCTACACATTTTTCTCAAATAGCATTGGAAAAATCTTATACGTTCGCGTCACCGACATGCTATGACGTGTTCCGCTTGGCCTGCAGTGAAAAGTTTTCTCTTCTGTCGGCAGTCCCCGTGACTGCCTATGTATTTTTTTAATCTTTTTTTACGGCCACAAAATTATACGATCCGGTACAAATCGAATGACAATCATAATTATTTATTATCGTATACCCAGTTGCCAACTTCACATATGTTGAAAAAGACTTGCGTTTTTAGGGTTCCGTACCTAAAATGAAAAAACGGAAACCTTACAGGATCAATTTGTTGCCGCCTGTCTGTCTGTCTGTCCCTTTTACTCGGGCCCCGTATGAGATACCAAGTTAAAACTGATACCTCCTACAGAAATCCACGGCTCTATGGTGCTGTAAAAAAAATCAGGCTTCTAACTCGATAAGAAAATAAATTATTGCACTTTACATAATCAATTTCATACAAATTTTTGATAAGAGAAACAAGGGAATCAAAACCTATAGGGCACTTAGAAACTTGAAATTATTTCGTTTACCGGTAGGTCTTCTAGCACACACATAGGAAAAAGTCTGAAAGTTACATATACTTAATTAATTAGGAATTCATCCAGACCAACTGAATTAGACCCTTTAGATACATAGAGTTTAATAAATCATAAGTGTCAAGTTAAGTTGGTCCTTAATAACTGCAAGTGGAATTATTTACCATAGTGTTTTTAGGGTACCCGTATTTTCGGTGGCACGGAACCCTTTCTGCGCGAGTCTGACTCGCACTTTACCGGTATTTTTTGCGTTGTATTGCATAATTTTCTTGATTTATTAAAAGCTTCATCCGACGTATTGAAGAAAACTAACCTTGAAGGTTTCTATTGTTTCGTTAAATTTGCGTAAAACGCTTTGCAACGTTACAACTACAACGTTGATGTATCGAAACTATTCCCATCGAAAAGTTCAAAAGGCGAATTGTGTGTTTGTTTGTAAAAAGCATAATTTATAACTTTATCCTTTCTATCCTTTATCCATCGTGATATTCCGAACTAAAAAAATAATGAGAATGAATATCTTCTTTATTTCTGTAATTTAGGACCATAATAAATCCGATTCTGAAGGCTTTAATTTTAGTTTTAGTGCTGTCATAACCAAATTTTCTTCGATACAAAATAGTTCTTAAGTGTTAGGTTTAGAAGCTAGACTTTGGAAAATTTTAAGCTTTGACAGCACTAAAACTAAAATTAAAGCCTTCAGAATTGGCTTTATTAAATGCTTTAATTTATAACTTTATTAGTTAGTAATCTAGCTTCTGCACCTTACACTTAAGGAATATTTTGCAATAGAGAAAATTTAGATTTGACAGTACTAAAACTAAAATGAAAGCCTCCAGAATCGGCTTTAATATAACTCTTATTACATGTCTTACTAACTAAATTTAAAACGAGCACAACATTTTAAGTTAAATTAAGTTTTGGGCTATTAGAGGCTATTAAAACTAGGGAGGCTCGCCTCGCTCCGATCTGCTTCACTCGGCTCCCTAAATTTATTAACGTGTAAACCTAACACGCTCCTCCTCGCTTCGCTTCGCTACGCTCGTCATCGCACCTATTTATTACTTTTGGTGAACGATTTTCGATTTCATACTTCACGATCTGCCCAATTCTACGATTTTCCGACGACATACTCGTATTATACACCATATAATTATGATGTGCTCAGAAAATTTAACCTCGCGCTCTACTGGTTATACTGAACCACTTTCATAGAAAAACTTTTGAAACATGGCGAAAAAAAATTCACTTTCCCATAGAAAATGACGAATAGGTATTAAAATTTTATGTGGGGAGGTAATTCCTATTTTTCGCGTTATTTTTTTTTTTACTTTGGACTTGGTTCAGTATAATCAGTAGAGCACGTTATTTATTTTTCTGAGCATGTCATATATGTATATGTGTATTATGTCGTCGGCACACCGTAGAATGAGCCTGTGTCCTACATTAAGATTTTTATGAAAATTAATTGCGTTTAAAAAGCTAAAAACAGTAGTAAAATTATTATTTCGATATCTCAAAAAATGACGAAGTTATTGACAATCAAATTGAGCTTAACACGATTTCATCTGACACCATTTGATGCTAAAAGTGATAAATATCGCTATCGCTAACTTGGGTAATAATGGGCATTATTCAAAAATTCATTTAGTTTTGTGCTTTACTATAATTCATCAGTTACTATAAAAAACATAATGATATTTCACTACAGGACACGCGTCCAATGGGCAGATCATATTTCTACTAAAACTATACTCTATTTCACCAGAAGAAATAATGTTTGTAAACAACTTTCTAACCTAAAAGTGATGAAAAATAATGTTCAAAGGCATTTTTCTATCTATAAATACATACATTTTAGTTTTAACTCATAAAAGTAAACTCACGTGCAATAATATGTTTAATTGTACGTTACAAATTGCAGTTGAAAATATATTTCATCATTTTTAGGTTAGAAAGTTGTTTACAAACATTATTTCTTCTGGTGAAATAGAGTATAGGAGAGCCGCTCCGCTTCGCTCGGCTCCCCAAATTTATTAAAATGTAAATCTGACACGCTCAACTTCACTCCGTCGTCGCATGAAAGATTTTCGATTTCATACTTTACGACCTGCCCACATCTTTTTTGGTGGGCACTCGGGTATATATATAATACCTTTACCTTATATGTTACCTATATACTAAATACTAATACGTTACATATATAAATACATGTCTAACTCCGCCCTTTCGAAAGAGAAATTCTCTAAAATCTTGTAGGGAAATGTTCTGCTTTAAGAGGCTATATATTTTTTTTGTCACAGTCACATCAGGGTGAAAAACAAAAAGCGTGTTTTTTATTTAAAAAAAAAAACAACTAAAATGGCTCGCAGAATCCCCAAAATCAAGCATACATCTAATAAAATAGTCTCGTAAAGTAATCTAGTCTTAAAGTCCATCTAATAAAATATCTTTGAGTTCTGTTCATGATTACGATTCGTCAGACGAGGAGAAAAAGTGTGTTTGGATACCTCATTTCAATAATTAAGTATGTAGAGATTATAAGTTCATACAAATTAAAATATCAATTTAGTTTAGATCATGATTTGAATTCGTTGGGTTTCTAGAAAATGTTAATATTATTAAGTCCTTAGAAAATTTCAAGCTAAACACAGATAGGTACATTTTTTACCGACCTCTTGGTCTTGAATTTCAGACAACGCCGAATGCTGCCACTAGTATTGAAGCCCTCTTCTAATTACTGTATCTTCATCAATCGTCTGGTATTGCCCCCAACTTCTTCAACCAACCAACATAGTCTGACTTCTCGACCCCTGCCAAATTCAAAGTAAAAAGGTCAAAGTGGGGGAGGTTTAAACGTTCACGGAGGTCAAGAGAAATTGGCAGCGTATAATGCATGAACTTATAAGCAGCGCAGTACGTGCGCGTGCACCACTCGCTTAGACGTCGTCGGCCAATCGAAGCGCGTCATTTCAGACTAACGGTCAGTTCTGAATTTGAAAATTTTATTTAAATTTTTGGTTTTCTCGATAACTGGAGGTTTTTTTGTTGCTAAAGATGTGTTTGTGATTGTGTGATTTGTGGCTTTGAATTAAATTTAGTCTTGTTTGGTTTTTAGGTGTTTCGGTGTTTAGTTCAAACTATACTTTTTGTGGTGAGTCTCTTTTATTTATTTATTATTAAAATTATTTTTTTATTCTACTTTTAGTTACTTACATATAATTATTGTAACATATTAGTCATATTACTATGTATATGTCATAATGATTTGTATAATTTAGCAAATTGTTAAAAACTTATGTATCTAAAAGTACCTTCCTCAGTTTGCAAAATTAAAACTTTCTTTTTCAATTCTTTTGATTCTCAAAGTAAAGAAACTTTAAAAGCACTCTAAATCTTTTTAATTGTATAACAGCTTTCCTTTAAACTTTTTGAATACACAATTTTTGAATACACAATGACAGGATTTCTGTGTTGCGTGCAAACCCATAAAAATACTGAATATATCTATTTTTTTTCAATTCGATTTGGATATGATATAGTCGTGAACGCCCAAACTTATTAAAGAGAAATGCAAATCAGAAAGAAAAAATAGTTCTTCTATGTACTCGTACTAAGGTTTTTTGAAAACAATGCCGCTGTCCTTCAGTTTAAAAACTACATATTTCATTAATTATAGCACCAAAACAACTCTTAGCTACAATCTAATGATGTATATTATAGTAGTTTATGCTACAAGGGCGCAAAGGAATAAATTACGAGGACGATTTAAAAAACGAGCGTAGCGAGTGTTTTAAACGTAACCGAGTAATTTATTGCTTTTACGCCCGTGTATCATACTACATTTTTCAATGCATAGTGTGAGGAAATGAAAACAAATATAATCTTGTGAACTTTAAATTAAAATTGGCTCAAAAGGACTGTATCCAGAGCCGTTAAACAGTGGAAAAAATGTATAACGTCTATGGTACACAAGAAAGGCTGCAGGTTAGCCAACCATTGTTAACAAATTAAAAAAAAAATAATAATAAAGCCCTAGGGCAAAATAATCGACTTTTTGTTCGATTTTGATGCATAAAAAGTAGGCCTTTACGAGCACATGCATTGAAAAAGTACTTTATTTGTACACACAAAGAAAAACATACAGAAAAATATTTACAAAAAAAAACAGTCATGTACATTGGTGAGCTTATCTCTAAAAGAGATTTTTGACATCATCAAATTTACAGGATTCAAAAAAAAACTCAAGGAGTAATCAATAAAACAATATAAGTTGTAATAAGTTCTAAAATGATTTAATTGAAAGATAATAATGAATATGCTTTAGGAACTTCTGGCTAAATTCATTACTATGGCAAATCCAATTATCCAGTAGCTACTATTTCTTACAAAGAAAAAATAGTTTTTTGCATATTAAGGGTGAAATTTAATCAACCGCCTGAATTCATCCTAGAGACTCGGTTAGTGATCAGGAACAATGTTTAAAGACACTTCAAGTGAAATTCGAAAAAAAAAAATTTGCACCCGCCCTGCCTATACTAGAAATTGTATTTGAGCTTGTCCAGTCCGTAAAAAAAATGTTTTTTTATGTTTTGAAATAAAGGATCGTTGATCCTTATTACTGATCACTAACCAAGTCACCAGTATGAATTCGGGCGGTTGATTAAATTTCATCTTGTATAGTTTATTATTTGTAACTAACCAAGATTGGTTATAATTAATTCTTGTAATTTCGTTAAAAATCTGAAAAATCCTTAGCGATAGAAAATAATGTTTTAGTTGGATTTATATTATATCAAGAAATTTTAGATATATAAATGCGAAAAATAGTCAAGCAATGTACTAGCAGAGAATATAAAGTATGTACTAGTATTACATAATTGCACCAGTGACATAGTTATCTTAATCTTTACTCAGTAAACTTACAAGTATGAACAAAAAGCACAGAAATCAAACAAAAGCGGTTATTTCTCACAGTGCCGTATCGAATCATCTCATATCGTACATAATCTTTTCATTATAAGCTGTGGTTTGTTCCAACTAGCTCGATAGGGTTGAACCTAGACCTAGATATAAAAATAATGAATCGCTGCCCTGCCTATTGGCTACAGAATGGTAATAATACTATTTGACATTTAAGAGAAATAAGCTGGAACTTTAATGCCTCTGTCATGTTTTAGAAAGACATGGGTAAATAAAGTTACGTTCATTTATGCAACCAAGTTCGTCTCTATCTTAAGTGATCTACTACGTTTATTCTTTCGGAAAATATACAGAAATTCGTAGATTTATTTACGCTCAGTAATAAAAGTTATACTTGCATTTGTATATTTTCCTAAAATTATTAAATGAATGAATGAACTAATAAAAACATTCTTTATTATATACAAAAGACGAAATAAAACAGAAAAACAGAGTTTTGAATACATAATGTGGTAAAAAGGCAAACTTATCAGTTGAAGTGATTTTTCCAGCCAACCTTTAAAAATATATAAAATATTCACTTGATAATAAAATAAAAGTAAATTTAGGACCAAGTGCGAGATAACATTCAGATACATTCCAGTGCTTCTTGCAGTGAACAGAACAAGCCGCGATGAGAACTGATGTGATGATGTCGAGCTATCGGGGACATGACGCTGATTTTTGTCGTTTTTGTATTTTCCGTATTGTTGATTCTTTTGGTAAATTTACATTATATCATTATGTTATATAGGTAAAGACGCACAGGAAAGGTAAATTTGAATGTGAGGAGCTCTGAACCATCATAAGTTGTGCGTATGACACATATACAAGGTGACTTTTTGACCATCGTCCAAATTCATACTTGAGCCTTGGTCAGGGACCAGCATCATGAACCAGTAACGATTTTTGTAAAATTCATAAAATTAAATTTCGACTTCCCATAGTGTTTCACTTAGGACTGGGAGTGAATTACTATGGGAAGTCAAAATTTCGTTATACAAATTTTACAAAAATCGTTAACGGTTCATGATGCCGATCACTTACCAAGCCTCTAGTATGAATTTGGACGATGGTCAAAAAGTCACCTTGTATAACCATTGCAATCACCTTAATATGTTTCTCCTCGCGATGAATATTATTCAGTAGTATATATAACGAAGTTAAAAGAAAAACTAAAACAGCTAAGTAGGCTTTACAAGTTAAGACTGTACCTGAGCCTAGAGCATGACCAACTCCAGTCTATCTAGGATTCGTTTGAAGAAATTCGGACTCTCCTTGTATTGAAAAAAATACATTTGGTTTATTAATCTTTTATCTAGGGATCTTACGTATAAACAATGTACTAAGATTTATACTTTTGTAAAAAAAAAATGTTTTGCACCCTCTTTTTTCTTGGTTATCAAACGTTCGCTTGAAGAACGCGGTTAAGAGATCAACTTGATATTTTTTTCATAAAATAGGTAATAGAAATATGAAGGTATATCACCTAAATTCAATATTTTTTTCCCTACAAAATATTTCAGTATTAGCTAAAAACACACCAATTTGTTGTTTCGCTGCGTGATCACTAGTATTACGCGTCTAAGAAAAAAAGGCCAAAGAGCCAACATATATTCGCCTCTATGAAAAGCAAATAAAGTCTTTGCCATTAGACTTATTGTGCTGGACGGGTAATAAAAAAAGTTGCTAGAGTATGCCATCTTCTTAAAGAGTAATAGTCGACCAACTTCGGGCAACTACGGAACCTTACACAGCGCGTGGCCCGACACGCACTTGGCCGGTTATTTGTCATGAAAATATATACTATAATATCTGTAATTGAAATTGATTTTGAGCTGTGTTTTTACGTTACCTTAATTTCTTTATATTATAATTTATATATAATTAATTTCATATATTTTATATTGGCTGGTTTTATAAAGAGGTATAACTTGAAATCAAAATGACATTATAAGAAATCATTGTACGAGTAGGAACATATCCGTCAATCCATAACAGTTTAAATTATTACTAAATTTAATACCTAATATAAAAGTAGGTAAAAAGCTATGGTACTCGAATTTTTCCCTTTTCCAAAATTATATTTATAACATACGTAAATATATAAATTTTTTCAATGCATGTGCTCGTAAAGGCCCACTTTTTATGCATCAAAACCGAACAGAAAGTCGATTATTTTGCCCTAGGGCTTTATTATTATGATTTTTTTTATTTTTTTGCAATGGTTGGTAAGCCTTTTCTGTGTACCATAGATGTTATACTTCTTTTTCCACTGGTTAACGGCTCTGGATACAATCCTTTTGAGGCAATCATAATTTAAAGTTCACAAGATTATATTTGTTTCCATTTCCTCACACTATGCATTGAAAAACGTAGTATGATACACGGGCGTAAAAGCAATAAATTACTCGGTTACGTTTAAAACACTCGCTACGCTCGTGTTTTAAATCGTCCTCGTGATTTATTCCTTTGCGCCCTTGTAGCATAAACTACTATTAAACTTGTATTTTAAAACAAAAATCTTGTGGGCATAATGATTCACGTACCACACGTACCTACGCCAGTAACTTTTTTGTTTTTATTAAAAAAAAATACGAAATAGCTTGACCAGAGTGAAATTGTCAGTGAAATTGATGTTGAAACCTAGTATTTTTTTTTGCTTTAAATATTTTAAAAATATCTCTTAAACTAATTAATAAAAGAATATATTAAAATGCTTTTCGTAATAAGCATAATAAAGACAAATCAATGGATTTTGATTATTTTTACCCAACAAGAAATGCAAACTTGTGGATTACACACACAAGGAACTTCGTTGACGCAGATTTCTGGGAAATATTTATACATAATTAAATTTTAATAGTGACATCATTATTGCTTTCTATGTAATTCTTACTTTTTACAATTTGTTTGCAACTAGCGACCCGCCCCGGCTTCGCACGGGTGCAATGCTGATACTAAATATACTACATAATGTCGTTAACCTCTAAAATTAACAGTGTTACTCTACTATTATGTATTATACATATAAACCTTCCTCTTGAATCACTCTATCTATTAAAAAAACCGCATCAAAATCAGTTGCGTAGTTTTAAAGATCTAAGCATACATAGGGACAGACAGACAGCGGGAAGCGACTTTGTTTTATACTATGTGAAGACAAAACGTAACACGAACGAAATATTTCTACCCCCTTTCTTGATAATTCTGTTGTTAGTCACTAAATGTTTATAATAATTAACAGAAAAATATGTGATGGTGACTGTTTTCTAATTGTTTTGGCCTGGAGATGTCGATTAAATCGATGAAACCGGTAGAGTAATCGTGCTTAAATATATTAATGGAACATAGTACATGTATTTTTAAATTTTCTATCATTCTGGGAAATACTCCAACAGTCGTAAATTTTAATCAAACCCGATAAGATCATAATAAAATTGTTCCTCTAACCTCCTCTAGAATAAATTTATAAATTAACTTGTCCAAGATACAATAACAAAAGATTTCATCTCTATCGTCGTAAATCTAAATGATGGCCATTCTTATGAAAAACTTCATGAAAATTAATACAAGTATGAGTATAAAAATTCAAACGCATGTTTTAGCACCACGCGCACAGAACTTTTTGCTGGAAAAGCAATGAGAAGGTCAAGCTAGACAACAGGAAAACAAATACCTGTGAGTGAAAATTTTCGTACAACTTTTTTTAAAAAAAAAGTGGTATTCAAATTTTTTCATATTTTTTTTATGTCAAGCTTGATCTTCTCTTTCCTTTTCCAACAAAATAGGACAGTCGAAATTTTGATAGCAACTGGAGTACATAATAAAAAACCGATTTTTTGCTACTTTTCCTCGAATCCATCCCTCTCGCACTGAGGGTTTTTTCGCATATGGAGTAACATTTACATATCGCCTTAAAGATCAATCCCGGAACCAGTATTCCAAGTATCTCCCTGCGAAATGGAAAGTCCTCATCGATGCTCATCACTCTCACTGAGGTCGTGAGGGTCGAAGGCCAGGGAAAGTTCTAGGCTGGGACCTTGTTAGGGCTAGACTTGGGTCTAGGTGTCTTCCTGTTTTAGCGCCGGAGGCAGGTTTTCTATGAGGTATTTTGCGCGTCGCTGCCGTCGGGGGCTTTTAAGGGTATCTACAATGCTAACATTCAGTCCTGCTCTAACGCTTTTGTTTTTATCTGTCTATCCTGTTCTAAACAAATGCCACGCAAAAGCTTCAGTTATTTTGAAATCGCGGCTACATTAGGACATTAACTATAATTTATTTATGTAATCAAGATGTTTTTTTCTACTAAGTATCTGCGTGTGTTGGTTTCGTTTCAATCGGATTTGAAATATTCCCATAAGCTGAGTCGCTTTTTTCGCGAAAATTATGTTTTTTTTCAAGTAATATAATTAATTTTAAGAATATGAAAATTATGTTTATTTATGAAGTGTAATTAATAATTGTCTTGAGTAAAAAAAAACACGCCATATTTTTTTCAAATTTTTATCATCTGCATTGATGGAACTGAATCCAATGCAAAACTGATGTTTAGCATTGTGGAGCCCCTTAAGGTTTAAAATAGATATTATACCTAGTACTCAAGGTACTGCTTTATGTCATCACGACATAATAATTATCCCCGAAGGGATTTCAAAGGTTATTCCGAGTGTGGACTGTCTAGTCAACACTTTTTTAGGGTTCCGTACTCGAAGGGTGCCAAACGGGACCCTATTACCTAAACTAACTTTTTTGCTACTTTTATTATTTGCCGTGATAGAAGCCATGGTTATATTCCGTGAAACTCCCAACTGGCTACCTATTACGGCTGAGTCTGTATACCCCTGTAACAGACGGACGGACGGACGGACGGACAGACAGCGGAAGCTTAGTTAGTAGGGTCCCGTTTGGAACTCTTCGGGTACGGAACCCTAAAAAATAAACATGGTGAATCCCATTCTCATAATAATGTAAATACATAATGGAAATTATGGCCTTTAATAGGTCTTTACCTATGAAATTGGCGAAATTTTCCTACAGATTCATGAGTTCATAGTTCCTGTAATTCAATAGCTATTTCCATTATTTGTTTTTTGTTTGAAAGTTGATTTCATGGTTTTACATCTACGTATTAAATTTTGTTTTTATTGTCAGTTTGATAACCAAAATTAAAATTTCAAAAACAGTTCGTCTTAAATTATCTATGATAAGATTGAAAAAAATGCAAAAATGTTAGTAGAAAACGGCAATTTCATATTTAAAGACCTAATATTAATAAATTTCGTGATACATGTAAGAAATGTATAAGCCCGGTCGTGGTCGGTCAACAAGAATTTACTCTTTCTGGAAATTTATTTATATTTATGTTGTTTTGACCATGACCCATTAGGCCTGTTTCCGTTCCCTTACCAAGTTTCCAGTATATAGTAATCACTTAATAAGCAAGTTTATACCTACACCGAGTAAAATGATAGGTAATGAGTTTATAAAGTATTTATCTTGGCGCCATTTTATGATGATCATTTTTACTGCCGATGGTTAGGTAATATTAGTGGTTATTATATGACAACAGACATTGCAATATGTTCCGTGAAAATTTTAGAAAGATTTGTAAGCACGTTTGCTTATAGACGCGACCATGAAATCTGATATATTGCTGTCCAAAAGTGAAATTGAATGGTTGAAAAGCCTCAAAGCAAAAGAGTTATAAAAAGAAATAAAAGGCTTTCAAGGAAGCAAAAGAAGATGTTGTGCATACGGGTAAAGTTGTGTAATATGATAAGCAGGAAATGTAAAATTTTTAAATCTACACAACTGTATTTAAGAGGCTATGTAAATTTTATTTTTGTCACTGTCACTTTAAGGAAAAAAACGCGCAGTGCGAGAGGGGTGGGTTCAGAGCGAAAGAGAAAAAAAGCGCATGTCTTTTATTTCTATATAAAAAAACTTAAAACAGCTGGCAAGTTTCCAAAATAAAAAATCTAGATATTATTAAAATACGTCTAGTAAAATATGTCTGAGTTCTGTTCATGATTCCTATTCATCAAAGGAGGAGAAAAGTGTGTTTTAAGACCTCATTTCAATAATTATTTATATCGAGGAAAATTGATTCAAACATGTTTTCCAAAATCAAAATCTTAGATTATGTTGTCAAAATGTATTACAAGACAAGAAAATTAAAAGTTACTCTTTATTGTGCACCATATAAAAGAAAACTTAAAAAAGAAAAACAAGATCCAGATAGATTACAATTGGCGGGTTTATCGCTTATCCCTTATCCTTACAATGTGTATACGCAGAAAAAAACAGTCCTATTTTATTTACGTAGCGTCTTAAATAAATGTAGCTTCAGATGTTTCATCATTACACAAGCAATCAAATTAATTCCTAGTCATCGCATCCAAATATCTTAGAAACGCCAATTATATAAACCCAGGACGGAGATTGTGGCGCGTGCGCAAAAATTGCGAAAGCAGAAAAGTCAATAATTTCCCTAGAAAATTCTTTGTAAAATCACTCCAAATCTGCCGTAGCAAATTTGGACGGCGATTCTGGCATATGCGACAATTTGCGAAGGCCGAAGCCCTTTGTACAGGAGCGTATCAAGATTTTAAAATAAAAACTTTTTGCGCGGATTCGTAACATGTTTTAGTTTTACTTAGTAGAATTATCATCACACGGCATTTATTAAGCGAGTAACAAAGTCGTACGAAAACTAAAGCGTGTGAAAAATGTTGCGAGTATAACCGCCCTGGGCGGCGATTCTGGCAAGTACGAAAAAATTTGTTACTGCAGATTTCGAGTGATATTTACAAGGGATTTTCTACGCAAATTTTTTTGCTTCCGTGTGATATAAAAAAAAAAACTAATAATGGTATCGATTCGGCATAACACGTCTTAACTTATTTGACAGGACTAACCTTATTTTAAGCGTCCTGTATTTTTCTTTCTATATCGAAACGCTTAAATTAAGTTTAGTCCTGTCAAATAAGTTACGATGTGCTTCACCGAATCGGTACCAATGTTTAGCTTTTTTCTCGATAAAATACCTTAAAAATGTATACCTTACATTGTGTAGTCTTTATTCGACAAGGTTTAGCATTCGACTTTGTAATGCATGGTATTAATCGCGCCACGCCATAAACAAATGTCGAATGATTGATACTGCGAGTGAAAAATAATGCCAGAATAACTGTCCTGGGTTTTCTAATAATTGCTCAAAAACCTTCAACCATAATATCCCTCTCAAAGTAATGAAGCCACAAATTTTATATGCAACATCTCCACCATAAGTAATTATCCGTAATTTTGATCGAACTATCCAATGGACGTTTAATTGACAGGTTGTCGTTAACAATTTGTGCTATACCACAATTAGCGGAGAACGGCCTGATCTGACCTAAGTATTCCAGCTTGGGTATGCTAAAATCAGTAGATGAAAGGAAAATTTATGACAGGAACCAACAAGTTTCAACCAAAACTAAAATATTAAAAAAAAATCAAGGCAAAGGCGCATATATTTGTAAAAGAAATTTCTTCCAGTGAACAAAATGTGACAGGAGAACGGTACTCTTGTAAGAGATAACTTGAAGACGTTTTTGGGTTTTGCGAGGCCATTCAATTGGCTGGATAATTGACAGGTCGTCGTCGTACAACACGACGAGTCGATTTTCCACCAATTACGTGAGCTCGTGATTGCGCCTGCGCGCGTTATTTTGAAATTTCTAATAACGAATATCGCTTTCCTCGGCTGCGTCTTGCTTATTCGTCCAAGGTCTTGGCAGTTCATTTCACTGTTCTTTATCATACCTTTTTCATACTTGTATAGTTGATATTAGAAAAATCTAGCAATTTCTCTCTACATTTTGTGGGCTCAACCTTAGACCTGCAGGCAGGGTCCATGTTAAGCTTTTAATTTATTACGTAAGGCTTTTTAGGGGGTGATTAGGTCAAACGAAATCTTATTTTTTTTTCTTTATTTTTCTTATATTTTCTAATATTTCTTACGTAAGATTATGTGACATATTTATATGTAACCTATTCTGTAGGTATATGTATATAGGTATATTAGGAATATACATATATAGGGAATATACCTATATATCATTCATTATGTATTTTTATATTTATTTATACTTTGTAGGCATTTGCATGTAATTTTTATGTAGTTTATTATTATATTTTTAACAATTAGGTATCTGCTATTAATTTAATCTTGTTTCTGTATAAGTATTATCGTGCACATTATGAATATCTTATTTATATCAAATATCCCTATCACCCTTGCTGGAAGAAATCTCATTATTGAGATAAGCACGCCATTGTACATGACTGTTATCATGTAATTCAGAATTTTTAAAATGAAATACTCTACAACAGCTTTTAATATTTTTCGTTTTTTTTTTTAAATATAAATATACTGATAGATAGGATAATACCAATATAAAGTAATCTCAAGATATATTTCGGGTCCAATCTGGACCCGGCATCAGTTGAGTCTTAATTTAGAATTGTGTGCAATAAGAAAAAAATATATATATTTTCCAGTGGCTAATCCTTTATCTGGCAGGCTGTTCAGCTCCTGGGCTAGTCCAGATTCATGGATAGTTATATTTCTCCTCAATTTTAGTCTTGAGCAGAAAAAATAAAGAGTGTTATGTAAACCTATAAATAAGTTAATTAATAAATTTGGGTTTTTATTTATGTTCCTTTGAAATTTTATCATACGTAAGATTTTTCGAGGTTCAAACAAATCGATTATTCGAACCATTAGACCATAGCGGTGGTTAATAATAATAAATTTTTCAATGCATGTGCTCGTAAAGGCCCACTTTTTATGCATCAAAACCGAACAGAAAGTCGATTATTTTGCCCTAGGGCTTTTATTATTATTATTATTTTTTTAATTTGTTTGTAATGGTTGGCTAACCTGCAGCCTTTCCTGTCTACCATAGATGTTATACTTTTTTTTCCACTGTTTAACGGCTCTGGATACAGTCCTTTTGAGCCAATCATAATTGAAAGTTCACAAGATTATATTTGTTTTCATTTCCTCACACTATACATTGAAAAACGTAGTATGATACACGGGCGTAAAGGCAATAAATTACTCGGTTACGTTTAAAACACTCGCTACGCTCGTTTTTTAAATCGTCCTCGTAATTTATTCCTTTTCGCCCTAGTAGCATAAACTACTATTATATACAACGTGTAATAGAAAGGTGTAACCATATTTGAAGAGCTTATTCAGTCAATGGTGTAAAACAACTTTTACTATGGAGCCAACACTGAAAACTCAAAAAAAATCTGCCCTTCCATACATTTCAGCCGAGCGGCATTGCATTTTTCTATGAAAAAGTTAATTTTTTTTCGAGGTTTTGTTCCATAGTAAAAGTTGTTCTATATCATTGACTGAATAAGCTCTTCAAATATGGTTACACCTTTCTGTTACACGTCGTATAAATAGCAAATTACGCAAGATTCGTTTCATAAAAGAATAAACATGTTATAAAAATTCTTTAAATGTAAGTTACAAAAATTATAATCAAGAATCTTTCTTGTCGTAATAAGATAATAATAGATAATAAAAGATGTTAAAGGTCACTGACTCTATTTGTAATGTGACCTAGGTCACGCTTTGACCGAAATTCAACTTTCATTGTTACCTTTTGCGTGCAACATGTTACGTAGGGAAAATCATCTTCCCATCCTCAATGTGTCGGTCGTTTTTAGAATTCCGTAAAAAATGGAACCCTTGCCAATAACAGAAAATTTAAATTACTTTTTATTATGATATGCAAAAAAAACAACTCTTCCCTACAGAGATATGCTGTGCAATTTTTTTATGTGAAATAAATAAATAGAGTAATTTATACATATTAGGCTAACGTATACAGGCATCACAATAATATAAAAAAACAAAGATAATATTCTATCTAATAACTATTGATAAAGTCATTTCTCGGCGGCTACCAGCCCCTTAAATACACAAGCATAAATCCAGTTGATACTAAAATTAGCATACTCGTAATTGAAACATAAATTGATGATGTCCGTCAACTGCAAAGATTAGAAGATAATAAAAATTTCAAGTAAATATATGTTAAATACATTTTACAGCGTTTTATTTTTGGTTGATGGATATTATAGTTTACAGAAATTAAAAAAGCTTCAAATTTTTTTTTATATATCTTTCGACCTGCTTGTAGTCGTCGTCAGTCGAATCAATCAAATTTCGACTGATGACGGCCATAGGTGGGTCAAAATATAACAACATCGGAAAAATCAATATCTTTTTCATTTATATATAATAATTTTAATAATCCATCAACCAATAGTATTTTGTGCAATTGTAACATAATTTGAGACATAGTGAGTTTCGTAATAACTTCGCATGAGTGTCCCAATGTCTAATTATGTTCAGTTGACGCACACACAATACTTTATCTACGGCCATCAAAAATATCGTCTTTATTTATAACATTTTCAACTAACAATTTTACAAAAAATAATAAGAAGAACATTTGTTCATGAACCTCGGGTGCGTCGTCTCGGTAATGCGGCTTGAAGGCCATTTAGGGTAAAGGGGGCGTTAAAAAATAAGATTGGCACTTATTTCACGTCTTTTTTGGGCCAATCGCAGCGCAGAATCGCGGTGTTATAATGTAATATTATAACATTGGATAAACAATCTAGGTAGGTACTTATAAAACTGCTTTTGATGTTGCAATTGCGTTATTGCAGTATGGGAGTAGATAAAAAAAACATGTATATGTTTTTGATACTCATCTACAAAATCCACCTCTTGACTCAATAAAGGCGGGTTCAAACTTGGGTGTAAAGTTTATGAAAAACAATGAAACATTACGAATGCCTCTACACAGTTTTGCATAATTCATTATTTAAAATGCGATTCGTGGGAGAGTAGGACAACATATCAATTGCGCTTTTTCTATCAAATTAAAAAATCTGATTGCGTTGATTAGTTTGTAGTTTATTGCGCTTACGCATGCAAGACATTTATTAACTAAAGGTGTGTCTTAATATATGATGTTTGTTTTATTGATTAAAATTAAGAGGTTATATAAGTTTTAGCCAAATCAAAAATATCCTTCAATTTAGTCTGGGCGTTGATAGATCTGTCAGTCAGTCGGTCAGTCACGGTATCCTTTTATATACAACGTGTTACCATATTAGAAGAGTTTATTCAGTCAATGGAATAGAACAACTTTAACTATGGAGCAAACACTGTATCCCAAAAAAATAATTCTATGTTTCATAGAAAAATGCAATGCCGCTCGGCCGAAAGTATGGAAGGGCAGATTTTTTTTCGAGTTTTCAGTGTTGGTTTCATAGTAAAAGTTGAATAAGCTCTTCAAATATGGTTACACCTTTCTGTTACACATTGTATAAGAAGATCTAAATTTGATTGTTTGATTTGATAAGTTCTAAATTTGATTAACTAAAAGCCACACACATTTTATTATTACGTCCCCCTTCTTATTAAAATCAATTCGATATTCCACAAAAATCAATATTGTGATCCGACCCCTCCATAACAAACTTAATATAAATACCACATGTTACATATTTTACCGCGCTCCATATTAGAGTTATGTGATATTATCGGAGAGTTCACAAAAAGCCGGTTTTCTCACTGCGCTGCAACAATAGACTCATTTGCAACAACGAAATTAATTTGAGAAATGAGCTCTATTTGAATTTATTGTTCGAAATTCTGATTTGACACTTACTGTGATAAATTTATTTCTTTGTTGGATACCTACCTTTATCTATAATTTTGCAGTATTATGGTATCTTACCGTAATATAATATTGAAAACAGTAAAAATATATTATGGAATAAGCCCTTTAATTTGTAAGATGGTCTTTATTAGTGTCGATTCGTTGTTTAACCTATTTGACAGGACTAAACTTAATTTAAGCGTTCTGTCTTTTTCTTTCTTTATCGAAAAGACAAAGACAGAACGCTCAAAATAAGGTTAGTATTACACTGGATCGACATTCGACACCAATATCAACCAATATAATAATGCTACAAGCAATTTTGCTCTTTACGAGGATAAAAAAAGACATCAATATGTGATTTGCAATTACTTGATACTAAATTGAAAAATATATATATTGCCTTTATCAGCTTGTTTTTTCGTTTCTTATATATAATTATATAGGTAAATACACATAAAAGAAACACAACTATTGCAGAATAACATAATATAGTCCAAGATATATTTCGGGCCCCACTGGGCCCGGCATCAGTTGGAGTAATAATGACAGGATGACAGATGATATTTACAAGATGACAATGAGAATAATACAATAAAAAAATAAAAAAAAAAATTTAAAAAGGAAAAACTACTTCCCTAAAAACTAAACTTTTTGATTTATGTGAGGATGTGTTTGTGGTTGGGATAGAAACAGAGGGTGTTTGTGTGCGTGTAGGAGGATTTGTGTGGTGGGTTGAAATGAAAGAGAATGTTGAATTGTGTGTATCTTTTTTTAAGTATAGTCTAGAATGATTGATTTTTTGAGTCAGGGTTTTGTAATGTTTTTATATAGGTTTCGTTTGTCTGTAAGTCAGTGTTGTCTATTTAGTCCAGGGCCGTAATGAGCACCAAGCGACCAGATGTAAGACGACTCCCAGGTCCTTAGCTGAATATCAGTCAGTGGTGGGTGAAATGATTTTATAATGCGGACGGTGAAGCAGTCGTCGAATGGTTTGTTGTGTAGGCGGGTATGAGTTGGGATGGGTAGTGTATTATTATGTGTTTTTGTTGTGAATCTGTGTTGGTTGATACGGATATGAAGCGGAGTTCTCGTTTCACCTACATAGAATGCCGGGCAGAGTCGACATTCCAGTAGGTAAATACAGTTTTTTGTTATGCATGATGTGTTTGTCTGAGCTTTGTAAGGGTGTGTTGTGTGGTGTGTATTAATGTGTGTAGATGTGTTGATGAGTGCACAGGTTTTGCACCGTGGCCGTCGGCATGGAGCTGTAGCTGGGGATGTGTTGAGCGGAATGTTTGTGTCTTTTGAATTTGTTTTTGTGAGAATGGTTTTAAGGTTTTTGTTTTGACGATAACAGATCGGTGGGTTAGTGGGGAGTAGTGATTTTGTTTCATCGTTTTGTTTTAGTATGGGCATGAAGTCATTTATGAGTTTTTTGAGTTTAAAACTTCCTTCAAAGTATGTTGTTATGAGTCGGAGTTGGTTGGGTGGTTGAGTGTGTCTGTTTTGTGTGTTATGAAATCTAGGGCGGTCGTAAAGATGTTTCTGAATGAATTGGTCTGGGTAGTTACGGTTACGTAGGCTTTTGTGAATAATTTTGTGGTAGTTGTCAAGTGTGGTTTCGTTGCTACATATCCGACGGCCACGGAGTGACATTGAATATGGAATGGACTTTTTGATGTGTTTGGGGTGGCAGCTATTGAAATGCAAGTACTGCAATTTGTTTGATGGTTTGAAATGAACGGATGTGTTGATTAGATTGTTATGATCTATTGTGATGTCGACATCTAGAAAGGTGATTTTTTCTGATGAAATGTTGTGGGTGAACTGAAGTGTGGAGTGATCATTCAAACGCTTGAGGAAGTCATTAAGGGAGTCGTTGCTGTGTGGCCAGATCATGAAGATGTCATCGATGAATCTCCGCCACACCAGGGGTATTCTCATTGTCATCTTGTAAATATCATCTATCATCCTGTCATTATTACTCCAACTGATGCCGGGCCCAGTGGGGCCCGAAATATATCTTGGACTATATTATGTTATTCTGCAATAGTTGTGTTTCTTTTATGTGTATTTACCTATATAATTTGATACTAAATTGAAATAGTTAATAATATTACTTTATTTCGTTTGTAAATGATATGCAAAATTACTGAATCAATAGGGTTTAACTTAAAAGGCGTTAAAAATTATAGACGTGATATTATTTTTTGATCATGATTTGTTTTTAAAACTATGGTCGCGTAAGACCTTCAAACATAACTTAAATAGGAATGTACAATCTGCTGAGTACTCAGGGTTTGAAATAATAGGTCTTTTACATATGAAATTGCCGAAATTTTCTTACAGATTCATGAGTTCATAATTCCTGTAATTAAATACTTAGCTTTTTCGATTATTTGTTTTTTGTTTGAAAGTTGATTTCAAGGCTTTACATCTACGTATTAAATTTTGTTTTGGTTTTCAGTTTGATTCGTCCTAAATGCCATCCATTTTCATGATAAGATTCGTAATAATACAGCTGACACTTTTCAAAATTTAATGAATGTTGCTGTTAGCTTAATGTTGTCTCATTCATACACATAAGAAATTACATAATTTGGATTTGTCATTCCTAAAAAAAATGCAAAAATGTAAGTACTAAAAATTCTCTATAGAAAACGGCAATTTCATATGTAAAGACCTAATATTATTTGAAGAGAACTAGATATATATTTTATGTAATAATTTTAGAACGCAATATAGCAAATAATGCTCTTGCAAAGTGATGATTATATTTAGAAACATCTTGACCTAAAATCTTGGATCTTTGAGTGTGACTTAATGATGCATTTAGCTGGTCTTGTCAACGAAGTTAAATCATTAAAATGTAATAACTTATGATTGTAATGATACGTCCAGATGTCCTTTGTTTTTCGACACATTACTCAATATTATAATGTATTATTATTACGTTGTTTTTTTTTTCTATTTTACATGTTTCTGTAGGCGGTAAAACGGCATGAGTTATTATTATTCATGTGTGACGTGTTTTGAAACTTACGGCGATATCCGAAAAAAATACGGGTGTTTCTTTTCTATGCATTTCATGAAATACACGGAAAATTTGAATAAATTTCTGGTATCTGCATTTTGACTATATAATCTAGGGTTTTGAAATTGGAAAACATGTTTGGATAAATTTTCCTCGATAGAAATAATTGTTGAAATGAGGTCTTCAAACACACTTTTTCTCCTCGTTTGACGAATAGGAACCATATACAGAACTCAAACATATTTTGTTAGGTGTGTTTCAACAATATCTAGAGATTTGATATTTGAAATTTTGCTAGCTATTTTCGTTTTTTTATTAAAAATATAAAACCAACTTTTTTCCCTTTTGCCCTGAATCCGCCCCTCTCGCACTGCGCGAATTTTCGCTTGGAGTGACTAGTGACAAAAATAAAATTCACGCAGCCTTTTAAACGGTTCGCTCAGCTCCCCAAATTTATTTACATGTGAACGTAACACCCTCCGCGCTTCGCTCCTCGCTTCGCTCCTTCGCTTGTCGCACCTGTTTTTTATTTGTTGAAAAGCAAAAAAATTATGCTACGAATGGTTACGAAGTTTTTGCGTATTTTCCTAATATCCAGATCTATGCAATCATCCTAGGATTTTCACGCTTATCCGTTTTTAGTGTTCCGTACCCAAAGGGCAAATCTGAGTCCTATTAATGTCATTTCGCTGTCTGTCTGTCTGTCCGTATGTCACAGGTCTCTAGCTCGTAAACGAAATGAGATAGAAACCTGAATTTTTTATATGTTGTGTAAAATGTTGATCCAAAACCGAATTTTGAAATGAAAATGTAATTAAATTATTTTTCAGGGGGGCTTTATACATGAAAATGAAGCCGAAAAAAAACTTTTTTTTCTTACCCTAGCATGTGGGGAGTCATTGTCTAGAGCTCATTAAGTACATAGAGTATAATTTTTTTTTTTTTAGTCTTAAAAATAAAGAAATGGGGGTCTATCAAAGTTGCCATTTTTAGACCATTTTTGTTGCGGGGTCTATCTCAAAGACCAAAGCAGTTAGGAACTTGAAATTTTTGTTTATTATGTACCAATATGCTGCAGTTAAACGACAAATACTAAAAACGTCGACTTATAATGTAGTTTTAGGGTTACGTCCCCGAATACTCAACCAACATAATTTTGCAGTTTTTATGTCTGACAGAATTAGATCATTACCTCAAATTAAATAAATATCTACTTTGTAATAATTGGTCATATGTACGGAACCCTAGAAGAGCTAGGCCCGACTCCTTTTGGCCCGATTTTTTCTGATTATCCTGCGATATACACAATGTTTTTTGTATATTGTGTATAAATACATAACAAAACATAAAATATTATGTTATTAAACATAATAACAAAACCAAAACTTTCCTTGAACTTTTATTCCAATTATTTTTGTCTTCAATCATCTTCGAAAGGCTTTAAAAGTGAGTTATTGACCACCAAAAAGGATTACTGATGCATGATAAAAAAAAATATGCAAATCATTACGAAATGCGCTGCAAACTGTAGGGCAGGTGGTAGGTTTATTTTGTTATATATTTATTTCGTGAACTTGTTTCACGAAAACTTTCTTGTTTGTAATGCATTCTAATAATGTTTTTAATTGTTGCCAGCATAAAAAAACTATTTGTAGCAACGCCATCTAACGGTGAGCAGTTGAACACCCTTATAGGCATGTAATAAAAATTATCGCAATCTCGCTCCTGTCCAAATAAACGCTTTTGGGAATATGAAAATTAAGAATTGTCACATGAAAACGCTCAGTTATATTCAACTTGTTTGCTACCGGGAATCGGTCGAGCGAGAGTTTTGTAAACTTCTGTAATGAATCTCGAATGTAATTGTTACATTACATGATTGCAATGTTTGTTTATGTTATGTTGTTTGCGCAACAATTTCAAACACCACACTACAAATAATTTTAGACCGACTTCGTTGTTTAAAAGTGTTCAAATTTATTAATATTACTGTATAGTATAGTACGCTCAAGTCAACCCTAAAGCCAGCTTACACTGAGGCTAGAGTAACTTGCGTAACTATTTATTTAACTAGTCTTCTTTTATTGCTTTTGACTTTTAATTTTTAGTACCATCTTGCAATCGTTTACATAAAGCTAGTAATGTAATGGTAGGTACTTTTTTACCTTCGCACTTGACTTCCTAGTAGTTCCTGCTCTACTCGTGTAAACTAGGCATTAAATCTTTTTGTATTGATGCATATTGATGAAACCATGTTTGGACCTCAAAATTAATTTAACAAGTGAAGAAGAATATCAATGTCAATGATATCTAAACACGATAACAGGTTGAATTGCACAATTTAACTTTGTTTTTCCTGATAAAAAGTGAAGAAGATATTCTTCTATATGGCAATTCACGCCAATAGTTTAGTATAAGCTAACGTGCACAATTAGTCACGGTTTTGTCTAAACAAGCTTAAAATGCTGTTTTAAGTTTGTTTCGACAAAATCATGACTAATTCTGCATTAAATGTCAAACTGTTGATTCATAAACCTAACTTATACTGAACTATTGGCGTGAATTGCCACAGACCAATATCTTTTTCCCTTTTAACTTCCTAACTAGAAAAACAAAGTTAAGTTGTGCACTTTGTACTGAGCGACTGATGTTTAATCTGCGCAAATAAATATAAAATAGAATAAAGGCATAAGGATTAACTGGAATGCTAAAACATTTACATATAGCCTCAACACTCTTATAGCCGTTCATAAATTAACAATTTCGTCAGGTTCCAACACTGACAGCAGGATAGCGTATACAAATTTCGACAAATGCGACAGAGATGGCATTAGAACACGTGGTGGTGGTAGACGGTAGCACTGTGACGGTAGTGCGGGCTAGTTCAGGGGCTTTCGATACTTTAATTCTTCGTTCGTTAGGAAAAGTAGAGTTTTAGCCATGGATGTATACGTAAACTGGATTGAGCACTGAAGGATGTTACGCGTAGAAAAATAGACTCTATTTCATACAGTTAAAAGTTATTTTATTATGACACAACCAACTAGAGAAAACGTGCCGAGCGGGACAACACACAGTCGATGCCTGTGTCCTACTCGCACAGTTGCCATCACAAAAAAAAACAAATTGCGATGGTAGGCTTGAGTTTTTCACGATTTAGTTTTTCAACGACTTTATAGTATTTAGCTTTTAGTAAATACTTTTTTTTTAACCGACTTGAAAAAAAGAGGAGGATCTCAATTCAACTGTATTTTTTTTGGGTATGTTATTCCTTATCTCCGTCAATTCTGAACTGAATTGAATGATTCTTTTTTTGTTTGGAAAAATTTCCTTTGAGGTAGGTCCCATTTTAAGATTGACCATGATCTGATGAAAGTTTTCAGAGATAGGCAGTGGAACGCCTCAGAAAGTAACAGCGTACCACTTGATATTAAGGAAATCGCTTTGTACTACGATGTTGATCGCAGAGTATTACTTGGAAATTGTCAATCTTCCACCTGACCTTCGATCCTGGTCTTATTAAGTCATTACCATAGAACTCTTTAACGAATGAGAGCACTTACCTCGAGATTGTGGCAATCACTTTGGTAGGGTGCTGATTGTCGGGCATTTCTTGGAAATTATCAGAATACCCACCTGACCTTCCATCCTGGCTTCACCACCATAGAACTCCTTAACGGACGACAGCATACCACTCAAGATTAAGGCAATCGCTTTGTATTAGGATAGTGATTGCCGAGTACTACTTGTAAATTGTAATTTCTCCACCTGAACTTTGATCTTGGCCTCATTACCATAGAACTCCTCAACGGGTGACAGCACATAACTTGAGATTACGGCAATCAGTTTGTATTAGGGTGCTGATTACAGGGTATTTATTAAATATAACCAATTATTACTTGTCCTTCGTTTTATATCAACAGCGCGTTTACAAGAATTAGGATAGTGATTGCCGAGTACTACTTGTAAATTGTAATTTCTCCACCTGAACTTTGATCTTGGCCTCATTACCATAGAACTCCTCAACGGGTGACAGCACATAACTTGAGATTACGGCAATCAGTTTGTATTAGGGTGCTGATTACAGGGTATTTATTAAATATAACCAATTATTACTTGTCCTTCGTTTTATATCAACAGCGCGTTTACAAGAACTATCCACATTACACAATTTGACCCGTCAACACTAAAAATGTAAAATAATAAACTTTTAACAAAAAATAGTAACCGACTTTAAATGTAACTGCAGCCATTCGCAAAAAAGTTGAAAATAATTATAAAATGACCGATGGTACTGAAATAACACTTTTTCCGACTTCTTTGTTCCTGAAAAATATGTTCTTTAAAAGTGACCGCGTTCCCTTGGTTATAGCAACACAGAAACCAATATAAGAGCGCCGACTTCTAAAGAACATATTTTTTAGGAAGAAAGAAGGCGGAAAAAGTGTTATTTCGGTACCATCTGTCATTTTATAATTATTTTAAGCTTTTTAGCGAATGGCTGCAGTTACATTTGAAGTCCGTCACTATTTTTTTGTTAGGTTTATTTATGTTTTACATTTAGTTTTATCCGTAAATGTAAGATCAATCATTCCTTAATAAAGTTGGGATTATTCTTAGCCGCTATTTTAAAGCAGAAGACTTTAAACCAATAAAATAAATATTTTGAATACGGTTTTTACTACCTACGTGGTCTCAATCAATTATTTTTAAATATGGTTACCCTACTTAGACAGAGATGAAATTATCTAGTATGACTTCTCGTTCTTCACGTTTTTTGAAACAAGTACTCAGTCCGGTTAGGGTATAGGTTCGTGGTTTTAGCATATAGAGTTTGACACATGCAAGCAAGACTCATTCATTGATCAACCTGGCTATCTGCTCTGTTCATGTCGTACATAATTATATTGTTATTCTGTCCCATTATTCGTTTTTCACCCAGTACATTTTGAACTTTTGAATGGCACAATGTAACATCACGTTTGCGACAAATCTCAAGAGTCCTAGGTTTGAACTGTTGACCGATTGAACTATTTGGCATACCACTGACTGAATGCAGAGATCAATAAAAATTACCTCATCGTACCTTATCGAGGTTGTTGTCCTTAAGAAAACATTTCATTGCATTTTTAAACCATAGACTGAGACCTTCACCTGAATAAGTAATACTCTATGGCTTCTTACATGTAGCTTTTATTTTGTTTCAAAAAGGCTTAAAAGTTCAGAAGGTTAATGGTTACTTAATTTTTGTTTTGTCGGTCATAAATACATCGTCACGAGTAGGCACGACATAAATCTTCGAGTGGATGTCAGAGGCGATGCTCAGTATGGACTGTCAAATACAATTTACAGTAAACACTTCATTAGTAAGGCAATAGTTATTTGTGTTACAAGGGGCCCAAGTAATATTTTGTACGTCAAGGGCGTTATTTTGAATTTAGAGCGAAGCGTAGGATCTGAGCGCAGGAGCGGTTTCGCGGCCGGATTGTGAAAAACCTGCCTTTTTCTAATGAGTCAAAACAGAACACTTAAATTCAAAATTCACTCAAAAGTTACGCAACAAAACCTTATTACCTATACCTATGTATTGTGTATGTTGCCATTGCAAAGTTTCCATTGGTTTCTGGAAATAAGAATTTCAAAAAATTGTAAAATTAAATGTGTAATATAATTAGTCATATCTCGAAATCTTTCGGATAGATTTTGATGAGGTTCTGCTTGCTTGAGGACTACATTATGTCATATCATTTGAAATAAAGCTTTTTTCCATTCTTTTTCTATTTCTATAGATCTATTGATCTATTGATCTTTGCGGCGATTGGACCGAATTTGCCCACTGTCATTTATTTCTATCAAAGTAAGATTATTAATTTTAACCAGTTGCATTTCTTTAGCCACGACAATGGTGCTGGAAGTCTATTGTAAATCAATTGTTATTGAGAGTCAATACTTCTGCTAATAATTTATAAATTCTCTTTTAAAATCCCTGCCAATACAATTTTTTCCTGATTTCCTGACACAGAGCCACAATAATGGCATGTCAGGAAAATTCCTATTGTCTGGTAAATCTACTCACATGGGTTTCTCTGAGGTCCACAGTTAACTTCACCGGTTCCTTGTCATGAAATAGATAACGAGACAGAGCATTATGTATAGTGTTCTAAAAATTGTGACGTAATGAGAAAAAAGTGATAGTAAAACACTCGTAAATTCGGGCATGCCTCAAGGGGTTAAAGTTCACGAAATTATATTCATTCCGTTCGGAATTATTCCAATAAAATGTTACGAGTCAAGCAATTATTTCGATATCTTCTAGTTTGATTCATTATTCAAAATCTCGAAAGTTTTGATGAGATATTAGTCAGGAAATTAAATAAAGCTTTTGGTTGCTGGGTGATTTATTGCTTTAATTTATTTTAGGTAAAATGTTTCAGGTTTGCTATTGTTGGATGTGACTTGCAATTCACAGTTCACACTCGAGAACACCTCTGACACCGCCTCGGGGATTCATGTCGTGACGATATATTTCTGTTCTTCTCATCTATGCAATAATTAAGAGCAAAAATACGAAGTGCATAGACATTGGCGTAAAAAATGGGGGGCGGGTACCGTTGCCATCCTTCTCTTGTCCGGCCAAATTTGACAGCGTCCGGCCCGTCCGACTTTTTTAGGCTTTTTATACCTATTGTTCAGTCACTTTAGTCAGAGACGAGACTCGCTGACTCGCCAAGACACGCAAGTTCACATACATATCACTTACATTTTCTGTGTTACTACCCGCGGCCGCGCCACCTCCGCACGCATTTATCAAGAAATCTTAGCCTCTGGCTTTGGGACTCAAAAGTCCGGCCTTTTTAACGGGTAAGTCCGGCTTGGATGATGTTGATGGCAACACTACCGGGACGGCAGCTCCCATGGCAGCTTCGAGGGCCCCTGGCAGCTAAGTGGCCCACCTAGGATTTCCAATACCATTCACAAAAAAATACATTATATTAAAAACAAACTAGTAACTTATATACGTACCTATCTTACTTCATTTTAAGTACATACTCTACCTTTTAGATAAATACTTGAATTTTTCTAGGGGTGCCTGGCCGATGCCCCCCTAAGCAAAAATACTAGTTACGCCAATGTGTATAGAAGCATTCCCATGAAATATGTCCTATGGAAAATAAGTAGTGTGACCACGGATTCCCGTCATTGCGGAACGACTCGAATCTGATAGCGAATCGATCACGCGTTGCGTCACATTCATAGCTGATCAAATAAAAGGCCGTTGAATAGTGCATTCAGATCAAGATGGGAATGGTGCAACCTAATGTTGAGATGCGTACTGATTTGATTCATTTGTGGTAAATCTAGAGCAACTTTATGGACTTGTCAATCGCTTTAGAGTAAGTGCTTTAGTACTTTTAGATAATTTGAGTTATGTAAGCAGTCTATGAAAATAATATTTCAAATTATTATAATCACCAAAAAATATTTTAGTAAATAAGGATTTCTTGCTACTCGATATACACATTTAGTAAAAAGTATTGTTTTGTCTCACTGTGGAAATAGTAAAAATTGTACCTATATAATTATCAAAACTAAATTAGGTAATGACAGCCTTTTACTTTTGACTAATGTTCTCTAAACAGCCAAATCACTTTGCCGGAAGCAAAAACTCATTTTGCTCCCTCTCTATAAATGTCATTTTTTCGAGCAAGTGGAATGAAAGCTTTTATACTTAAAAATAGCTATAACATTTTAAAAACAGATTTCTTTAAAGGAATAAACTTTTTTTCGTCTTTTGGCGATGGCTTATATTTTGACGCCAACTTTTGCCAGTGTCAAGTCAGATTCTGATCAAGTTATTCAGACGCCCGCCGTTTATTCATCACGCAGAGTCAATTTCAACAAACAATAATAATATATATTATGTTATTTGATAGGATTTAGCTATGATACAGATTATTTTTTTAGCAGGATTAGAAAAAAAATATGATATAATAACGGGAAAGCAGGCATTAAATTCAATTAGACTGGGTAGATAGGGACAATTTGAGAAACATATGGTCCAAAAAGCCGTCTTCGAGACCACATTCACAGAGAGGTGAATCTCTTAGTTTGGATTTAAACATCCGAATAGGAGTACAAGTGTGACCAAGTCTCATTCTAATGAGAACACTTGTAACTCTCGTCAAATTTCCTAAATTTAAAGAACCACGGACGGGAAGGGATTTTAGGTTGGATTTGGCAGTAACGATATGAGAAGCAATCTCACTCATCCTGTTAATCTATTAATAATTTTTGAGCAGGTGAGAAAGAAGCTTTATAGTTTGTATCAAGATAGTTTGTATCAAGCATTTAACCAGAGGGGATCCAGGTGAAGTGAGCATTGGGAAAACGTGGTGTGGGAGTGCAGGGGGTCTAGCATAGCAGACCATATCGAGCTTTAACCGCTCGCTACAATATGTCTATCCTTCTCTAGGTAGATCAACAGAGTGTGTGAGAGAGAGAGCACTGTATCACGTGCTATCGAGCTCGATATGGTTTGCTATACTAGACTAGAAGGACGAACTTATCATCGATCGTGAGTGAGCAAAATCAGGTTTTTAGATAGTCAAAAGATTTCTCATATCTTCGAAAACAATGTGTAATTTTTTCAGTTCTGTGTTTACATCTGGTTTTCTAAAAAAACTTGTATGAAGTTGGATTTCTCCCACTTTGCTTGGAAAAAAAATTAAATTAACGCGGATCAGAAGTTTGTAAACCATAATATAACGGTGACAACCAGGAGCGTACCCAGGATCTGAACCAGGGGGGGCAACTGCTCATGTGATGTATAATAATATATAGGTGGTTGACGAGCGAACGTGCCTTTAATGGACCTTGCCTGAGGCCCTTATTTTTGAGACTTCCTTTATAGCATAGATTCCATGGAATTGAGACTCCTATAGTGTCAAGGTGATCCCAACTCGGGGGGGAAAATACTACGAGGACGGTCGCGGTAGTGAATGGAATAGTGCTTAAAATTTCGTGTATCTTTTTCATGGCGAACTAAATATTGGATGCGTCAAAAAGCTCAAACACTGTATATTTAATATAATTTGTTTAATTAAATCTGGTCGCGAACTTAATCTTTATGATCCGTTATGATCTTCTAAAAGGGGCAACTGCACCCTTTTGCTCCTACCTGAGTACGCCTATTTATTTATTTTATTTATTTATTAGAAAAGGCACATCAACAATGTAAACACATAACATTTATAACATGAAAAATTCTAAAACTAATGTTTACGTCTATAACAGATATGCACAACATTCATAATTTTAAACACAAAACTAAGTGGAAAACCAAAACTAACATGCAATTAATACCTAATTTATACATTAAAAAAAAACACAAAATTAAACTAGCATGCAAGAAAGAAAAAAAAAATAGGTTATATAACCTTAAAAGAATTAAAAGTATCTCGAAAAATATCTAGTTCATAAGGTCGCCATAATTCATTGTAAGCAAGCAGTATTCTAGGCATAGAAGAGTGAGACTTGAGGTTTGTTCTACAATTTGGAATTTGAAACGTATCTAATAGGACACGACGCCTATGTTGACAACTATGAGATTATGCAACAATTTATGAGAGCAAGTTTTTCGACCCCAAGGCCCAAATCCTGAAGACGCGCCTGCCCTGCATGCGGCGAAAGTGCACATCTCAACGCGTTGGAATCGTGTCTTATTATTCGATTCAATCAGTTATTTTACTTTCACTTCACTCTCTTAGATCGTAAGGTCTATTTCTGCTTGTTTAGTCTGTGTATCTGTTTGCATGTATCTGTAGAATTTGTACTGGGAAGACATTTGCGATAGAAACTGTTACTTTCGTCTTCTTACGGAAGTGTATGACCTTTGATTTATATTTCCATACAACCCGTGTACGTACAGATAGTTGCGTAACTTAGGTGTAATTATATTGTCAAACTATTAGCTATGGGAGTGTCGCATATATTATGTATAGAAAAGAAAATATTATAGCAAGTATCGCAGACATATTAAATGTGGCTCATAAAAATTTCGTCTCTGTGGTCTAGTGGTTGGAGTACTTGGCTACTGATCTGGGGTCGCTTGATGAAATACAGGGGCAAATTTGTGTTCATCAGTGATTCGGAAGTAATCGGCTGTGGGTGTGTCCAAAATATGGCGATAAGGCCCACCTATTACGCTGGAACGTAATAATCGTCGGTGAAACGTGGGTGTAAAAGTGTTGGATATGACTTGCATTTCACAGTTTATACTCAGAAACACCTCTGAAACGCGCTCAGGGATTCGGGGCTGTATAAAAATATCTAGGATCATAACATGTATAGAGCAAAAATTTCAAAAGTAAACATTAGTCCTTACCGTATATGACAGCACCAAAATGTTTCCACCTTTAAATGGGTGACACTCACACATTTTGAATGAGTGCAAAGAGTATAGTAAGAATCAGTGCTCATCTGAACACAATGATAGTTGGACGCCTTAAGTGCACTTAAAGTTTTGAATTTTTACGACTTTAGTAGTCTGATCAGTTTGCTGTTTTTATTAATGAGAATTCAGGTTTACAATGGATATTACATATAATTACAGTGCCATCAAATTCAACCATGTAATGGCGTACAAATATTTGGTTGTATATTTAAATCATGCATTAACAAAAATCAAATTGAGAATAACTATAATTATAAAATATGTATGTCAATAGAATAAAAACAAATGTCACTATATAAATTGTAAAAAAAAAGTAAACAACAAAATCTCTGAACTCTCTGAAAAACAATACCCGCGCAAATATTCAGAGAAGAAGATATTCAATTGTAACTTAAAGACTATCTCGTAAGAGGAAGGTCAATTTTAGAACGCTTCGCGTGAATAGCTGTTTGGACGACGCTGCCTCAAAAAACGCCCATATCTCGTTGCATTAGGGTTCACGCATTTTTGTGAAAAACTCGAATATTATCTTAACGAATGGTTCGCGCGGGTATGTTTCTTGGGAAAAGTGGTTCAGTATGATCGAACAAAAAAAAATGTTTTTCTTATTGTATATTCTTTGTAAGCTATATTGCTTTTCATTTGAATTATAAATAAATACTTATTTAAAGCCATTCCATTGAATCTGGATCCAGAGACGCGCTGTTATCTCCCGAATAGTTGCATTTCTTAGAAGATTTTAATAGCGATATCCGACATCCGTCTGCCTGTCTGTCCTTCTGTAGCATATGACATAAACATGATCTGGAACCTCCTCCAAACTCAATAAATACACATTTCAAAATATAGAACTTGCGGTATTATAATGACGGTAAGTGAACCGTTGTCATGGCAACTAGACCGCGCATTTTGCTATGTTATTTACTTAGGCTATAACTTGGAAGTAGCGATTAGTTGGCAAAGAAGTTATCTTCTTTTTAGACCCCGTTATTCGTAAATACATTTGTTCTGTGGTAAATACAGAGTCTTGATAAGGTCAACGTACAAATGTTTTATTTTTAGGTTAAAATTAGTCCAATGCGTCAGCTATTTGCTTTTAAAGATGGATTTAAATTGTATGCTAGCGGTAGTTCAGTAAGTACGATGCCGAACTCAGTTCAAATCCTGCCGGTTGAGCTTGCACCAGAGAGTTTTTTGGAATTTATATGTTTGTGACGGAACATATTGTGTAGATAAACCCTGAATGCTATAAAAAGGGTGAATTTGTGCCCAAAGGACGGCGATAAGACTCACCCGTTCTCACGTTGAGACGTTAAATGGTTGGCGAAAAAGGGTGTTATGAGTTTTGACCAAGACAATTAGGCTACCTAGCTAACCAATAATCGCCTGTATCAAAAATTAATAAAGTCGTTGCCAGTGGCCTAATTGTGTTCCACACTCGAAAACAGGTCTAGGCAAATGATTACAGTAACTGCGTGGAAACGTTAAAGTTTCTCGGAAATAAAATCTATAACGAGAAAAATTAAATAACTATGACAGAAATAAATATGTATGTTTGAACACTTGGTGATTTATCCATCGCAAGGAGATATAAATAAAAGAAAAGTAAATCTGGATGTAAGGAGCTCTGAACCGGGATCCTGGTTCAGAGCTCCTCACATCCAGATTTACTTTTCTTTCTGCGTTTCTATACTGCAATGATATAATGTTAATTAAAAATGAAATAACATTTTTGGGGGAGGGGGATTGGCTGGAGCCACTGGACCCTCCCCCCTGGGTACGTCCTTATGGAGGTAATTACAACCCCTCAAGGGTAAATGTCATGACGATTTGTTTTTTGTTGCATATCATTACAAGTTAAAAGATCGTATGTATACGTTCAAACACTCCGATAGGTACTTACTGCTAAATGAAATATGATATTTTCATTTATTATTTTAAATCTGGAACGAATTACTGTCAGAGCACCAATGACAGTTCAAAAGACAAAAGTGAACTGTGTAAAACAAAAAAACTAGTCTTAGACGTTTATGAATGCATATACTTTATGCATTCACTTTCTGCAATTTGCAAGAACCATTTGTCTTTTATTCAGACAGACATGATGCAAAAATAAATTTAAAGGACTTTTCAATACATACTTATAATGCCGCACTCTTTATTAAACAAGCTTAAAAGTCGTTAGCGTAACACATCTACAAATTGCACTCTAAAAAATTATAATTTAATAAAATAGAATAGATATCTAGATATCTATAGATATCTAATTAAATAAATTTGATCCCCTCGAAGTAATTTGGGAGAGAGTAAGAGGACAGCTCACAGGCAAAAAATCAGGAGGCCCACCATGCCTGGGACCGATGGATATTAATAATATATGTAACAGACAGGTGACGGGCAGCGGCGTCACTAGTGCGAGGGTTCCGGCACCGCACTCACCAACCCGCCTGTCTAGCGTGTGTGAGTATGGGCAATTCTTCCAGGATGACCGCCGGGAGTGGCAAAGTCCTGGAAAGGCTTATGTCCAGCAGTGGACGAACTAGGCTGATGGATGGATGGAGATATCTAAAAAAGAAAGATGTCAATATATTACAACTTGTCAATACATACAATACAGTACATAATTGTGTCGATTCGGTGCAACACATTTTAACTTATTCGACAGCACTATTCTGTATCGAAAATACAAATACAGGACGCTTAAAATAAGGTTAGTCCTGTCTAGGGCTGCCATCATCTAAATTGCCGACGGAGGACAAAAACTTCAAAAACCCCGGACATTTAGGTGAAATTGAGGTTTTTCCCCGGACATCCGTAAAAAATATTCTTACAAAAAAAGTTTTCATTAAACATTTTTTATTCCACGTTAATTATTTATTAAACAATAATAGTAGTTTATGCTACAAGGGCGCAAAGGAATAAATTACGAGGACGATTTAAAACACGAGCGTAGCGAGTGTTTTAAACGTAGCCGAGTAATTTACTGCTTTTACGCCCGTGTATCATACTACGTTTTTCTACGTAATTGGCTCAAAAGGATTGTATCCAGAGCCGTTAAACAGTGGAAAAAAAAGTATAACATCTATGGTACACAGGAAAGTCTGCAGGTTAGCCAACCATTGTAAATAAATAAAAAAAAAAATAATAATAAAGCCCTAGGGCAAAATAATCGACTTTTTGTTCGGTTTTGATGCATAAAAAGTGGGCCTTTACGAGCACATGCATTGAAAATATATTTATTGCCGCTCTGGGATTGCCTTCGATGCGGTTTACGAACGAATGAATTTTTTCTTAGATTTGTTTTTATTTATTGGTTATCCTTCAATTAATTGTGGTTAATTAATTAATCTGACACATAAAGTGTCCGGATTTTACCCGGATTTTGATCCAAATCCTCCCCCGGACGGCCCCCGGACGCCCTCCAAACTAGGACAAATCCGGGGAAACCCGGACGGATGGCAGCCCTAGTCCTATCAAATAAGGTAAGTCGTGTTACACCGAATCAACACAACTGATGTATGCTATTTTTGTGTATTGCTTAAAATACCCGTTACCCGTACTGGTGACGATTTTCGATAACAATTACAGAACAATATACTAGGGTTGAAGCTGCATATGTTTTTGTTTCACTGAAATCCTTTAAGGCGCTACGGAAAAAAAACGACACTTCAAGGACTTGCATATCTACTTCAGTAAATAATGTATTATTTTGATAAAATAGTATATTATTTTTGAATTCTTTTTCTAGGGATCTGTTAAAACAGAAACGCGATTGGAGAAATTCGGCTCGATAGAAATATTTATTGAAATGAGGTCCTTTTCGACACCAATTCTCCTGGTTTGACAATTTAGAATGACTTCAGCTATATTTTATTAGATGGGTTTTTACGGTATCTACGACCTGGTTAAACGAAATTTTGATAGCAACTTTAGTACATTTTATATTAATAAAAAACCGACCTTTTGCTACTTTTCCACGAATCCGTCCCTCTCGCAATGAGGATTTTTTCGCATATGGAGTAACAGGGACACTAAAACTTTTACATATCGCCTTAAACACTAATTTAGTACATAAATAAACGCACGTATATAATTGGCAGTCGGAATCGTTACAAAAACCACGGCAAGACAAATCCTGACGTTTTGTAACCATACTAGCATGGATATGATAAATCGTGTTCTTTTCTCTCCAAACGTCCCTTGCCGTCAAAATGCAAATAACAAGCGAAAATAAATTGTCTTTTATTAGCCAGAGCGCGCATCTTTTGTTGCAAAATGCAAGAAAATTGCAATATTTTGTAGTCGTTTACATTCATTTCTAAACTAGGACACTAGAAGGAAGAATAGTCATGAAAGTCGCGGGTCAAACAAAGTGCCAAACAAACAAACACGACAGTTTTACACTTGTTACGCAAGTCGATACTGCCATCTTTACTGCGAGTAAATTTTATGCAATAGTGTAAGCATGACTGTTACATCCGATAATTTGATTGATGTGTATGGCTGCAGACGGGCCGTTTAAACGCAGCTGTTTAAAAACTGTCTTTAAAATGTTGACGAAATGAGAGAAAATATAATTAAACTTGACTGAAATCAAATAAGAAAGATTCTGTTCGTTTTGACAACGTTGAAATTTAAAATTGACTCCACACGCTGAATTCCCAGGAAATAAAATTATAGTACATTATAAACACTTATATAACTCGTACATATAACTCGTATTAAACGTCAAATTTTATTGTAACGGTATAACAAATATTATACCGGAAAATACAATAAAATTAAATAAATATTGGGATTACTTATAGAAGAGAAAGTATTTTAAATAAATTGCTTTTGATTTCTCAGTACGCTGAATATACCTTGAATTGCAATTACACAATTTAATTGTGATCTTAAACATAGATATGTAATCAACCTTGTATGTACGTACATGTCGTACATTATAAAAGTAGCCCTTAATCCCTATTTTGGGAATAATAACTACCGTTACGCAAGAAGTTAACTGCAATTATAAATTACTTGGAACTTTAACTGGCATTGTTTTTGTGACATTTGGGTAGATCATTTATCAAGTAGTTTATCAAACTTTGGCAGTCACCTAATCAGTCTTTAATTGTTTTTGGGCTTTTTATGTAATCGTATGGCTTATAAAGGTTTTCAAGTCGTTCATAATAATATTGAGGATGTCTTTAGCCATTCAGCTGTGTCACAGTATAATTATACTGTGGCTGTGTCTTCTGTAAGGATGAACAGGTCAGAGATGTTTCCATCGAACTTTCGAGTTGGCATTCTCTGATGATGTGGTCCACATTCTGCAATAAGCTCCGAAAAAAAAAAAAAACACAGACACTTAGAGAAGTGGAAAACCATTTTCATGTGATGCCTCTTGCGCTCCAAAACGTGGCGTCAAAACCACAGCCTTTTTTTTGTACATTCAGACGCAGCATAGAGTATATCAGACGCAGCGTTTAAATCGCAACTCTTTGACGTTCAAACGCGGCGCGTAAACCGTAGCTTTCTGTCGTTTAAACTCTGCCACTAAAATTTCACAACGGTACAGAGGTCAGCACAGCTGCTGTTCAACAATACGTAATACCATTCAATATTTTTATTTTCCTTCTACCAACTGTCGACACTTGCGGTTTCTGTTCTATTGATTCTTTAGGGTTATGTCAAAAAGTGGAAACGTTTATAACAAGGCTTCAGGTGCTGCGGCGGAACTAAAAAACGCCCAAGTATATAGGTAGATGAAAAATTAATTCGATAACGGTGATAAAAATATATTTGATGATGAATGTGTGGTGTCTATTGGTAACGTATATATACGCGTTATAATTTTTAATAGCTTTTTTGATATCAATTAACCATTAATACATTACGGTATTAGACCAAGGGCATGACGACTTATTTTCACAACGTTGAATTTTTTTATAGGTTATACAACAAACGCAACAAACTAAAAAATTTATACTTGTCATTGTTGGTTCTTGATGAAACATTTGCAATATATTGTAAATAAAACAATTACTTGGTAACTGTTCCACTGTTTTTTATTAGACTAGCGACCGGTTTTGTTAAAATAACATCTTCAGGCTTTTATGATATGGATACGAATCATGAGATGGAATATTTCAAAATAACAAACTAACTTGAATATTTCACAAAAGACGCTGAATTATCTGAAAGAATTAGAAATTAGTAAATTGGTGCACAAGACAACAAATAATATTATTAATGACCAAATTTTGTTGAATTTAATTCATCTGACATGTTCTAAATTACTTCGAATAATTATGTTTGATGTTATAATACCCAACATAAAAACTATATTACATTTTGGTTTAATTTCTTTGGAATGACAGTTTTAAGTTTTAAATTAATATTTTAGATTCGAGTATGTGAAAACTAAACGCAACTTTTGTTTGAATACCTGCAAACACGAACATTTTATTTCCGTAGTCGTAACTGTCAAAAAATCAAGACCTAGTGATTGAAGCTGTGGATTGAAGTATGTAAACAAATCCGGTAGCTAAGAAAGACAAATAAATAGTGTACAAGTAAGTTTTTTCATTGCTATAATAGAATGCTATTAAGAACGATCAATCAAATCTATTGATTATTTTAAGTGTTAATAAAATTGTTACTTAAATATCCATACATACCCATAAACCCAATGTTAACTTTGGAGTGCTACTGACAGACACAGGATATTCGCTTTAATGTTTTCCGTTTTTTGAAGGTATCATTAACATTGCATCAAGATTAATACACTTTATCAAACCCTATTCATCACTGTACGCTTAATTAGCACCAAAACAATACTTAATCAATTAACAAAAGAAGTACCGTAAATGTTACGAAAAATACATTACTTTACACGGCTTATTGTTCATTGTGGTACGAAGTTCGACTCCCAGACTAGATTGATTTACACTTTTGGGCTTAGCCGCCTTGGACGCGTGAAGTTGGAGGCGTTTGGGAAACTTTTTAAACAAGAGAGGGATTAAAACAGAACTTGGACCTACGAGTTTATCCTGCTTTTTTTAAATTTATTATATATAGACTTAGAAAACAAGCTATTTACAGTTAATAAAAAAACAAGAAAATACATTTATGTTAAAAATTTGCACCTACAATCAATATTATAAAAATTTCTACCATTATTACGAACTTGGAACTTGAATTCAAAATGAAAAATGGATTTACATCCTGAAACTGATAAAGCAAATAAAGCGTTTCAATTTCAATTTATCATATACAATTGTAACAATATGATTAGATTATATTTAATTATTATATTATTTTAATTTACCCACTTATTTATTTAAATATAATAAATACAATATTTAAATAGATAAGGGGGGTAAATTAATCAGACCCATCTTCATGTGGGTTCAACCTTATAATTCAGTTGGTCCAATGCCACCGCGCGCACTTTTCTACAATAAGATTTATGTGATCATGACGGTAATGTGAGTCCTTGACACAGTATCTAATGGTGGTAGACCATATTTTTTGGTCGATTTTGGTAATTCAGACAAGGTCGTGCTCTAAGATCTGTAATAGCGGTCAGTTAATTACCTACCTTTTTGGGTTTTTTAGAATACAATAGCTCATATTCAAGGGTACATAATGTTATGCTTTTCGCTGCCAACTAAAAGTTTTAATATTATACCAAGCTTTTTATTTTTGAAGATAAAAAAGTGCTCTACTCTAGATACTCTAGATAATAACACTCCACATGCCAGAGTAAGGAAAAAAAAACCTTTCCTCTTTCATGTATGGGACAATTTGTGAGTTTTATACCATTTTTGTAGAGGGGTCTTTCTTAAAAACTAAACTAGTTAGGAATTTAGAATTTCTTTATATTACGTGTCATATACTGCAAATAACGAAACACAACAAATTGTACTTAAAAGTAGTTTTTGTTCAAAATTTAAGTCTACTTATCTATTTGAATCGTACGGAACGCTCAGAGGATATAAAAATGCCGACTTGGGTGAATTATAAAATGATTTGAAAGTAGGATGGAGTCAGAGTTGAACAGAATCATAACATGTTTCATCCAAAGCGGCCTTTTTAGAGGGACAGAGCGCCATTCCTACTCGCGCTTGTCGGTTTTTTCTTGGTTCTCTAAGAAAAGTGAAAATGGTCAAAACAATTTTTAACTTTTTGTTCTTTAAACTTGATCTTTTAGTGGCGAATTTCAGAAAAAAACTTGGGCCAATTTTTTCACCTTTATGTTTTTATTGCGTTTATACATAGTATGTGTAAGTAATAAAGATTGTCTTTACCCTACAGCATGTAATATCACAGAGACAATCTTGTCTTTGACTGTAAGATAAAAGCCGCTTTCTCAGTATTACTTCGCTCAAGCATGCATAGAGGGCTTCCCATAAAAATGTTATTATGCAGGTCCCTTTTGCGATCTTGTATACTCGTAAGTAGTTCAAGGAAATATGTCAAATACAAACTCAGTTAATTAATAAAAGCTTAAAAACATTTTTAGTTACAAGTAGGGTTAGCATATGACATGGATTTGCCGCATTTGACAGGCATTTTTAGGCTTAGACAGGCGTGCGGCCAGCATTGATCAGAGACAGGCATGTTTATTTTTTAATTTTTTTATATATCTTTATTAATCCCGATTACAATGAATCTTAACCTAAACTATATAGCCACTAGCGAAAGCCAATTGGCTTATCTGTAGTGGCGAGTACATAAGTTATAAAAAGTAATAAATAAACAATCAAAAACCGCACGAAACGAAACAGAGCAAGTGTTTAATTTTAATTTATAATAATTTTTTACCTGAATTTTTAAATTAGGAAATCTTTTATCTTATTTTTATACTTATCACTACTAATATATAATTTTTAAAGATCTCTTGGACTGGCAAGATAATCAAAGGATCTTTTGAAAAAGTTATGTCATCTGAAACATACCACTTTTTTTTCACTAATGCGTTTTACTAAGGTGAACTCCAGGCATTGTAAAATAAAATAAAGGTAAACCACAGGCGTAAATGATTATGCTACAGGCATTTTTCTGAAAAATCTGCCATTTTAGGCACCTCAGACAGGCATCTCTCCATTTTTGAAATGGTACGAGTAACATGGTAAAACAGTTTACCCACAAATATTTCATGATGATACATTATTTAAATATTATAGCTTATTTAAATATTTTACATTATAAATAATTAAACAATATTTTTCTTTTATATAACTACGGGTAATGATATTTTATTGCACTAGTTTGCTTTTCAAATTGTATCAATTATTATTATCGTAGAGATATCTCTAAACTCTGAAATTCTGTTAAATACAATTGAAACTTAAATAACAATGTATAACTAAACTAAATAATTCAAAATTAAAATTAAGTATATAACAAAAGTAAAAATACTATTCACAAATAAAATAAAAAAAAGTTTTTCGACATCTATTAAAATTTTAATTCAAATAAAATATGCTGGCCAGATCGCTGCCGATGCAGTCAACTTCCATTTGCCTTCGTGTGACGTCACTTGAGAAATGGCTGTTTAGAAATGTGTCCTTTGCTATCAAGATAAATTTATAATAATTTGCTTCCGACTGATTTGACAGATGGATGACAGAAGAGTAGACAGACAGAAACAGACCACTTTTTTATAAGCAATCACACGTCACAATCAGTATAATGTCTTAAATTCTCAAGTGACGTCATATCATATCGGACGATCCTTAAAAAAATCATAATGAAATAATGGTTAATTTATATACCAAAAACATGATATTTTAGAAATTAAGCTATGGGAATTGGGTTCACTGTGTGCGTTACTACAGATAATTTATCTCACGAAGTCCATTAGAAAGAAGTGTGCGTACACGCACTACTACGACCATAGCCAAATGGACACTGTGAGATAGAATATATGTATGATTGGAATCACGAATCCCAGATATTTTAAGATTTGTGCAAAGTTTTTCAATATCTTTATTTTTCGTTCGCAGATGGCGCGGTGGTGCGCTTTGGCTGCGCTTGCGCTGCTGGCCGGCGTCGCGTGCGAGCCCGAAGCGAACAACAGATTGCGTAAGTTCTCACGGCTATACCTTACCACTATCACGATATGGACTATTGTTGTACAGCAAAAACTACTATTTGTTTGTGATTGATTGAGACAAAAAGTTAATTGGATTATGGGAAAACATACGTGTGATACATTTAATTCGAACATACTTGTAATAAATATATATATGTTGCTACATAGAGCATTTATTTTATTTTAATTTTTTGTATAATTAAAACGGCGTACAAAAACTTAATTTCGAAATATATTTCGGCCCACTTTGGGGCCAGCATTAGTCGAATTATACATAGTAAATGACATAAAATATATAATAAGTATATATTTTATGTCATTTACTATGTATAATTCGACTGATGCCGGCCCCAAAAGGGGCCGAAATATATTTCGAAATTAAGTTTTTTGTACGCCGTTTTAATTATACAAAAAATAAAAATAAATTTAATTCGAACACAACATATTTGCAGGGCTGATAGGAACTTAGCAGGCTTAGCTATACGAATTAAGATATAGAAACAATTTTTTTATTGCCCTAAATTGCAGAGTTTTTAAAATCCCACCCCATCTTAATATATTTTTTTAGATAGTTTCAGAAATCATCTCTCTTTCGATCAACGTATGTTTTATTTGCGCGTAAGATAAAAACTATCGACAATTTTCGGCTCGGCGGTTATTTTATTAACACCCCGTATAGCCATGTTTATATTCTCTGGCCGTGTCAACCATGGTCATTAAGATGATGATAAAAAAACTTAATCAAAATCCGTTAAGTTCTCAAGTTAAAACGGAACAAACAGACAAACAAAAATTCTCAAAATTGTAGTTTTAACCTCAGTACCATACTAATATAACCCATTTCATTTAAAATTTTGCAAAAATATTCAATGTACAGACATTTTTAGTACTTTATTATTAGTATAAATGAGATGATATCTGAAACGATTGGGTCCTTACCTATGAAATTGGTGAAATTTTCTTACAGATTCATGAGTTCATAATTCATGTACCTAATTCAATAGCTATTTCCATTATGTGTTTTTGTTTGAAAGTTGATATCAAGGTTTTACATTTACGTGTTAAATTTCGTTTTTATTTTCAGTTTGCTAATGAAAGTTAAATCTTCAAAAACAGTTCGTCCTAATGACATCCATTTCCATGATAATATTTTTAATAATTTTGTACAGCTGACACTTTCAAAAATTAAATTGATACTGCTGTTAGCTTAATGTTGTCTCATTCATACACAAAATGAATTTTAAAATTTGATTTTGACATTCCTAAAAAAATGAAAAAATCTTGATACTGAAAATTGAGTTTCCTTCAAATTCTCCATACAAAACGCCAATTTCATATGTAAATACCTAATATATTATGTATGGCTGACATGCTGTCTTAATTCATTATTATTTTGCATTCCTTATTATTACGAGTATTTACATAGTGATAAACGATTTTGATCAAGACGCACCAATGGTAGTCTGACATGAGATGATGATCAAAATACAATATTCAATGCCATGGGTAGAGACTAGGGCTGCCAACCCTTCGTGTTTGACCCGGAGTCTACGAGTTTGAGTGGTTCTTGTCCGGGCTACGGGTTGACGCTGTTTATCTCCGGGTTGGACCGGTGAGAGTGAGAGCCGGCCGTTACTAACAGCCCGTCACGTTGGTAAATTTTATAACTTCCAAGAACTTTTTAATGTTCTTGTAAAAACCAGATCGGTAATCGCTGAAAAGAATCACTAACTAACAAAAAAAAATATTCAAACATCAAGCAGGTCCGAGCAACGCTATTTTATTTGTATTTTTTTGTAATAAATTATATTTATTAAAAAAATATATCATTTATTTAATAAAATAGCGACTTTTCCAAAATTTCTGGGCCTACACTTTTTGAAAGGTGGCAGCTCTAGTAGGGACGACAATGGCAGTTTTTAATGGACATAACGGGTAAAATCGTATGAAAAAGGGTAGTTAGGGTAAAAGGGTAAACTGCAGGCAACTGAAAAAAATAATAACATTAATAACATCATCTACTCTTTACAGAACCACGCAAAAAATCTAGGAATGGTACGTAGAGAAGAGAAAATATATACTTCTTCCCTGTCCACTTAGTTTCAATTCATAGATGAAACCTTTGTAGAGGTGGAAGATTTAACATCGACAGATCAAATGTGCAATGATTTTTTTTGCTGGTTGTTACTGTAACATTGATTTATTCCAAAACTCTTGGTTTTACAACTTGCCTTTTAGTTTCCAAACTTACCACCTTACTCTTCGTTTAGAATCCCTGGTCTATTCTTACTCTTCGTTTAGAATCCCTGGTCTATTCTTACTCTTCGTTTAGAATCCTTAGTCTATTCTTCTAAATCTGCCTCCTAGCATTACGTGTTTGGAACCTGCTAAGTATCTTGCGTACTACATTAATACCTTTTTTATTCAACTTAACTATATTTACACATAACTTACCTTCACACTAGTATAATCTGTATCCTCAGTCGTCACTAAATATATATTTTGTGTGCAGACACCAAAGGAGATAAGTAACTAGGCCTGGCGCAAACACTTTGATCCTAAGACCCACAGACGAACCATAAAGTAGGTGTGAAATACTTACTCAATACATGCTCAGATGCACTATTTATTAAGTATTTTTTATATCATCAATCACTCATCTGTATTTAAATACTTTATTGCGCAAATAATTTACAATGCACAAAAGCGAACTTAATGTTAAAAAAATTAGCATTCTCTGCCAATTAACCTTTGGTAATGTGGAAAGTTTTTGAGGGTAGTGCCAGATAAATTGATTACTATAATCAATTCGACCAAGAAATCATAATGTCATAGATACTATATACATTAAATATAATTAGAGTTAAGTAAATTATTGTATATACATATATAATCTACTCACAAATACAATAATAAACATATAAAGGTATACATATATTATACATAACAATACATAGGTAATTTATATAAAAACGGCTCACCTCAATACGTGTTATGATCGGGAAAGCCGACCAGTTAAATCTGCTGAAACTGGTCGGCTTTCCCGATCATAACACGTATTGAGGTGAGCCGTTTTTATATAAGTCATGAAATATCCTCAAGTCTCATTTAATTCTATAATACATAGGTAATTACGAGAAGGACAATGACTCAGGGGGATATGTGAAAACTACAAGTTTTGTGACTGATTCTGTAGCTGTAGAGAGTGTTGATAGACTCTGGTCTTGAAGGTAGAGATAGAGGGAGACTGACAGATATTAAGAGGAATACTATTCCACCTGTGGGTCTGTGGGTTATAGGATCAAAGTGTTTTCGCTGGGCCTGGTTACTTATCTCCTTTGCTGCCTATACTAGTTAGTTACTTCATAAACATATGTAAAAAATTGGTTAGTATAGTGTTATTAAAACAATTAAAAAAATTATTACTCGATATTATTTCGGCCCTCGGTATGGGGCCGTCATCAGTCGAATCATGACTGATGACGGCCCCATACCGAGGGCCGAAATATATCGAGTAATAATTTTTTTAATTGTTTTAATAACACTATACTAATGTAAAAAATTGGCAAATACGTGAATCAACTTTCATTTTGTTTTCACTTTTTTGTTACATACCTGTATTTTCAGTTGCCTCGTGTCTTGCGAATAACACAATTTCATTCCAAATGTTTTGATACAAAAATAATTCATTATTTTTCCTGATTTATTGATAGTTTCAAATCACTCAAAACTGGTGATCAGAAATATAGCAACAATACCAATCAAATAACGGGCTATCCCTAAGTGATAGAAAACTTATGAAAAAACGATCCTTTTCGCAGGAATGTCAAGTTTCTAAATATATTTGAATGATATAATTACCTAATAAACTTGTAGACCAGGGATGGGCAAACTTTTATATCTTAGCCCACGGGCCGTAGTTTGCTCATCCCTGGTGCAGATATTTAGAAAATTATTGTTTTGTTTAGGGATACAGTGAAAAACAAAAAAAGGTGATTTACTTATAACAAGTCTTTTTTTTGGAACCTTTACTGGCATTCTAAATTGTTTAACACAATTTTTTTTTGTATTGTTCTATATTGTATAGATTGTTTGCATGAACGTAAACTCCTAGTTGGTTGGTTGTCTTTAGGTTGATTTTGTAAATACTGTTCTAATTTTCTGCCTATCTCTAAAATTTCTTTATAAATATTGGATATCTTATAATCTTTTCCTTTAAATAAATTTCAATTTAATCATAAAACCTTAATGCATGGTTTAAGGTTTTCGTAATGCACCATTTAGTGAATGATAAATATTGGTACAATGTTTAAGAGCGGTTTCGCAGCCGGATTGTGAAAAACCCGCCTTTTTCTAATTAATCGAAACAGAACACTTTAATTCAAAATTCAGTTAATGGTTATTCAACAAAACTGTATTATCTATGTGTTGTGTATGCTGCAATCGCAAAGTTTCCATTGGCTTCTGTAAATTAGAATTTCAAAAATTTTTAAGTTCAAAATATTTCAAGTTTAAATTTTTTTAAATTCTGATTTACAAAAACCAATGGAAACTTTGCGATGGCAACATACACAATACATATAATTAAATTTTGTTGAATAACTATTGAGTGAATTTTGGATTTAAGTATTCTGTTTTGATTAATTAGAAAAAAGCGGGTTTTTCACAATCCGGCTGCGAAACCGCTCTTAACATTTGGGTTAGTTGGGTAGTAACTTATAATTAATTAACTTTTAAGAGTTATCTTTCGCTACATGGTCGATAAAGCGCAGAAAATGAACTTGATCTAACATTTAACACACTGAATAGGTAGTAGATGGTAACTATAAGCCATAAAAAATTCAATGTACAAATGTTTCTAACATCCAAGAAATGTGGAATCTGTTTGTTGATTTAAAATAGTCAGCAATTATGATTGGTTTACGGTTCTTGAATACTACCTATGTGATTTTCTAAAGGTTAATTGATTTGACTTTTAATAACTCATGCTGCTAATCGTAAAAAGAACTTCCTTTTTTGATTTAAACTTCATGAGATGTCGTAATATTTTAATTTTTTACGGAATACTCACAATTAAGTACGTCCAGACTATTTTCTAGGAGATGACCCATCTATTAATTTAAAACGCAAAACTGTGAGTGATTCGTAGCAAATTGAACTACCTTTTTGTATAAAAAAATTGTAAATACCTTTGTATAATATTATATACAAGGTGAATTTGTGAACATCGTCCCAATTCATACTTAAGCCTTGGTAAGTGATCAGCATCATGAACCATGAACGATTTTTGTAAAATTCATAAAATTAAATTTTACAAAAACTGTGATCGATTCATGATGCTGATCACTTACCAAGCCTCCATTATGAATTTGGACGATGATCAAAAAGTCACCTTGTATACCGGGTGTAAGTGATCAGTGGAAAATGTAGCTTACGCTCGGTATAAATATTTTTTACCTAATCTTAGGTTTTATTTGCCTCGGTATTCCTGTAACTTTTTTCTCAAGGATCTTCTCACAGAACAGCAAACCAGTCTCTTAATAACACTGTCAAGGAGGTTGAGGCGAATAATTCGGATGCTCTGAGGATCTTGGAAGAAGCGCACTACTGTAAACTGTTGTAAATATACTAACTTCATCTTCTACCCTTTTTGAGGTAACCTACAATAAGGTTTTGGTTCAATTCTTGGGTGTTGGCAATTCTTCTGTCACATAAGATGACATTTCAAAATTCGAAATTGGAACTTGCAGCGGATTTGCCCCCAGCCCAACAAGCTGAAGTTGACGACATGGTGAACAACCTTCTACATTGGATCCAGGGTTTACAAAAAAATAGGAAAGGTTCGCTTTGAAATTGTTTTTTTTTTGCCCTTGACATACTGTAGGTTGTCTTTTGTTGGAAGAATGTAAGATCAAAAAATAATTGTCCTTTTATGACAGTAAATTGAACTTACCCTCTATTGCCTCTATTTTGATTGTAACCAGACCATAGAGAGAAATGGGTCAGCACAAATTTCTTCGGTGGTACAAGGTAATTTTCTGTAATAAAGTGTTTGAGGTAGTCTTACTACTGTTTAGCAGGTACATTAATAAACATAGTACACAATGATAAATTGATAATAAGCTATGTAATAACGTCAGAAAATATTCTTATGAATACGTCATATCTTCTCACTTTTATTCTTATCAAAACAATATGTTCATATGGAGATCTTATGAATCTTATAATACAATATAATAAATGTTATCTTCTAAAAACAATGATGAAACTAATTCAGATATTTCTGTAAATTTCAGCTCGTCAGTACTTCAGTGGTAAACCAGAAAAGCCACGACCTTTTGAAGCAGCTTCGTATCTGCCACCAGCAACTGGTTATCCGGCAGCTGGGTCTCGCCCTACCCCAGCTTACAATGAAGGACCAGCACAAGCCCCAACGAGCCCACCCTACCAGCCAAGCCAACCTAGCCAGCCAAGCCAGCCTCCATACCAACCTAGCCAGCCCAGTCAGCCTCCATACCAACCAACTTACCAACCTTCGCAACCTACTCAGCCGCCGTACCAACCAAGTCAACCAAGCCAACCTCCATATCAACCCAGCCTAGCTAGCCAACCTCCGTATCCACCCAGCCTACCAAGCCAACCTCCGTTTCAACCTAGTCAACCAACCTATCAGCCTAGCCAACCTAGCGTGCCCTCGTATCAACCAAGTCAACCCACTCAACCACCAAGCCAACCACCACCCAGTCCACCAACTCTACAACCATTTGAGCCTAGTCAGCCGAGTCAGCCGTCTCAACCATCATATCAACCAGGAAATCCTTCCTACCAGCCGTCTCAGCCATCATATCAACCTAGTCAGCCTTCGAAACCAGATGAAACTACTGAACCTTCAAATAATGCCCCCCAAATAACACCCGATGATGACGACCGTCACCCACCTCATATTCACGCTATCACTGTAGATTGTGGCAAAGAAATGATGACTATCAACATCGAATTCAACAAAGCATACAATGGAATCATCTACTCTCAAGATCACTTTAACGAGCCCGACTGCGTTTACGTTAGAGAGAACTCCAATCAAATCAAATACTCTTTCACCGTTAGTCTGAACAGCTGTGGCACAAGGTTCTTCAGTGATTTCGAAAATGAAGGCCAAGCTTACCTGGAGAATGTTTTGGTACTTCAAAATGAGCCGGGAATTCAGGAAGTCTGGGATCATATCAGACGTGTCAGGTGTCTTTGGGAAGGTAATCTAACCAAGCAATTGGTCTCATCATTGAGTGTTGGCATGTTGAATCAAATAACTAGCAACTTTAGCGGTGACACAGCGATGGCAAGATTAGATATTCAAATGGGAAGAGGACCTTTCGCTCCTGAAGCCAATGGGTTAGTAAAGATTGGAGAAATTATGACTTTGGTTGTCTCTGTCACCGGTGATCCAGGCTTCGATATCCTTGTGCGTGAATGTATAGCCAGGGACTCAGAATCTCGACAAGTCGTTCCTTTGACTGACCATGACGGCTGCGTTCTCAAGCCAAAACTATTTGGAGCTTTCCAAAAGACCAAAGATACGGGCAATACAGGAGCTTCAATCATAGCGTTTGCTTTCTTCAACGCGTTTAAGTTCCCTGATGAAATGGACTTGATTCTTCAATGTGACGTTGAACTGTGTAAGACTGATTGCGATGTGTGCCCGAACCCTGGTAGCATTGAACCCAGGAAACGGAGAAGGAGGGACCTTATTCACATTGGAAACAGGACAATTGAACCAGTACCCACGACTCTTGGAAAAGGCTTGAGGGTGGTTTTCGCTGAAGATTTGCCTCCTGAAATAGGATTGTGTATGTCACCAGCAATAGCGCTCTGGGGAGGTATTTTAGTTCTAGTAGCAGCATTGTCAAGCAGTGCCATAGTGTCATACTGCTGGCAAAAGTCGCGTAGTGTTAAGTTGACTTAATCAAAGTACCAGATAGTATTGACCTACCTGACAGGCTAGCCGTCCAGTAACTTGATAATAAGAAACTAATGAGTGTTAGATCGGAGTTTTTTTGATATCTATTTGTTGAAAGGAGAGTTTTTTACTTATAAGTTATATTTTTGGTCGAAAGACCTTTAAAAAGGCTACATTTATGATGATTCTTTTCTTTTTGAAATAAAAGAAAAGATGTCCCTATAAATGTAGCTTAAAATGTACAACGAAAAAAAACAATTATTTGTGATGCAAGTACCTATAAGTTAATTTTTGTATTAAAATGATTACCTTACACTGCCAATTAATAATTTAATAATTATTCTATGATAGGTTATTGGATTATTGTTAATTGTAATTTTTTAACCAGATCTTAGCCTTTACTCAAGTTGTAAATATAGTTAAGCGTTTATACTGTACAAAACTAAATAAATATTCCTGATATTGGAGCCTTTAGTTTCATTAACAAAAAGCTAAATAAAAAAAATGTACAAGCTAATAAGTGATGAAAGTCCTGAGTACGGAACCCTAATATTTTAACCGCTATATTTTTCCTGTAATCTTTACGTATTCACGGAATCTTTTTGTAATCTTTACGGATTCATATTTTAATTATTTAAAATTTTTTGGTCATCTTGTTTAGGAAATAAGGGGGGGGGGGGGGGGCATGATAACGTAAATAAATGCTACTTGTTCGAGTTTTTTTTAAATATTATTTGTCGTGATAGAGGTCATAGTAAGACGCATACTGTGAAAATTTCAACTGGCTGCCCATAAAGGCTGACACTGTAGACCCCTGTGCCAGACGAACAGACAGACAGACAGGCAGCGGAGGCTTAGTAATAGGGTCTCGTTCGGCACCCTAAGGGTGTACGGAACCCTAAAAACGTACGTGTAGGTATACAGGTCAAATTCAAATTCAAATAGTTTATTTTGCAAAGCAGGTATAGATATATACACTTTTTACACGTCAAATTTAATCTAATAAAGAAAATATATGTAATAAAATAATAAATGTACATGAACTAAATTAAAGGTTTATTTAATTTATGTAGCAATATATTTACGATTAAAATGATAGGTAAAATATATATTATACAAGGTAAAATCCAATCAGCCGCCCGAACCCATACCGGAGACCCGGCCAGGGACCAGGAACAAGGTTCAATGATCACCAACCGAGCCCCCAGCACGAATCCAGGCGGCCGACCAAATCCCATCCTATATACTACATACTAATAGGTTACATATATAAATACATGCCTACCTCCGCCCATTCGATTAGTCTTGCTAAGAAGAAGGGCAAGAAACTTAGCAAGATCATGTCTTTTTTTTCAACATAAAACTTATACTATACAATATATGACTTATATCTACTTTAACCAAGGGATAAGAAAATACAAGACAGCAGGTGTAGGGGTTTTGGGAGTGTGAGGCTGAATCAACGATATTTCAATAGCATTTTGTGCAACTGTAACATAATTTGACACATTGGGACACGAGTTCTTGTTTACGAAACGAACGAAGTGATTTCGCACGAGTGTTCCAATGTCTAAGATGTTTGTTTAGGAAAGTTTAATTTTATCATACCTGTCGTCCATTTATATAAGGTCTTTCAATTTAAATGAAAAGTAATTTAGGTGATTCAGTATCGTTAATACATCACATTCCACTGCAAAGCACTTTTTTTTGCGCGAACTTTTTTTTCACTTCTCAGTACAAAGTGGTCCGATCAGCTGACTCAGTATGGACGAGTGAAGAAAAAATTCGCGCAAAAAAAGTACTTTGCAGTGGAATGTGATGTATTAACGATACTGAATCACCTCCTAAATTACTTTCCATTTAAATTGAAATACATTTTATACAGATAGTCTCTTGCATAGGTGTCATAGGTGACAGGAGTGCAACAAAGCTCTTTTGGTGAGTAGATGACATTGATGGGTTTTTACTAAATGTACCTTGTGGGGACGCCAGTGACGTCACAAACATGGCCGACTTCGGGTATAGTTAGGAGATCACAGTTTCGAGTGACCACCGCTAAATGTACCTTACCAACACACCGCTACTCGGGTATATTTAGTAGCATCATCCATCATCCATCATCCATCAGCTCGTATTCGTCTTCTGCTGGATATAGGCCTCCCCAATATTACGCCACTCTTGGCGGTCCTCAGTCATCCTCATCCAGCCGCCACCCGCAACGTCCTTCAGATCGTCAGTCCAGCGGGCACGATGGCGGCCTACGCTGCGCTTTGCTGTACGTGGTCTCCATTCCAATGCCTTACGGCCCCAACGGTTATCACGTCGGCAACAGTAGTAGCATCAGTTGAAAATAAAGCGTTACTAAATATACCCTGCTATGCGAGCACGTACGCGTCGATTAGATAAATTGGACAGATAGAATCGATAAAATCTAAGCGATAATCCTTATTGCAATGAAATAAGAGATACATTTTTATTTTTCGAATCGATGTCGAGTCGATACCAAGTTCATGCTAGTACCCAAATACTAACAATTTACTTGAGCGAAATCGGGTATAATACAAATACAAATTATTTATTTGGTTTAAAAAATACATTTGAATTTAATATGAAAATATAACAATAGTAGTAACTGTTCTATAGAAATAAAATAAGTAACTAATTATGAGCTTAATCATACCTACTATCCTATTAATTAACACTAACAAATTATTGTTGTGATCACTATCACCTGCGCTGGCCTGCAAGACCGTCCTGCAGAGTGCTAGTTAATTAAAAGCGATCCATATGGAAATTGGGATGGATGAAGTTAAGGTAAGATAGTTTAAATGGAGAGGTTATTCTTTCAAATTAACAATTAAAATTAAAATTTAATATTTAAAAAGCATGCATTAATAACTAGTACAATAGTAACATAAAAGTACAATTCTGTTTGAGAGTGTGTTTGTGTATGTGAGAGAGAATGTGTCTGTGTGGTCCTAAATGTGAGACGTTTTGTCCGTCTACAGACCCAAAAAAGAGGCGCACATTTTTTCATGAATAATCTGACTTTATTTTCAAAATCTACGGCCTTTGATTGGTCAAAAACATACTTTTGACGACCAAATCAGAGGCATTGAAATTTTCGGCTCGCTTTTGGTATAGCTAATTAGTATAGCTTCAAAAAATCGCGCTGTGCTTAGCATACACCTGAGCCAGGATCCGTTACTCTCACCCTTGTCTCTGTTTTGTCTACGTAATTTTAGTTTCGTTAGCCGCCGCCTAAGTTATTAACGCAAGTCATTATTTTTTGGCGATTTAATGCTTTAAAAGATGATTTGACAAACTTTATTATTATTGCAGAGAAAAGTGTCCAAAAGTCCCACCGCAAAACTGGAAATGACTAAGAAATTTAAGCGTTAAAGACAACACAGCCTCATCGCTAATATCAACCTAAATGTGTTTAATGCAAAATAATTCTTCAGATAAAGTTTTTGTTTATATTGATTCCTGATGTCATTAAAAACTTCTTTGTGCGAATTAACTAGCTTTTACTTTAAAATTGCAACTCCTTATCTTCATCATTACCTACTGATGCTGGTCGGATATATTTTGTAGTATGTAGTCACGCAACGCTAGGTCCTAAATATACCCGATTATGATACTGCAACTCGGATATATTTAGTAGTTAGACATTTTGAAAGCCTCATGCTAACTATACCCGACCAAAACCCTATGGGAGTTTCCGCAAGGTACATTTAGTAAAGACGCGACATTGATAGGGGGCAGCTGTGAAACAAGGGTTACCTTTATTAGGATAGTGGCGTTAGTTCCGATTTTGGCCACGACCAATCCACTCACCAAAATATTCTTGTCACACGAAATACAAATTGATAGCTTTGAGTACGGGAGACCGCAAAAAAACAAAGAAAAACTGAAACAAAAATAAGGTTGTAAAAGTGAAGCAGATGTTGTCAATTTCAGGGATTGGACGAACCTACTTTTATTTGATTATAACCTTTACGGAGGCGTTATAAGAACTACCATGATAAACCGTGACGTGGCGTCGACTGTACATTACAGCAGACAACATGTTGACTTTAAACAAATGTCGATAAAACTGTTTTCTAACTACGCGTGTTACCCCACCCACATTTCATGACGTTACAAACAAAATTACGGAAATCTACTAAAAACCCTGTCCTATACTTCTATACAGTTACTCACAAAAGTGCCAAAAAATCTATTTGCGCACTTAAAAAAAAGAAGGCGCACGTTTTCACTTTGGCTTGCTATTTCATCCTTCTGTTATATTATCTGTGATCATACCCAGCATACTCCTAAAAACTTGTAACTATCTTCGGTAGTTCACACAATTTCAGGGAAAATATCCTCAAAATCGAAATGGTACAACAATATTTTGGATTGGCATACAATATGATGTGAACTTAAAATCATTTTATTTGTTGCAACGCTTCTACGACATTTCAGTACACATACATTTATCAAAATATTTATGTGTAAAATCCAGGACTTTACGCTTGTAACTTTTGTATGCAATTCGCTTAGATTAAATTATATTAAGGTGTGTTAATTCGAAAACCATTCGAGATTTAGCTTCAAGTTTGCTCAACAGAAAAAAATTACGAAGTTACCTCTAAATTTCATGTTTTTCAAGTGTTAAAGGGGCTTCCTTAAATTATGCAGCCTTAAAATTTGTATTATTGTATTTCATCTAGAAACAGAAACGTGAGCGCGTGTAACTTGGTAACAGTGGCGTGCATAGAACTTTTTTCCGGAAAAGCAACCAGAAGGTCATGTTTGACAACAAAAAAATATGAAAAAATTTAAATAACACTTTGAAAAAAAAGTAGACATAGACAGTGCCTACCCTGGCGTCATACAAACTTTTTTTTCAAAGTGTTATTTAAATTTTTTCTTATTTTTTTTATTGTCAAACTAGACCTGATTGCTCTTCCGGAAAAAAAAGTTCTATGCACGCCACTGGGTGGTCGTAACAGCCGCGGCTGACATGACAACGCGCAATTTTATACTGAAAAGGAAACGTCGTCGTAGATGTGATTGATGCAAAACGAGGTGTTCAATCTGACCTTATATGCACCCTTAACCGCTATATTTTCCAGTAAGGTTTACATAATCACCTATACCATGTGTTGGGGATCTAATAATAGGAATCTGGAAACACCACAGCGACCAACGAAGCCTGGCAACACCGGTACCGTCAAAATCGTTGTTTCCGCAAGCAAGAGCCACGATTGAACCGCAATTTCAAATGTTTTTGTATTTTCAAATCCAAGAAATTAAGTATTTAAATGATACTCAAGAAACTACAGTCCACTGCCTTCTTTATTTATCACCGAGCTAGGACCCCAACACCATGATTGTTTTCATATTTTTCGGTCCTCTCGGTTCGAGATAAGTGGGGGGGGGGGAGGTTTTTTGTATGAGAACTCCCTTTGAGTTTTTTTTTTTTAGTTTTGATATTTGACGTGAAGGATATCATGCTAACACGTAATCTGTGAAAATTTCAATTGGCTACATATAACGGCTGAAGCTGTAGACACTTGTGACAGACAGACAGATAGACAGACAGCGGAGGCTACCCTAAAATTTTCATAGTAATTATCTGTAGAAAACAATACAATCTTTTGATCCACTGTGATAAATGGGAAACTCGTAAAAAATTACTTTATTCTCACAATTTATATAGAAACAGTAAGCAATTTTCATAGCGACTGTCTGTCGCAAACAAAATAATCTTTTGATCCACAGTAAAAAATGGGAAACCCGCACATAAAATCGGAGAGAACTGTGATAAACTACTTTATTCTCACATATTATTTAGAAACAGTAAGCAACTTCGGTTTCGGTCATCTAAGTTTAACAAGTAATAATTTTTAACTGAATAAAAATGATTTATGGAAAAATAAAACCTTCAGCTTTAGCAATGCAGATTATTGCAGCCATGACAAGTAAGTTTAATTTTGTTTTATTTATACACTGTTTTTACAAATCATTCTGATATAGAAGGTATCTCTATATCTTATACCTCTGGCACAATATAAGGAAGTAGACAGTATTCTATCTTTATACAAACGGGCCGAAACGAACCCCTCCCAAAACTCGGTTCAACTCAGTTTACGACAGTCGCGGTAAAGGTAAGGTCTACTTCTTTATACTGTGCTTCTGGCGTAGCCAGCTTTTAGTTTCGGAGGAGGGTCAATAAAATAAAACGACAAAAAGTGCATGAAATAAAATTAACCCGCTGAATCAAACAAGCTTCTATCGGAGTGCCTAAGTCTAGGTCACGGCAAAGGTTCAGTATGAGTAGTATTTATATTATATTATATACAATATGGGTATCGTTGGAAAGCTAGAAAGACAAACAACAATAAAAAAATACTACAATAATAAAAAAAGAATTGTGGGTTTAGGACCTTCATTTAACGCCCACCTTTATTATTTTTAAATTTTTGGTTATAGTTCGATTTTTTTTTAGTTTTCTTTATATTTTTTTATAATATTTGAATAGAAATATATATGTACTATATATATACGAGATAAGATTTTAAATTTACACGGTCACGGTAATAATGTTTAAAGGTATATATTTTTATACATAACCAAAACTTTCTTTCTATATACTTTCTACCGTAAATAAAAAAATTACTTTCTTTTTTTTAACTTATAGAAAGTTTAATCTAGTTTTAAAAAAAGAAAACCGTATTAGATTCTGACAACTACGAACCAAAAACAAAATTAGCGGCAACAAATTGGCGGGAAAAAAAATCGTCAATAACTCTACAGGTTTTATGGTTGTGAAAAGTTGTTTGCAAAACGCTTCTATAGATAGCAGCTGCTAGCAGAAGTGGCACTTGACACGGAAAACATCAAAGCAGGGGAATGTTTGTAATATTTTAAAATTTTCGGGGGAGGGTGTTTAAACCTCCAAAACCATTCTCTGGCTACGCCCATGGTAGGTACTAAATTTATTTATTTATTTATTTATTCAACTTACATCTATCTTTACAGGACTAACCTAAGACGACAGTGTAGCTACTAACTTAAACATAATACAATTTAATACAAAAAACAAAAGCACAAAATCAAAAATAAAAATACACAATAGAAAATAATAGAAATAACACAAATATTGTTAATTAACATAAATGAACATAAATATAGGTAGCTCGGTCGGTAGGGCGTCGGACTCTCAATATTGAGACGAGGGCGGCTATTCTCGCAACATTTTTCGCACGCTTTATGTTTCATACGACTTCGTTAATTGCGTGGCAAATGCCGTGTGATGATAATACTAATAAGTAAAACTCCTTAAAAGACATGTAAAACATGTTAATGAATCCGGGCAAAATGATTTTATTTTAAAAGCTTGATACGTTTCTGTGCAAAGAGCTTCTAAAAATTACCCGCCTTTGGCCTTCGCAAATATTGTCGCATGTGCCAGAATTGCCCTCCAGGTAATCAAATCCTGCCGATCGGGCATGCACCAATGAGTTTGTCGGAATTTATGTATATAATAAAGCCAATTCTGAAGACTGTGCTAGTACTGTCAAAACTAAATTTTCTTCATCGCAGAATAGTCCTTAGGTTTAAAGAACAGAAGTTAAATTACTTTGAAAAATTTTAAGTTTTGACGGCACTATAACTAAAATTAAAGCCTTCAGAATCGGCTTTAGTATTTGTATACTTACCACATGCTGGAAGGTGAATAAAACACTCAGGTTAACCTGCATCACCAGCATGCCCTAAAAAGACAAGGATTATATTTATTTTATTTATATTTATTTATATTGGTTGGTGTGATTATAATATATATTTTATTAATTATCTATCTATATAAATAAAAATGAATTGCTGTTCGTTAGTCTCGCTAAAACTCGAGAACGGCTGAACCGATTTGGCAAATTTTAGTCTTGAAATATTCGTGGAAGTCCAGGGAAGGTTTAAGCGATGAGAAAATGTGGAAAAATTGCGAAGAAAATACTAAAAACGACAATTTTATTTTCCCATACAAACTGTTCTTACCTGTCAAACATTTGATGTTCGCCCCGTCGCGTCGGTTCGGTATTTTAGGAATAAAAACATGTAGATCTAGATTAAATAAGGGTTTGGAATCGACAACATATATCCATAATAGTCTGATTATCGCGTATTTAGATTTAAAACATGTAAAATATTGACACTATAATGACACTTGGTTGTTGTGTTGGGTGCGTTCAGAAATATACTTTGAAACAGTAAAGTTCGCTATACGATCTGAAATTGGGTACTTCCCTAAAAATCAAATCAGCGACTCTTTATCAAATGTCAAAACGCCCCGATACAATGAAATTTGTATGAGGTTTTACATTATGACGTCACAGTTTTCTGTGATCAAACTGCTTCCTTTTTTCTTAGTGAATTGCTGTTCGTTAGTCTCGCTAAAACTCGAGAACGGCTGAACCGATTTGGCAAATTTTAGTCTTGAAATATTCGTGGAAGTCCAGGGAAGGTTTAAGCGATGAGAAAATGTGGAAAAATTGCGAGGAAAATGCTAAAAACGACAATTTTATTTTCCCATACAAACTGTTCTTACCTGTCAAACATTTGATGTTCGCCCCGTCGCGTCGGTTCGGTATTTTAGGAATAAAAACATGTAGACCTAGATTAAATAAGGGTTTGGAATCGACAACATATATCCATAATAGTCTGATTATCGCGTATTTAGATTTAAAACATGTAAAATATTGACACTATAATGACACTTGGTTGTTGTGTTGGGTGCGTTCAGAAATATACTTTGAAACAGTAAAGTTCGCTATACGATCTGAAATTGGGTACTTCCCTAAAAATCAAATCAGCGACTCTTTATCAAATGTCAAAACGCCCCGATACAATGAAATTTGTATGAGGTTTTACATTATGACGTCACAGTTTTCTGTGATCAAACTGCTTCCTTTTTTCTTAGTTTTTAGCAATTATAAAATTGTCAAACCCTCAAAACATCCTGATTCCAATTAACACCTGAAAAAAGATTCAAAACTTGATTTGTCATTCTGATACTGCTTACAATGCCGAGGAGAAAACGACCTTACATAGGTCGTCGTAGTCGATCGAATGTGCGACGAGCTACCTCACGCGCTAATCGCACTGATGACCAGCGAGAGACTGATAATGATAACAGTCGTATTGGTATGGCAGATTTGCATTCTATAGTGAATTACAATGAAGTGGATAATAGGCATAGAATGGAACGAGTTCGGGCACATCGATCACAACAGCAGCGAGCACGGGAAAATGAAATTTGATCGATTCCGCAGACGCAATGTTCCTGTGAACCTGGCACGAGGAGCATTCTCCTACGATCAAGAAATAGATTATAGTGCCGACAGATCTGTAACTATTGGGGAAATGTCAATCATTTGTCAAAATTGTAAAGCTTTAAAATACAGCGGTGAATTTGCAGGATTATGTTGTGCTGGTGGTAAAGTAAAATTGCCACAATTTGTCCCACCTGATCTATTAGAATCATTAGTTTTTGGGATGGTTGATTAATTGGTTACAGGTGCTGAAACCAACCAAAAAGTCAGTGCTATGAATTTTTATTCAAACAGAATCCGTGAAGGTGAAGTAAATCACATTTTGATGTGTCAACGGCTTTTTCATCAGTTTGCAGTTGACATGTATGTCAAAATTGAGACTGAACGATTGACGTACATCCGTCTAAACCAACAGCAGCTTCGATCTGAAGAGTACATTCATCTTCGCGATGCTATTAATGCCGATGGCAATGCAAACAATGTGGGAAAAATGACAATTTTGCCGGCCACTTACATTGGAAGGCCGCGCCACCACGGTGTCGTGCATTTGGGTATATTTGTTGTTACTAATACATATATGTCTGAAATAATATTCAATTTAATACAATTCAAATATTTTTTATTAAAGATATATAAATCAACCTTTACGGTAGGAACCATATTTTCTAAAATTTCCGCGATTGACACCTGAATCGGCAACATATCAATTAATCTAACAGCAAATGCGAACCATGCTTGCTAAAGATGTCTTGACTTGCCTCGCCAGGACTTGACGGCGTGGCGGAAGGCCTCGGTGACTCGGACAAATCTGGTAGAACCAGAATATTGCCAATGTTGTGCTCATAACTTTCTTAAATCTCATGCAAATCCTTTAGTTCATCGGCAGTTAAGTTAAGTTCTGAAAATGTTATTCCTTCAGATGATGACACAGATGATGATGACGGGATTGTTGAGACGAACTTCGGTTTTAATAACAGTTGTTGTTTCACTCGATTTTTTTGTTCCTTAGCCCTATTATTATTCGGCTCAAATTGTGACCGCACTTTATACAAAACTTGAAGGTATCAGCGGTTATTGTGAAACATTCGTCGCATCTTTACAATTTTTTTGTGCAACTAGGACAGGTACTTCTGTTGTTCTGCCGCTCTATCCACTTTTTACAAAAGGGACAATGCATTGTTAAAAGTTAACTATAACTTCTGAAAAATAGTTTTGAAATATGAATTATATTTTCTTGGAAAGTTCGGTGACAGTGACACTGACAGTCAGTGTTGGCAGGTTACTATTACGTTTAGTAATGTGGCGTAATCGATACAGACAAAAAAAATAGGCTGGTACCTTATTTGTTAATATAAGTGTCTATAATCGAATATAATGTCTCATGCAAAATAATTATGAACATTAAGCTGAACATGTGTGCGTGATTTGCCCACTCTTTCCGCCCACTATGGAGCCGATACTTAGACTATCTGATGATGCCTTTATAAAGCTGCCGGCTCTGAAATACAAACATATGGTTTAAATTAATATGGTTTATATTAAGAGGTAAGTGATACGAAGTTCACCGGGTCAGCTAGTTTATATATATATTTGTATACATTGGTTTTGCAGTTAGTTAAAATAGTGTGTTTTCGTTTATTATTTGGTAGTAAGTATTAAGTTTGTACACATGATTACTGTTTTCTTTTTATGTATTCCTGATTGTCTTTCGTTTTGCTGGAAGAAATTTCTTATATACATAAGCTCACCGTTGTACACTAATTGAAATTTTTACGTGTGTAATTAAATATTTTGTGTAAAAAAAGAATACGTAAGAATAATGATTACTAAGTGCGCGGAGTACGGCGATATCACGTTGGGATATTAAAATCATAGGTGAAAAGAGATGTACGAGTGTTGATTGTTCCTGTAACGGTCCACACTCGGAAACATCTCTGACGACCTCTTAGGGATTATGTCGTGACAATATTAGGTATGTTGTAAAGATTGGTACATATATGTAAGTAAAAACACATAATTTTACACAAAATGTTGTGAGTAGGTATGGCTTATGGTACTTAAAAAGTGCTTACTTTCTGTAATTAAAATTACGCTTCCTTTGATAACAACATGATAAAAATGGGACATCATTGTAAAAAAATCGTATTCTTCCCGGGATCCTAGTTAAATACAACACCTACATCCCCACCCATTTTTGTGTTATGCCGCAGATGGCTAGCGGATAGAAAGGTACACAGACAAACAGACATAAGTATTAAGGATTCGGAAGGTTTTCACAGAACCTTAAAACATCATCGCTAAATGATGAAAAAAAAAACACAAACGCCTACTTCGGTCATTTAGCGAGAACATCTAACTATGTCTTGCTATGGTTTTCAATCAGGCGCTCTAACATTTCATACTTTGTTTTAGTTGCCTACCAAATAACTTTATCAGGCTTTGTATATGCCTGGCCTTCGTATACTGTTCTCAACTTCATGTCAAACGACACAATGCTCTCCGCACCAATGACTCCACTACAGAACCACCTATTTGGCTATTTGACTAACGTTGGTGCCCTGATCGCTACTCCATTCGGTGGGTATGCCATCAATATCCTCGGGAGGAAACATGCAGCTGTACTGTTTGGACTTCCTTATGTGGTTGGTAATTGGTATAGCATTATTATTAGATTATTAGATGCTCTGACAAAATGCATATTAAGATAAAATATATTTGGTTATGTATTGCTTAATGTTTTGCACTTTCTGCTTCGCAATAATAATGCCATGTCTGTACAACAGTTTATTTACTTCAGTTATTGAGTACTTAAGTACTAGTTACTATACTGCATACTATGCTATTTTGAAAATTATGTAAATTACATATTACCAAGTAGTGTACATTATTTTATCGCCAATCACGAATTAAAAATAAATCTGTTAGATACACAGATTGTGTGCGAGTGTACACCACACGCTTTGTGGTCTTGTCTTTGAAGTAGTGGACGCCGCGTATTCCCTAATCTTTTTTCTGTTTGAGCCTTAAATTTTTTTAACCCAAAAATTTCACTTGGCAATATGCAAAGCTTTTAATTTTTCTACAGAGAAATTACTTTGCCATAACCTACGTCATAGCTTCATAATCTTTCTTCACAGATTTGCTGGTCAATAATATCGTTCACAAATGATGCGAACCTAGTACTTTTGGCCATGACTATCGGTGGTGTAGGAGCGGCTGGCCAAGCGGTCTCTTCTGTCTATATAAGTGAAATAGCCATGGATTCCATCAGAGGAGGCTTAGCATCCACCACAGTATCTGGGTACTTCATTGGACTTCTGACGTCATACATCCTTGGAGGCTATTTATTAGAGATGAAACGGATATCCGGTTACTATCCGGTATCCGGCCTATCCGGCCATATTTTTGGTATCCGGTATCCGGCCGGATAGTAGTCAGTATCCGGCCGGATACCGGATACTACATACAAAAAGTCGTTTAAATCACAAAATAGTTGTATCAATGATTGAATTATCTAAATTCTAATACATAAAATGAATAAGAATTGAGCTATGGTAGATTAAGACAAGCTTTACATCAATTGTTGGGAATAAACGTTTATGCTTTTCTTCATACATTACACCAGCTTCTTTTGCTCTCACAATATACCGAATGTAACTCAACATGTATCTTTTAATAAAAACACATGGTCATACTGAAATCATACTAAACAACCTTTCCAAAGAAACATACTTGTGGAAATTAAAAAAATATTTTCATGTTTCCATACTCATTTTGAAAACCTACTTTAAATTTTGAAAGGGCACTGGGCGGGCAGGTTTAATTTTGTTTTTTCAATATTATTTTTCAACTTTGGAAAATTTGTTCAGTATGAACAGTATATTACGCGGTTTGATTTAAAGATACCTGTCCATTTATATACAGTATACACCACTCCAAAGAGACAAAAGATACATATTTACAAATTTCGTTAGGATTGGAAATTGTTTCGCGTTTGCAAACCAGCATTTGTATGATTGTGATACGATCATTTAGAAATGATCTTCATTTAAAAAATGCACGAATAATCTCGCCCACTTGCACCCGCACGCACCTTGGTGCGTAATATTTAGACTTGCTCAATTAGTGCGAAACGCATATCTTGAGCCGGATATCCGGCCGCCGGATATCCGGCTATCCGGCCTAGTGCCTCGCCGGATATCCGGTATCCGGTATCCGGCCAAATCACTATCCGTTTCATCTCTACTATTTATCGTACCATCAAGTCCTATACGCACACTTGTCATTATCAGTTTTATATATGTTCGTGCTGATGATGTTGAAGGAATCCCCAGTTTTTCTGATGCAGAAAGGAAAGGAGAAGGTAGGTGTCATTTTGTATTCACCATTTCGCATTAAAGCAGTCTCGCAGAAAATATATCTTACCAGGCAAGGGACGCACAGTGCACACACTAAGGTCCACAGACGAATGACGAATACTTGGTCATCCGTATATGTCGTTGAACATCTGAAAACTAGATATAGCATTCGTCTATTTTAAACGAACAATGGAGTCAACCCTGAAATCACGAAAAGCTGTCCCATAGAAAAGATGCTCCCCTACTTGACCAAACTGTATGGAAAAGCAAAATTTTTTTTCGCCCTTTACCGCGATACATAATTTATTCTTCCTTTTCTTGAGAATCTAGGAATAATACTATATGTTCAAAAAAAGAACAAGAAGTCATTCCAATGTTGAAAAAAAGAAAACCAAAGAAAGTACTAAAAAAGTTATCTTTTTCGGGTTTAAGGTTATTTTAGCAAAAACTCATGGATAAAAACCTTCATTAACTTTATTTAACTCTGAAACAAACAGATATTTTATACAACGTTTTGTTTTTTAAAATATTAAACTAGTAATATAATGGTCATTTTGCTTATTTTTCCGGAATCCGTCCCTCTCGCACTGCTGGTCTTTGCGTATGGAGTAATAGTGATTGATGCAAGCGCGATTTATCTTCTCAAAATTTATTGGAAATTAAAATAGGGTCTAATGTACAATGTTGTATAACATAGAAGATAGATGTGGGGAATTTTTGTATATAAACATTTCATATTTTTTTCAGGAAGCGGCGAAATCTCTAGCTTTCTACAGACGAGTATCAGTAACATCTAGAGAAGTTCAGTATGAAATAAGCAAGTTAAAATTGCAGCTGGTTCCAAGGATAGAAAAGGTTGTTTTTAAAATAACAGGTAATTATGCGAGTAAGCTTGAAAGTAATTTATCTGATTAAAAACTTGAAAATTCTATGTATATATAAGTTTATTTGATCATGTATTTTTGTAACTTATGTGTACACAAAATGTATGTTTAATTAATTTGTTTATTATGTTACAGAACCAGACGTTGCTAAAAATTTGTTGAACACAAAACATAAAATGCAAGAAGTGGAACCACCAATGTCTTCGTGGAGGTTTTTAAGTAAGTTTTTTAATGGAATAAAATGATAAATTTAAAACAAATACGACAACGTAAAAGCAAAAACATTGATTAAACTGATTGAATTACAATATAGCTTTAGAGTCAAAAGAATATGATATCCCGAACTTATCACTATCTAATGACGAAATTTCTAATTTTGCTAAGAGGAGGCCTTCGTTTTTTCAAGAGTTTTTGAACGATCGTACTGATTCTACCAATGATTCAATCAATATGATACTTATATATATGTTTCTTCACACTTTTATCTTTCCTTTGTATGTAGCGTTACCTAATTGGAAAACTTTCGCTGAAGAGAATTCATTCTCGAAAATAGTCTCTTTTTGAGTGTTTTTTTGGTTTTGTGTTTAATCCATTTGATCTTTGCGTCTCATATTTTACGATCAATACGAAAACCTTGTTTTTTACCAGTTGTAAGTAGATGAATGACTTTAATCCAATATTATTACTGTAATGAATTATATTCGTTTTGAGACGGGGCGGGGCGAGCTAAGAAATATTTTTGGAACGCCTGGTTCTCTAAAAAGGCCGTTTTGCATGAATCACATTATGATTCTGTTCTAATGCCGTCTTTTTTGCACGCGTGAAAAAACTCTGACTCTATCCCACTTTCAAATCACTTTATGATTCGCCCAAGTCGGCCTTTTTAGATCCCCTGGTCTTAACTCGAGATTCATTTAATTTTAGCACATTCATTTATTTTATAAGTAAGTGCATTTGTTGTCTAGTGGTCGAGTTTAGGCTGAAAATCAGACGTCAAATTTCGAGCGCCATAATTTTCAAACGCCGCTACTTTTTTTTACCGTACAATGCGGGCTTACGCTTTGCCATTACCATAGACTAAGTATAAGTATAATATTTAGTCCATGCCATTACCGAGAAGCGTCGATGAACAACGCTCACCTAGAAACTGGGAGAGTGATGTCAGCTGAGGTGTTCATCAGTCTTTCCAGAGACTTTTGACAAAATCTACGAAAGTCGGTAACGGAAGTATGACTGATACTATGCAGCTGTCTGTGACCTCTCCCCGGTACAGCTAACACGAGTCGCTTGGCGGCAAGGTTTCTTCATGATTGTTGTGACAAGCCACAGCCGAAGCCTACTACCGGTAAACGTTGTCTCAGCAGATGAGGCCAAGATCCGCCGACTTTACGACTATTGCAAAATATTAGCCGAAGACGCCTGTCGCTTGCCTCCACATAAGATCATCCTTAAGGCGATATGTAAAAGTTTTAGCGTTCCTGTTACTCCATATGCGAAAAAACCCTCAGTGCGAGAGGGACGGATTCGTGGAAAAGTAGCAAACAGTCGGTTTTTTATTAATATAAAATGTACTAAAAATGCTATCAAAATTTCGTTTCACCAGGTCCTAGATACTGTTAAAACCCATCTAATAAAATATAATTGCAGTCCATATGTCATTCTAAATTGTCAAACCAGGAGAATTGGTGTCGATAAAGACCTCATTTCACTAAATATTTCTTTCGAGCCGAAATTCTCCAATCGCGTTTCTGTTTTAACAGATCCCTAGAGAAAAATTCAAAAAATAATATACTATTTTATCAAAATTATACATTAAATACCGAAGTAGATATAGAAGTTCTAAAAGTGTAATTTTTTTTTCCGTAGCGCCTTAAATAGCATAGAACTCTGCTTGCTGTCAGCCTCTTCAGAATCTTGGCAGCATAATAAAATAGCCAACGATATTTTTTTTTTTTCAGTGAATTCAGAATCCTCAAAGCGCGCTCTCTTGGCTGTCCTCTGCACCATGACTCTAACCATCTCCATGGGGTCCATTGTTCTCCAAGTGTATGCTGAACCGCTGATGAAGGAGGCAGCTCCATCCGTACCTTCGAACTTGGCTGCCATACTGCTGGCTGTTGATTTCCTCGTGGCTAGTGCGATATGCAGTGTCATCGTTGACAGGTTCGGAAGAAAGGTAGATTTCTGTTTGACACACTTCGATAAAATAATATTCGCTTTATGCATCATTCCGTTTTCAATCTTTACTAATTTTGATAAAATCGATTTATACAACACATTAATTACCGGTCTTTTTTTATAGCTGGCTGGTCGACGTTTTACTAAATACTAGCGTTTGCCCGCAGCTTCGCCCTCGTTGATTTCGTTTTTGTGTAGGCTCATCTATCGAATCTGCCAATTCTTTCAAGACCATTAATTTTATATTTGATCTGACTCGGGTTTGGAGTTTACTTCTTATTTGATCTCCAGTTAAAGTGTTGTCCGTCCGTCCGTCCGTCCGTCCGTATGTCACAGCCTCATAACTTTAGCACCGTTAAAGATAAAGACATGAAGTTTGGCACAAAAATAGCATTAATTTGCCCACATATCACAGTATAAAAAAATATGAAAAATTTTGTTCAAAATATTTCCAAAACAAAAGTGAGAAAAATAAAAAATATTATTCTAAAAATACAAGATGGGTATCAAATTGTAGATATTAAAAAGCTAATTGTAAAAATACCTATATATACATTTACTTTATTTACTGGCACTATATAAAAAAAGAAGTCAAATAAACATAACTTTTTTTTTTATAAAAATACAATATGTGTATCAAATTGTAGGTATTAAAAAGCTGATAGTAAAAATATATAGTTTAGCTATATTTAATTGCATCTATTTCGAGAAATCCTTGAAAAACTATAAAAAAATGTATGTCCCCCCCCTTATCTCCAAAATTAGTAGACCGAAAAATATGAACAAAATCATGGTAACATGTGTTTACGTAAAGATTACAGGAAAATTAAAGCGGTTGAGAAATTCACGAAAAAAAGACAAAATTAAATTTGTCATCCACAATACGGAACCCTAGGTACGCGAGTCTGACACGCACTTGGCCGTTTTTTTATAACTGATTCAATCACGTTGTAAGAAACTACGTTTTCGATCGAAACTCTCTTGTTCTCTGATTTAATCCTGTGTTAAAAAAATGTTTTTGGCGAGGCCGAAAACCGAAACACGTTTCTGACCGAAATTATTTTTTCATAATTTATTCGACTCCGACTTTTGTGGGTTTTCACAATCCGGCTGCAAAACCGCTCTTAAGTATGTCTTTAACGCGAGGATCATTTCCGAGTGCTTATGGCTTAAAACATCCTACGGCTCCATATGCTCGCTCACATATTCAAAGACCACAGTATTACAGATATTTTATTCTACGAAGTCTACTTACCAATGGATGTCGTAGTGCATGGTTTCTCTGGGGTGCGTAACCTCGGGAGCGCTTACAAAACGCGTAACACACATAAAACACGCGTATCTGTACACGTCACTACTACAACCATAGCCAAGTAGACTTGGTAGCATAGAACATCTGTACTAGCCACCTCCGCCTAGGCCAAATTACTACTGTCATAAAAAATAACCACCAAGGCGACACGACACCTGGTAAAATTCTTTTTTCAATAATTTTTCAACTACCCAATTTCATAGTGCTAGAATAAGTAGAAATTGCCTTAATTTGTAATTTGGTTCGTAGGGAGTAAGTGCTTTGTATGGCTATTAATAAAAATTAAAAAAAATGGTGTACCACGCTTCGTCTGCGCGGTGACTGTCAGTTTGAAATATGGCGATTGGGCTTTTAGGTGGACGTTCACTAGGATATACTGCGCAGCCTGCACAGGTGACGTCTAACTTCACGCACGCCTTCTGTACAGGCCCGAACCCTATGCCCAAACCGTACAGACTTTTTGACGCATTTGAACCTAGCCCCTTTACCTCTCCAGGCTCTAATGACGTACTCTTCTCTCGGAGCTGGCGCCTGCGCTCTTCTCCTGGGCATCCAGCTCAAGCTCCACTTCGCGCCACATTGGGTGACTGTCCTCATCATCTACCTTTACGGATTCGTCTTTACGATTGGGGCCTCCACTGTTCCGTACATTCTGACTGCTGAGGTTTTCTTGCCTGAGGTAAGCTTAAAAATTGGCCACGAGTAGTCGGGCTCACACAATTAGGGTTCCGTACCTATAGTAGCTACAGTGAGCAGTACAATAGCCCTTTTTATATAATAAAGCTTTTTCATCAACTAATATACATTCGAGAAAACCTACAGTTTTACGGTAACTTATGACTCTATAACTACTAGCCCCATTAAAAACTATTATTTTTCTTTTAAAAGTCAGTTATTTGCATGTATAATGTAACCGTTTAAACTTTAGCTGTGAAAACTAGCCAAATTCTATATATTCAGTAGCAAGGACCCTAACAAACTTTCTTTTGAAACAAGTGAAGACCGTGGTACATTATTACAGTAATGAATGAAGGAACCTCCATAATCCTCGGCACCTAATTTGATCTCTATTCTTTTTTCGGCGAAGCTGACAATCCTGCACTGCCTTTTGTAGCGTTATTTTTAAAAAAAAAAATTATTTATTATTTTCCGCCACTACATACTAACGAACGTAATTTCGAATTAAATTTGGACTGCCACCAGGCAAGCCTGGTGACAGCCAAAAAAAGAGGTAAACCTGGATGAATAAACCGTATAATTTAAATAACAAAACACAAAAATAACAAAACCGAAGTAAGAAAAATACGGTACAAAAGAACAATAATATCAGAGGAGTATCGATACAAAGGAAATTCTTAGATCAGAAAAATTATTATGGCAAATTCCACTTATTTAGGATTTTAATTTCCTTTTAGCTTGAACGACGCATTTATTCATAAAATAATGGATTTTAAATTTAGTTGTCGACACTAGTTTATAGGATCCTTTAAACTAAGATTTCACGGAAGTTTTGATAACTCTTGATCCGAAAGAAAAAAGTAATAATAAGGTGTTACGAGCAATCGTTATCTAGCTTTACACTAAGGAATAAAAATAATCGATGCTGAATATTAAGCTACAGATATTAAAAACCTGGTAAGGGTCTCTTCGTGACTTTGGGAGTTTCCGGTGTTCCCGGGAGCAGTCGATGAAGCTTGGCGATTTCAATTTTAGTATCGGAAGCTTTAGCTCACCAGGGACGTGGTCCTTACATCAGGCCTCAATAGGTACAACCGTACGAGATGGCGGATGGGATAATCAAACTGGGGAGACCCAGAAACCCTTTAAAAAATAATCCCGAAGGGTCGCTGTAAAGAAATAAAACAACAGCGTCAAGACATGCTTATGAAACGAGGGAAAGGAAATTAACGTATTGGAAACGGGACAAGAAGGATTTTCAGAGAATGAAACCAAAATTACACAAAACTTACCGGGAAATGCAGGAAAACTGGCTTACACAATGTTCAGGGCAATTGCGCTCTGTTTCTATATTTTAAATATTAAATTTGTTATTTTGTAAAAGAGATTTGCTTCCTCTGTCACGATCTTCTCTGATATGAGAAAAATAACAAAAAAAATCTGACAAGAATATTCTAACTATTTGAATTCGAAAATTCAGAAAAGCAGCCAACGATAAAGAAAGACTAAAAATATATAAAAAAGGTTGAATACTTGTAGCGAATGCTACAATATCCTTAAACGACACAAAAAAATTTAAACTAGCTTAAAGGAAATTAACTTCCAGAAGGATAAACAATCGAATAAACACCTAGACTAATCAAAATGCCTTGAAACAAAAGGACTTGATTAAGTAAAAACAAGCCTATATTGCTCTCTGACCCATAAACTATCTTCAGGCAACAATCACGTAGAAACGTTGCTCCGTTGCTGCCTGAAGAAGGACAAACCAACACACTAACAAACCACTAAACAACAAATTAACGACCAACAAATCAATAACCAACAAACTAACAACCAACAAACAACAACTCAACAACCAACAAATCAACAACCAACAAATTAACGATCAACAAATCAACAACCAACAAACTAACAACTACCAAACCAACAATGAACAAAACAAGAACTAACCAATTAAAAACCAACAAATCAACAAAACAACAATCTAAAAACCAACAACTCAACAACCAACAATCCAAAAACCAACAAATTAACTACCAACAAATCAACAACCAACAAATAACTACCAACAAACCAACAACCAACAAATTAACTACCAACGAATCAACAACCAACAAACTAACAATCAACAAACAACAACCAACAAATTAACAACCAACAAAACAAATAACCACCAAATCAACAACCATCAAACCAAGAGCCAACAAATTAAAATCGAAAGGATACATTATTTAACAAAAAGGGAGAATTTATCAAAAATAGTGTAAACCGGAAGCCGCAATGATATGTGCAAAAAAAGGTTTTGCTATCCAATTGACCTCCATACAGCGAAAATAGTTTGTTAAAAAATGTAAACCAGAAAGTTCAAAATAATAGACAAATATTCAAATGTCGACCCTGACAGTTGACAAGACTGAAAATGTAAACAAAGATTTCAGAAATTGTAAAAACTTTTCAAGAAAAATTTTAACGTTTGTTCTGTAAAAACAAAAAGATTAATTCGAGGATTTGCGACAAAATTTCTTGCAAGGAAGAGACAATCTCAATATTATTGTGAAAATTTTGTAACGAAATGAGATTGCCTATATTGGATTAGGGATCAACAGGAAACGAATAAAGTGACCATCCGGATCTACTGGTATCAACAATTATGCTAGAAACACAATAAATATGTTTAACTAGTAACTACCACATTTATGGATAAATTACAATAAATTTATTTGACTTGAAAACTCAGTGTAATTTATTTACTAGAACAGGTAACAATTATTAATGATAGATATGGAAAGTAATAGGCTACTAAATATTGAAATGCACTTACCTGCGGGTCCTACCTAACTATACATAAGGAAATTAGGTTAGGGATAGGATAATATACACACACAAATAAAACAGGTAATACACAAAAAGTGTGTAAATACTTTATTCCTTTATTAAAATTTGCAAAACATAGATTTCACAAATTAAGGGTACTCATAAAGACAAAAAATATTCTTCGTGGAAAAATTTGGTTCCTTTCGACAGCTTGGTATTGGGGTTCCTTAGAAGAGAAAACGCTGCCTGAAAACAAACAAAATTTAGTAGGTTGGAAAATTAGTCTACGAAAGCGTAGACACCACCGTCGAATTGAGAAAAAAACGTTAAAGTACAGCAAGTAATATTCAGAAAACCGTACTTACCTTTTGTTCGGGCGCCATGTTTGTAGCGTTATTTAAAAAAAAAAAATTATTTATTATTTTCCGCCACTACATACTAACGAACGTAATTTCGAATTAAATTTGGACTGCCACCAGGCAAGCCTGGTGACAGCCAAAAAAAGAGGTAAACCTGGATGAATAAACCGTATAATTTAAATAACAAAACACAAAAATAACAAAACCGAAGTAAGAAAAATACGGTACAAAAGAACAATAATATCAGAGGAGTATCGATACAAAGGAAATTCTTAGATCAGAAAAATTATTATGGCAAATTCCACTTATTTAGGATTTTAATTTCCTTTTAGCTTGAACGACGCATTTATTCATAAAATAATGGATTTTAAATTTAGTTGTCGACACTAGTTTATAGGATCCTTTAAACTAAGATTTCACGGAAGTTTTGATAACTCTTGATCCGAAAGAAAAAAGTAATAATAAGGTGTTACGAGCAATCGTTATCTAGCTTTACACTAAGGAATAAAAATAATCGATGCTGAATATTAAGCTACAGATATTAAAAACCTGGTAAGGGTCTCTTCGTGACTTTGGGAGTTTCCGGTGTTCCCGGGAGCAGTCGATGAAGCTTGGCGATTTCAATTTTAGTATCGGAAGCTTTAGCTCACCAGGGACGTGGTCCTTACATCAGGCCTCAATAGGTACAACCGTACGAGATGGCGGATGGGATAATCAAACTGGGGAGACCCAGAAACCCTTTAAAAAATAATCCCGAAGGGTCGCTGTAAAGAAATAAAACAACAGCGTCAAGACATGCTTATGAAACGAGGGAAAGGAAATTAACGTATTGGAAACGGGACAAGAAGGATTTTCAGAGAATGAAACCAAAATTACACAAAACTTACCGGGAAATGCAGGAAAACTGGCTTACACAATGTTCAGGGCAATTGCGCTCTGTTTCTATATTTTAAATATTAAATTTGTTATTTTGTAAAAGAGATTTGCTTCCTCTGTCACGATCTTCTCTGATATGAGAAAAATAACAAAAAAAATCTGACAAGAATATTCTAACTATTTGAATTCGAAAATTCAGAAAAGCAGCCAACGATAAAGAAAGACTTAAAATATATAAAAAAGGTTGAATACTTGTAGCGAATGCTACACTTTGTACTAAAATTTTCCTTGGGGTTTCAACTACATATATATGTAGGTAGACACACAATGTACGAAGTATACCATAAATAATTTTCATTTAACATTTCAGGTGCGAGGTCTCTGCTGCAGCCTGAGCATGGGCTGCATGTGGATCATGAACTTCGTGACCCTCAGCCTCTTCAACCTGATAGCTGACTCCGTGGGCCTGGGGCCAGTCTTCATGGGCTTTGCTGGCGTCTGCTTGGTCGGAGCCGTCTACAGCCAAGTCTGTCTCCCGGAGACCAGAGGGCTGTCGGTTGACGATATCCAACTTGTGTTCTTGATGAGGATGAAGACTGATAGTAAAGCTTGAGTAGTAATTTGTCGTTTCATTTGAGTCCTGTTATGACACCAAGTAACACATGAGGCAATTCAACTAATTACACATGGACTTTTCTAGAGGCCGAGGTTTATTTATCTTCTAGGATAAATAAAATAAAATAAATAAGGATAATAGAATCATCTAATTCATAGGTCGCTGGTTCATATCCGGCTTGAAGGACCATTTTATGGTGGAATTGAAGACGCCAACACAAAGTATGACGTGCGTTCCGTTGGGAGGATACTGGAAGAAGAAGGCGACAGCTAATGTTTTAGAAAGAGAGAACATTAACATTTTTAATTTGCAAAGCAAAGAGTTTTTATGTTTCCAACAAATAGTTCATTCAACATCTTCAAACTGAATATTAGGACCGCGTGAAATTTGTCGCATTTAAGCCATACAATGGTATAAAGAAGTTTTTTAGAATGCCGTTATACTACTAATGGAGGTTAATAATACCCAAAGCATTCTAAGAGAAGTAAAAATGGGGAATTCATACGATGGGCAGCACAATTGAACATACTGGGTCCTTGAACCGCTTGCCTTTTAAAAGTGGAACTGTAGTATAGTGGAATTATACTAAAATGCATCGAAATTTATTTTGATGACTAAAATGGTATAGAACAACTTTTACTACGTAAACAACCCTGAAATCTCGTAAAAAAAAATCTGCCTTCTATGCGTTCTGGCCGATAAAGAAACTTATAATAAGAATATTGTTTACAAATCAAATTTGAAATGGCTTAGGTAAAACTCTGGATCATCTCATTAAAGAATTCAAATTGAAATGTTGAAGAGATGTTGCCCATTACTACTCGATAATTGTAAGTAATTTATGAGTCCAACTTTCATAAAGTTAGAATAAAGATTTTTTTTGGAAAACGCAGTGAAAAAAGTAAAAAGAAACAAAAGTATTTACCAGTGTCAGTGTATATAAATTTCAAAAACAGATGGAATCGGACATCAAACCAGAATGGTGAGAAGGAAAAAACAGAGATGTTTGTTAGCGGGCCTGAAGACCTGTTACTTATAGTTTAATCTTGGTTTCTGGCAAACTAAGGACCTTCTTTGTAAGTTTATTGTAAAATCTATCGATATGATAATCTTTGATGGCCCACTTTAAACGCAAAATCTTATCTCACGTATGTTACACGCAATCGCAACCAGCTTAGTCCGTTTCAATATAATATACAATATAAGTTTATTGTCACACCACAAAAAAAAAAGAATACAATAAATTTTACTTTAAAATACGAGTACAAAGAGTAAGTACAAATAGGCGGTCTTATCGCTTAAAGCGATCTCTTCCAGGCAACCTTTAGATTGAAGAAATTGTACGATAGGATTACTGAAAAGGTATAACTTATTTTACATGTACACCAGTACATGTAAAATAAGTTATACAAAATAGTAGCAAATTGCCGTTTCAACTTTATTACAATGAGTTAAGATCGAAAACTAAAATTTCATACTTACCTAGATTTAACTGGTGAGCCGCTTTTAATCCGCGGACGGTGGGCGAATTCAGACATTATTTAATTTTTAACGCAGGTAAAATCCACGTAATCCACATCTCAAACTAAGTCCTACAAAGTAGGTACTTCACTGTCTTTCTGTAAATAAAGTTTATGTTTGTTTTTGGTTTCTATGGATTGGTGCCCACCATCCATCATCCATCAGCTTGGCTCGTCCACTGCTGAACATAGGCCTTTCCAAGATTTCACCACTCTTGACAGTCCTCCTGGAAGAAATATCCATATTCACACGCTGGGCAGGTGGGTTTGTGAGCATGGTACCGAAACCCTCGTACTCGCCTTGGGAAATAAACAATTTTTTTCTGAAATAACCAAGAACTTGGTACTAAATAAATGCACAAAGAACCGTTAGTTTAGTAAACGTTTTGAGTTTTGAGTAAAAGTTTTGAAAGATTCGCAGATTAAATCCTTTGGAAGGAATAGAAATTTATAAATATTTTTGTTCAGAAGATTTAAATCACCCTTATAAATCTTTAAATCCCAAATAACTCAGTAATGAAAAATTATTAATCACTGCATCAATATATCACGGTCTACTTTGAATGTTGATTGAAGCGTAAGATGTAAAGTACAACACATTTATACATAATGTTTGAAAAACTAAAGAGAATAATCGGTAAGTCAATAATTGGTTACTAAGTTCGAAATGAAATTTAATTTGGCAAAAGAAAGAAGACAGAAGAAATATGAATGCGGGGTCAAACGTACATTCAACCGATCATTGCCTTACGAAAGCGTAATTTTTTTTAAATCGGTTTATAGTAAACTTTTAAACTTTCGCGATTTTCACACGTTATGAGCATAAGATTCGGGTCACATTTATACGTCCCATCTACATCTTTTTATGCTTCCATGGATCTTAAATGAACCGTAGCTTAGATGATTTAAAGATGTATTTGGAAAAAGTATGCTTCACTGATCGAATCACTCTTTTTGAAGGATTTACATCTTTTTTACCAATCACTCCTGAGTTACACATGTCTACAGTCTACTGCTGGACATAGGCCTCTCCAAGAGCGCGCCATATTTTTCCATCTTCAGCCATCCTCATCCAGCCAAATATTTTCGAAATATTTTTAAGATCGTCAGCTGAATGGAAAAGTTGAAATTAAGTTGCATATAGAATTTTACAGCCCCAGCAATGACCGCTTATCTGATGTCAAATTTAAACAAAAGATGCTGGTTGCATATCATAGAACAATAGCATTATTTACTTTTTACATTACACACACGCTTATCTGTACAATTATATACAGGATGTAAATTGATTGCGACGTTTAAATAAAACCACATACTGTACTGATCGTACTGAATAACTCTCAGAATAAAAATACCCTGCAGAGAAGGGAATATTCAACTGTAACTTAAAGACTTTATCCCGCAGGAGAAATGTCTATATTAGAACGGTGCGCTGTTTCACGGATAGCGCTGCCTAGAAAAAACGCCCGTATCTTGGTAAGGTAAGATTCATGCATTTTTGTCTGACACTTAAATATTTCTTAAACTATTAATTTGCGCTGGCATGTTTCTTGGGAAAAGAGATTCAGTATGATTGGTAGAATATGTAATTTTATTTAAAGGCAGTAGTCTATTTACATCCGGTATACAAGGTGTACCAGTGACGCAATTACAAACTTCAATAATTACACATATATTCTATATAAGTATACAGAACAGCTTCTATTTGTGATTTTTGAAAATATTAAGAAAGTAGTTTTTTGCGTCATTATGTTCATATCGTAAAGTCGAAACTATTATTTTGATTTTTTTTTCAACTATCAGTGATTTGCATAAATATTTGCCGTAAATTGATGGAAACAATCAACACAAAAAGCTTCAATAGTTTCAGTCCCATTTCAGTTCAATAGTTTATATCCCACCAAAAACAAAAATGTGTAAAAAGGGACAAGTTCGACACAAAGGCATTGCAGCAGCAAAAGTTATTTCGGATATTTTAAGCTTTGAAATTGACACTGAAAGTGAAATGAAGAAAATCTTTTTTTTTGTTATTTTGCTACAAGTTACAACAACTTGTATAATAAAATAAATATACATAAACATGTTTAAAAAGTAAACATTTTGCAGCGTTAAAACAATTTTTTGAGCGTTACAGCTATTTCTTGCTATTACGTTACAAATATGAAAATCGATCCTTAAGGCCCTTAATATCGCCAAATGGGTACTTTCTAAAGCCTACTCCTCTTTTATGGCCAAACCAAAAATATTGAAAAAATGTATTATGGATTATCAACTCTAGGACAACATATGCAACATTTTTCTTTTTCGTACCACCAAAACTTCTATATGAAAAATTGTTTCAACTGAATGGTGTTTTTTTGGCTTGAATTTCCTACTGCTCCTAAGCGGCTTAGGTGATTTAATTCATTTATGCTTTGATAAATAGATAAACTTGATAGCTATAAATAAAACATAGAATTATTCAATGGACCAATGACGCCCATGTGAAAAGTATTATTTTCTCCTATTTTGCCCTTTCAAGGACGCAGCGAGCGTCGTAACAGCCACCACGCATTGTGCACTGATTTGAACGTTATTTCAATGTCGTTTCCGTCGATATTCATACAGACAATCATCGAGCTGCTAATTTGGCGACGGTAATCGCCTTAATGTTATTAATGTCATCCTGTATAGTATATTCGTAGTAACATACAAGATACGCAGTATCTACGTTATGCAATATTTTATAGGATTGAATATTATCACGTGTAAAATTATCATAGCTTGGTTTGGGCTGTTATTCTGGCATAATTTGGCACAAATTTCGGTCAACCGACTTTTGTTTATCGCGTGATAAATACGATGCAACGTAAAGACTGACGACCAAACTTCTTCAAATGATGACTACATAATAAAGATAACTTTTTTTGTTGAAAAATCATACATATTTAACATTAATGTTTCAAATATTATTCAAAGGTGGCAGGAGAAATGGCGGTAGAATAGAGACCACGTACAGCAAAGCGTAGCGTAGCCTAGGCCAACCTCCTGCCCACTGGACCGACAATCTGAAGGATGTTGCGGTTGGCGGCTGTATGAGGATGACGGAGGACCGCCAAGAGTGGCGAAATATTGGAAAGGCCTATTTCCAGCAGTGGACGAACACACGTTAATGGATGGATAGATGGATGGATTGATGGTGGGAGGGCGGCTCTTACTTAGGATATAATCGTAATCGCGAACATATCACTTTTTACATTTTGTTGAAAACGCCTTAAGAGGCCCTGTACGTCTGGATTTTTCTTAAGATTCATACAAAAGATAAAACTGAATTTGAAGTAAACAGCTTATTTTCTTAATTTTTTTTTCATAAGCATTATCTAGCGACATCTTATTACGTCTCTATACAGCGAAGAAACGAACATTTGATGAAACACCAACATATTAGCTGTCAGGTAATTGTGAATATTGCCTCGATTTTACGCAAAGTTTAGCAAGTTGTATAATTTTTCTATACTGATAATAAAAAAGAGAGAAATACAGACGTCGTTCATGTAAAAAAGACTAAGTTTATGCACTTTTCTATAAATAAACTGTTACCGTTTCATGGAGAACAGTTTTTACCTGAAACCATTTCACAAATTCGGCGTTTTTGAATATCTTGCTATCTTGCACCTCTTGATGAGAGATGAGTCGGGGTGCGGTGTGGAGGGCAAGGGATACATATATAAAGATGTGTGCAAAGTTTCATTGAGATCAAAGTAATCAGGACGTCACAAACACCTAAATAAAGCATTTATATGGCAGCTGAGCGGGATAGCGAACCTTAAAGATAAAACCCACATTCATACATAACATGTTTTACTACTTGTCTAGAACTGACACGTTTATCACTTTTAATATTTGTCCACGGCTTTTCATCTCCGAAAATATCAAATTCTGTTTATTTTGCTAATTCTCGTATGAAATATGACATTAAATAATAAAATCTTTACTCGTTTCATAATCTAAGAACTACAGTTCCTGTTAGAACTTCAGTTATTTATATCATAAGATTTTTTATTAATATAGATTTATAAAATCCTCGAGGGGTGCGTGCTGTGTTGTGGTTGTTTTATTTTATTTTTATACGTATTATAATAAAAAAATGGGAAAGTTTTACCAAGTGTACACGGCTTTTGCATGTAAGTATTTTTGAGAAGTTTTATTTATTGTGAGCCAAACCTTTTCAACCCGAAGCTCCTTTTTTTTGTTTTCTTACATATAATAAGAACGAGAATACGTAGTCCAAAAATAACCCCTAAAATATTTTCTGGTGTTAAAGTGAATAATTGATTAATTAAAAAATAATTTTCAGTTGCGAACAGACAAATTCATCTGTAATTTTTACAATCAGTGCTCGAGAGTCAACTTTCATCAAAATATCGACTAGATTTTTTCATGTCGCCTTTCAAAATTATAAACATAAGCGTTGATAAAAAAAAATGATCCTGGCCCACAATGCTCCACGGTTTGTGAAAAAATTTAAAGCAAGAAAGGGGTATTCAATTTTCAATAAAATTATTATTGTATGCACAACTGTAAAAACTATTATGTTAATGTATAACACGTTATTGAGATATTTTGGGATGAACTATCGTGCTTGGCCCCTTGCAAATTACATATGTAGTACATATCTTAATATACCCACGCCTCCGGGGAGGTATTCTCCTTCTCTTTCCTTCTAATATTTCAACCTATTCCTAAAAAAGGAAAGGAAAACGTGTTGTTAACATTTTTGTAATTTATTATTCCCAAACGGCGCCTAAAATAAAAAAAATGTTTTGTGGAATCTCAACGTGTTTATGAAATTAACATTATATCATTGCAGTATAGAAACGCAAAAGAAAAGTAAATCTGGATGTGAGGAGCTCTGAACCGGGATTTGAACCCGGGACCTCTCGCTAACCGGGCGATTGCTCTAACAAAAAAATTGTTTATCAAAGTTTTTTTTAATGATTTCCTATAGGTATATATAATAAGTTCAGAAAAATAAGTCTTTGTAGGTCATTAATGTTTATGAGAGGTACAAACAATAAGGGCCCTAATATGGAACCCTGCGAGACACCCATTCTAACTAATGCTACGGATGATTTTACTTCATTAATGTCTACATTTTGAATTCAATCACTAAAGTATGACTTCAATAACGCCAAAGATTTACCCTTCACTCCTCAGGTAGCTCAACAACGTTCGGAAACACCTCTGACACCCTCCGATTTTGTGGTGATAATATGTTTTTTTTGTTTACTTTCTTTAATACTGAAATCTTTTGTTTTCACAGGCTCCTTTGGCTCAATGATGATGGGCCTGCTAAACGTATGGCCATCATACACCCTTAGCCATTACACATCAACCAATACGACGATTCTCTCTGATCCCATGTCTGAAGTGGAAAGTTCTCTATTGGGGAGCATACCATCTTTGGGAGCCATGCTCGGCACTGCATTAGCTGGTCTCATTATTGACAGGTTGGGACGGAAGAGAGGTGGAATTATACTAGTGCTGCCTTTTGTGGTAAGTACCTGGTCCGCGGCATGTCCGCGCATCTGAACTCATCGCTCATACAAAAAGCCTTAGTTGTTTGTGTCCAGGCTGATCTTTATAATTTTTCGGAGACGACTAATACTTCATTCTAGATGAGATTAGTATGATTATGGTTTTTAAAAGGCAATATAATCTAATGTAGAGACAAATACAGGGCTAAGGCGGACTTATTTCTGAAAGAAATTTCTTGTTGTCAGCCATAAATGACAGTGATGAAGATAAATTATACATTGGCTTATTGAAATTTAAGTTGAGTGCCTAAAGAGCGATATATATGGAAGTAAGTATAATAAATATTATAGCCCACATACAGTTATTAACCTAAAAGTATACCTAACCTAACCTAACCTAACGCCCTAAGAACTAAACATACAGATCTTGAGTTAAAAACACTTGTACAGTAGTTTGACTTTATTTATGTTTTCTTCCAACTGGTTTCGGATTTTACTCCATTTTCAAGGGAAGATGTTAATTAAAATTAAAATTCATTGACTCCAGGTGTGTTTAACTCAAGATGTGTGTCAAGTTTCACCAAGTGCCGACAATTGCAAGTATAAAATTTTGCTAAACAGTATGTTTAGCTAGTACTAAAATAATATATTTCAATATGATACACTAAATAAATACGTACAATACATACATACTGTTAGCTAGAGCTGCTGAGAGGACAAAAAGTGCTTCTTCAAGTTGAATTTGAAGGAAGGAAATGATGGAAGACTTTCAAGAAAGTATAGAAGATCATTCCAAAGACGGACAGCGTCCACTGTCAAAGACCCAGAGCGTAACATTCCGTGTAATGAGTTGGTATGATAACATAAGATCATGAAAGGGCCGAAGATTCTGTTTGCTCATATCAGTGCGAAAATTGAACCCATCTTTTAGGTGTTTGGGGGAAGAAATAGATAGGATATGACTATACCTTCCATAACGTATTGGAAGCCATTTCAGTTTACGTCAAAACTCGGAAACATGATCAAACTTTCGTGAATCAAAAATAAATCTGATAGCCAAATTCTGAAGACCTTTCAATTTGTCGAGCAAATCTTCAGTGGCATCCAAGAACACAACGTCAGCATAGTCAAAAAGAGGCAGAAGAAGAGATAGGGCTAGAGTAATTCTAGTTTGGAAAAGCAAAAAGTACCGAAGGCGCTTCAGTGAATGAAATGAACCGTACATCCTACGGCTAACTTCCTCTTCCATGACATAGTCTGATCCATGACTACGCTCAAGTTTTTGACAGTTTCACTATATATTAGAATTCTCCACCAAAAACCACACTTGCAATTGGCTACCAATGATAATAACTTGTGATTTTTTTTGGATTGACATTAAGCCCATAGCGTTTTTTTCAATTTTTAAAAGCCGCAAGCTGCATTAGTTGTGGCTATGGCATTGTCAATGTGGTCAATCGGAGCCGCTCAATACAACTGAAGATCGTCAGCATATAGATAAAAGAAAGAGGAGAGGAAGAAGTTGTAACGTACCAAAATTAAGTGTTGTCAATTAACAAGGGATCCCTCTGCCACATGGTTTTACTATGCCTCTGCCGTTTGTGCATCATACATTGTTGCCACGAACTGGTTTGAGTTGCTTACCACGGTAACGCACGCTGTGTGGTCAATAATGATTCGTGTCACATTGTGATTAGGATCACGTGTTGTGTATCGCTATCTTTGTATCAACTTTGACATTTTTTCATTTCACTGTTTGTCCTTTCGGCGTCAGAGGTGAATTGAATTTCAATTATGCAGTTTCTCCCAAAAATACGCTTTTTGAGAACCTTTTAGTATGTATTGATCTAAATATTGTAAATTTATAGTTTTCAAGCGTTATCAATAATTTTTTGTTCGAAATTAATAAAGAAAGTGGCAGTATACCCTAAAAAGAGTCAAAATGTAGCAGCGTGCTACAAAGGCTACAAGGCGGGTTTGGTCGGGAATATACACTTTTCAAGGTACCCTGAAATTAACGTTATTTCAATGTCGTTTCCGTTGATATTTGTACCGACACACATCGAGTTGCTTATTTAGCGTGGTCATACGCCTTAAAGTGGAGGGCGTGACCTGCAAAGGGGGGCGTGTATTTTCCAGAAGGAAAATATTAGGTAAGTTTTGATCTTTATCTAAAAGTCATGTGCAATGTGGTTTTTTGTTTTCGTGTAATTCTTTTCTCATTACAGGGTATTTTTATATCGAATTTTATTCGGCCTGTGGCGTCCCGTTCGAGCTTGACTGCTGAGTGTGACTATTAGCTCGTTCATGTGTAGATTGAACAGTGTTGGAGATGGTAATCCACCCTGCCTGACTCCGCATTCGAGTTGATAGGGATCCGAAATTGCTCCCGCCCACCTGACACTGACACTGACAAACAATTCGTAAATTCTTGTAAATTATTGACTGAATTTGTGGGCTAGTAAATACTCACTACGATCACTAGTTTATCACATGTTGTTATTTTGATACCACAAATACGGCCATTATCAGTGCTGACACCTGTTGAAACGCATTATGCCGCCATAATAATGTGACACCTCCATGGGGGCGTCCACGCAGGATGGCCGCAGACGTAGCCGAAATCGCTGTCGATCGTGCTCATATGTAGTATATCACGCGGCAGCAACTACGTTTCCTGCAGACATACAACATCGCACGTACGGCACAGCTCTCTAACATCGTCGCTATAAAATTGGATTGGCGCGAGCATATCCCTGCTAAGACCGTTGTCACTGACGGCCTTAGTAGTTATAGACCGAAGAATCTTCTGAACATCACCAGAGGTTATCTCATTGAAGTCAAAGGGAGGATAGTTAGATGGGGTACTGTTTTGAAGAGACGTGACGGTGTTCAACTTGTCAGCGCTAAAGTGAGCTAAAGTACTGGTTAAGCTGGTTTTAAAATGAAAAGGCTGTACTCCTTGGTCTGGCCATTACAAAGAAGTACAGCCTTTTGTTATTGATTTATATATGGTTTATTAGATTATATTACCTTTTAAATACCAAAATCTTTCTAATGTTATCTGGAACTAAGTATGTACAAACTAAATTATAAAAGAAAATCTTTTTTTTGTTTTATGTTTGAAATCACAAAAAGTGCTTTTAACTCAAGATTTAACTCAAGATCACAAAAAGAGTTTTAATTTTGACTGTGTTGTATTATTGTAAAATTCAAGTTCATACAGACAATCTAAAGATTCCTGCCCTGGAGTATTACGAGTAATTCCATTATTTACTTTTAAACGTTTGTAACTTTTGGTAAATGTTTTATGTTTAAGTCATGTGTAAGTTACAACTAATGTACGCAATAAGTTGCAAAATTCAAAATTTAGGCAAATATTTAATAAATGAGGATAATATCAGCGAACAGCGCATATAAGGAATTCGGGCGAGCACAGTGCTCTTAACATATTTATAGATGTAGTCAATTCATGTCATCATTTCTATTAATGTTAATATACAGTATTTGTATAATTCACGTCCATTTCTAGGTATCCTGGGCGTTGATAGAATTGTCCTCGACGTCGACATTGATCCTTTTGGCAAGGTTCCTTGGAGGTATAGCAGGTGGAGCTTGCCTTGTATTAGCGCCCATTTTCATCTCGGAGGTGGCAGAGGATTCTATCAGAGGCACCCTCGCTTCAGGTAACTTGAAGAACGTTATGAGGTTTCTGAGGTTTCGGAATGAAGTGAAGCCGGTATTTCAGTAATTGTTTCGATACATTGTATATGAATTTCGAGTGTAATTACAAAAATTACTATAATATGGATACGTAACAAGTTTCAGTAGATATCCATGCAATAACATTACAATACAATGCCCCTCACGGGAATACCTGACCAACCAGTTTCAGCAGATTCGGACTGCCTTCATCTGGGCGAGTTAAGGACGTTTCTTTGCGCCTCACACTTAGTAAATTTTTACTCACCCAGACAAAGTTAGTCTGAATCGGCTGAAACTGGTTCATTGAGGGAGTATATGGCGTCAACACATCGTAGAATTGGACATATCATGATCTGCTAAAACTTGAAGGGTCGCCTCGCTCTGTTCCATTTCGCTCGGCGCCCCAAAGTTATTGCCATATAAACTTAACACGCTCTTCCTTGCTATGCTCGTCATCGCACCTATTTTTGACTTTTGGTGAAAGATTTTCGATTTCATACTTTACAATCTGCCCACGACATATACATCGTGAATTCTTTTCAAGTTTAATTGAGTTCTGTAATTTGTAATTTGTTGATATTAGGCTGTTTTAAATGTTTTACTTCGTTTCATTAAACTCACCTGTATTTAGTTCACGCCGTGAAAAGACGGATAGATAAAGTGAGACTTCCATTCAAACTCTTGTGAGTTTTAATTTTTCAACGCAACTTTATTTAATGGTATAGAAGGCGCTGAACAAAAAAGAACATGTAATTTTTTATTTTTATTATTTTTTTCATTTAGATTTATTTCGTAGTGAAAATATTGTGTTTCTCCATTATTTAAATCTACATACGTCAACGTCGGGCTAGTTTCAGCTGTTTTATAGAACGGATCGATGTCTAAGTTTGATGTCATCTGGCGGCATGAAAGCAACGTGTAAATAGTCTGTTATTTCAAATGCAGTATATTTGGTGAGTGTATAGCAACGTGTAAAATAATCAGCCTTGTCATCACGTAAATAAAGTCACCCATTACAACTTCACATAGGTTTGGCCTAGAGGATGAAATGATCGTTTACACGTTGCTGTCATGCTGCCAAACGGCAACAAACTTAGATTTGACCCATTCTAGGGAAACGCAACAGCTATAGCTAGCCAGACTTTTACGTAAGTAACTGAAACTATATTTAAATAATAGAGAAGCACAACTTTTTAATGACGTGTTTTTTTGTTCAGCGCCTCCTAGACTATAAGCTATATACTATAAAGAATAATCAAGTATAGTAGATGGTAATGCAATGTCGAATGCTAGGTATACTTACTAACATGGGCATAACATAATATTTCACATTAACGTAATAAAAATTAACGTACTTACTATCTCTATCGATGAAACTGATTAAATATTTCATGTAGAATTAGATGTCTTTGAAAACCTACCTTGTCCGATGCAAACTTGTATGAACATTTCACGCTACAATTGTGTTGCTAACAATCTCAAACAAAGCATACCAACAAATTTCTAACATAAATAATGTAAGTTTTTGTAGAGCCGATTATACAACGTGTAACAGAACGGTGTTGTCATATTGAAAGGGCTTGTTCAGTCAATAATATAGAACAACTTTTACTATGGAGACAATCCCGAAATGTCGAAAAAAAAAAATCTGCCCTTCTTTACATTTCGGCCGAGTACGTATTGTATTTTTCTATGAAACAGTATTTTTTTTTCGTGATTTCAGGGATAGAAAAAGTTGTTTTATACCATTGACTTATTCATTCTTCAAAAATGGCCACACCTTTCTGTTACACATTGTATAAAAGAATACTGAAAATAAGTATTTTAAGAATAAATTGTTAAATTCATTGTGAAGCAATAAAAATGAACTTGATGAATAGAAATAGTTTTTATTGAAACAAAATAATACTTAAATATCATTAAAAACCTACCTACAAAATAAAACTTGTCTAAAACCCTTATAAAACCTATATCTAATAAAAGTAATAAATTATATAAAAATAATAAATAATGAACAGGTATAGTTAACTTTACTATTTTACTAGGTGTGAAATTTCGATAAATATTATTTTATAGTACAACCTAGCTTTTGAGTGAAGTTATAAATAAAAATACAAATACAAAAATGATTTATTGAATCAAAAAACATACTTATCCAATAAAAACAATGAAACGTTACATTTATTTCAGTCTGATTTATTCAGTTCCTATCAATATTACAAAACGCATATAAACGCATTTAAAGATTCAAAATACAGACATAATATATATGGGGATGTGGCAGGATCTGCTGCAATAAAGCTCAGGGACTTTGACGTTATACACATAAATGTGTGATAAAAGGGGCCTTCGATATGAATCGTACGTCAGATTACCTGCAAAGCTTGCCTTTCTTCTCGCTCGCAGGTGGATTTAGAGAACATTATTGTGGGTGGAAAGAAGTTCATACCGGAACCTCTCAATTCTCAGCTTCAGCTGTCTTCCACCACAAATAATTTTCTCTCCTTTTATACTGTAATGAACGTTTGTTGGGTAAAATCCGCCATCTTGGATTTCTGATTTCCAAAACAAATGTCGATGTTTGTGTCCAGGTCCTATAGCCCTGTACTGCCTCGGTGCCTTGTTATCGTATCTGCTGGGCTGGTTCGGCACTTACCACACCATCATCTGGATTAACCTGGCCTTCTCCGTTCTCGGGGTTGTCCTCATCGCTGTTGTCGCTGAGAGCCCTGTGTTCTTGTTGAAGCAGAATAGAGAAGAGGTGAGAGCAATATCTTTCTTTGTTATTATTTAGACTAATGAAATGAACACATGTTGTAACTAAGAGAAGCTGAAATTTAAAAGAAGTGTTAGCGCCGGTTAAGGAATTACAAAAATGTATTTTTTTTGAAAAATTGATTATTTATGTGTTTGTGGAATAAATTCCAGGATGCTGTTGCCTCAATAGCCCACTACCGTGGTGCCACAAGATCATCCAAAAATGTACTCATCGAGCTGTCCAGACTGAAAATGCAGCTGTTTCCAGCTGTGGAGCTGACTGTTACTGGACCAGGTATTACTTTTCAAATTCAAATAGTTTATTATGTAAAGTAGTACACATAATACACTTTTTACAAGTCAAATTTAATCTTATAAAATATATATTTAATAAAATAATGAACGTACATGAACTACATTAAAGGTATGATTTAAATATTCAAATTATAGGTAAAATCTTTAATTATGTACTACATACTAATAGGTTACATATTAAATATTTGCCTTTGTTTTGTTTGTTGTTGTTTGGAGATAAGGGACAAAAAAACAAACACATAAGATCTGATCTCTAAAGATACCATAACTGACCTGTGATCAGAAAGCAGTTTTCGATAACTTTTTACCTTCATTGAGCCTCCTCTACACGTCAGCAGATGCGTCCGCGGACGCTGGCAGATGCATCCGCAGATGGATCTCCTCGAGTTGTCCACACGTCTGTATGTCGATCAGTCTATGTTCATTCCCGACAGACAAAACACGCGTTCGCCCCGTTTAAAAAATGGATATTGAGACCGTAGCTGCCGCAGCTTTATTTAGCACTTTTAACTACTACTTGAGTGTACATCGCAGTAGATAATTAAACCACAAGAAGCACGCAAGCACTCTCATTCTCATCTACGATCAAACTGATGCGTCGGCAGACGTGTGGACAGACGCCGGAGGTTCGCGCCGAAACCCTTTGAAGTGTGCCAAAAAACCGACAACAATCGGATTCGAGGCGGACGCGTCTCCAGACGTTAAATATCTACCACAGATGCGCAAATCACCCCCTCTACACGTCGGCGGACGCATCCGGAGATGACGTCTGCAGATACCTCTGTAGATGTGTAGAGGAGCCATAAATAGTTTCACAGACACTATGTCCTGCAGTCTGACCTACCTGTAGTAAGAAAAACAATGGTACCGATTTGGTGAAGCACATCTTAAGAGGATATACCGTGGCGAAATCAGTGTTTGATGGGCGTGGTTTCACGCTCGCCGCGAGCAGAGAATATAAAGTATTACAGCGAGTCAGCGCGACAAACCGCAGCTGCAGGAGTATTGCCGTTGCAATATTCCACAATTTCCACATAACATACTAAATAACTAATCAATTCAAAAATAAATATTATATTATTAAATACAAATAAATTTAATTATCATACAGATACAGTTATCGAGTTTTCACTGTATTTTGAAATTTTAGAACAGAAGCAGTGGAGTCGCTATTATGGTTTTATTTTCAAAAATATTGACCACAAAAAAATAAGTTTTCGTAATGATAAGCTAATCGTTGGTATAGGAGCCCAGAGAATTTTTTACACGTCATTTTCAGGATAAATTGTAAAAAGAAAAGGACAATGGTTCTTTTAAAATATTTTAATCAGAAGAATTCAAAATCAACCACGTGGTTTACAATCTCCTCATTATTTTCTACTACTACGGCCTTTGGTCGCGAGTTTGTCTCTGGATAATTATTTTTTGGAGGGGCTTTCGGACACATGTTTTCTTTATCCTGTTCTTTCACATATTCTGGATCACGAATTTGTAAATTTAGTCTGTGTCTGGGATCAACCAGTTCTGGTAAAAGACAATCATTGAAAAACGAAAGCAAATGTGGCTCCATTCTTTCATGCCAAAATAATAATTGGTCATGCTTTAGTATAATTTCGGTTTTTATCTGATTATTTCCGTACCATACGGCCAATGCACATTTTCCTTTTTGACAAATATATAATTGGCCTTGAGCTTGAATAAACCAATCAGATTTTTGGTTTACTTCTATCTGTCCAGTTTTCTTATTTTTACGCCAAGAATGCATCTTTATGAATTCATTTGAATACATTCTGTAACAAAAGTGAATATTGTAAACAAAAAGCTAAAAATATATTTACTTTTAAATATTTTGTCTTTATTTATTCATAAACTCACGAAACTCACAATCTTCGATGCCTATTTCGTATGGATGTTCTTGTTCATCATCATGAGTATGATCTTCTTAATGTCTGCGCTTCTTAGTCACATCCTTAGGTCTAGAATAAAAAGACAATATTATACGAATGTGACAGTGGAATACACGTAAGCAGACACAACCGGTATTTGCCGTATGGGCAGAGTTTGCTGGGTAGCTGGGCTGCAGAGTTTATTCAAACAAAAGATTATCACATTTCACACAATTCACAGTTACATTTTCAACATTGTTGATAAAAGACTAAAAAATGACATAAACATATATATATATATATATTATTTCATTACCCCAATTCCAAGGTTTAAAATTATATTGAAAAGAGGCAAATTTGGGATAGTACCCCCTTAATAGAAATATATTAGTACTTAGTATTAAAATTATTTATAAACAGAATATTTTACTTTTTTACTTTGATATTATATTACTTTGACATTTTGATACATGTGATGCTAGATTATTATTGTTTAGATTAAATTTTTTGACATCTGTATTGAATTTATTCACTTTTTAAATTATTTATCCTCTTTTACTTTTTATTGTTTTAGATTGCAATTGTTTGTGTTAACTACATTGAGAAGTATAACTGGCGGTTATAAATAAATATAGGCTCGTCTCTTACAAGAGTATACGAACAAAGGTACCTTGATTTTTTTTTCCAGAATAGCTCTTGTTATCACGAATATCTCACGAAATTTCAGTTACCGGAAATCGATAGTTTCCTCAAAAAAAATGTTCAAGTTTCGTAAAATAACCTCAAAAATTGTCTTACGGTGCAATTTTAATTGATTTTATGACTTGATATTTTTTTTTTGGTTGTGTTCCGAAACTGCTGTGAGTTATGCATTAAAATTGACGTAATTGAATTTTTTTGTTGTTATAGTATAAAACCAATGCAGGAATTTTTTTTCTTTGTGATTTCATTCAAAGTTTATAAAGTTTATGCATGTCTTTTATTTAGCTTACCTAATAGGTTGCCTTTTTGTTGTATTTATGCTGATTAGTGATTTAATAGAAAAAATAGGTTGAATCTGTTGCAAAACCGAATCAGAGCACCTGACTCTATGCAAAAAATAGGTTGAATCTGTTCCAAAACAGAATCAGAGCACCCTGAATCTATACAGTCTTGTGGGTACTACCCCTAGAGTGTATATAAAAAGCCGTAGGCGTGGAGGAAGGGCAGCCCTCGCCTGCCGTGACAAAGCATAGGCACCCGTGCGAGCCGCAGAGGCTGAGGCTGGTCGCCGAAGGCGACCAACAAGCCGAAGCTCCGAAGGTGAGCATGGGTGACTGTGCTTTGTTACGCAAGGGCGAAGGGGCTGCACTTTCCGCAACGCCCAAGCAATTGCAAAAGTAATTTTGGGTCTTTAAAGTTAAAGAGACAAAAAAGTGAGGTTTTGTTTTGATTTTTTTTTTAAACTATTTTCATTTCCCCCCCCCCTCCCACTATACGTACACTTAATATTCGAGTTATTTTATTCTACCTAAAATAACCTAGAAATTTTTAATTTTGAAAAAAAAACTATTGATTTCCGGTACCCCTCCTTCGGGGGAGGAATTATACCCCCCCCTCCCCCTCTAAACATATACATAGATAAATATACTTATATAAGAGTCCTTCCTAAACATATCTTATGTCTCATGTCTTATACCATCACCGGGTCCCTGAAAAACATAACCCTCCCTCGGGCGGGCGGTCGGATAAATGACGAATTCAAGTAAACAAATAAACTTTTTGTTTGAAACAAATTTTTGGTTACAAAATGCTCACCTTTCTTGATTTTGCTCGAAGTCGGTAGATGCATAACATGCCAGACGAGCTATTTTTGTCTGGAGATAGTAGTAGTAACTCCTGTCCTATAATTTTACAAGAATAATCTGTCCCTGAGTCTGATATTAATACATCATCAACTGATAAAGATCGATTAGACCTATAAAAATATAAAGAAAATGTGACAATGATAATGGTGAAAAAATAGATTTGGTATAATGAAATATATATGATGCATCATTTAAAAAAAATTAAATATTGGACATATTTCAATTTTTTATACTAGGTACGTAATATATATTTGTAGCTATTTTATCCAAATTTGTTTTGAGAAGAAAGAAAAAATAACAAATTACTACACTTAAATATTTCTAACATCATATTTTACTTAAAATTATAATATTCATAACATTTTGAAACCCTTACCCTCTTTTTGGAATCGACTGGGTGTTTAAAATTCTCTGCTCGTTTAAATTAAATATCATCAATGACGACTCCATAACTTTGCTTTGTTCTGTTGCTCCCGAACCACTTGCACTGTCATTGAACGTCTGTGCTGATGGGTTTATATAATCTATCTTATTTTCATGGTTATGTAAACATCTTTTAGCCCTGAAAAATATCACATAATATATAAGTAAAGCGTTTTACAGATACTACACTAGATTCCAGAAAAGTCCGTCCTTGCAAGTTGACATGTAACAAATAAAAATCATATGTAGGTACTTACATGATTTTTGCGACCATGTCGTGACCTCTAGCTTGCATGTACTTCTTATATTTTTTTTACGTATGATTGTTCTGTTTTTATTTATTCCCCATTTTGGGGTATTGTTTTACGATTACGATTTATATCAGTAAACAACAATCAGTTTTAACCCTAAAACGAATCTTAACGAGATAAAAACTATAATGCAATAATGAATATTAACTTAGCAATAGATTATGATTGATAACAAACTTAAAATTTGTGGAAACGGGGAAAAACAAAGAGGATCAAACGCAGCACAGGTCCTTCTCACGGTAGAGCTCAGCGAGCACTGAAGAAAGTGAACGAGTGTGACAGCGCTATAGCCCGAACGTACAGAGCAGCAGTAGCACACGCGATAACAATAGTGCGCGCAAATCTCGACCTTACCGTTGTACCTTACGGTTTGTCCGTTTTAATTAAAGTAAATAAATAAATAAATAAATAAATAAATAAATAAATAAATTACCGTCACTTGACGCGCAATTCATGTAAAAAATCGTAAAAAAATAACTAGAGTACCCAACTGAAAAATGATAACAGGTAATTTAAAATAAAACGTTTCACATTCAGAGAAAAATCGTGGTTAGGATACGTTGAACCATTGAGGAGTAAAATTAAAAAAAGGGAAATATAAGACGTTACTTTGGAATTATTTTCTATCGAGAAAATTTTATCCAATTGCGTTTTCCATAACACATAATTTGAAGAATATGCCCAAGATTAATATAGTCTGAAACCAGATCTTTATATATTGTAGTTGTGTCATAAAATGAAATGAAAAACCCACTCCGATGTCGGTATATCCCCTTAACTTATTTGACAGGACTAAACTTAATTTAAGCGTTCTGTCCTTGTCTTTTCGATAAAGAAAGAAAAAGACAGGACGCTTAAAATAAGGTTGGTCCTGTCAAGTAAGTTAAGACGTGTTATACCGAATCGATACCAGTAAAGCCGATTTTGAAGGCTTTAATTTTAGTTTTAGTGCTGTCAAAACTTAATTTTCTTGATTACAAAATCGTCTTTAAATGTTAGGAACAGAAGCTAAATTACTTTGGAAAAATTTTCGTTTTGACAGCACTAAAACTAAATTTAAAGCCTTCAGAATTGGCTACATTGTCTGTTTAATCTGTTTTACTATTCTTTACGGTTACTTTTCTTCAGGGTTGCCTGATGACGGTTTTGAATTTCCCCAATGTTTGAATATTTATTTTCCCAAAAATGATGCATTCTGACAAAAATATTTAATAAAGCTAAAACGAATTTAGTCATTGTAAATAGTTGCGGAGACACTATTTCCTGCAGTCTCTGCAGGAAATAAAAATGTCTGTTTATCCTGTACTTTGTATGTATGAATTCTCGTGATTGTGCGGCGTTTCACTATTCTTTTATTTATCTTCCGGGTTGCCAGATGATAGTTTTGAAATTCCCCATTTTTCCATATTTATATTCCCGAAAATGAAACATTCTGAAGAAAAAGTTATTAGCTAAAACGAATTTATTCAGTTTATAAAATGAAATAGTAGGTTTCGCCCGGATACATTTAGTTTTTGTGCAGTCCCTTGGGAACTATCTGTATTTTTTAGATACAAGCTTAACACAGACCACCTTTTCGGACAATTTGTGCCCCCGAAGTACGGCGATAGGCCTCAGTGCCCATTACGCTGGGATAAAATAACCGTCGGAGAAACGTGGGTGTAAAAATGAGGACTGTGACTTGCAGTTTACAGTTCACACCTGAAAACATTTCTGAAACATTTTTGTCGTAACGAAGTATTTTTTAAAAGAGCCTTAGTGTTGGACCGAGGCTCTAAATGCAACCTTAATACCACCCACCCACTTCTTGCTTGATGCACACGGTGGAATATTTAATAGTAGTTTATGCTACAAGGGCGCAAAGGAATAAATTTCGAGGACGATTTAAAACACCAGCGTAGCGAGTGTCTTAAACGTAACCGAGTAATTTATTGCTCTTCCTTTATTGAGGAAATAAAACAAATATAATCTAGTGACCTTTAAATTATAATTGGCTCAAAAGGACTGTATCCAGAGCCGTTAAACAGTGGAAAAAAAAGTATAACATTTATGGTACACAGAAAAAGCTGCAGGTCAGCCAACCATTGTAAATCAATTAAAAAAAAATAATAATCAAACCCTAGGGCAAAATAATCGACTTTCTGTTCGGTTTTGATGCATAAAAAGTGGGCCTTTACGAGCAATTGCATTGAAAAAATATTTTTGTTTTTAGAGCGAAAACGTTTACAATATACATGACCCATACAGTTTAAAATTTATAAGCTTTTTTTTTTCTTAGACAATGTCATAAATATAGGCACGTGCGTTTCATTTTTCTAATTAAACCACATCCTAATAATCTCCAAAGGTTTAAATTTATCCAAAACCGAAATTTTTACTTGTAATTTCGAAAAAACTTTGTACACCATTTTATGTCCCAAAATTTTTAGGGTTCCGTACCCGAGGGCAAAACAGAGCCCATTAATTTCACTCCGCTGTCCGTCTGTCTGTCTGTCTGTCTGTCTGTACATCACGGGTCTCTAGCTCTTAGAAATTTTTATATGTTGTGTAAAATTTTGACCCAAAACCGAATATTAAATTAAAAATAAAATAAAATAATTTTTCAGGGGGGCCTCATACACAATTTTTTTTTCTCACCCCAAAATTTCGGGTGTCGTTGTCTAGAGCTCATTATTTTATCTTCGAAATTTTTTTATAAGAATGGTGGCAATACTCGTACTGTATAGGCAAGTACAGGGGCGATATTTCCAAGGCCTTTTGTATAATTATGATACAATTATTTTGTATAATTTCAGCATTAAGTTTGTTTATTATTATTTAGATGCGGAACAAAAGGCTGATGAAGCTGAAAAAGAAAAACTACAAGCGGACAATAATGATGCCATCAGAGAAGAGCCTAAAATGCCAGCTTGGAAGTTATTGTGTAAGGTTTTATTAGAACTAATCCTACTTTAACCCTTAAATGCGCCATTTTTACTTTTTGCACGAAATTAAGGAACATAATGATAGAAAAATACTCAAAATAAATAGGAAAAATATGTTTTATTTTTTATATAAACGAATAAAAATAATAAACATAAAAAATGCTTCAAAAATTGCAATTTTTTTATCTTTTTTCGTTAATTTATAGTCTAACTCCTTTTCAGTTTCAAAAAATTACAAAAAAATATACATTTATTTAGTTTTTTTTTTTCCAAAAGCCCTTCTAGCAATTTTCCCGCCAGCATGCGGAACGGGAGGTTTGAAACACAAAAAATATAATAATATAAATAGAAAAGGAATACATTTTAAACAAAAAAAAATTAAAAGCTGTTGCCAGACATGTTTAGCTCACATAATATATTTTTATAAAAAAAATACATATTTTATGGAACGTCAAAACGAGTGTTGCAGATCTGCAACGTGACGCATTTAAAGGTAAAATCGTGTGACTATCTATATTAAAGAGTAAATTTTATACTTTGAAATTATTAACACAATAACTGAGTCTGAAGCCTGACGGGTTGAAAATCGGAAAATTGACCATCGTATGTAATGTAAAGAGTTAATTTTATACTTTGAAATTACTAACACAATAACGGAGTCTGAAGCCTGACGGGTTGAAACTCGGAAAATTGACCATCGTATGTAATGTAAAGAGTAAATTTTATACTTTGAAATTACTAATACAATAACGGAGTCTGAAGCCTGGCGGGTTGAAAATCGGAAAACTGACCATCGTATGTAATGTAACGAGTAAATTTTATGCTTTGAAATTACTAACACAATAACGGAGTCTGAAGCCTGACGGGTTGAAAATCGGAAAATTGACCATCGTATGTAATGTAAAGAGTAAATTTTATACTTTGAAATTACTAACACAATAACGGAGTCTGAAGCCTGACGGGTCGAAAATCGGAAAATTGACCATCGTATGCCCTGCGTACATCAGAAAGTGAGCGTTTCCACAGCAAGTACAAAAATTAAACAGACAGGTTGTAAATAGAAATGGTCCGAAGTGAGATCCCTTGGGAATTCCAGAAGGAATTGGTGCAAAACCAGAGTGGTAACAATCGATACGAAACGACTTGCTAAGATTACGAACATATGGTCACTATGAACACCGATCAGCGCTAGTTTAGTATAATAACAATAGTTTTGTGATGTAATTTGTCAAAACATCAAGATTAAGCGGTCTACATAACATCAAATGGAAGGCCTATTCATGTTGATCATAACAGTGTCAACTAGCAACGTTAAATTTTGGGTGTTCGTATGCTATTCACATTAACATAATACTTGGCAATTTACCTAATTTACTCTTTTTTTACTCGTAATAATGCTAAGTTAAATTTCTTCTTTATATTTTCAGTCGTATCTCCGTCATCCAGCCAAGCATTCAAGGTGGTGGCAATCACAATATCACTACAGGTATGGCAGAAGATCGGTTTCGCAGCCAGATTGTGAAAAACCCGCCTTTTTCTAATTAATCGAAACAGAACACTTAAATTCAAAATTCACTCAATAATCATTCAACAAAACCTTATTACCTATGTATACGTATTGTGTATGTTACCATCGCAAAGTTTCCATTGGTTTCTGTAAAATAGAATTTCAAAAAATTTGTACAACTATTGAGTGAATTTTGAATTTGAAATGCTTTTAAAAATTTTGAAATTCCATTTTACAGAAACCAATGGAAGCTTTGCGATGGTAATATACACAATACAAAGGTAATAAGGTTTTCTTGAATAACTATGGAGTGAATTTTGAATTTAAGTGTTGTTTCGATTAATTATAAAAACGTAGGTTTTTCACAATCCGGCTGCGAAACCGCTCTTAAGAAATTGTTTTAATAGATAAAATCACATGTATATATTTTTAATATATAAAAATAGCGAATGGTTTATTATTATCCTTATTCTACTCAACAGTTAAGGTATATTAACTGGATTTATTACTTATCTATTGTATTCCAATATTCAAAACTTTACCATATCTAATCTAAAACTTGTAATACCTAAAAAGCCACCTGCACCACAAAGCACCTGCTGGCGATTACAACAGCTTTGAATATTTTCAGGTGTGCATGGGAATGGTTCCCGTGCAAGTTTACGCGAAAACTTTGTTCGCTCAGGCGGCTCCGAACCTGTCTTCTCATTTGTGCTCAGTTCTCTTCGCGGTGATACTCCTAGGTGGCAGTCTGCTGGCTGGTGGTATTGCTGATAAGGCTGGAAGAAGGGTAAGGATCGTGTGGGATTAGATTAATGTTGGGAACTGTATTTTTTGGTTACATAAGACCTTAGAGGTTTTTATCTATGCATAAGACTAACCAATTACACGAAGTTAAGCCAATTACACGTTTGAACATTTCAAGAGGAAGAGTATGAATATTAGGGTTCCTCGAAATTCCACTTGTTTCGAATTTCATGTTGTAATAGTGGAATTACTTGGAAGTGGTCTAGAAAAAGCTTAAATAAAATAAAATAAAAAATATTGGACTACATCTTCTGCCCCCGCATTTCATTAAAAGAAAATAATAAATATATTTTTCACCTCGATTTTTTTTTGTATTTATTTTCATTATAGCCTTACGTAAGCAATTCACAAAAAATGAGGTTATAAAATTCAGTTGTGTTCCGAGGTCGAACGACAGAAAAAAAACCGGCCAAGTGCGAGTCAGACTCGGGTACCTAGGGTTCCTTATTGTGGATGATAAATTTAGTCATTCTTTTTCGTGAATTTTTCGACCGCTTTAGTTTTCCTGTAATCTTTACGTAAACACATATTACCATGATTTTTTTCATATTTTTGGTCTACCAGTTTTGGAGATAAGGGGGGGGGACATATTTTTGTGGTTTTTTAAAGATTTCTCGAAACCAGTGCCAGTAAGTATAGTAAAAGTATATATTTTTACAATCAACTTTTTAATATCTACAATTTGATACCCATATTGTATTTTTATAAAATATGTGTTGTATTTATTTTACTTCTTTTTTTATATTTCTCATTAGTGCTGAATTTTTGTTTAATCACTATAATTTTCCTGTAATTGGCCACTTATGATCTACAATTGACATTTTTTCATATTTTTCGGTTTACCAGTTTCGGAGATAAGAGAGGGGACATACATATTTTTGGGGTTTTTTAAAGATTTCTCGAAACCAGTGAGAGTAAATATACTAAAAGTATATATTTTTACAATCAGCTTTTTATTACCTACAATTTGATACCCAAATTGTATTGTATAAAATATTTTATTTATTTATTTTACTTCTTTTTGTGTATTTCTCATTAGTGCTGTTTTTTTTTAATCGCTATAGTTTTTCTGTAATTCGCCAGTTATGATCTATAATTGTCATTTTTTTCATATTTTTCGGTCTACCAATTTCGGAGATAAGGGGGGGGGGGGGGGGGACATACATATTTTTGGGGTTTTTTAAAGATTTCTCGAAACCAGTGTCAGTAAATATATTAAAGATACAAATTTTTACAATCAGTTTTTTAATACCTACAGTTTGATAGCCATATTGTATTTTATAAAATATTTTTTTTATTTATTTTACTTCTTTTTTTGTATTTCTCATTAGTGCTGAATTTTATTTTTGGGGTTTTTTAAAGATTTCTCGAAACCAGTGTCAGTAAATATATTAAAAGTATATATTTTTAGAATCAACTTTTTAATACGTACAATTTGATACCCATATTGTATTTTTAGGTAATATTTTTTATTTTTCTCACTTTTGTTTTGGAAATATTTTGAACAATTTAAAATTTTTCATGTTTTTCTTACACCCTAATATGTGGGCAAATTAATTCTATTTTAGTGCCAAATTTCATGTAGGTGCTAAAGTTATGAGGCTGTGACATACGGACGGACGGATAAGGTTCCTTTTGTACCTTCTAGGTAGTACGGAACCCTAAAAAACTGTAGAAATGGTGCAAATGAGAAATTCTATGAACTTAAGTCGTAATAAAATTTTGGACATAGATTTTAAGTGGCGAATATTTATGTTATATTTTTATGATATACCTACGTAATAATTAAACAAAAAAAAATACAAAATAATGCATTTATTTTCTTCCAAGCACATTGTAAAACTTTGAATGAAATGCGGGGGTAGAAGATGTAGTCCAATATTTTATTTTTATTTTATTGAAGATTTTTATAGATCACTTCAAAGTAATTCCACTATTAACGATATGAAATTCGAACAAAGTGGAATTTCGAATCACTCTAATGAGTATGTTGAAATTAGACGTAGAGCTCAGACCAGGGCGTCTTGACATATAAAAATAACAGATAAAGAAGACCCACAAGAAAGGTTAAAAAAAGACAATTTCTGAGTGATCAGAAATAAGTAAGAGTCAATGAACATTGGTAGAGCTGATGCCGGGCTCGACTGTGGAGGTACCACCATCTTACTTGGAGACCCCCTCGAAGTAATTCGGGGGAGAGTAAGAGGACAGCTCACAGGCAAAAAACCGGGAGGCCCACCATACCTGGGACCGATGTATGGCGGTATATCCATCCCTAATAGCCGGGCCTTATATGGAACAGACTGGTGACGGGCAGCGGCGTCACTGGTGCGAGGGTTCCGGCACCGCGCTCACCAACCCGCCTGCCCAGCGTGTGTGAGTATGGGCAATTCTTCTAGGATGACTGCCGGGAGTGGCAAAGTCCTGGAAAGGCTTATGTCCAGCAGTGGACGAACTAGGCTGATGGATGATGGATGGAATGAACATTATGTGAAAATAAATTTTGGTTCTTTACTTTGGCGTTTGGTTACAACCACAGAACATTTAAATCGAATAGAAACGCTAAGTGGGCGTGTCACGCGCGCCACAACTACTGTTGAACATCAATACTTAAACCGAAACACGCGATCGCTGCCCATAGTCGCATGCGAACCGTGACTCTGTGAACAGCTCTGCCTAATCTAAAGAGAAATGCCGTCTTGTGCAATAATTACTTGCAGAATCACGAATAAGAAAGCAAACCGGAAAAATTGAGATATTTCCTTTCACCTGTAATTATAAAAACTTTGTATAATATGAGAATTTTAGATAAATAACTAATTTACTCATGGTGACAACAAAAATATACATTACCGGCAATGTACGCTCACAATTTTGGCTAAGATGTAGTAAACAAGTAATGTATGCTCTCCCTACTTGTCAAACTTGCTCGCTAGTGTTGTGCCGTATCGTGGTGTCACACAATCGATAGACGTTTTTTATTCCTTGAGCGATATTCTTAAATTAAGATTTAAGATAAAACTTTTATAACATTCGAGAAACCGTTGTCAGTTACCCCAAAATCGACCGGATAACTGTACAAGCAAGGAAATTTTTTTTTATATAAAATGAATGAGAAAATATTTAAAAGTGAATAAGTGTGCGTTTATTTCCTCTGCGGTGTAATTCTTGGATATGCATAAATACATATTTTTCAAAATACATGAAATATTTATACAGTCGAGAACAAAAATATTCGTGTGAAATGTATGAAAAAAAAAAAAGTGTTAAAGCGTGTTTTAATTACTCTACAATGTAATTCTAAGCTACGTATATGAATGTCTGAAAACATTTATCAAAATATGTAGGGTAAAATGTACAAACGAGGTCAAAAGCTGTGGGATAAAATATTTAAAAATGTATGAATGTGTGATTATTTAATCTATAGGGTAATTCTAAGCTATGCACATGTCCAATTGATTATTTATCAAGATATACGGAATCTGTATAGTCGAGGAATAAAGATTTTGCTAAAATATTTAAAAGTATATAAATGTGCGTTTAATTATCCAACAGGGTAATTCTAAGCTATGTATGCATATCTTGAATATATATTTACAGTAGTTACAGTATCACAGTTGGTATAATATACCAAAGGTTTTTACAAAATATATAGAAAAAAAGAGCTTGGAGTTACACTGAAGAGTAAATAAACCCACACTTCCAAGGAAGACAGTCAAGACTGTGCAGATGCCTCTTATATGTTGATAAATAAGTATTTAATCATATGCATAGCTTAGAATTACCATATAGAGTAAATAAACAGACACTTATACACTTTTTAGACATACATATGCATAGCTTAGAATTACGTTGTAGAGTAAATAAAATACACTTTTACACTTTCAAATGTTTTTTCATACATTTCACCCGAAAACTTTTGTTCTCGACTGTACAAATATATGATAGATATTGAAAAATAAGTATTTATACTTATGCATAGCTTAGAATTACACCGTAGAGTAAATAAACACACACTTGTACGGTTTTAAATATTTTCTCATACATTTTATATGAAAACTTTTCTCCTTGATTGTACAGTTACCCGATCGATTTTGGAGTAACTGTTAACGGTTTCTCGAATGTTATTATAACACCTATTTATGTCACCTAACACAAGTGTATTGGTGGTATGGACCAAAACGCCCATTCTCCTTTGAAATGGGATTTTCCATAAGAGTGTTTATGAAAAATCCAATTATTTTGAAGCTACCATAATATAATTTAAATTACGTTAAATCTTAATATATTCGTCGGTGAAACGCGGTTGTACCGAGTGTGGACTGTAACTTGCATTTCACAGTTCACACTCGGAATACCTCTGATACCCCCTCGGGGATTCATGTCGTGACCATACATTATCATTATTACTGATCACTTACAAAGTTTTAAGTATGAATTTGGCTATATCAATGAAATCACCTTATATACACCTAATACACGTTAAAACAATTTTACTAAAATGTGTAAAACAAGATAATAAAAATAGAAAAAAAAAACAACACACAAATTGTCTCAGAGCAAATTGGTTTCTCGATTGATTATAAAAAAAGTTTGTCGAAGTTTTACGTTAAGAAAATACATCTGTTCCCATCCCTAGCAATAAATCATCACGTCATATAATCAGACTGTGTTTAATATTAAGTTCGCAATACCGCTCCGGTCAAGTTATCAACCACCTAAAGCCGGTAGGTTTATAATGGTCACATGGTATCAAAACTAAAACGTCGTAAATGAAATCGTTTGTTTGAAAAATACACCGTTTTACACAGAGATATGGTAGTTTTTTCATTTGATAAGTTTTCGATATAAGTCATTTGTTGTGCGTAGAAAGAACAACCACTTGGATTAAAGTTTTGATAGTATTTCAATTACGACAAGGTGTGTGCCTGTGGGTGTGAGGCGACAAAGGTTCTGGTACGCATACAGCTCCAAGGCCTTTCTAACTATTTAAATGTTCTGAGGTTACAACGTATCCTCTGTGTTGTGTCAGAGGCATTTTTCGAGTGTGACCTATCACTGAAACAGTCAAAACTCGTACACACTTCTTTCACCGACGATTTTTACGTCCCAACGTATTGTAGGCACATATATTATACATGTTTTTGCATGCAGGTTTAATTACTCTGATTTCCTTAATGGTAATACATAAATAGGTACATTCGATTGATGACGGCCCAATACCGAGGGCCGAAATATATCGAGTAATAATTTTTTTAATTGTTTTAATAACACTATACTAATAAATAGGTACAAGTATTTTCATCGTTTTCGGACTTTTAAAGTGCTTTTATATTAAATGTTTGTAATTTTGTACGTTGGCCTGCCTTGGAAAATAATAATAAAGTATTACCAAAAAAAAAATTTATTTTTATGAACAGAAAATCACTTCTACTATCCCACAAATTTATTTAGAACTTCGTGACCGGTTTCGCCGCTACGGCATTACCAAAAGAATTATTACATACAAGATCTTAATGACACAATTAATGGTTTCCATACAAAAAAAATAAATACAAAAGGCAAGACGTGCGAAGGCTTAAGCTTTTACAAACTTTCTACAAATGGCGTTTAGATTTCTTTGAAAGATTTCCCGCTATTTAAGATTAATTAGCTATGATCAGGAAATTGGTTTGGTTTCTATACTCGTTTAACCCACTGACAAATATTGTAATTACTTCTTAACAATGCAATTCCACAATTGAGGCCTTGATATGTATGAAATTTAAGAACACATGCTATAAAATATTCTCAAACAATGGTACCAATTCGGTGAAGCACATTTTAACTTATTTAACAGGACTAAACTAAATTTAAGCGTTCTGTCCTTGTATTTTCGATAAAGAAAGAAAAAGACAGGATGCTTAAAATAAGGTAAGTCCTGTCAAATAAGTTAAGACGTGTTATGCCGAATCGATACCAATGGCAAAACAATAAATTCTATTTTGCTACATATAATTTATTTATTTTATCTTTTCAGGTTCTTATCATCGTCTCATCAGTACTGGTCGCTCTCTGTATGGGTTCTCTAGCGTTCCTTCTTCAGACCGGTCTGGCTCCAGCTTGGGTGACAGCGCTGGTGGTATTGATGTTCTGTTTCTCTTTCAACATGGGAGCTGGTACCGTGCCTTACATTCTGCTGGCTGAGGTCTTTAAGCCTGAGGTAAGTCTTGCTATATTTTTGCGCTGGCGCCTGGTGTACAAGCGCTCATGAAACCAAGAGTATAAATGGGATGCTTGATTTTCCAAGCTTCGTCCGAATCATAGATGCTAATGGAAAACATAACCACATTCTTGGTGTTTCAAACGAACCGCACTTGTCGAGAATGCAGAGAAACTTTCCAAAATATTTGCACAAGTGATTTGGCAAGAGTCTTGCGCTAGTTGAATTTTAAAGAAAGTGTTACTTCTAGTCAGAAATCCCAATTACTTGAAAACTCTTATTCAGGCATGTGGCAAAGATTTGTGCACATTTTTTGAAAAACATTTGTACACAAAGAAGTCAGACCTGCCAGACTTACTTTGCAAACATTTGTATCACATTTATTGGAAAAACGACTGAATGGACATCGACATGAACAAGGCACTGTAAAGTTAATTTTTATTCTGACCCAGGCAACCTAAACTAGGTTTCTGTTCATAAAGTCCCTAGGTTTTGGGTTCTAAATGCATAGCTCCACAAGCAGCAGCTCGATAAATTCTAATGAAGATTCATTGCTCCAATCCATTGAAATTTACTTGCCGTTTCGTTCAACATAAAAAACACTACGTTTCCGGTCAGTGGCGCGTAAGCGAATAAACTTTGACAAGTGTGGCAGCTCACGCAAACATTTGAACTTTGTCTGCTTTGATGTGCGCTAAAAAACCGACACCGGAGGGCAAAGTGCAAAGGTTTGTTCAAGTATTTGCATCTACACATATCAATTGTTATTTCATTTTAATTTAAATAAGTTGCTTCACTGTGAACAATATGGATTCACTAGAGGGAGGTCAACCACAGATGCAGGAGTTGCTTTAGTTAAGCACATTTTTGATGCTTGGGAAGAAAAGCAAGATGCATTTGGTGTATTTTGTGACCTCTCGAAAGCCTTTGATTGCGTTAATCATGAAACACTCTTATGTAAATTGGATCACTACGGAGTGAGGGGCAAATCTTTGGCGTTATTGAAGTCATATCTTAGTGATCGTATTCAAAAGGTAGACATTAACGGGGTAAAATCATGTGGAGCATTAGTTAAAATGGGTATCCCGCAGGGTTCCATATTAGGGCCCTTGCTGTTTTTAATTTACATAAATGACCTTCCTTATTTAGTTGAAGACTTAACGAAAATAGTATTATTCGCAGACGACACGTCACTTATTTTTAAAGTTAATAGACGTAAAGACATCCTTGACGACGCGAATACAACTTTATCACTGGTGCTTGATTGGTTTACTGTAAATAATTTAGTTTTAAACGCAAAAAAAACAAAGTGTATAAAATTTACGTTACCAAATGTAATTCAAGTGGATGGTAATTTGCTTTTGCAGGGGTCCAAGCTGGAGTTAGTTAACGAAACCAAGTTTTTAGGCATTACGGTAGACTCTCGTCTTCAGTGGGGTCCCCACATAGAAGCCCTATCTGGTAGACTTAGTTCTACCGCATACGCTGTTAGACGCATAAGACAAATTACTGATGTAGATACTGCTAGACTAGTCTATTTTCACAGTTACTTTTACAGCATTATGTCATACGGCATGCTGTTATGTGGTAGAGCCGCGGATACAGACGCAGTCTTTGTTTTGCAGAAGAGAGCAATTCGGGCTATTTATAATATGAAGCACCGGGATTCATTAAGAGAAAAGTTCAAAGAAATTAATATATTAACGGTTCCTTGTGAACGGTTCCTTACCAAGTCCTTAGATATGGCAGAAAAAATGTTGATTCTTTCCCAAGGCTTGGTGAGCAACATTGTAAGGAAACCAGAAATAAGCATAAACTGGCTTTTCCAAAAATCAGACTCGCTAAGGTGAGTACCTCTTTCGTAGGACATGGTATAAGATTTTACAATAAACTTCCAAAGGAGGTCCTTACTTTGTCAGAGAATAAGTTTAAACTGTATATTAAGCAGGGCCTATTGAAAAAGGCATATTATAAAATAAATGAATATTTGGATGATGGTGAAGCATGGTGTTACAGTGATAATGATAGTAAGTTATAATTTAATTAAATAGTATAATTTCCTAACTTATGATTCCTCTAAGGTGTAAACATTAATTGATTACAGACTGTAAAAGGAAAAAGACTATATGAGACAGGTAGACAAAGATATATATGTTTTTCTTTTTTTCATTAACCTGAATTCCTGCTGTCTTGTATTTTCTTTTCCCTTGGTTAAAGTAGATATAAGTATTATAAAGTATAAGTTTTATGTTGAAAAAAAAAGACATGATCTTGCTAAGTTTCTTGCCCTTCTTCTTAGCAAGACTAATCGAATGGGCGGAGGTAGGCATGTATTTATATATGTAACCTATTAGTATGTAGTATATAGGATGGGATTTGGTCGGCCGCCTGGATTCGTGCTGGGGGCTCGGTTGGTGATCATTGAACCTTGTTCCTGGTCCCTGGCCGGGTCTCCGGTATGGGTTCGGGCGGCTGATTGGATTTTACCTTGTATAATATATATTTTACCTATCATTTTAATCGTAAATATATTGCTACATAAATTAAATAAACCTTTAATTTAGTTCATGTACATTTATTATTTTATTACATATATTTTCTTTATTAGATTAAATTTGACGTGTAAAAAGTGTTTATATCTATACCTGCTTTGCAAAATAAACTATTTGAATTTGAATTTGAATTTGACACAAAAACCGTGCCACACTTGGCAACTTTGTAGGTATTTGCGTATTTGATCACATGTTTGGCGCCGACTTTACAAGCCGTTGCCCAGCTATATGTGAGGGTCGGACCGCAGTACATCTTCAGACTTCGTGGCTGTTTAGATGACTGCTCCGAGCTATGTTCTACCCTAGCAGTGCCTTGGACGTTTAATACTTACTTGGCTCTAGTTTAAGCTGTATAATTTACTGGCAAAGGCAATAAATTACATCAAAATGCTATCACTATCAATCATCCAACTTTCAATCCGGCTTTATTATTTTTATTATTACTTACGGTATATTTTTCAAAAGCGTAAAATTTACATATAATTGCACACTTTTTGAATAAATGATCATTTGAAAAGCACAAAAAATCTTAGTAATGGACTTATTAATTAAAACATATAGGAATCTGGCTGTTGGCTCGGGAATTAAAAAGTCCTGTTAAATTCAATCAAATTACACAAATTTTAGTGTTAAAACCCTACGTTCGGATTAAATAATTGAAATTTATCGAAGGACATTTTATATTTATATTTCTCTCTTTCTATCTCTTTCTCAGGTACAAGGCTTTGCGTCAATGCTTCTCATCGAATGGGTTTGGTTCCTCAACTTCTTTATGATTGGTGTCTTCCCTTTCCTCTCAAAACTCATCGGCATCTACGGTGTCTTCTACATCTTCGCCTGCAATTCCATCATCAATGCCGTAATCAGCTATTTCATGGTGCCTGAGACCAAAGGCCTCTCAAATATGCAAATACAGGAGTCATTTTTAAGACGGCAGAAAAAATGAAGTTGTTGTTACGGTTAACATATAATAAAGAACCGGTTTTTGTAAAAGTTTACTTAAGATAAGAATGTTGAGAAGATAAAAACCAGAATAAAGATTCGTTTATTTAAGGATTTCATTCTCGTTTTATTTGAGTTATAATATTTATTTAGTAAATCATAAACAATATTTTTAAATAAAGAGTGTGTTACTTGTATTAACATGTCAGTGACTTTTTAGCAGGGATTAGGGAATACTTAAAGACTTATTCTTATAACCACCGTACAAGCTGGCTATATACTGTGACACTAAACACTCTTATTGTTACTTGTGTGCACTGCATGATAGCAATGTTAACATTTGTGTGAGTGACGGTTTTTAAAATGCGTCTTATCACGGCCATACAAAGCTTATTTCACAACGTAAAAGTTATAAGCCTGCTAACTATATATAGAAAAAGTCGTGTCATTAAAGCCGATTCTGAAGGCTTCAATTTTAGTTTTAGTGCTGTCAAAACTAAAAATTTTCCAAAATAATTTAGCTTCTAACTTCTAGCTTCACTTAAGGACTATTTTGCAATGAAGAAATGTTAGTTTTGACAGCACTAAAATTAAAATTAAAGCCTTTAGAATCGGCTTTATTGTTTTACTAAAAAGTACAGTCACGGCAAGCACATATGTACAACCAGATTCCAAGCCTATGCGTATTTGTAGGGTTCCGTACCTAAAAGGTAAAAAAGGAACCTTTATGGTGAGACTCCGTTGTCCGTCCCTCCGTATGTCACAGCCTCATAACTTTAGTACCGTTAAAGATAAAGACATGAAATTTGGCACAAAAATTGCACTAATTTGCAAAAATATCATGGTTTAAAAAATATGTAAAGATCGAAATTGTTCAAAATATTTCTAAAACAAAAGTGAGAAAAATTAAATATATTATCCTAAAAATACAATATGGATATCAAATTGTAGATAATAAAAAGCTGATTGTAAAATTACATCTATTTCAAGAAATCCTTAAAAAAACATGAAAAATTTATGTGCCCCCCTTATTTCCAAAACTAGTAGACCGAAAAATATGGAAAAAATAATCGTAATATGTGTTTACGTAAAGATTACACGAAAATTAAAGCAGTTGAGAAATTCACGAAAAAAAATTACAAAATTAAATTAATCATCCACAATACGGAACCCTAGGTATGCGAGTCTGACTCACACTTGGCCGGTTTTTTAAAATAGATACAATAGACCCAAAAAATCGTTTTTCACTCGAACATTCAAATATAAATTAGCCAACTGAGCAGCAAAATTAAATAAGTGAATTACTCGTAGATTTATTCTTTACTTGCTTTTGCTCGCGACTTCGCCCACGCTGATTTCGTTTGCATTTTCCCGGGATAAAAAGTAGTCTAAGTCACTCTCCGGCCCATAAACTATTCCAATGCAAAAAATCACGTCGATCTGTTGCTGCGTGAAAGAAGGACAAACCAACAAACAACACTTTCGCATTTCGAAGTGACGGCTATTTCATGTGCAAAAAATAGTTAGCGAAGTACATTTATATGTTTGTTATTGGGTTCTAGAAAACGGCTCTAAGAATTTTGACATTTATAGGCATACCTATAGCACAAAATAACCACACACAGAAGGTTTACTCCGCATAACTAGCGAAAACAGGCGCACGCAGATATGGACGCGTACGTACGACGATCTCGTAGATATGTTTGAATGAAAAAGAAAAGAAAATAAATGTTTTATTTTTCCTTTGAAATTGTATAAAAATGCACTTTTATTTAGATGATTTTTCTAGCTTCAACCGCCTTGTATTTACTCAAAAAATCTGGAAAAACCATCATACAATTTTTTAATTATCTTCTACTGAAGCATATTTTCTGCACTGGCCCGAGACGAAAATACGAAAAAGTAAAAATCGGCCCACCATTGCGACAGTTTGCGAAACGTGGTCCGAGCCGCATGAATCGGTATCTGGGGGTTTTTGGGGTCATAATGAAATGTTCATTTTCATAACTTATTGTTTTTTAATAAATATATATTTGTCTCTTTTTTATAAGATTTTTAATGTAGTTTTAGTTTATATTTGAGCATCAGTTGAGAATCTGACAATAAATTAAATATGACATAAGTTATTTACAAACAAGAAAAAAGTAAAAAAGGTTTATTTACAATTTATCTAAATTTAATTTTCATTCAAATTCATTTATTCATTCATTCATTATAATTTATTTAAATAAATTGTTTTTTACTAATTTAAATTTTATTTGATTCTTTAATGCAATTTCATTTCATTTAATTGCTCTTAAACGTTTGTTGTATTGTGCCGTTTATTTAAAATACATAATTTAATTCGAAAAGAACTTCGTTCCAATAACCGGGTGACCTAGGACACCTGTCGTCTTTTTATTTACTATTTTGGAATTAGAGGGAGGTGTTTTATATCACAGTTTTACGACGTTTATTTTGGTTACAAGCTATATTGTCCAAAACCTTATACTTATCTCAAATGAAATGATATTTAGATCATATAGTTCACGCCCACCTTTGCTATTTTATTAGATGCGAAAAAATGCAAGTAATCGTGTATCAAACGGCTGCATATTAGGTTTTGTATGGAGAATTAGAAGGAAACTCAATTTTCGGTACTAACATTTTTGCATTTTTTTTTAGGAATGACAACTCCAATAGTACATTGTTCACCGAGGGAAGAAAGGGGAAGATTACCAACGAGGGTGTAGTTTGAGGCCCGAGGCGAAGCCAAGGGCCTCAATACACACGAGTTGGGAATCGCACTTTCTCCCGAGTGATACATAGTGCTTTATACTACACCTGCGAGGAAATAGTATCATTTTACTTTTAATCAAGATACAATAAAAGAAACCGACTGACTCGCGTGCGATTGTCACTTTTTTTTTTTTTTTTTTCATTTTCCCACTAAGTGGAAAGGCAAAGGGATCTTAGCCCATACAGCCATGTTTGACGTTATAGTTTTTTATGTTTATATGCACTATCCTCTTCTGTTGAGGATCATCTGAAAGGTCTGTCCTGTCTAAGTCACTGTCCTGTCGTTTCCGCTATAATGATAGCCTTGTAACGCAAATACAACAGGGTTAGAAAAAACACACGAAAAGGCACAGCCCGCACTTTTGTTCCATTGAACAACACACTACACAGGTTACGGCGATTTTAATTCACAATATCCTATCACTATTGTTGATCAAAACACCCAAAATGCAATATTTTTTCAATAAAACAAAAAAACGACGCCATCACGTCTTCGCGCCTTTTTTCCAACCTTTTATTTCCTTCTTATTTTTTATTATGTGCAGGAAAAGCAAGTGGCCAGTATCATTTTTCGAGTTTTATGTACGAGTTCGCAAAATAATACTGGCCACTTGGCCACTTGCTCATTCTTTATGTTATTTAAAAAAAAAAAAGCACGTTAACAATGGATTTGCATATACTTTTTCTGCCCGCTCAAGCACGTTAACAATGAATTTTCATACACTTTTGCCGCCCGCATATTTGTATGACAGTAATGACGTACTTTCTGCATCGTTTTCAACAAAGAAAGAAGGTACTTTCCGAGCAGGTGTAGTATAAATATTATTACTTCTTTTGTGTGTGAAAGAGACAACATCAAGCTAACAGCAACATTAATTTAATTTTAGAAAAGTGTCAGCTGTATACAATCATTAATGTTGATAATTATTATGGAAATGGATGGCATTTAGGACGAAATGTTATTGAAGATTTAGTTTTAGTTATCAAACTGACAATAAAAACAACATTGAATACGTAGATGTAAAACTTTAAAATCAACTTTTAAACAAAAAACAAATAAGAGAAATACCTATTGAATAAGAGGAATAATTATGAAGTCATTAATCTGTAAGTAAATTTCGGCAATTTCATAGGTAAACAATATTACATTTATCTTTTTCAACATTTAAATTATTGTTGTTTACAAATAAAACACAAAATACGACGTTTATCCGGGAAAACACAATGGCGAACCTCGCTTTAAATGGTGTAATAAAAGACAAGTTGTATTTAATTTAATTTTTGTTTATTATCTAGAATCACAGCTAGGCCACTTGTATATTTGTAAAAGAGTAGTGTTTGACCTTTAAAGCTTAAAATAACCATCTTCAAGTCACCATGCCTGGGACCGATTGATGTATGATATCCATCCTCAATTGCTGGGACTGGGACGGGCAGCGACGTCATTGATGCGAGGGTTTCAGCACCGCGCTCTCCAACCCGCCTGCCCAGCTTGTGTGAGTATCACTTCCAATAGTGGTGAAATCTTGGACAGGCTTATGTCCAACAGTGGACGAAGACAGGCTGGATGGATGGATGGATACTCTTAGAGTTGATCACAAAATAGAAAAATGTATAAAAGATATATACAAGAACATGATATTAACGCCGATGCCCTCGTAAGCTTTGTTTTTCATACAAAATTTGAAAGGGTCTTGCTATAGATATCAGTGGACAAAACTGAATCAATCGCTGACACGAGATAGATAGGGTTACGGGCTCCCTCGTTTGAGATAAGTATATTTTTCTCAGAGATTCCAATTTCTTATATGATAAAAAAAATCATCCCTATTTACAACAGGACTTCATTCACACCTAAATGCTGTATTTACACAGCATCGACGTACAAAATGTGGTTGGAGTGGTGTTGACTCTTTCTAACCATCAACTGATAAAAAATCATATTAAATACAGCACTAAAAATTTTAAAATGCAACTAAAAAATTGGCTATTAGAGCGCAGTTTTTATAGTATAGGTGATTTTTTTGCTTTCAAAACCTTGACATACTTAATTTTGACATATTGATTTTTTTTATTTATTGACATTGTATCCATATTAAAACTAATCTTGTTTATGAAAATTGTATGATAATTTGTTTATAGAATTAAATTTTAATTAATATTTGCATGCCTAGTTAAGGTTGAATACCGAGACATACCATTTTTATATTACCACCATTCAATGTGTATTCTGGCAAATAAATATATTTGTATTTGTATTTGTATTTAAAACCATTGACGTAAATGACTAAAACAGTAAATGTCACCATAGATAAAATATGTTTCGTAGCAATAAATGTCAAAGTGAATTTTCGTTTGTTTGGAATCGGTGCAAATTTTGTCTTTGATTCTGTTGCTAAAGAATACGACAGTGCCATCTAGGAATCTTATTTAACACTAAATTTGACAAAAGGAAAAACGAACATATATCAATATCTGATATTCACAGTTTATTCACGCTTTCGACATACTCTTAGTCTTCTTTATAAATAGTAGTTGAATGGCGTCGGCCGATAGACCTTTTGTCTCTGGGAGGTAAAACTGACTATAAATGGCTCCAACAATACAGACTGCGGAGAAACAACAGAAGACTTCACCCAAGCCGATTAAATCTACTAGAGGGTTGAAGAATAGGAGGGTCACAAAGTTCATGGTCCACATGCAGCCCATGCTCATGCTATTGCATAGTCCTCGTACCTGGAATAATAAAAATACATATATAAATCGTCACGACATGAATTCCCGAGGGGGTGTCAGATGTGTTTCTGAGTGTGAATTTTGATTTAATTTTATTGATGAAATATCACAATAGTCAATACATAAGTAAGGCCAATAACAGAATTTCACTTACAAATTCAATACTTGGAGAGGTAGATCAGGTAACATTTTATTTTGTAAAATAGATCACAAAATCACTAATATTTGTGCAATTTTATGGATAATTCATGTTATGATTTAAAATAAGTAGTTATAATAAATTTAATATATGTGTATAATATAGGTGTATTATATTTAAATATATAATATATAGTGTGTAAATATACAAAAATACATATTACGAAAATACATTTTAAATTAGTTTTAGCAACAATTTTGAGAGCCAATTTAATTTTAGATTTAAATGTAACTTTTGAGGTGGAAACCTGTGTGAACTGTGAATTGCAAGTAACTCGGTACACCGGTTTCGGTCGCCCATACTCGGTACACCCGCGTTTCAATCTCAATTATTACGTTCCAACGTGATGAGTAGTGAGTCCTATCGCCTATCTTGGGGCGCAGATACAAGCTTTTTAGGACATGCAGGTTTTCTCACGATGTTTTCCTTCACCGTTCAGCAAGTGTCTGTAATACAAATACTATGCATTCCAAAAAACTCATTGAGTGCCCTACCGGGAGTCAACCTTTCTAATTTAATTTAGTAATTATAGTGTATTTCTAAATATCTTTATTTCATATTGTACAATTATGGATAGTTACTTCTTTAAGGCTTATCAATCATCAAACAGATAAATTATTGACATTTTGACCAAATTATTGGCCTTTTTTATGATAATATTTTAAAATTTATACATATTATTATTTTATATATTTTTTAATTTTTTAATTTTAGATTTTGGAAAGGAAGACTGGTGACACTTGTCCATACAAACAATTTTGACCGAACCAAACCTCACATCGGAAAAAAAAATCAGCTGTTCCATAAAAAAGTTAAGCCAAAGTGGGCGTTGCTTGGGAAATCCAACCCTTGTACATAAATATAGAAACTCAAAGATTTATAAAGCCAAGGAAACATCGTGTCACGAAAATTTATTGTCAATGTGTGTGACACCTACCGCAGTATTACCGTATTTACCTGTAAAAACGGGTAGTTTCCATTATAATTTTTCAGGTGGTTTTTGTGACATTTTAATACAGAACAAGATACCGTATTGATGGAACGCCTAAATCTGTAGTTTTCAACTATTTTCTTTAACATTTTTATAAGAAATTGAATTAGCCGCTCTTTGCTCCGAGTCAGTGCCATGTTTGGCAAAAACTCGGTGACATTTGACGTTTAGAAATCCATACGCCATATCAGTCTAGTAACAGAAAAAAAAACTATGTCTGTGCTCTTGTATAAGGTCGGATTTTCCAATGCCCACTTCAAATTAACTTTTCAGAAAACCAGATTAGTGATACAGAGCTGAAAAAAATTACATTTTATTTCCTGCGTTGGAAATAAAAATTTACCTCAGGTAAAAACACTTCAGCTGTTAAAATTGCCGGCACAGTGGCAGCTCCAATATTGAATATAAAACAATAAGCATAGATGATGAAAGCAGTCGTCCAGTTTGGGAACAAGTGGTACTTGATTTGAATCCCCAAGAGAAGAGTGCCGATGCCTGATACTAGTGAAGAATAAGTCATAAGAGCCTGGAAGTAGAAAGATACGGTTTTAAAATAGAAGTATTCTGGTTCCGGTACCAAAATAGAAATATTAAATAGGGGAACATTTATTAGGTGCATGATTTTTCGAAATTCACTCCTTAAGGGGTTGAAGTGAATTGTAAACTTTTTAGACTAGGAGCGTCCAGTCGATAAACCTATGTATCAAGTAACAATATGGGACCAATTTGTAGTAGTGTAGAAAAAAAAAACACTTACATCAAAGTAAAAAGGGTTGCCTGAGCGCAACCTGGAGAATTTTGTTTTTGCTGACTGTACAAAATACTCTAAGTTGCACCCAGCCAACCCTGTTTGTTTCACGTAGTTTTTGTTTTTATACAACTACAAATTGGTCACATCTTGCTGAAAACGATGCTGAATCGATTGTTTCAAATAAATCGATATCTTCGATAAAATCAGGCTGTCTCACGTTAGTACCAACATAGGACGTGGAAACATTATTTTTTTAAGCACCTTTCAATACTCTCTATCGAACGTAGTAGGGCGCTGCTTGTTAAACATACAAGAAATGTATATATCAGAAAAATAAATTGCAGACTGTACAAAATGCTCCATGTTGCGCTCAGAAAACCCTGTATACTTTGATGTAATCTTTTTTTCTACAATTCTCCAAATTGGTCACATCTTGTTAATCGATACATAGGGTTACTCACGGTGCACCCGATGGCTTATTACGTATCTTGCAAACAGTAAGCAATCGACAAAAATTGTGCAGTTAATGTGTCAAAAGTCACTTTTCTTATTAAGAAAGTGACTTTTGACACAACAATTGCGCAATTTTTGTCGATCGCTTATTGTTTGTAAGATGCGTGATAACCTCAGAACATTTAATTGTTCTGTGGTAATAACCCTGCGGTATTCTATTAGTATTGATAATGCATTCCCATGTGCTAAAAGTATTTTAAAAATGGTTTAATCAAAGTATTTTTTAAACATGAGTATATCTACCAAATTAATCCAAGACTTTTCAGCTCCTACAAAGTGAATGTATGCTAACCTTCCCTTATCGGAAGTAGAGATAAATAAAACCGGACTTTACAAAAAACGTTTATAATACACAATATGTTAATAATATTATAAGAGGGTATTACAAACTAGAAAAGATCAATCAAAAACAAACCCATAGGCAAGAATTTGAAAAAATTGCCCGGGCCAGATCTTTTCTAGTTTGTAATGCACTCTAATAATATTTAGAGTATTCATAGCGATGGATTTCGCAAAATAAACATATCTATGTTAATAATGCTTACTCTTCTTCCACATCTATCAACAATGACACTGCCCATTGTACTAGAAATAAGAAAGACGACAGCCAGTAATATGGCAGCCAGATTTGAAGGTATGGCAGGAGTTGCTTCCTTCATCAACGGTTCTGCGTACACTTGCAGTACGATAGAGCCCATAGACATGGAAAGCGTCATCAGCGTCAAAACACAAAAGAGAGCGCGTTTTGATGATTCTGATCTCACTAAAATTAAAAACATAGTTTAAAAAAAATTTATGAAATTTTAAAAAGTCTCTCGCTTATAATTTGAATAAAATTAACTCACTGAGGAACTTCCATGATGAAATGGGTGGTGGAATATGTTTTTCATCTTTGATTAATTGTTTTACAATATCAGGATCTGTAATGTACGAAAAGAAATTAAGCAGTCACCAATTACGATAATCTGGTTTTATCAAACCCTTGCTAGTAATTGGCTGACAGGTGGGACTCTTCACTATTAGGACACTGGCTTCGTTTTGTGACTTTATCAAGTGGCGTGTGATTGAAGTTAGTGTTCTATATGTGTTTTTGTATTTGCGTTTATTTGTGTGTGTTTTTAATTACCGTGCTTCTGTGTTTTTAATTTAGTAATTTTATTGAATTTAGAATTTATCAATCTATTTCTAATATTAATGTTAATTGAATTTTGTAAGAAATTAGGATTAATTTTCTGAAACAAATGAATATTATTATTTGTGATTTATATAAAAACGGCTCACCTCAATATGTGTTATGATCGGGAAAGCCGACTAGTTTCAGCAGATTTAAACTGCCTTCATCTGGGCGAGTGAAGACGTTTACGCGACGACTTTACGCCTCACACTGAGCCGTTTCTATATAAATCATGAATTATCCTCAAGTCTCATTTAATTCTATAATTATTATTTGTATTATTGTAACAGATAAAATATTTTAAAACAAAAAAGAATCACGTGACATTTTTTTATTCTTCTGATTTTGTCAAATTATCGTTATCTATTACCAGCGAGTAGATATCCATCTTCCTCTATGTCTATTACTCACAACGATTTTTTTACTTATTATACCTTTCTCTCCTTGGAGAATTTTCTCAATACGAGGATCAAGCTGTAGCTTTATTTTGTTTAACTCGTTCTCTACTTCCTTTGATGTCAATGAGACTCGTCGATAAAATGCTATCGATTTCGCTGCTTCCTGTAAAATATAATTTAAATATACCTTTATATATAAGGTGACATTTTGATCATCGTTCAAATTCATACTAGAGGCTTGGTAAGTGATCAGTATCATGAAACGATAACAATTTTTGTGAAATTCGTATAATGAAATTTCGAATTCCCATAGTAATTCACTCCCAATCCTGAGTGAATCACTGGGGAGTCGAAATTAAATTTTATATATTTTACAAAAATCGTTATTGGTTTATGATGGTGATCATTTACCAAGGCTCAAGTATGAATTTGGACGATGTTCACAAATTCACGTTGTATATTTTTGATTAATATGCATTTCAATGAAATATATTATAAAACTCGTACTACATTTATAAATATGACCCTTGACCAAATTATAAACTTCGTTTTAAAATTAAAAAAATAATTATGATAGTACCTCTTCTTTTCCTTTCTGCAACAGATAAACAGGAGATTCTTTTAACAGCGTCAACAATACCATGTATAAAACTGACAATATGAGATGTGTATAAATAACTTGATGATACGTCAAATATCCCCCTAATATATAGGAGATAAGAAGTCCAACAAAGTAACAAGTAACAGTTGAAGACGCTAGACCTCCTCTGATGGAGTCTTGGGCTATTTCACAGATGTACACTGAAGATACTGCTTGGCCTGCTGCTCCAACCCCAGCGAGTGTCATAGCCACCAGAACTAGATTAACATCTTGTGTAACAGATATTATTGTCCAGGCGAGCTGTGGAAAATAGAAACAGTTAGGGTAGGTATGCATAAATTATTATTATAAATTTATTTCTATAAACACAAAAACTTACAAACAAAAAGGAGTTAAAACTATGCTATACGAGGGGCGTTCATTATAAAGTGATAATGAGCTAAAAAGTCATTGGAACCAAAGAAAGTAAATAGTGGCTGGTAAAGCTGGAATATTGATTAGATTTTAAACAAGGAAACATTTTTTTTTTTTAATTTTTTTGAAAGTCTTTTGTCTGCAGTCTGTTGTAGCATGTTGTCAAAAATGGAAAAAAAATTGCGTGCGGTTACAGGTACTTTAGGAGCAAATATTCAACCGTATTCTACAGTTGCACGATGGTGCACCGAATTTAAACGTGGAAGAACATCCACCAAAGATGAAGCTCGCGCGGGTGCGTCCCACAACGGCAGTGACCGAAAAAAATTGTTATAAAACTCGAAAAAATTGTCAGAGCAGATCGTCGTGTAATGATACGTTTTATAGCCAAAGAAACAAAGATCTCAACTGGTAGTGTGCATAGTATTTTACACGAACGTTTAGGGATGAAAAAAGTATCCGCGCACTGGGTCCCCATAATGCTTACCGATGCACAAGAACAAACCAGGCTGAACATTTCTCGAGCTTCTTTGGAACTGTCGCAACAAGATCCTGATCGTTTTCTGGCTCGATTTACAACCATGGATAAAACGTGGCTTCACCATTACGATCCATAAATAAAATTATAGCCCATGACTTGGAAAAGAATTAAAATTCAAGGCAAGTCGTTCCGCCGGAAAGATCATGGGCTCTCTTTTCTGGGATGGGTCATGATACAATATCTCAACCATGGAGCTACTGTTACGTACTTTTTGTGCGCAAAACAAATGAAAAAATTGCGTAACGAAATTCACGAGAAACGGCAAGGCAAACTAGCAAAAATTGTTTTGTTCCATCAAGATAATGCCCCGGCTCACAGCTCCGCCGTTACTATGGCTGCAAATCGAGATGCTGGCTTTGAAATACTTGAGCATCCTCCATATTCACCCGACCTTGCCCCTAGTGATTTTTATCTATTTCCAAGGTTGAAGGAGTATCTGAGAGGACAGAGATTCGAAAATGATGAAGCAGTAGTCGCTGCAGTACAGGAAGTTTTAGGTGCTCAGGACGAAGAGTATTTTAAGAAAGAACTTTTAAGCTTAGAATAAAAATATTCCAAGTATATTATTCTAGAAGGCGACTATATAGAAAAATAAAATAACATTTATTAAAAGTTACCGGCGCGGCGACATACTCATTTTCACTATTTACTGAACGCGTACTTTATTACGTAGGAATATAAACAAAATATACTTATTTATTCAACAATATTAAACTAATCTAAAATAAAATAAAGACGCAAGAAGACGAGCTTAATATACAGAGTTAGTAGTAGTTACTATATAGCAGGTGTTTCTGTGTCTGGCTAGTGCCGGATTGATCAAATAATACAAATCTTTAAGAGTGTTCAAATCGGTGGGCAGATCCTCACCAGGACAGGCAAGCGTACATGCATCCCTGGCATCCATAAAGCATGAAGCCTCAACATCACTAATTGAGGGGCGTATTTGTGTACCATAGAGATCATTCGTACTATATAATATACTTTGTGGAATACGTCTATTGACTTCCAAGATGACGATATAGAAGACAGGAAAGCAGGCAGCGCTACACTAGAGATTTTTCGGATCTCCAGGCTACCGAAACGGACTGGAAGAGTGGGTTAGCTCCGGCATGTCTGTTAATAAGCAGTTTAATATTGTCTCCAGGACCGTATGCAGGATATTGTCTAAAATTTTTAGGAAAGTTTCCTTTCCATAAAGGGAGCAGCGGAGGACATAATGATAATTCAGGTTAGCACTCCTATTTCTTATGTGATTCAGGGCACGGAAAGACAAAAACGAAGGTATACTTTGCACTAGAAAATACTGTGAACGTTCCTATTTGAAATTTCATACTTATTCATAATAAACGCCAATTATTTGGGGAAGGCCACGAAGCGGGTATTTTACGCTACTTGGTTTTTTGTTCAGCCTAGGCAAGAAATGTTAGCAAACATTTTTATCGATCCCGGGATTAAAAGGCATATTCGTATCCATATTAAAATTTCGTAGTGAATTTGACGTCATTTGGTGCATAAAGACTACTTGTTCTGACCCCTGATTATCAGGCATTTGCGTTGCCAATTAAACAGAAAAATGTACTTACCACATAAGGAATCCCAAACAGAATCGCAGAGTACTTTCTTCCAAGCGTATTGACAGCATAACCGCAGAGCGGGGTGGTAACCAGAGCTCCAATATTGGTCAAGGAGGCCAGCAGGTTATTCTGTAGTGGTGTCATGGGTGCTGAGAGCTGGGTGTCATTGGACATGAAATTGAGGACGGTATACGAGGGCCAGGCGTAGACAAAACCGGTCAAAGCAGTTAAATAGGCAACTGCGAAATTGAAAACAAAGTTTAAGGGAATAATGGTTTAGTTTTCGAAGAATTCTTTCACAAAATAGGTTCTTTTTTGTCTGTACATCCGCAAAATGAGACAAAAACTGCTGGTCCAACAATGCTGGGGTCTTATTGTCTAGCTGCAACGTCTATCACTATCGCTTTCAAACTTATCGTGATTGGATAGAAAAGACAACACACATAATTTTTAGCCAATCACGATACCTTTGAAAATAGCGGTAGATGTTGAAGTTAGGCAATAAGGCCCCTAGAAATTGATACTTTAATGATTATTATGACCCAGAACATGATGAGATATCAATTTCAATATAGTCAGCAGACGTAATTCCGAAGTGGTGTCAGATCGGGTCGCTTGAATAAATAATCAATACTCGTCCACCCTCGTTTCACCGTAATTTTTTACGTCCCAACGCGATAAGACTGCGGTTTCGCAGCCGGATTGTGAAAAACCCGCCTTTTTCTAATTAATCGAAACAGAACACTTAAATTCAAAATTCACTCAATAGTTGTTTAACAAAACCTTATTACCTATGTATTGTGTATGCTGCCATCGCAAAATTTCCATTGGTTTTTGTAAACTAAACTTTCAAATTTTTTTTAATTCTAGATTGGAACCAATGGAAACTATGTACATACATTGTTCCGTTGCTCCGTCCATTATTGAACATGTCGACCGGCAGAATACAAATCAGAACAGCTGTTCTGGCACGTGCAGAAAGATTTCGGGTGATGTTAAAAGGGATTTTATACGGATATTATTTATATGATTGAAAACATATAGTGAGCATTCCTTATATTCCATAGTTTTTTTTGATAGGGCTTACTCATTTCACTTTCACTCGTACTTTAAACAAAAGTCGAACGACTGATATTGAGAGTGGAAATTAATGCCAGAATAGCCATCCTGGAAAAAAATTGCTAAGGTAGATTTCGGGTGATTTTAAAAGGGATTTTCTACGGAAATGCATTATTTTTTAGGATTGAAAACTTATAACAAACGTTCCTTATATTTCATATTTTTAATTTAATGAGGTTAGTCACTCCAAAGTGGCATTTAATCATACTGTAAACAAAAGTCGAATGATTGATATTGCGAATGAATATATGCGAATAATTCCAGAAAGTCCTGGCTTTAAAATTGGTTCGACTCTACGGAATATGCAACCGCGTCGAAAAGATCACTAAAATTACACGTATATTGCTAATATTACATAATAAATACTTACTTGACATGGTCGCTAAAGTTTGTACTGCCAAAGCAGATACTTTAACTTTTTCTGTACTCATTTTTGAAATCGTTTTTGCACTGAATGTAGGTATAGTAACACTTCAACCCTTTGTGCTTATATTTTTTCAGTCCAACAAAGTTTTAAACTTCGCACTACATAATGAATACAAGTTAAATTTACCACTTGTTATGTACGCAAGTTTATCTGACTAATTACGGTGAAGTAGATCTAAAGTGTCATAATTTAATTTATCTTAATCCTACTAGGCCAGGGTAACTGCTCCCTTGTTTGACTTATTTTTAAGTTTTATAACAACACTAGATATGCCCGTGGCTCGATCCGCTTTGAAAATATAAAAAAAAAACACTTCATTGGTATTAAATTTTCATTTCAAAATCACACTAATATTATATCCCGTCTTATCCCATCCCACCCCACTTCCCAGTATCCCATTCCATCCCATCCCACTATATCACTTTCCACTAATATGATAAATGCGAAAGTTTGGATGGATGGATGTAGGAATGTATGGATTATTGGATGGAGGAATGTATGGATGTTTGTTACTCTTTCACGCCGTAATTACAGAACAAATTGGGTTGTAATTTTGCACAAATATAGTTCTAGACCTGGTAGCCTAACATGGTCGGCTTTTAACACCTTTTATAACACCTTTTGACTCAACAAAACACCAAATTATGTGTGTTAAATGTCAAATTCTGCTGTCAAGAGGTGTTTGGAGGGTGTTAAAGGCTGGCCATGTTAGGCTGGCTGGAATAGGACATAGGCTACTTTTTCAAGTTTCAAGTTTCTATTTACGTGTTACTCCTTCACGCCATGGCCACTGAACTGATTGGGCTAAAACTTTGCACAAATGTCGTTCTAGGCCTAGAATAGAACATAAGGTACTTTTTATTCCAAAAATCAGTTCCTATGGAATAGCAATGGAGTGTCAAGTTTCTATAGAAAAGTGATATCTGTTACTCATTCACGCCTTAACTACTGATCGGATTGTGCTGAAATTTCAGAGCAAGTACGTACCACACAAAATCTAAATGTGGGCGAAGCCGCGGGCCAAATATAAGTCAGTAATATTATTTTATTTTGACTAAGATGGAGGCAACAGTGTATAAAATTATATGCACTGATTTTTCGAGTGGCTCCCACGACGACGGTACGTTTTCATACATTTTACCACCATGCCGGTGCTTTGCCAGTGCCGTTGTCGTGCCGTGAAATGGAAAAACGCCCATTTCCAAGAAATATTTTACTTCCCTTTTTCGAATTAAGAGCGGTATCACAGCCGGATAGTGAAATAATCGCCTTAGACAGAACGCTTAAATTCAAAATTCACTCAATAGTTATTCAACAAAACCTTATTACCTATGTATTGTGTATGTTGCTATGGCAAAGTTTCCATTGGTTTCCGTAAACTAGAATTTCAAAAATTTAGAACTTAAAAAGTTTTGAAATTATAATTTACAGAATTTACAGGAAACTTTGCGAATGCAGTATACACAATATATAGGTAATAAGATTTTGTTGAATAACTGCTGAGTGAATTTTGAATTTAAGTTTTCTGTTAGAAAAAGGCAGGTATTTCACAATCCGGCTGTGATACCGCTCTTGAATCGGAAAAGGGAAGTGAAATATTTCATGTCACGGCACGACAACGGCACTGGCAACAGCACCGGCATAGAGGCAAAATGTATGAAAACGCACCGTCGTCGTGGGAGCCAGTCGAAAAATGGGTGCATATAATTTTATACACTTTTGCGTCCATCTAAGCCAAATTAAAATAATAAAATAATTGTTGACTAATATCAAAGAAAAAGGGGGGTATTTCACAATCCGGCTGCGATACCGCTCCTAAGTCCAACATCTCACTGCGAAGACACTTATAACCGCCAGGAGACATTTATTGGCGCAGTTACCTCAGTCGTACGTAGCGTAGCATAGTGTACAGCTTTCATCAAACAATGAATAAAGTTATCTCCTTGTGAAAACACAATGTGATGGTTCGACAAAATCTATTTGTAGAACAAAGATATTATTGTAATTAAAATTTATTTTAGTACAACGTGGAAAAATTTCATGTTATATAAAATAAATGATTAAGCTAAGTGCAAGTTGGACTCGCGCACAAAGGGTTCCCGCGACAAAATTCGTTAAATGATTAAATGACTCTTCAGTCTCTCTGAGTGTACTTCAGAGAATTTACAACTACTTTTTCCTACTATAAATACAAGTAGTCACAAATATATAGTAAACCAAAACGTGTCGTATTGTACTGAGAAAAGTTGGTCATTTAGAGAATTAGTAATTTTTAGAACTTATGAAAAAGAAGAGACAATACAGTTTTATAAAAGACAAGAAAAATATGTACAATGGCGAGCTTATTTCTATCTCTGCCAGACAACCTGTAGGCAAAGAATATATAGTATTAGTATAGGTGTGATAAATATTAAAAAGTAAAGGCAGTCAAATGTGTGCAACCACGATTTAAATTTTTTTGTAGAAATTATAACTTATAATTATATTATATTATTACTTGTACTATTATTTACTTATTAAATAAAAGTGTAATAGGTACATTTTATATAAACTATTATTATAAATGACCAGTTTATATAAACAAATTATATACGGAGGACGGAGTTTCGCTAAACAAAAACTGAAGCACCCATATAGACCAGTGGTTTATTGTAGGTAACTATATCTCATCGAGTACTAGCATGACACAGTTACTGTGAGAAGAAGGACAAAAAGTTATTCGTAAAAAGCCGGCAGGCCTTGGCAAAACTTGGCAGGTTACCGTGCCTGCGTTTCACTCTTTCACATTAACATTTTATATGCAACAAAGCAGACAAAATTCAAAAGTTTTTATTAAAGCGACGACTATTGCTGGTGACCTGGCGTGCGTTACCATACCTGCGTCTCCCTCTCTTAAAATTTGGTTGAATTTTGTTTGCTTCGTTGCATATAAGAGTGAGACGCAGGCACGGTAACGCACGCCCCAGGTCACCAGCAATAGTCGTCGCCTAAATAAAAACTTTTTAATTGTGTCTGCTTTGTTGCATATAAAACGGTTACTTTGTAATGTATGGTATGTATATTTAAGTAATTACGTTGAAAGGTTTTTGTAAGAAAGTAAGGAAAAATTAAAAATGTAATAGGTAAGTACCAACAAAAAATTGGTCTGACAGAGAAAACTACCAGGGTATTTCATAATAGTTATACAATAAGAATTACTAGATGAATTACTGGTACTAGATGACGTAGAAACCATCCCTGAATACGACCCTTGTGCTCTGAATATAAACAAATTTAATTAGACTATGACTAGGAACAATATTTTTAGTGACAGGTGTATAATACTTTTGGTGCTCAATAAAAAAGAAGACGTTCTGACAGAGGCGGGGAGGGGGGGGGGAGAATTCTGTATAGTCCCCCGTATCCGCTATCCCAAATTTACAAGTCTGGTTTCTAAGTTCTTACCAAAATATCGTGAATTATCATTGCGTAGTACCAACATGGAACTGTTCGTAAAGGAAAAACGGCCAGGCAGACTTAAGCCAAACTAGAGAATTTCATTACAGATTGGTCAAGACCACAATAATACATTGGTTGCATGCTTGTCCTCGATGGGATAAAAACTACTCCCGAATGCGCCCCTGAAACTGGTCTGACTGACTAAAGATCAGGCCGACTCGCAACAGTAAATGTTTTTATAGCTTATCGAGTGTAATCGCATGAACCAAGTTTGATGCTGGTACTACCTGAGATATTTTGACAATAAAAAAAGCCCCACGCCAAGGTCTGCCGGCTTTTTTAGGAGTTACTTTTTGTCCTTCTTCTCACAGTAACTGTGTCATGCTGGTACTCGATGAAATATAGTTACCCACAATAAACCACCAGTCCAATAGTAAGTCTACTCGCTTGTGCCATGAATAATGTGCTTGTACGTAAGAGCCCAGCACGCACACATTCACATCTCAGTAAATCTATGATCGATATTAAGTCCACTCACACACTTACAAACCCCCACCATTGCTATGCTTCAGTTGTCGCTCAGCGACGACTGCATTGAAATAATGTTAATTTCAGCGTGCCTTGAAAAGTGGCTGTTACGACAACCACTGCGTCTCTGGCTAGCGCAAAATAGGAGAAAATAATACTTTTCACATGAACGCCATGAACGGAAAAATAATTTTGAACTTAAATTCTTTAGATCGAAAAATTTCCTATAATTTGGTGAAATAATAATTAAAATCGTTTTAGGCGTTTGGAAGAAGTAAGAGAATTCTTGTGTTAATCATGTGAAACCTTCGATGTCTTTCGATTTTTTTTGTCAACACTTACAATAGAAAAACAGTTTATGAAACTTAAAATTTATTTTTGACTCTATAATGCCTATCATATATTTTTATGAAAGTTTTTGGACCACCCGTGTGGGAGGAGTAGGCTTTCAAAGACAGGTCCAAATTGCAGTTGGCGTATCCATTCGCCTTTACATACTAGGCTGCCTCTTTCATTAGTTTACGTCAAATATAAGTTTTGCGCTCCTACCTGCTGTGAATTTCTTCCAAAACAACTTCTTTGAAAAAAGAAATTAAAAGAAACAAAATAAAATTAAGTAGGTACCAACATTATATTATCATTAGTCCTCAAGACTCTTCGATTTTTGTTCGTTCTCTTTTTCTTTTGTCGTCTTCAAATCTTCATAGATCTGATTCAGTGACCTCATTTTGGTCTCGGGAACTACTAGCAGCACATAAATAGAATTGGCCAGGCAGACCAGGCCAAAGAAGTAGAAGCAGACATGGATCCCCACTCCGCTGGCCAGAGGTTTGAAGAAGAGAAGTTGGAGGAAGTCCGAAGTAGCTGCTGTACTCATGGAAACTGCCGACACTGAACTTCGGTACTGCAGGAAAAGAAAATAGAGAAGGTTTACCAGTTACGTTTAGTAAAACTTTAGTAGTGATGCGAAAAAAAAACATGTTTCCTATAGAAATTATCCAGTAGGTGTTTAAATGATATACAGGAGGTATTTTATTTGAGCGTTGTTAAAAAGTTGTTCAAATTTCAAATTTGTTTATTCAAAATTATTGTAACATAACAGATAAATCTAAATCATTACAATAATATAGTTCTTAAATTAAAGCACTTACTTTCATACTTCTCTCTAACATTCTCTTACAAACATCTATCAGATAACTAATACGATCCACAAAAATATCACACTCTGGTGCTTCAGCGAGCAGGGAGCAGAATATGTCGAGTGCACGCGCGACGGGCGACGTATGACTCCGCCCCCTGAGGTACCTATCGGGCACAAACAGTTTTAGAATTTTCTCAACAAGATCCACACAGTCGATCTTATTTCGAATAACGCCAAGTATAAATTTTGCCAAAGCTAAGTTTCTTCTGAGCTCAATTGACTCATAGCCCAAATGACCTTCAAGAAATCGAGTTGGGTACATAAAAGGATAGTATTTATGATTCTTCTTATACACATATCTTAAAAAACGTTTTTGGACTTGTTCCAACATGAGGATATATTTATCTTCATGTGGACACCAGACCACTGCATTCGTTTCTACAATATTACGAACTAGAGCTGCATACAGCACTAGTCAGTTGTTCAGTCAGTCAGTTCAGTAAAGTAAAGTAAAGTAAAGTCAGTCAGTTCAGTAAAGTTTTATCAGCAGCTACACCTTATAATACCAATGGAACCGAGTTAAGAAATAAACTATTTTTATTTATTTACGTATTTACGTATGAGCCTAGAGCATGAACAACGCCAGACTTTCGAGGATTCGTTTGAAGAAATTCGGACTCTCCTTCTATTGACAAAAATATATTGTATTTATTGATCATATATCTAGGGATTCTACTTATAAACAATGTATTGAGATTTATACACTTGTCCAAAAAAATGATTTCCACCCTCTTTTTTTGGTTTTCAAACGTTCGTTTCAAGAAGGCGGTTAAGAAGTCAACTTGTTTTTTTTTTTCATAAAATAGTTAATATAAATATAAATCTACTTAAATCCAATATTTTTTTCCCTACAAAATATTTCAGTATTAGCTAAAAACACACCAATTTGTTGTTTCGCTGCGTAATCATTAGTATTACGCGTCCAAGAAAAAGAGGCCAATGAGCCAACATGTAATCGCCTCTAGCAAAAGCAAATAAGGTCTTTGCCATTGGACTTATTGTGTGCTGTGGTAATAAAAAAAGTTGCTAGGGTAGGCCATCCTCTTAATAGGATAGAAGCTGCAGTTTCGGGACCACATAAGATTTTAACATCAGTCGCTCGGTACAAAGTGCACAACTTAACTTTGTTTTTCTTGTTAAAAAATTAAAAGTGAAAAAGATATTGGTCTATGGCAATTCACGCCAATAGTTCAGTATAAGTTAGGTTTACGAACCAACAGCTTGAAATTTAATGCACAATTAGCAATTATTTTATTGAAATCAACTTAAAACAGCATTTGAAGCCAGTGGCTACTAAAAAAGCTCTGCTTTATTAACCGCCGGTTCGAAATTCAAAGACTGACCTTGAAGGAGAAGATCTCGTTCATGACCACGACAGATATAGGCTGGAGTCCCGCGGAGTCGCTGAAGATGCAGAGACACAGCGAGGTGATGGGGATCCACCCTGGAGTGTAGACTCCATACTGCTGCGCGAGGAACCACGAGGCGAGCCCACACATGCCAATACCAGAGACTAGAGATGATACGAAGAGTAGAGGCTATGGGGACATACAAACACATATTTACAGATTTATTGTATCTTCAAGTTACCATTTTTCTCTAAGTAAGCAAGCACATAATTTTCTTTGAACAGGCAAGCTCGACATAAAAAGTTGAAACCAGAACGTTTTTGGCCTGTGCAAGACATCAAGCCTTCTCATAAGAAATTTAGGTTAAAATCTTTTTTTTTCGAACTTACACTGTAAACAGTCTCGTCAGGAAGACTGTCCATATAATTATGTGCTGTGAGCCAGTCAGTGTCTCAGAAATTCTGAGACACTGACTGGCTCACAGCACATAATTATATGGACAGTCTTCCTGACGAGACTGTTCTGAGTCAGAATTGGACTATTAGTTCTGTTTGTACGACGTCAATTCTCGTAATGACGTGACGTGACGTTCAGGAGACTATTGACGTTGCTGCGTGTCCTATGCATGAGTAAGGCACAATTATTTACTTTTTATTTATTTATTTATTTACTAGCTTTTGCCCGCGTTGATTTAGACAGTTTTTGGACTATTAATTTTATAGAACGTATAACTGATTTGGAGTGTTTTTGTCTTATGATCTTTTAATCTACATATTTCTTGTTCCCTAAATTGATCCTTTAATAAAGTGTCTTTTTAGAGTGTCTCTTGTATCTTGATATCTTATTTAATCCATCGGTAAAGTGTTTTTGGCGAGGCCGACAGCCAGGCCGCGTTTCCGAACAAAACCGGTGCTAAATGAGGCTGTGATATACGGACGGACGGACGGACGGACGGACGGACGGATGGACGGATGGACGGATGGACGGACGGACAACGGAGTCTCACCATACAGATTCCTTTTGTACCTTTTAGGTACTACGCGGAACCTTAAAAAGGCCAATTAAAAGTTTCCATTATTAGTGACAGGTTATATTAAACATACGAGTAAGTGAAAAGTTAACAAAAGTTAGATGACTAATAGTCATATCATACATAACACTATAAATAATAGGTGTGTACATATGAAATTTCCGAAATTTTCTCTCATGAGTTCATAATTCCTGTAATAGCTATTTCCATTATTAGTTTTTTGTTTGAAAGTTGATTTCAAGGTTTTACATCTACGTATTAAATTTCGTTTTTTTTTTGTCAGTTTGATAACCACAATTAAATGTTCAAAAATAGTTTGTCCTAAATGCCATCCATTTCCATGATAAGATTCATAATATTTTTTTACAGCTGACACTTTTCAAAAATTAAATTAATGTTGCTGTTAGCTTAATGTTGTATCATTCATACACAAAATAAACTATATAATTTGGATTTGTCATCCCTAAAAAAATTAAAAAATGTTAGTACTAAAAATTGAGTTTCCTTCAAATTCTCTATAGAAAACGGCAATTTCTTATTATATTATATTACTTTATTCTTTGGTGAGGCAGTTCTGTAGCATATTTTGGCATAAAAATCTTGAGTGCGAGTTTCAGCAAATATGCCTGATGCACTGACGTAACGCGGCGGCCCCATTAGAAATCTTGTGTCTATACTGAACACACAAGGTATTGTAGGATTTCTGAGTATAGTTGAGCCGCAAGCTGCACGTGAGTGTGAAAGAATTTGCCCTGAATAAAGTGATTTTACTTGCTCTGTACAACAATAATAAAACCTAATACCTTTTCTGAACACCACAGCTTGCGTGATATTGATGCCATAGTTTGAAACACGGGGCAGCAAGCCCAATCGATGCAGCTCCGTGAGATAGTGTTATCAGTGCAGGCGGCAACTGATTTGTTTCCGATGAACAAAAATAAAGGCACACGGATCCAGAAGTACAAAAGCGGCGGTGGGTGATTTACCTTTCTACCAGCCTTTTCTACAACACTGGAAGCTAACGCCGAGCCAGCCACCTGCACCGCACCCAGCATCATAGCCTGTTGGTTCGGAGTCAGCACCAGACCAGACTTGGAGAGCTCGAAGATGTACCCGGCAAAGTTGAGGACAGGGTTCGCACCGCACAACTCTCGCGCTAGAGTTACCACCATGGCTATTTTGAAGGCTCTGAACAAGATTTTGTCTGCAACTGTAAAAAAAAGAAATTATTTATTTTAATAATGTACAAGCTTTTTGCATACTCAACAAGAAACTGGTAGGGGCCTGTAGCAGCGTGCAGCCGCGTGACTGATCAGACCCAATCTGGGGTTAAGCAACGCTTGGCATGGTCAGTCCTTGGATGGGTGACCATTAGTGGCGTTTACATCTCGGTCCCAGCTGATATCGAAAGAATCAGCTAAGCCTGTATGGCAACTTGAATAACTTTGACACCAGGTTCGCCACTAACCACACGACAAGGAAAAGAAGAAACTAGCTGATTTTCCGGGATAAAAGTAGGCTATGTGTTAACCCGGGTCTCGATCTGTTCCTATATAAATGTTTCATCACGATACGTTGATTGATTTCAGAGTTATTAGCTAACAAACAAACCGCCTTTCAGATTTATAGTATTACTAGGTTTTGCCCGCGGCTTCGCCTGCGTTGAATTTGTTTTTGTGTATCTGTCAATATTTTCTTGAACCAATAATTTTATTGTACGTAGTTGACCTAAAATGTATTTGGTTTTCAGGTTAATTATTTTTTGTATCTTGGTATATATACAAGGTGACTTTTTGATCATCGTCCAAATTCATGGTGGTGGCTTGATAAGTGATCAGTATCATGGATCAATAACAATTTTTGTGAAATTCGTAAAATTAAATTTTGATTCCCCATAGTGATTCACTCGGGACTGGAAGAGAATTACTATGGGAAGTCGAAATTTCATTTTACGAATTTCACAGAAATTGTTATTGATCCAAGATACTGATCACTTATCAAGCCTCTAGTATGAATTTGGACGATGGTCAAAAAGTAACCTTGTATACAACGTGTAACAGGAAGGTGTAACCATATTTGAAGAGCTTATACAGTCAATGGTATAGAACAACTTTTACTATGGTGCCAACGTTGCATCTCGAAAAAAAAAAATTAACTGTTTCATAGAAAAATGAAATATATGCCGCTCGGCGGAAATGTTATGGAAGGGCAGATTTTTTTTTGAGATTTCAGATTGGCTCCATAGTAAAAGTAGTTCTATACCATTGACTGAATAAGCTCTTTAAAGCCTTACTTACACCTTTCTGTTACACATTGTATATATTTTTATTAATATATAGGAATAATAATTTTTAATTCGCTTAGATTAAACTATGTTAAGGTGTGTTAATTCGAAAACCACTTTGGGACATAAAAATTCTCGGTGAAATTACTGTTTATGAGTTTTCATATTTCAGTAACAATTCACACCCTAACGCTCCTCCCATATGTAACAGGATATAATGTGTATTACGTTAAGAATATTTATTCTTGTTCTTCATTTCAACTATACTACGTTTAGCGACACGATGCAAAGGTGGCTATTCCCTCGACTAACACCTGCCGCCGCCGCGTCAAAGAAAATTTCCCCGTCTCAACTCTTGGCACAAAAGGAGCCACCGACTTCGGACTGCGCGTGACCTGACCATGATAGGTAATCATTTTATAACAGAAGTCATACATGTCGGAAGTATTGTTTTCTAAAATTACGTATCATAATACTGAGGGGTGAATGGACCGCTTGGCATCGTCTCGCTGAATAGCGTATAATAGCCGGCTACATCCACGCCATCTTGCATCGTACCTTAGACTACGTATAGACCGACAACTACCATACATCAAGGCGTAGCAAATTTATTACGCGCCCTTACGACGCTAGGTGTCACCAAGTGTTGCAAATAAGCATAATTTGTTGAATTGGCTGCAAGTAAACTCTCATGTTTACGACTGTAATAGCTTTGCTTAGAAAAACTAGATGGCGCTAAGTTGGCAACACTAACAGTGAATATTCAGCGCCATCTGTTATCGAAGTGGGAATTATTTTTATGTTACGTGACATCGCTGTGCCGCTAGCGTCCCCAATCGGTCTTTTTTAGCATCGTGTTCGTTAGAGGATTTAGCAACGCCATCTAGATTTCGTTAGAATTTTTAATACTTAGTCTATGATCATACTCACAAAAAGCTTTAATGGCAACCCGGCCGCTATCCTGGTCGTTTTCTTGCTCTTTCTTGATCAGCTCAAGTTCGGTCAGCACATAGCAGTCGTCTTCTTTCCGACATCGGAGCCAGGCTAGCACTCGTGACGCTTCCTGTAACGACAGCATTTTTTACAGCACTTCTTAGGTCTTTCTGTTCACTCGCCCTTCATCCTAGATCTTAAACAGAGTTTAAATTTTGGCAAATTAGAAGTAGACTAACTTCTACAGGTGGTAGAGCTGATGCCGGGCTCGACTGTGGAAGTACCACCATCTTACTTGGAGACCCCCTCGAAGTAATTCGGGGGAGAGTAAGAGGACAGCTCACAGGCAAAAAACCAGAAGGCCCACCATGCCTGGAAGCGATAGATGGCGGTATATCCATCCCTAATAGCCGGGCCTTATATGGAACAAATTGGTATGGTGGCGGGCAGCGGCGTCACTGGTGCGAGGGTTTCGGCACCGCGCTCACCAACCCGCCTGCCAAGCGTGTGTGAGTATGGGAAATTCCTCCAGGATGACCGCCGGGAGTGGCAAAGTCCTGGAAAGGCTTATGTCCAGCAGTGGATGAACTAGGCTGATGGCTAACTGGCTAACTTCTTCTTCAAAAACATAGATATACTATCCAATTCCGATTGTGTAATGATAGTTTGCACTTGAAGTGACGACACAGTTCGTAAATAGCTCAATACCCACTAAAGGCAATTTTGAAAGATCAGTTTTTATCTATGTTTTTGATGATCGGCACCCAGTCCAGTTTGCAACCAAAGATACAGAATAGGGGCGCTGGCAGCCCTAGAACGTATGCTGACCAAATTGGCGACAATTGGGCCATGTCAAAAGTACCCGGAAGCTTGTATGACTGGATTGATGGATGTGGAAGAGGCGAAAGAGGTGTGTCTGGATCGTAGCAGATGGAAATCTGTAGTCTCTGCCTACCCCTCTGGGAAACAGGCGTGAGTATATGTATGTATGTATGTATGTATGGCAGCTCTTTCGCATTCGCAGCTATAGGGCCTTGAAAATGGCTGCCCAATCTGGCTTTGCCGCCAACATCACATTACATCTTAATAATATTGACAGTAGGTGTTGATTGATTGCTATTGTTATTTACACTATATAACATTATTGCCATATATAATTAAATGAGTTTTGAGGATAATTCATGATTTATATAAAAACGGCTCACTTCAATACGTGTTATGATCGGGAAAGCCGACCAGTTTCAGCAGATTTAGACTGCCTTCATCTGGGCGAGTAAAGACGTTTACGCGACGACGTTACGCCCCACACTGCGGGCTGCGGCTCGCAGGGCTCGGGATGACATCGATGCAGATGGTATTGGTGGTCACCAATACCATCTGCATCGATGTCATCCCGAGCCCGAATATTGCAACCGAGCCTGCAAATATTTCCATAAGCGAATATAGACGTAAATAGTGTATAAGTGCGAGGGTGCCAGGTGGATAGAAACGGGTAGTAACATAAAAATAAAAACGTAAGCACAGAACTTACGGCAAGGTTCCCTTGCTTCACCAGAAAGGAGGGCGATTCTGGCATCATCATGAACAGCACTAGGTGGAACATGGGCAGCGCCAGACAGAACCACAGCAGAGACCGGTAGCTCATGTAGTCACCCAGGACGTAGAGAATGAGGTTACCCAAGGTTTGCCCTAAGACCACCTGCAAATTGTATTAAATTAAGAAGAGTACCGCTAGTTCACTAGCTCAGTGCTTATTCACCTATTAAGGTAGATAATAATAATTGTTTAAGTTTTTGTAAAATCCTAAGTCGAAATAAAAACGCATTTTGGTTCATACAAATATGGAGTTAATATTTTTGACATATAGAAAATTAAATAAATAATTTATTTGTCTGAATTTGGGCTTTTGTGCAGTCCCAAAAAATTCAACCATAAAATGGCCTACAAATATTTGAGGCAGTATTTACAAATGTTAAATCTTATCATATCTATTAAATAAAAATATAAAATTATTTATTAACAGAAAATCATCTTAAAATATTATTAATTATTATTTATACTTGCGATTGTCGGCACTTGGTGAAACTTGGAAAGCATCTTTAATAAAACTCACTTGTACACTATTTCACACATTTAATTAATAGTTATACACCCTATATATGTATAACTATTAATTAAATGTGTGAAATAGTGTACAAGAGAGTTTTATTAAAGATATTGTTAATTACATCAATGCTCGTAGTTGTATGAAAATTCATGTTTTTTTTTAGTTTCAGTTAGGTGTCATTTCTGTCAAATACAGGACACTGACAACCCAAAATCCCGGAGAAGGAGCTGTACGAATTACAGTGAAACTAATAATCAGTCAGTGATGTTATCCTGTCTACAAAATGTAAACGAGTTTGATAATAGAAATTGTCAAAAATATGATCGAACTCCATTTGTATGGAGCGTGCTCGCGGTAAAGAGCTCGCATGTACAGTCAAGATCACATCAAGCTATACATATTGGACTTTGTACCTATCTTATATCCTTAACTATAGCGAAGAATGTAGTACTACAAGGATATAACTTGCCATGGTCTTGACTGTACGGACGATGTACTAAAGAGTTTAGCACTTGCTGACGGTGGAGAAAAACAATGTTAGGTAAAACCTGCATGCCCTAAAAGTGTGCCGAAGTAGGTTGATAAGGTTTATTTGTTAAATAATTGTTATAAAATATGTAAGTATTTCTAGTTTTACCCAAAATTTGATTACAAGCGGCCTTACAATGTAAAAACACACACCTTCACACCTTCACACTCTCATGCATTACACACCACACTCATAAACATACACATACTCATCCTCCCTAGTAGCTTTTTTAATACTGATCCCAAGACTTCGGTCGTAGGGCTAGGGAATCTCAGTCACACCTATACACACCATCCCTCACTTATTCACATACATTAGTACCTAATCATATATTGTATTAATTAAGCTAATCATAAGTTTGCTGTCCACTATGGAAGAGCGGAGTCTCCTACTACAGGTATTGTTTTACTTAAAAGGAGGCTCCAACAACCTGTAAATACCTATGATTGTGTAAAGAAATAAATAATTTTGTATTTGTATTTGTATTGTATTCGCTATCAATGAAAACTGTTCTAGTGACAGTCCACACTCGGAATCTCCTCTGACAACCCCTTGGGAATAAACTTATGTACTTATTATTATATAAACGATATGTTTTAACCAAGTACTAAGGACTTTTATACTAGTCTTTACTAATTTGCCGTTAAAAGGAACCCGAAAAGTCGTCACTTTAGAGCAGGGGGGGCATACTTACACTATTGGCGATCTTCGACAATAAAATTGGATGACAAGTGATCGACTCGCAAGCAGATTTTGGTCAAAATTCTACACAAATTATATTCAAATTTCAGATCTGTAACTCATTCCGTCTATGAGCTAGAGATCCGAAAAGTACGGACGGGGGGACGGACAAACAGCACAGTGACATAAATAGGGCTCCATTTTGCTCATGGATACGGAACCCAATAATTCTCACCAAAGATCCCAAAGCTCCTCTGATGGAATCTTCACTGATTTCTTTCGTATAAACAGGGCAGACCACGAAGGCTGCACCCATGGCCATTCCAAATACTGCTCTAGCGAAAATGAAGGCCCATACTTCTAGAGATGACAGCTTGATGATCCAGCAAGCCTGAACATTTGGAAGAAAAAATAGTCACTATGTAAAAAAAACCAAAAGCCTGAATATTTTAATATAGCAATACCCAGCACGTCATAATGGATGGAACTCTCGCAATAGAAGGGGTCGAAGAATAGCGAGGTTCCATCAGGGCATGAATGGATACAACCGCAAATATATAGTTAAGGCAATTTGTAAAAGTTTTTGCGTCCCTGTTACTCCACATGTGAAACAACCCCTTAGTGTGAGAGGGATGGATTCGAGGAAAAGTAGCAAAAGGTCTGTTTTTTATTAATATAAAATGTACTAAAGTTGCTATCAAAATTTCGTTTAGCCAGCCCCCCTATTCTGTATCTTTAGTTGCCAACTGAACGAGGTACCTATCATCAAAAACATAGATAAAAACTGAAAATAGCCTTTAGTGGGTATTGAACTACTAACAATCTGTGTCGTCACTTCAAGTGCGAAAATATCCTTAGGACATCGGAATTCGATAGTATATCTATGTTTTTGATGATAGACAGTCCCAGTCCAGAAGGCAACTAGAGATACATAATAGGCCCGCTGGTTCTAGATACTGTTACAACCCATCTAATGAATTACAATTGCTGTCCATATGTCATTCCAAATTGTCGAACCAGGAGAATCGGTGTCGAAAAAGACCTCGTTTCAATAAATACTTTTATCGAACCGAAATTCTCCAATCGCATTTCTGTTTAACAGATCCCTAGATAAAGATTCCAAAAATAATATACTATTTTATCAAAATAACTTTCTTTACTGATGTAGATATGCACGCTCTAAAAGTTTCGATTTTTTCCCGTAGCGCTTTAAATTATGGTAATTTATCAGATAACATGTACAATTGCTAGGAAAGTGATACTCTGAAAGGCTAAGAAACCTGTTATGTTTAAAATGGCATGCAAAAGAATCGAAGCGGTAGTCTTTTGTAATGATTAATGATGGATCCTTTTTCTGAGTTATAAAATACATCAAAATAGATTAATAGATAATATATGTACATCAAATATTCTATATTTTATACTGTTTTGATTAGGCAAAAGCTTTTTAAGCATAAGAATTGGCGGATCATAAACAATAAAAATAAGTAATCAAAATTACACCCAAATCAATTGAGACCGTTCTTTGAGTTCCGCACTTTAAATTGAAAAAAAAACGGATCCTCGTTGGATCACTTTGTTGTCCGTCTGTCTTATTATTTGCATGTATTATGTAACTTTAAACTTTAGCTTCGAAAACTTCCCGAATTCTACATATTCAGTAGCAAGGACCCTAACAAACTATTGTAGCATTGCAATATTTGTAATACTTCTTGATCCTTATTTTTCGATAACCTCTTTTGGTTTTGCTGGCACTCGAAGCCAAATGTAACTTTTTGAATCTAAATTCAAAATTTTCTCTTTTCGTAAAACTAAAATAAAAGAATAACTTCTTGGGAGAATTTTCCAAAGAAGCATTCTTGCAGATAAGAAAATTATAAATATCTGATTTAATTATTATTACCATATTATACCAATTATTATTACTGATAAAACTTTGTAACTGCTGAAATAGAAAGGCTGCCTAACTGCAGGTGTGTAAATATAATAATTCAATGTGAAACTCTGTCCAAGTCATGTCTAGCTCACTAAGACTGAACTGGTATTTCGATTGAGGGAGCCAGATGCGTCTTGGACAGTTCTTCAGTTACTGTCCTTGTTCCAGCCTTTCCTTTTGGACTACTATCTTCCTACTCTCCTCTCCTATCCTGTTCTACCTTCGACCACTATCTTCGACAATTGATGGAAGTATCTGGACACTGTGCCACTCGAGCTTGATAGCCGCCTGCGCTCACCTAGGACTAAATCGAGGCCAGTGCTGTCTTTTTGTAAATACTTTTATAAACCTGATCTTTTCCTCCTTCCTTATTGTAAATATATCTATTGAACTACGATCCACCTTTTAATCTGCTCTCGCTAGCTAGCCCGGTTGCAGTGGCGCCCAACTGGTAAAGGTTTGGTTAAGATCAGGTTTATATTAACTTGGATAGAGTTATTTTGTAAAATAGCATGTAAAATAACCTTATCTCAGGTGTGTAGATACTAGTTTTTATGTTTAAACAGCAGTCATAGTAAAGTTTTCGCGTTGCTAAGGAGTGTTTACGCGTTGCCAAGGACTTGTTTTTTTTCTCTTTTTCGTTGCTGTGAACTGAGCATGGGTTAATAAAGTAAGATAGTTTTTATGTTGTGGTTATCGCGTTGCTAGGGAGTGTTTACGCGTTGCTAAGGACTTGTTTTTTTTTGTTTTCTGTTGCGTTGGTCATTAAAAAAAAATAGAAAATCGTTTTTATTTGGTGCTTATAGCGTTCTTTTCGAGTTTATTGTTTATATTCTTTGTTTTTTATAATGGTGCATAAAAATATTAATTTTAAATTGCTGAATAAAAACGAACTATTGTACGAAGTCGCTCTTCGTGAAGAAAAGCCCGCTGATACCGTTGCTGGACTAAAGCATAGTAAAACCAGAAAAGTAGTTTATCTTCAACCAAAGGTACATCGCGCGGCTAATATGTGTGCGTGCTAGTACGCACGAACTACAGTACGCACACAACAGCAATATCTCGGTATGCAAGGCCGGTGCTAGTCGGGGTTACGCCGCGGTCGCGCTCAGTCAAGTCTTTCGAACAAGCGCGCCACCGATCACTTCAAATATGTCGACAGCACGCTGTCGTACATATTGTTCTGTCTTCGGATGCCTCAATAATAATTCCTCAAATCCAGAATTATCGTTCTTCTCAATACCAACTCAACAAGAAAGGTGAGTACACAATTTATGGTACATATAAATAATAATGAGAGATGTAAACGGTACTTTCTTTGTTCACATTTAACATAGGTACCTATGATCATAACTGTGCTATGATTGTCAGTTAGTCAAAGTGTTTTTAAATGTAGAGCTGATATGGTTGAAATCGCAAAGATTTTTTAATTATAGACTAGGAGCCAATGTTCGATTAGATACTTAAATTTCATTATGTAAATTTTATTATGAATGTATGTATGTTTGAATGTTTCACTACGTCGTCGATTGATAGCTCATTTGTCATAATCGGCTTCAAAATGTCAGTTGATTTGTCATAATTTTTATTTTGTTGTTTTCAGGCGCTTACAATGGCTACAATTAATATCACGTGAGGATTTGACAGATAATGTTTCAAAATATCGTGCTTCATATTATAAATTGTAAGCATTTTAAATTAAAGAAGTCTTATTTAAATAAATGTGCTTTTTATTAATGTCTACCTCATATAAGGTTAAAATACGGTACTGAGCTCCCGGTCTACATAAAGGTCAATTCGGGTCTCTACGGCGCGGCGCAGCGGCGCGGCGGCGTCTTTGTAGATCAAACGTGCCACCAAAGGGGGCCGCCTTGAGAACAGTTCCGCACCACAAACTTATCTATTTCGGCGACTCGCGGCAACGAAGACTGTTACTAATGAATATAGAAGTCATTTTATTTTGGCCTACGGCAACAGATAAGTTGGTAACACGTTCATTTAACGTATCGCTATTCGTACCGGCTGTCGCTGCTGCTGCCATCGAGTTGAAGGCCCAATGTAAATGAATTTAATATTTACAAACATAATACATACCTACGTAGTATATGTATAATATATATATTTAAATATTGATTTGTATTAGCTAGGTACGAAAATTAAAGAAGGAACAACCCTGACACAGTAGGTATTGAAGTCTCGTACGGGGCGTGAGTTAATCTACTGTTCTGGTTTTACTATGACTAAAGCTTCAGCTAGAAAGCTTGTGGGACAGAGATTGTGATGATTATACTGCTCCCTTTAGTCCCTCGGAGGATTGTAAAGGAGTCGAGATCTCGCTAAAGGATGTCGAAAATAAAATAATTTTGTTTGAATAGAGATCGGAGACAAAATTTGTAAATAAGATTGAGACTTTCCTTGAACATATTTATTATAGAATAATTAGGATTGATGTTTCGGAGCAAAATGAGCTCTCTGATGTATATAATAGCATTGTACATAGGTATTCAAATCTGAAAAAGCGATTCGACATCAAACGTTCGAGTTTGTTAAAATCAGCCGAGGTTTTATCGCCGGATTCAAACGGATCGTCTATGGTTGCGCCTCAGCCTGCGCATACTAACTATTCTGATATCCCAGAACAAGATTCAGAAAAGATAAATGTTGTTCATTGTGGTCGCGGCTTTAACAGTGAAATTCGCAAAATAGCATTTTCTGGGGAAAATTGCCCACGATCTTTTATACATCTTTACGACGTCAGGATTATACAACTACTGTACACCTCACTTGTAAGGAGTAAACTCGAAGCAAACGCTGTTGTTTGGAATCCTCATGAAAGCCGTTATATTCTGATGATAGAGAAGGTTCAGAAAGCCTTCCTTCGCTATCTTTATGAAAGGAAATTTGGATATTATCCATTTTTATACCCCACGTTTATCCTTTTAGGAATGTTGGGGTACAACTCATTGAAAGTTAGGCGAAATACGGAGTTAATGTTACTGGGGTGCCGGATCTTGCGCGGTGAATCTAACTGCCCGCAGCTAGTGAACGCCGTGACCTCGTTGTTCGCACCCGACAAATACACCCGAGCGCGCCATCACCGCCTGCTGCACGAGCCGAAGGTCGCGACCGTGGCGCGGCGTCACTCTTCGCTCCCGCGCGCCCTCTATTACCTGAACGCACTGCTGTCAGCTGAACCACAGAGTGATCTGTTTGCTGATAGGTTAATGAACGTTTATAAGGAGTGTTTAGGGTTCTGTGAGAGTGATGCCTGAATGTTATGTTTTTCTTGTCGATTTAAATTTTTGTTATGTTATTTTTAATATTATTTTTTAAGTTTCTTAATTTGTATAGCGCAAAAGGACTCTGTAATGTTATACAAATTTGTCTGAATAAATAAATAAATAAATACAAAGAGTTGAAGAATTTGCATTTTCAAGAAAAATTCCGATTGGCAAACTATTATTCTATGGCTTTGATATATTCACAGGACCAGTTTTACATTGGTTCCGTGATTACAAAGATGATTTTTCAGACTGGAGTACTCTAAAATATAAACTCATTGACGACTTTGACATTGCTGACTATGACTTCAAGCTTTTGCGTGAGATACAGGACCGTACTCAGGGACGTGATGAATCTATTGTGGTGTATCTGGCAATAATGTCAGGTATGTTTTCTAGGTTAACTAAGAAAATGTCTGAAGATGAGAGGTTACAGATTTTAATTCGAAATATTCGACCTGAGTATGACATCATGGTTACTCAAACTCACATTACGAGTATCGAGTCTCTGAAGGCTACTTGTAGGAAATATGAGCGTTGCTTAGATCGTGCTAGAAACTTTCGGGAACCTCCAACTGCTAGCCCATCTTCATTGACGAGTGAGTTTCTCTATAAATCGAAGAATTTTAAATCGAACGATAACAGTAAAAATAATCAAGACTTTATGACTGAAAATAAAACATTACAATTTTGTCCTCGCTGTAGAATAAAAAGGCATTCGTTGCGTTCTTGTGAAGCACCTAGAAACATAGTGTGTTTCAGATGTGGTATGAAAGGATTTCGCTCTACGGACTGCCCCCACTGTCATAATGTTAACAATGTAAATACTGTCAATGTTCAAAACAATGACTGTAAAATTACAAAACTACTAACAGGGAGGATAATTCAAAAAACTAATGACTGAGGACCATAGATTAAAATATGTTATAAATGAATTCTGTGAGGATGACTGGAAGGACTGGTTAAATATAGTAAAATGTTTTATGTCTTCTTATAGAGTATCTATGGTTCTCAATGATGATCAAAAAGAAACTGAAAGGCCGTATGTGTATATGGATGTAAATAGTTTAACGTTGTGTGGACTTCTTGATAGTGGTAGCTCAATCACGATTTTAGGGAGGAATTCTCACACTTTGTTGCTTGAGAAAGGGTTCAAATTCAACAGCAAATATGAAATAAAAATACGAACTGCGAATGGACAGGAAATTTCTTCTATCGGCTGCATAGAATTACCTGTTCAATTTAATGAAAAAATGAGTCTTGAAACGGCTCATGTGATTCCAGAAATCTCCTCTCACTTAATTTTAGAGATCGACTTCTGGCAAAAATTTTACTTGTTGCCAGCTTGTTTAAAACAAGCAAAATTTATGAAACCCTCTGATTGTGTTTCCTTTGCTATTGACAATAATATAAACAAAGTTTTCTCTTACGAGGATTTGCCTGAAACTCAGCAAATTCAAGCTAATAAATTAATTTCAAAATTCCGTGAAATTTCGACTGAAGCACGACCGTTAGGTAGAACCCACTTGATTGAGCATTATATTGATACCGGTGATAATGAACCAGTCAGACAGCGTTGTTACAGGCTTTCTCCTGAGAAACAAAGGATTTTAGTAGAAGAAGTGGCTAAGATGGTTGAACTTGATGTAATCGAAAAGTGTGCGAGTCCATGGTTGAGTCCTGTTCTTGTAACTCCAAAAAGAGATGGTAACTGGAGGTTCTGTCTAGACAGTAGAAAGTTGAATGCTATTACTAAAAAAGATGCGTATAAATTGCCTTTTACTACTGAAATTCTTGACAACTTACGTGATGCTAAATTTCTAACAAGCATTGATATTGCTAAAGCCTTTTGGGAAATTCCCTTGGCAGAAAAAGACAGAAATAAGACCGCTTTTTACGTCCAAGGCCGCGGAATGTTCCGTTTTAAAGTTACACCCTTCGGTTTGACTAACGCTCCGGCTACTCAACAGCGTTTTATGGACATGCTGTTCTCCCCTGAGTATGAGAACCTTATATTCTGGTACCTTGATGACATAGTCGTGGTTTCGAAGACTTTTGATGAACATATTACTCTGCTGACTCGTGTATTTGACAGACTAAAACAGGCAAACTTGACAATTAACTTTGAAAAATCTTGTTTCTTTTGAAACGAGTTAAAGTACTTAGGCTACGTAGTGGATCACAAAGGCTTACGTACGGATCCAGATAAAGTAAAGGCTATCCTCGATATTCCTATACCTACTACTCGACGCGAGCTTAAAAGGTTCTTAGATACTGCTAGTTGGTATCGCAGATTCGTACCTAATTTCAGTTCTTTAGCAGCTCCATTAAATAAGCTCACTTCAGCTGGAAAGAAAGCTCCAACATTCAAATGGAATGATTAAGCTGACACCTCTTTCAAAAATATTAAAGAGGCTTTAGTAATGGCACCGGTGTTAGTATGTTCAGACTTTTCACGACAATTCTTTGTACACTGTGATGTTTCAAATTATGGCATGGGTGCAATGTTAACTCAAGATGTTGATGGAGTTGAGAAGCCTATTGCTTATTTTAGTCGCTCTCTGACTAAACAACAAAGAAATTACTCGATAACTCAAAGAGAACTTCTTAGTGTAATGACTGCTTTGGAGCATTGGCGCTGTTATCTTGACAATGGTTCAAAGTTTTTTTGTCTACACAGATCATTCGTCACTTGAATGGTTTCTTGGTTTAGATAATCCCACTGGTAGGTTGGCTCGTTGGACAGTGCGGTTGTCTGCCTTTAACTTTGAATTTAGACATAAACGTGGAAAGGACACTTTGTCTCGCACTGTCCCTGTATTACCTATTGAACCTATTACACAGGTTCACACTGATGACGAATGGTACAAAAATATGTACAAAAAGTGTCAAGAAAATCCATCCGCATTGCCTGATTATATTTTTAAAGATGGCAAGTTATATAAGTATCATCGTACTAAATCCTTACTGACCTCTGAAAATGATTGGAAACTTGTTGTACCAAAAGAAAAGAGGTTGGATATTATCAAATCTAATCACTCAGAGCCAACAGCAGGTCATTTTGGAATTTTTAAAACTTTCAAAAAACTTTGCTTGCGCTTTTTTTGGCCAGGTTTGTATAGGGATGTATGTAACTTTGTGGGGAATTGCGAAACTTGCATCGCGTTTAAGTACCAAAATCACGCTACTCTAGGTGTTATGGGAAATCTAAAAGTAGTTTGCAGGCCATTTCAGTGTCTTTCTATTGACTTAGTTGGTACTTTACTAATGTCCAGGAAACAAAATAGATTTCTTCTTGTTGTGAACTGTTGCTACTCAAAATATTGTTTGCTGTTTCCTATAAAAAAGGCTACTACACAAATCATTTACAAAATACTTGAGGAATATGTATTCCTTATCTATGTAATTCCAGAAACAGTAATAATGGACAATGGACCTCAGTTCATAGCTAACGAATTACAGGATTTATTTTGTAAATATAATATTCCACAAGTTCACTTTACGCCTAAGTATTGTCCACAAGTTAATTCTGTGGAGCGATACAACAAAATTATCATGACAGCTGTTTCCACTTTCGTGGAGAATGACCACAGATCCTGGGATCTAAATATTCCTAAAATTCAATTTGCCATTAACTCATCTGTAAATGAGGTAACTGGTTACTCTCCAGCTTTTCTAGTATTCGGTAGGGAGCTAGTCACTTGCGGATCTCTATATTGTAATTCAGAGATGATTGATGAAATAGTTTTTGCTCCGAGGGATGAATATGCAGAAAATATTGGTCTGCTTGCTCCAATATTTGGAGAAGTTCAGGCAGCACTGTGGCGTGCTCATGAGAGAAACGCCAAATATTATAACACACGTCGTAAAGACATCGAATTTAATATAGGAGACATTGTATGGAGGAGGAATTACCAACTGAGTGATGCTGGAAAATATTATTCAGCAAAGTTGGCTCATAAATACATTAAATGTACAATTGTAAATAAATTTTCACCACTTGTATATGAACTAGCTGATGTAAATGGCCGTTCTTTGGGAAAGTGGCATATCAAAGATTTAAAAATGTAAATGCTTTGTTTGTAAATTTCATTTTATATTCTGGTGTTGTTTATTTTTTTTCATCTTATCTGTTTCTTTTGAATTTTTCTGCGTTTTAACTTGAAAAATTCTCCGGGGCGCGCGGGGTACTGTAGCATTGCAATATTTGTAATAATTCTTGATCCTTATTTTTCGATAACCACTTTTGGTTTTGCTGGCACTCGAAGCCAAATGTAACTTTTTAAATCTAAATTCAAAATTTTCTCTTTTCGTAAAATTAAAACAAAAGAATAACTTCTTGGGAGAATTTTCCAAAGAAGCAGAATTTTCCTTGCAGATAAGAAAATTATAAATGTCTGATTAAATTATTATTACCATATTGTTACTGATAAAACTTTGTAACTGCTGAAATAGAAAGGCTGCCTAACTGCAGGTATGTAAATATAATAATTCAATGTGAAACTCTGTCCAAGTCATGTCTAGCTCACTAAGACTGAACTGGTATTTCGATTATTGAGGGAGCCAGATGCGTCTTGGACAGTTCTTCAGTTACTGTCCTTGTTCCAGCCTTTCTTTTTGGACTACTATCTTCCTACTCTCCTCTCCTATCCTGTTCTACCTTCGACCACTATCTTCGATAGATCTGCTCCCGCTAGCTAGCTAGCCCGGTTGCACTATCTTTTAAAACAAGTGAAGAGCGTCGTACATTATTGCAGTTATGTATGACTCCACAAACCTTGGCACCCAATTTGATCTCAATTCTTTTTTCGGTGAAGCTGACATTATTGCACTGCCTTTGTACTGATCTTGGCCTCTTTTCTACATTTATATGTTTGATGAGATTACTCAAACAGAGCTGCTGCTACAAATCTTAATATTCTCCAAAACGAGGCGAATCAATTGTAAGAGTAAATAGTATTTGGAAACTTATCGAAGAGAAAATAAAATCCAAAGAAATTTTGGAACATTTGCGAAAAATCGAAACCGGAAGCTGTCATTTTGGCTATCTATAGGCGACCGGAAGTGAACAATCTGTCATGGATTGTATAGAAATACGAATACGGAAGCCGAAGAGTGTGAAGATTATTTAAATGGTATTAACAAATATGTTCTCGCTTTATAATTTCTAGTAGCTAATTTGCATTCACTTGGAACTTGTAATTCCTCTGTATTTTCAGTAATTTCCACTCGGCCACTGTACCACCTAAAAAGGTTTGTTCGCACGTGGATTAGTTGTGTCCAAAATCGGAACTAACCGCTACCATACCCCTTGTTTCGCAGCCGCTCTGTGAATGTCATCCATCGCACTCCACTTTGTTTCTCTATTGAAAGTGTCAGCTTTGTCTCTACCATAGAGGAAAAAGCCCATCTCTTCTATGGTTTTTAGACACGCTTCGGATAAACGAAATACACAAAAATATAAATGTGTCTTATACATAGAATAAATAGAATAGAATAGAATTGAATAATTATTTATTAAAGCATCACAGGCTCAAAAAAAAAAATAAAGGTTCTTACTTTCAAGTTTTAAAATGATCGTTTTTGCTGTTTGCAAAGTTTTGGGTTTTGTTCGTATTTTCTGGTTACTTTTGCTGTTTTCCGGAGTTTTTTTGCCTCTAACTGCGTTTGTTAGGTTTTTGTTTCAGTTATATCATTTTGCATGAGTACAATTTTTACACCCTGGGTCTTGTTTATTAGTGTTCAGGCTATCGTCATCTACTGATATATTAATTACAATTACATAATTGTTATAGTAAAGGCTGTTTTTTTTTGAGGTTTAGTTTTTAAATTGTCAGTATTTTGTCAATTTGACTGTTGACAGTTGATTTGTGGTCAGCAAATTTTGCCATTTTACCATGAATAGACTAACGCCAGAACAACGCTTGCAAATTGTGCAAATTTATTATGAAAATCATCGTTCAGCTCGCCAAACTTACCTTTCGCTACGTCAACTTTACGGCCGACATAATCGTCCATCTGAGCAAATGGCTTCCACGGTCGTGTGATCGCACGTCTATGGATTCTTTTGGGATATGTGAAGTCACAAGTCTACGCTGAAAAACCACAGACGTTGGACCACCTGTAAGCCAACATCCGCCGTGTTATTGCCGATTTACGGCCCCAGTTGCTTGTTAAAGTAGTCGAAAATTGGACATTCAGATTGAGCTTCATTCGAACCAACCGTGGCGCCCATATGCCCGAAATCATATTAAAGCATTAATAGCATAAAATAATGCTTTAATTAAATCCAACGTCATGGCTATTTACGTTGTTTTTGCGTGTTTTATTTAAATTTTAAAACTAAACCTCTAAAAAATCACCCGCTATATCATTTACACCACCTGAAAAAAGTTGTCGTTAATAAATATGCTAATATACTTACAGCCATAATGCTTGACATAGTTAGCAAAGCTATCTTCCTCCCGCACTTTTCTTCTAGGACGGCAAACATAAATGTTGCTGGAATACATGTCAGGTACGATGATGATGCCATCCATGACACCTGAAATGTGTGAATTTTTCTCTATCTTTATCTTTGTTAGTCAAGGGTTTAATTAAAAGGCCTAAAGACAGTTAAGGTTAAACGTCAGTCGCTTACCGCATAGTGCATAACTTAACTTTGTATTTCTTGTTTAGAAGTTAAAAATTTAAAAACATTTTGGTATTTGGCAGTTGACGCCAATAGTAAAATATAAGTGAGGTTAGAATTATATACTCTATGGTGAGGTTTATAAAGCATAAGTTTGAAATTGAAATTAGTCATGATCTTGTCCAAACAAAGTTAAAACAGCATTTTAGGTTGGTTTTGAGAAGATCATGATTAATTGTGTATACAATTTCAAACTCTTGCTTTATAAACCTTACTAATACTGAACTAATGGCGTCAAATGCCACATACCAAAATGCTTTTCAATTTTAAATTTATAATCAAGCTTTGCGCTAAGCAACTGACGTTTCAAAAGCCATGATGGCCTATCGTGTACTGGGGCCAGCTTTTTGTAGAAATCTTCATGAAGGGGACAAAGCTGTATTAGTAAAGTAATGGGATAGTCGAGTATAATGGAGTCGATCTCCTTTACCCAAATAGCCTGTAGCATGACATTTTCGTGGGCCATCGTGGCCCATTGTGTGCCTTTACACATTAAAAAACGTATCTTCCCAGCATAGCATGACGTGCTCAGAAAATTAAACTACATGCTCTTCTGATCATACAGATAAACCTTTGTTTTATGACTTTTGCAAAAACATTATTTTTTTCGCCACCCATAGAAATTGACAAATACACACGCTGGAAGTCACACAAATGGCTTCCCGAATTCACACGTTGTGCTGTGTTCCTTTTCCACCGGAAAAAATGGTTGCTTTGTTTTTTTTTCTAAAGTTATCTTTATTTTTGTTAAGAGGATGGCATACCCTAGCAACTTTTTTTATTACCCGTCCAACACAATAAGTCAAATGGCAAAGACCTTATTGGCTTTTCATAGAGGCGATTATGTGTTGGCTCTTTGGCCTCTTTTTCTTGGATGCGTAATACTAGATACTAGTGATCACGCAGCGAAATAACAAATTGGTGTGTTTTTAGCTAATACTGAAATATTTTGTAGGAAAAAAAATTTGGATTTAGGTAAAATCCCTTTATGTTTCTGTTGCCTATTTTATAAAAAAAAACAAGTTGATCCCTTAACCGCGTTTTTGAAATGAACGTTTGAAAAACAAAAAAAGAGGGTGGAAAACATTTTTTTTTTTGACAAAAGTATAAATCTTAATACATTGTTTATGGGTGGAATCCCTAGATAAAAGATCGATAAATCAAATAGATTTTCTTCAATATGAGGAGAGACTTAGTTTCTTCCAATTAACCCTTGAAAACCTGGTGTTGTTGATGTTCTAGCGTCAGGTGTCCCGTTAAGCTAGATATCAATGGTATTATTAAAACCCCCTGGTTATCCTTAATTTAATTTAAAAATGGTAATGAGAGAAGCTTTTTTATCTTTGAAAAAATGTATGTACATAAAGTTTTGTTCTGTGTTTTCTGGTGAAGTAAAGTATTTTGTATTTGTATTTGTAAATAGGTATATTTATATGGGAAAGTAAATTGTTTTCTATGGAAGTAGTTTAATAGAGAATGTGGTTTAATTTTCTGAGCACGTCAAAAATACACACGGTATATCTTGGTGGGGATGTAAGGAGTGTTTTCTTCCAGGTTTTCTAGTGGCAACTGTCACTAGTACATGCTTTATATTCTCTGCTAGAACCATCGACACCTTTTCTCGTTTCTACGACTTTCTTCTGTTAAGGCGATATGCGAAAAAAATACGGGTGTTTCTATTCTGTGTATTTCATGAAATACACGGAAAATTATAATAAATTTCTGGTATATGCATTTTGACTATATAATCTAGGGTTTTGAAATTGGAAAACATGTTTGGATAAATTTTCCTCGATAGAAATAATTGTTGAAATGAGGTCTTCAAACACACTTTTTCTCCTCGTTTGACGAATAGGAACCATATACAGAACTCAAACATATTTTATTAGGTGTGTTTTAACAATATCTAGAGATTTCATATTTGAAATTTTGCTAGCTATTTTAGTTTTTTTAATAAAAATATAAAACCAACTTTTTTCCCTTTTGCCCTGAATCCGCCCCTCTCGCACTGCGCGATTTTTCGCTTGGAGTGACAGTGACAAAAATAAAATTCGCATAGCCTCTTAAATACAATTCTTTTGCCTCTTCCACATTCCTCATCCACATGCATACTTTAAATACCTACCCATACATTAGATAGACTAAAAAACTTAAATAATAATAAATAGCGAAAAAGTGCCATAAAACTTTATTTTCTTCAACATCAGCAGCCCGTGGCTGCGTAATATAAGTTAGAATTAGTTTAGTTAGTTTTGCATAAAGTTTGCGATCTCGCCATACCGCGCATAAACCATGTGGTTTTAGTCGGATGGCTTTAAATTCTTAAAAATGTAAGTAAATTTAACTATGAAAAAATAAACAAAAAAAAAATCTAGTCATACACGCTCTTTGACATCTGAAGCTAAGTTTACATACCACATTATCAGTTAGTGGAGTGCCAGTGGGGGATTGGTCTGACTGCAGCAGCAAGGTCATCGGTGACATCCATCCTATGGCCGTCCCGTAGGCTAAGATTGGGAGATTTACTAAAACCAAAAGTTTCAATCAGTTTTACATTTCAAGATATTCCCATTAAATTTGTGATCTCCTTGCTGTTATCAGAGAATATATTTTATACTAAACTAAATGGACTACTCATAATTATACAAGGTGACTTTTTGATCATCGTCCAAATTCATACTGGAGGCTTGATAAGTGATTAGTATCTTGGATCACTTACAATTTTTGTGAAATTCGTAAAATGAAATTTCGGCTTCCCATAGAAATTCAGTTCCAGTCCCGAGTGAATCACTATGGGGAGTCGAAATTTCATTTTACGAACTTTTCCAAAATTGTTATTGATCCATGATACTGATCACTTACCAAGCCACCTTGTATACAAGGTGACTTTTTGACCATCCTCCAAATTCAAACTAGAGGCTTGGTAAGTGATCGGCATCATGAACCGATAACGATTTTTGTGGAATTCGTATAACGAAATTTTGACTTCCCATATTAATTCACTCCCAGTCCTAAGTGAATCACTATGGGAAGTCGAAATTTCATTTTATGAATTTTACAAAACTCGTTACTGGTTCATGATGCTGATCACTTACCAAGGCTCAAGTATGAATTTGGACGATGTTCACAAATTCACCTTGTATAGAGTACATATGTCGTCGGCACATCGCAGAATTGGGCATATCATGATCTGCCTGGGCATTTATATTTCTGTAAAAATTTGTTATTTATTTATCGTCGTCGTCGTCGCACCTGCATTTGACTTTTAGTGAAAAGTTTTGATTTCATACTTTACGATCTGCCCACGACATAGATATATAAAAAAACCGGCCAAGAACGAGTCGGACTCGCGGACGAAGGGTTCCGTACCATTATCTATAAAAAACGGCAAAAAAAAGAACATATCTGTTGTATGCACAGAACTTTGTATGGGAGCCCCCTTAAATATTTATTTTATTCTGTTTTTTAGTATTTCTTGTTAAAGCGGGAACAGAAATACATCATCTGTGAAAATTTCAACTGTCTAACTATCACGGTTCATGAGATACAGCCTGGTGACAGACGGACAGACAGACGGATAGACAGACGGACAGACAGACGGACAGACAGACGGACAGACAGACGGACAGACAGACGGACAGACAGACGGACAGACATATGGACAGACAGACGGACAGCGGAGTACGGAACCTTAAAAAACCGACCAAGTTCGTGTCGGATTCGCACACAATGGTTTCCGTATCACCACACAATACGGGTATGGAACTTACTTGAATTCTACTTGCAGTTATGGTAGACCAACTTAATTTGACACTTACGTTCTATTAAACTATCTAAAGCATATATGGGCAACGCCCGGCCCGCGGGCCGGATGCGGCCCGCTACGGGTTTTTAACTGGCCCGCGGAACATCTTAAAAATGCGTGCCAAAAATAGTAATATTTTTGTACACACTACAAGAGAGCTGAGTGCGAGCAAAATAAAGCGACAAAACTTATACTTTCATTATAAATGATGTCCACTGCTATTTTGCACACTTCTTACATATTGGATTGCGGTGTGTGTAAGCAGTGAATAACTAAAATGTCGATTGCCGCAATTTTATTGTATTTACTTGATAAATGTATAACATAAACCGTTTTCTTTCTCACGAAAATCTACGGCCCGCGATTTTGTTGACATCCAAAATTTTGGCCCATACCTGATCTAAAGGGTCTAATTAAGTTGGCCTTAAATAACTTCCTAAACAATGAAATCACGGCAAATAATAATAATTAAAAAATTCAATATATATTATTTATATACAACGTAAGAAAACAGTTAAATTTAATTTTAGTGAGATATATTTCGGGCCACTCGGGCCCGGCATCAGTCACAATCACAATCACAATGTGACTGATGCCGGGCCCGAGTGGCCCGAAATATATCTCACTAAAATTTTATTTAACTGTTTTCTTATGTAATTATAATAATTTAAAAGACTAAGGGTCAACTTTCAATATTTATTTATATACAACGTGTAACAGAAAGGTGTAACCATATTCGAAGAGCTTATTCAGTCAATGGTATAAAACAACTTTTGCTATGGATCAAAACATGTATCTCGAAAAAAGAAATTTACTGTTACATAGAAAAATGCAATGCCACTCGGCCGAAATGTATGGAAGGGCAGATTTAGTTTTTGCGATTTCAGGGTTGGCTGCATAGTAAAAGTTGTTCTATACCATTGCCTGAATAAGCTCTTCAAATATGGGTACACCTTTCGCTACACGTTGTATATACATTAATACAAAAAGAAAATTGAAAAAGTTGTATTTTTTAACGTTATCATCTCCCCTCTTAATCTCCGAAATAAGAGGACCGCAAAATATGAACCTTATATTACGTGAGATTACGAGAAAAATCAGCGGGAGCCGCGAATTGTGTCTCAGGCGCTACCATTTTAGCGGTTTGTTTTTGTCGCCTTAATGTTGCTATGGAATCTATATTGTTGATATTTACCATAATATTTTTAGGGTTCCGTACCCATATTGTGTGGTGGTACGGAACCCTTTGTGCGCAAGTCCGACTCACACTTTTCTAAATTCCACTCCGATATTAAATTGTCAATTGAAGATTATGAAAGCAATAAAAGACAAATTCATGCGAAGGCCGAGATTGTCTTGAAAAATTGTTCAGACATCAACATTTAGGAGAACTTTATAATAAAATAATTGTTGTAAATATTGTGTTCAGTGTTTTGTTTGTTTAGTGTTGTTTTTAATGTTTATTAATTAATGTTTAATGTTTACTAACATAGTTGATAAGTTCAATTTGTTACTAATATATTATGGACTATATGGTCTCAAATAAAATTTTCTATTCTATTCTATTCTATAAGACGTGAAAAGAGAAAACTACTCACTCAGCAATGCGCAAATTATTTGGTTGATTTTGCTTCCTTCGCTAAAGAAGAAATAGTATTTCTTCATGGTTTTTCGTTGCATAAATGTACTGGCACTAGATTATTTCTAGAGAGAGACAAGCACATCGTTACATGGAGACTTTATCAATGACGCAGAGTCGGTGACATATTATTTAAGTCAATTAAATACTGAATACTTGTATTGTTTCAGTGCCACAAAGAATCTCAGTTCTATCAACTGCTGCAATAAAAGTTGTATAAATGACGTCGCCATTTTGTGTAATCCGGCAAAAGCTTTCACCAAAAAGTTATAAAAAATTTTCTTCTTCTTTTTCTAGCCCTCTTCCCAGTTCAGCTGGGGTCGGGCCTCCTCGTATGTCGGCGCCGCGTTTATGGAAACCCTTCCAGTATTCAGAACCACAGTCCTTCTGAGTTGCGGAAGCCACGCACAGTTTGATGAATTAAATGCTACCCTGCTTTTAGTTCTGTAATGCGAGAGGCTTTACAAACGCAATATTAGCGTTATGGATATAAATTCCTACTGCTACTCAGATTAGCCTACCTGCTTTTAGTTCTGTAATGCGGGAGGCTTTACAAACGCAATATTAGCGTTATGGATATAAATCCTACTGCTACTCAGATTAGCCTACCTGCTTTAAGTTCTGTAATGCGGGAGGCTTTACAAACGCAATATTAGCGTTATGGATATAAATTCCTACTGCTACTCAGATTAGCCTACCTGCTTTTAGTTCTGTAATGCGGGAGGCTTTACAAACGCAATATTAGCGTTATGGATATAAATTCCTACCGCTACTCAGATTAGCCTACCCTGCTTTTAGTTCTGTAATGCGGGAGGCATTACATACGCAATACTATCGTTATGGATATGAATTCCTACCGCTACTCAGACTAAAAATTGGGTTATAGGTTTAACAGAATACGCTCAGTAAGGACATCTATGTAATCAAGCGAAGATTAAAGAAAGGATGAATATCATACTGTTATAAAAAATTCAATTGCATAAATGTATGACAATATAATCATACATTTTTTAACATTAGCCGAATTCATAATTATTAACAACAAAATTATTAGACCAACTCGCTTTGAAGCTTGTGCACTCTCGAATAATTTCGTCATTCGTTTAATTTCTTTACTGCAATACATAACTTATTTCCTTTAGTAATCGAAGTTTCAAACACAATGCACTCAAAACAGCATCTAAATTCACAATAATTTCTTCTATTTAAGACATTAATTAAGCTAATCAAAAAAAAAATGCGGAAGTAATTGTTTTCGTGACAAATCACCAACGGAACTAATTAAAATAAAAAGAAAACCGGCCGAGTGCGAGTCAGACTCGCGTACCTGGGGTTCCGTATTGTGGATGATAAATTTAATTTTGAAATTTTTTTTTTGTTGAATTACTCAACCGCTTTATTTTTCCTGTAATCTTCACGTAAACACATATTACCATGATTTTTTTCATATTTTTTTGTCCACCAGTTTTGGAGATAAGTTTTTTAAAGATTTCTCGAAACCAGTGCCTGTAAATGTAGTAAAAATATATATTTTTACAATTAGCTCTTTAATATCTTTAATTTGATATCCATATTGTATTTTTGGAATAATTTTTTTTTTTTCTTACTTTTGTTTTGGAAATATTTTAAACAATTAAAATTTTTCATATTTTTTTTACACTGTAATTGTGGGCAAATTGATGCAATGTTTGTGCCAAATTTCAAGTCTTTATCTTTAACGGTGCTAAAGTTATGAGGTTGTGACATACGGACGGACGGACGGACAACGAAGTCTCACCATAAAGGTTCCTTTTGTACCTTTTAGGTACTAAGGAACCTTAACAAACAACAGCGCGACGCGCATGATATCGCTCTCTCTCTCTCTTGGCACGTGCCGCTTGCGATCTGAGATCGGGGAGCATAGCACAGAAATCCCTCCCGCGTGTCAGATCGCACCTAAGTCTTTTTATGCTATCAAGGGATCTGAGTAGAGGAAGCGTTTTAATTATGAAGTCTTGAATACTACACCGGAAACAATACCCTAATCCAGATCATTCGCAACTCTGAATAGGAATGGTTTAAAGCAACTTTCTGTGAATTAATGCTAGTAAACCCTACCGCAGCTCAGAATTACTGGAATTCTGAATACTGGAAGGGTTTCCATAAACGCGTCGGCGCCAGGATATTCTATCCCGGGTTGTTATTGTGGGCAGTTATAAAATTATAAAGAAATAATTATAACGGCTAAAATAAAACTTTTAGCTAAGAGCGAATGTATGCCAAAAAGTACACTATATGCATAAATGTATTTTTAATGATATTATGGTAGCTTCAAAACAATTGGATTTTCCATAAGCGTGATAGATAACATATTATTTTAGAAATTTACAGCTCTTATCACGACTATGGAAAAGCCAATTGTTTTATAGCTATTGTAATATCTTTAAAAATATGTTTATACATATAGGTAACTATTGTTATACATTAATCTTGGCTAAAAGTAGTATTTTGGCAGTTATAATTATTTATAAATGCGGAGAATTGACCGCTAACTGTTAACGCCTGATATAAAACTATTAGCAAGCATCGACGCAGTTTTGCTCAGAGTTTATTTTTATCAAGTCTACCTACACTTCAATTCTGTCAGTGCATACGAACGCTTGTTTCTTTAATTAAATTATCCTGAAACACTGTATAAAGGACAATACAAACCTAAATTGTATTCGGGAGTTTCATTCGTGTACACCTGTGCATGAACATCTGGCGACCATGTCAAGAACCATCAAAATTCTTCGAAAAAGAAGCAATATTCGGTTGGTCAAACGTGACGCCATTATACAAGGTGACTTTTTGATCATCGTCCAAATTCATACTGGTGGCTTGGTAAGTGATCAGTATCATGGATCAATAACAATTTTGGTGAAATTCGTAAAATGAAATTTCGACTCCCCATAGTGATTCAATCGAGACTGGAACTGAATTTCTATGGGAAGCCGAAATTTAATTTTACGAATTTCACAAAAATTGTTACTTATCCAAGATACTGATCACTTATCAAACCTCCAGTATGAATTTGGACGATGATCAAAAATTCACCTTGTATATACAAGTCAATACGTCGCTGCTAGCTGCCGTTGCCAACTACGAAATCAACATCGATACTTGAAGGTCCAGCCATTGCAGCCATCGCCGGTCCATCGATCAGTAGCCAGGCCAATGCCGCTACGTGCCCTTCCAATAACTAGAACTATCCCGTCCAATAACTACACCAAAATTTCCGAACCAGACCTATTTACCTACCTATGTTCGTCTATATGTTAGCTATATACTTGTTATGTGCAAATTTCTTTTATACAGTTACTAAACGTAAATCATACATTCAATTAATTTAACTTCATTCCCATATTATTTATCGTATTGTGAATTTCTACCCAAGTTACATAAAAGTTACCGGTTTACCTTACTAGTTACTATTTACCTAATTATCTTTACCTATTTACCAAGGTCTTTATTCCTATTTCAGCAACGATATTATCTTTATACTACACCTGCTCGGAAAGTACCTTCTTACTTTTTTGAAAACGATGCAGAAAATACGTCATTACTGTCATACAAATATGCGGGCGGAAAAAGTGTATGAAAATTCATTGTTAACGTGCTTGAGCGGGCAGAAAAAGTATATGCAAATCCATTGTTAACGTGCTGTTTTTTTTTTAAATAACATAAATAATGAGCAAGTGGCCAAGTGGCCAGTATTATTTTGCGAACTCGTACATAAAACTCGAAAAATGATACTGGCCACTTGCTAAAGCACTATGTATCACTCGGGAGAAAGTGCGATTCCCAACCCGTGTGTATTGAGGCCCTTGGCTTCGCCTCGGGCCTCAAACTACACCCTCGTTGGTAATCTTCCCCTTTCTTCCCTCGGTGAACAATGTACTATTGTATTTCAGCAACATAATAAGTAATGTTCTTACAAACTTACAAAGTGTAAATAGTAACCTATAGTAGAATTTTGTTCCCTTCTTTGTGTTTATTTATTTTGCAATAAATATTCACTCGTTTCGCCGAAACATTCCAGGTAAATCTCGCATACTCGAACGTCACCTACGACGAGCCGCGATAAATCGATCCATAGCGGACCCTCAAAAGGAGCAGGGGCTCTACCGCGTAATTCTCATTTGTATCAACTTCAAGCAAATGCATGCGAAATTCAACGCGCGCAAAAGAGATGGCATGTTAGGCGGGCGTCGTCGCACGCACGTCAAATTTCAACTTCGAGTTGATGTTGATGAAAATCAGAATTACGCGGTAGACCCGCTGGTCTAGCGCAGATACAGTGCTTGGTATACCCTAGCATTCCTAGCAACTTTTTTTATTACCCGTCCAGCACAATATGTCTAATGGCAAAGAAAGACCTTGCTTGCTTTTCATAGAGGCGATTATATGTTGGCTCATTGACCTATTTTTCTTGGACGCGTAATACTAGTGATCACGCAGTGAAACAACAAATTGGTGTGTTTTTAGCTAATACTGAAATATTTTGTAGGGAAAAAATATTGGATTAAGGTAAGATCCCTTCATATTTCTATTGCCTATTTTATAAAAAAAAAATCAAGTTGATCTCTTAACCGCGTTTTTGGAACGAACGTTTGAAAACAAAAAAAAGAGGGTGGATAACATTTCTTTTTTGACAAAAGTATAAATCTTTATACATGTTTATAGGTGGAATCTCTAGATAAAAGATCGATAAATCAAATATATTTTCTTCAATATGAGGAGAGACCTAGTTTCTTCCAATGAACCCTTGAAAACCTGGTGTTGTTGATGTTCTAGCGTCAGGTGTCCCGTTAAGGTGACGCCTAGTCGAGGAGTGTGAGACAAATTTTATTACTTTGTTTAGAACTCATATTTTCAAACAACATTTTTATTTTCTTTGCATTAAGTTTCATTTCCATGGTAAACATACGTTGTACTTATGTAATTTAAATAGTATTTAATACTAGAAAACTCTTATTACATTGCATACATATTTAATTCTGGTTTACAATGGGAGGTGAAACTATTGCAGAAGATCAGCAAAATTTACAAGATTTGTTTGTAAAACGTAGTTCAGTAAAGGGCCAAATTACTAAATTTAAGAACTATGTATTTCAACTTAGTTCAAGGAGTACGCTGACGACTACTGACGATACTAGAGTCAATTTTTCAAAGCAAAATTCAAATAAAGTGTTACCTTGCCAGAGGATGCCTTCAAGAGGAAGAGACAGTGGAGCATTACTATTCCACTGCTCTGCAACTGAATACACAATACAAAAGACAAGGATAGTGACAAGCTCCACTTTTCTGTTCAGCTCTACTTCAAGGAGCTATACTTTTGGTAGGTGATATACTTTTCGGGTTTTTTCTTCAAGAAATGTAAAAAAAAAAACGATTAAGTGTGTTTGCAATGTTAGACTAAGAAGAAATAAAAATTAAAAAAAAAAATCTCTCTCGAACTGTCAAAAAATAGAAATACTCTTTTTTATCTTAACACCATGTTAGCTAAAGAAGAATAAAGCTGCCATATTGGTTTACTTGTCAAAATAAAGAAATAACATCGTTTTATCGGACTTTTTCTTAGGTTTTCTTCCTGCCATGTGTGCTATGCTGGTTTGACAATTTGGAATGACATATGGAATGTTTTAACAGTATCTAAGACCTGGTTAAACGAAATTTTGATAGTAACTTAAGTACAATTTATATTGATTTATATAAAAACGGCTCACCTCAATACGTGTTATGATCGGGAAAACCGACCAGTTTCAGCAGATTTAGATTGCCTTCATTTGGGCGAGTGAAGACGTTAACGCGACGACGTTACGCTTCACACGTTACGGGCTCGGGATGACATCGATGCAGATGGTATTGGTGGTCGGACCGGTAGGGCGTCCGACAATCTGCACATCTGCTGAAATTGGTCGACTTTCCCGATCATAAAACGTATTGAGGTGAGCCGTTTTTATATAAATCATGAATTATCCTCAAGTCTCATTTAATTCTATAACATTTTATATTAATAAAAAAACAACATTTTGCTACTTTTCCACGAATTCATCCCTCTCGCACTGAGGGTTTTTTCGCATACGGGGTAACAGAGACGCTAAAACTTTTACATGTCGCCTTACCCAGAAAACGAAACTTGATATATAAACGGAACGCACACTACAAATGACAAAAATTTGTAAATAAGTTAAATTAAATGTTAAGCTTGTGTATCAAAACCATAGAGCAGTGGTCTCCAAACTTTTTAGCCTAGGGGCCACACCGATTACTCCACTGAGTCTCGAGGGCCAAGATCTAGATAGCTCATTATCCCAACATACTGTAGTCACAAAATAGATACCGACTCGACGACGGAGCGAAAAAAGACGCACATATGTATAGACGCGTACGTATGATGATCTCGGCAGAATTTCGTATTGGCATTCGACCGACTACATCCGAGATCGTCGTATGTACGCGTCTATGTGTGCGTGCGCCTGTTTTCGCTAGTTATGCGGAGTAAACCTTCTGTAAGTTGTTATTTTATGCTCTAGTTTTGACGCGCAAATTTTCGTATTGGAACTAGCCGGTCAGTAAGATATCTTTTGTGTACTTCGCAATTTTGGTTAATATTTCGGGCAAGATGGAGTTAGCCGAAGCGCGAGCTGTGCGCAGTCCTTGAAATAGGGTTATAAATAACATTCTTAAAAAAACGCCTTTTTAAGACAAAACGCATGATAACGTTTCTATTAATATCGGCTGTGAGTTTTGCTATATCATAATAGTAGTTTATGCTACAAGGACGCAAAGGAATAAATTACGAGGACGATTTAAAACACGAGCGTAGCGAGTGTTTTAAACGTAACCGAGTAATTTATTGCTCTTACGCCCGTGTATCATGCATAGTGTGAGGAAATAAAACAAATATAATTTTGTGAACTTTAAATTGTAATTGGCTCAAAAGGACTGTATCCAGAGCCGTTAAACAGTGGAAAAAAAGTACGACATTTATGGTACACAGGAAAGGCTGCAGGTTAGCCAACCATTGTAAATAAATAAAAAAAAAATAATAATAAAGCCCTAGGGCAAAATAATCGACTTTCTGTTCGGTTTTGATGCATAAAAAGTGGGCCTTTACGAGCACATGCATTGAAAATAATTTTATTATTTTATTTTTGTGAATTTCAAATAACCTAATAGCAGGCTAGAAACCGGACATATTCGGCTAGATACCGCGGGCCGGATTGGTGGTGCTCGCGGGCCGCTGTTGGCCCGCGGGCCGTAGTTTGGAGACCCCTGCCATAGAGGAAAAAAGCCCCTCTATGATCAAATTTATTTGATATTACTTCAGGTCGCAATGTTCAATAACTGACGCGTGGTTTGAAGCAAGTTTCGATCGATTTTCACTTACGCTCGCTCTGACGTGGCTGACGGAATAGTCACTCCAAGAAAGTTTCCTTAATTTTATAGAGTGCTTCAGTGCAAATAGTTTTAATTGAAAAATTGACTGAACTTGGCATATCATACGATATATGTCTATAAACTAAACATTTGTTTAGTTTTGTAGTTTCAAAGTTTTGTTGAATAAACAATTTGTATTTTATGAAAGAGTATTGGTATAAAAATAAGATAATAAAATCCAGATGCTTTGTTCTTATTTGATAAGATTTCAGCGTGATTTCCGTATAATATAACGTAATAGGTTGCTTTGCAGTTAGTAAGGAGTTTTTGGAGCTTGAAGACGACTCATAAGTGTAGATTAAGTGTCTGCTGAGTGACTTAAGTGTTAAGTAGTTTTGGTAACTAAAAATGAAAAAATATTACTTTTTCTTTGAGGAAGGAAGCAAGATCAATCAAGTCATTACTGCGATACTCGGTAGGTGTTATAATGGAGATTTCGATATTATATTGTTTGAACTGGGGATTTGAATTAATAATTTGCCAAATGCAAGTCAGTCTCTCGCACAAAGGGTTCCGTAACACCACATAGCACGGGTATGGAACTAAAAAACATTATGGTAATAGGGTTGCCAGATGTCCGGTTTTGGACCGGACAGTACGGTTTTTTGAACGGCTGTCCGGTCTAGAAAATGTTGTAAAACCGGACAATAGAATGTAGCATCTAGTGCCAAATATGTTGTAAAGTGATTTTTTGCTTACCATTTACATGGACGAATTCGCAATAATAAATATAAGTTTTAACGTTTACTAAGTGTTTCATTGTGTTCACCCTTAGTAATTTCCGGGAATGTCGGTTTAATCTGGCCAAAATCAAAGGGACCCTTTGATTTTTCGACAAATTATAACAAAAAAATCAAATGTTAAAAAATGATCGGTTTTTTTTCTGGAACATCTGGCAACCCTAATGGTAAACAACAACAATATAGATGCCATACGAGGGTTGCTACGAAAATGTTTAGTTAAGTAAAAACTATTCATTTTATTTCTAAATGACTTTAATATTTTTCAAAATATACTCCTCCAAGTTCAATACATCGCCTCATTCCAGAAAACCAATCCTCAAAGCATTTAAAAAATGCGTTTTGCGGAAATTCAAAGAACTTCAAATTCTAGTACTGCCTCGTTCGAGTCCATAAAAGTCCGGCCACGCATCATTTTCTTTATAGTTGGAAATAAGAAATAGTCGTACGGGGCCAGATCTGGACTGTAGGGCGGATGCGACACCAGCTGAACACCTTTACTGGTCAAAAAGTCCATTGTTATTGCTACGGCGTGTGCAGGTGCATTGTCTTGGTGAAAAAGAATTCCATGAATGCCTCTCTTTGGACAATCCTCACCAAGTCTGTCAAATGCCTGGGGTAGACACTCTGTGTACCACTGGCTAGTAACTGTTCTTCGATCTTCAAGTGGAATTACAGCTACTGGGCCCCCGTGGCGAAAGAAAACGGCGATAAATTTTTTGTTCACACTACGGCTACGAACAATTTTTAATGGCGGCCCGTCTTCCTTGAACACCCATTGCATAGATTGTTGCTTTGTTAGAAGGTCATAGTAGTATATCTCAGAAACGACATGTGATAAAATGATGCTTTCTCAACGAATTACCGCATTACAACAAATCCGCGCGGACATTTATAACAAAAATGTTACAAAACAGACGCGAGTACGCGATTTTAAGGGGCAGCGCAAAACTGACCTCGACGCCAAACGCGAAGATTTAAAGCCTTTAAAATTATAATATGACATTATAATGATAATTTCATGTAACAAATATCTCTTGAACGTAATTCACGTGTATTTTTGTTTAGTTTAATTATCTGAATAAATTATTTACCAAGATGAGAAATCTTATCTACTAGCTACTAACTCTTAAATACAGATACAAATACATGATATGACGACTTCTTCAAGCAAATATTAACACTGTTAATTTATGGATTGGTGTGATAATAATTTTTCCTATTAACAATATTGTTTTTAATTAATTAATTATGTAAATTTGTTCATTCGAATGATAAACGTCCCATTACGGGAGCGGGAATTCATCGAAGATATCGAAATCGAAAATACCAGGCCAAGCAATATGTTTTACAAAAACGTTTTTGTGTATGAGACACTGGCCAGTTATAATTTATTTTGAGAATATAATTATTTAAAAGTAAAAATACGAAATTTCACTACACATTTTTCACAAGCTGAATCTAACTATCGTGTCTCATTGAAAAATGGAACATTTTCGCGCCGTCGGGAACATTTTCGCGCGATGATTTTATTCAGATTTCAAATGATTTTATTCAAATTTTACTTTAGCCAAATTTTCTGACTATCCCACGTATATGCAGTCTATATGTGTAATAATTTGGCCAAGTGCGAGTCGAACTTGCGCACAAAGGGTTCTGTACCACCTCGCAATACGGGTACGGAACTCTAAAAAATATAAATTCCATCAGGGCGCTAAAATGGTAGTCTGAGGAAATTTTGTTAGTACTTAAAAAGTACTACTCCCAAGGTTGTCATTTGTAAAAGTGGTAATGCCATCTAATCCGGGGCTTTTGTCAGATTTGGGTGACTTTATTACTTCACTAGGTATTATTAGTGGTATTTCTTCATTGTTTCGGTTTTAATACTTTCCTTTCTAGAAAAGTTTTTTTGTTTTTTGCAAAGCTCTAGAAGTCTGTGGTAGATAGATAGCTTTTTTGTTATCTCTAGCTCTTTTTTTGCCTTTTTTAAACTTACACTTTTCCAAAGCTCGTTTTCTAAAGAGTTCCAATTCTTATTTCCATTTTTATTTCCTTGATTTTGTCTTCTATGGTTTTGTGAAGTGTTGATGATCTTTTTCTGACACTGTTTGTAAGTTGCATTTTAATTGCTTTCTTTCTTGACCTGATTGGTCTTTTTTACCTTGATTTATATATTCTTTTTCACTTTGACTTTTAGTCTTTGTTGTTTGTACTTTCTTCTAGGGTTGACGTCAGAGAATCATATATTCTCGATGTCTGTGGTGCCAGGACAAGGTAATAAAGGCTTGCAGATTTTTCTTGTACGATGAACTTTCTTCTATGTAGTGGAAAGTTCTGCTTGCTTTTATTATTTTATCCTGTAAACTGGTGTCTTACCAATTTGTGATCGCTCGAAAATTGTATGTTTATCACATCAACGTTTGTAACATGATTGAGCTGGTGATGTAATATAATAATTTTTTTATTTTACCGTCTGGAGCGAGTCAAGTCCATTGATTTCTCTTGCTTTTCTTAAAGAAGCTGTTGACAATAGCAAGTCGGTTTTCGATACAATATTTCACCAGATCCTTTTTAAGGTATTTAAAGCTTACCCCATTAATGCCGTGTTTTTCTTCCGTGTAATAAATTATGTAATATTTTGAGTGACTATACGGTATCTTATTGAAGCTATGTTACCTTTCTTTTCTTCTTCTTTAAGTTTCTTTTGAAGACTATAGAGTAAAGATCTTGGTAGCAAAAACAAATTTTAAACCGTCAACTTAAACATTTTTTTTTTCCCTTTTTCATTTGTGAACTTTTTCACTGGTCACACTCTATAATGGCTTTTTTTTTGTTTGACTCTCTTACCAATACTTTCAGGAGCATTCCCCGTCCTGTGCTATGGGACGGCCGTAGGATGGATGTCACCGATGACCTTGCTGCTGCAGTCAGACCAATCCCCTACTGGCACTCCACTAAGTGATAATGTGGTATGTTTAAGCATAAGTTATGTCAACATATCCAATTTAACCAAATAATCTGCCGGAATGGTTGGTTGTATTGGTAATATTATACTAACTCCATTGGTCTTCTAAGTAAAGATACAAGGGAGAAGGTCCAGAACACATAGGCTTTCCAAATGTCAACTTTACTTCGTGGTCTAACCTGTTACGATTTTTTCGTATCGATTCGTTGTTGACTAAAAACAGCAGCGACTTTATAACGAAATACACTAGCAATAGGCCTGCCCCATTAAACTCTGTAACAGTGGACTTATCTTCAAGAAGTGTTATAAAGGTACGAGTTTATATTTTTGAAACTTCATGAACATACGTACTATATACAGTGTGTCCCTCGTACAAGTGCACATCCGAAAGTGGGTGAAACTAGATCTAAATATATCGACAAAAACAAAGAAATTTTTTTTTTTTTTTACATTGAAAAAATACTCCACCTGGGTATCTTTGTATGGGACGCGAGTGCAGTGCCTTGGTTAACCGCTCGTAGAAAATATTGTATTTATGATAGAACGTTGTATTTTTTTTTTGTTAGAAAGATAATAACAACGTAAAACGGGGACATTATTTTGAAAAAAATGACTATTACTGAAAAAGAGATGGAAAAATTAAAGAAATAATCTTTTAGGATATTATTTTTATGGTAATGGTAGTTGATTATGTTTTGTTTTTGATTTGGTATGCAACGTCTATTCTTAAGGATTATAAAAGTTTTATTTCATTGCATTACTCGCGATAGCTCAAAAGTTATGATATATTTTATACAGTCTCCATGGTAGGCAAAAAAATTTTTAAAACGTAAATTTATAGAACAAAGAACAAGAAAAATCATTTTTTTGTCGATAAAATAAGGTCTACTTTCACCCCTTTTCGGATGTGCGCTTGTACGAGGGACACACTGTATATGGTTCGTTCACAATATTTTGCTCTAGTTTTTCAATCTTATTCTAACGAGCTGAGGCTCGGGCTAAATAAATCTATACCAATTTACACAAAAACACTTAGACATTGTTCAGACAGCCACTGTTGGATGGCCGATGTATTTACTGGGCGAAAAGAGACAATTATATTTTCTGTTCAGTGATTTAAGAGCGCACCAAGCTTTTTACACATACAAACACGTTTTTATAACCCTTGTTTGAAGTAGTAAACAATTAAATTAAAATCTAGGGAAATATATTGGTGTTACTGGGTATATATATACTAGACCGTATACACGATGGAAACACGATTTGATAAAGTTGGCTCGATAGAATAAATTCGCAAAGTTACCTCTTGTCGAGTAATTTTTTCCTCTATTTCCATTCTTTTTCATATAAGTAATTTGATATTTTGATTAATTTACTAAAATAAAGTTCATACACGACTGGAGCGTTTATACACGATAGTTTTTTTTATTCAAGAACAATATGATGAAAGTAACAACGAAAAACATTGAAAACGTGCAAAAGTTTGGTTATTTTCTTTACTCTTTACACATAAAGAAAAAGACAGAGATAAAGGCAAACGCTCGGTGCGCACTTAATGATATGAATGTATCCAACTGCTGTCTAATAGCACACAGATCGACAGCCACATACCGCTGTGACGTCAATGTTGTTTGGTGACAAGCAATGGTACGAACAGTCACAGATGATCACAAATCAACATCTCTTTTGACTACTATAATCTCCTTGCACTGTATTTCGATTCTATTCCACTTGTAGTTTGCTTATTCTTTACTTTGCAGTATCGCAGACTGAGCTATACTCACATCTCAAAACCTCTTTTTACGAATATCGTGGCACTAGAATGGCGTTTGGTTAATTTTTTGATATCATCTATCTGATTTATGGGGAGAGGGTAGATGTGGAGGTGAGTTGGAGGGGGAACCCTCGTGTGTCTTTTAATACCGAATTTTAAAAATCGATTGGAAATAACCTCAAAATGTAAGATTGTTATGGGGAGAGGAGAGTGAGAGAGAAAAGCGGGGGGAGGGGGAGGAACCCTCTGTGCCATTTTTTATTGCCGGAGGATATTGAGTTTTCACAGTAATTTAAGTTGGGTTTGCAGAGTCGATCTTTGAACCATTTAAACCTACCAGTACAGATGTCGATTTTTGAAACATTTGAACCTATCAGTACAGAAGTCCATTTACGATCCACAAAACACGATTTTCAGTGCGTATTTGAAAAAAAAAATGGTGTCTGGCAATAAAAAATGTTACTGTGGATCACAGTTTAGGCCCCTAGACCCAAATACATTGTTAAATACTCTAAGTTACGGTAGATGATATTAAAAGCCAACCCTGGCTATTTGGCGCTCTAATCTTTTGTTCTTGCTACTGAATCACAGATGGCGATATTTTCTTGTCTTCCTACTATTAAGTAAAAGATGGCGCTGTTCTTAAACTTACCTAACATTATTAATTCTGTTCCTAGGTATCATGGATGGCATCATCGGCTTGCCTATGCTGTATGCCAGCTACGTTTTTATCAGCTTATATTGAAGACAGATTTGGAAGAAAGATTGCTGTGCTAGTCATGTCCGTTTCAATGCTGGTAAGTATTCGTCATCATAATTTCGAAATCTAAGTAGTTCTTCAAGATGCTACAAGAAACTTCTCGCCGTTAGTTCCTTCATGTACCTAAGTCTGCAGAAGATGTTGTCAATGTTGCTTATATAAAGTATACATAGCGACTTAGGCTACGATATCGGGTTACTTACACCGGAAGTAATGGCGTTGGTTATTTCTGAGGTGGACTATGTTTCTATTGGGGTTGTTAAAACTTCAGAGAAATGTATAAGTACGTAGAACCAGTGTTGTTAAATAAATAATATATACTTTATTGTATATAAAATAAACACAGAATACAAAGTTATAAAATATAAAACAATAATAATAATCTTATTATTATTAACTTTGAGTGGTGGTAAAAAAGGTTTAGTGTTTCGCGCGGTGAAACAACTGACTAAATCTTACTTATATTGGACTGGACTTCCTAACTTATACCTATATATAATAGTTATAAATACCATTTAAGTAAAATATATAATATAATAATATTGTTACGAGCTGGGGTTTGGGATAAACAAAATTTATACCCATTTACGCCAAAACACTGACACTTTATTTAAACAGTCACAAATATCAGTACAGTAATCATTTCACTTGAACGTCCTTAACTAACTTGTACTTCACTATACTCGTATCGCAGATTTAAGTGAATTCAATCGCATACAAAATTGTACTGATCCGTCCGCGACAAAACTATACTGATGCCATATAAACGCCTATTTATATGGCGTGGAAAAGGTTCTAGAATAGATGCTGTTGGACGCATAAGGCAAATTACTGACGTGGATACTGCTAGATTAGTCTATTTTAGTTACTTGCACAGCATCATGTCATACATTATGCTGTTGTGGGGTAGAGCCACGGATATAGACGCAGTCTTTGTTTTGCAAAAGAGAGCAATTCGGGCAATTTATAATATGAAGCACCGGGATTCGTTAAGAGAAATTTCAAAGAAATTCATATATTAACTGTTCGTTGTGAATTTATTTACCAAGTTCTTAGATATGTCAGAAAAAAATATTGCGTCTTTCCCAAGGATTGGCGATCAACATTGTAGAGAAACCAGAAATAAACATAAACTGGCTTTTCCAAAAATCAGACATGGTATAATATTTTACAATAAACTTCCGAAGGATGTCCTTACTTTGTCAGAGAATAAGTTTAAACTGTATATTAAGCAGGGCCTACTGAAAAAGGCATATTATTATAAAATAAATGAATATTTGGATGACGGTGAAGCATGGTGTTACATTTTTGTCATGACAGTAGTTTATAATTTATATACATACATATATAATATACCTAGTATAATTTCCTAATTTATGATTCCTCTAAGGAGTTAACATTAATTAATTACAGACTGTAAAAGGAAATAGACTATATGAGACAAGTACACAAAGATATATATGTTTTTCTTTTATTTCATTAACTTGAATTCCTGCTGTCTTGTATTTTCTTATCCCTAGTTAAAGTAGATATAAGTCATTTGTATAGTATAAGTTTTATGTACAAAAAATACATGATCTTGCTAAGTTTCTTGCCCGTTCTTGTTAGCAAGACTAATCGAATGGGCGGAGGTAGGCATGTATTTATATATGTAACCTAACCTACTAATATGTACTATATAGGATGTGATTTGGTCGGCCGCCTGGATTCGTGCTGGGGGCTCGGTTGGTGATCATTGAACCTTGTTCCTGGTCTCTGGCCGGGTCTCCGGTATGGGTTCGGGCGGTTTGGATTTCACCTTGTATAATATATATTTGACCTATCATTTTAATCGTATATATATTGTTACATAAATTAAGTAAACCTTTAATCTAGTTCATGTACATTTATTATTTTATTATATATCTTTTTATTAGGTTAAATTTGACGTGTAAATATACCTAGTCTATATACCTACTTTGCAAAATAAACTATTTGAATTTGAATATTTGAGGACATAATTTGAGAACATTCTAGCATTGTCGGGAACGATCTGGAAGGCTCCGACACGACACTAACCATCTAGAAAATTGTAGAACTTTCCAGTATATTAGACAAACGACATCTGGAATAGTCTAGTCTATAGTTCCGGCATCCCGCCTCTCGACAACAGATGGCACCGATCCCTTTGCTTCTGTTACTGGATAAAAGATGGCACTGCGAGCACTCCGTTGCTTCTGCATTTGGATGATTTCATTTCGGTTTTTGAGACCTACATAACAATATATATATTAAAAAAATATGTCATATCATACATAATTAAATATCACAAAAATATATCATAAATATAATGAATGATTAATTCATTATATTGTAATGAATTCCTCTTAAATATCGCCAGTGCAGATGACTTAGAGACCTTAATATTTATTGTGTTGATTTCCAATTCCAGACTTGCTGGGCAATAAAACTGATATCAATGGAAGTTTGGGCGTTCATCGCAGCTAGAACGGCCATGGGCTTTGCCATGGGAGGGGCATTTGTGGTCAGCCCAGTATACGTCAAAGAGATCAGTGAGGATTCTATAAGAGGCGCTTTAGGGTCCTTGGTAAGAATGCAGATTAGTTTTAGCAACATTGATTTATAGCCTAATTTATTAAGAAAACAGATCTACTTAATTGAAGAATTGACATGTTGTACATGTTGACATGTTGGCATGTTGGCATGTTGACATGTTGGCTCCTCTGTGTAAAGCGATAAAATGGTAAAATTTTGGTCGAGAGTCAAGGAAAGTCTAAGCCGTGGAGAAAAAAAAATTGTAAGAATAAAATTTTTACCAATCATGCATTATGTGTATGTAAAAAAGATACTACTACCTGTATATGTTACCCTTTTTACAGAAGATAAAGAACCATTTTAATCTTTGACAGACAGTTCTCAGCCAGACCGTTGGAAACTTGTTGCTGTTTATCATCGGTGACTACATGAGCTACCGAGGAGTGCTCTGGTTCTGCTTGTCTCTGCCAGCTGCTCATCTAGTGATATTCGGACTCTTCATGCCGGAATCACCTTCTTACTTAGTGAAAAAGGGCAAAACCGAGGTAACTGTTTACTTTAAGCCCTTGAAAATCAAGAGTTCTGTGTAAACTTATAGTGTGACTTGTGTGTCCGTCCGTCTATCTATCTGTTTATCACAGCCACATATCTCTGAAACAAATAATGTAAATAAATATTAAATATTAACTTTATTGTCTTTTAACACACTTAGTTTTAAATGAATATAGGTACTTGATAAAACAAATTGAATAAAATTTATATTTTACAATGACATTATTCTAATTGTTTGGTATAGTCAATAGTATCATAATCCAGGAGTCTGTAAATCTTCTACTAGGTGTGTGTTTATCCAGTTTCAATTTGAAAATGTTTGCTTACTCTAAAAAAAAATGTTTTGGCTTCATAAAAAAACACATGTGTCCGGGAATACCTACAGAGCTACAGAAAGACAGACATTGCACTTTATATGTATGTATGGGGAGATATACTATGCATGCTTAGTTTACGATAACATTTTATTTCAGGAAGCAGCTAAAGTGCTAGCCTGGTTGCGATGCAGAAATATAGATGACAGAGCTGTACAGATTGAATTGGATGTCATTAGGAAAGAACAGGAGAATGATCAAGAAAGCAATAAATTCGCTGGAAAAGAAATTTGTGAGTCAGAGGGCTTTACTTGTAACATTTCATTGATAGAACGTACTATTCCATCAAAACTCATAATGACACTGTTCAAGAAAATATTAACTCAGATAACCAAAGAGCAAAATTTCGGATATCATAACCTTTTAAATACTTTTTCAATGCATGTGCTCGTAAAGGCCCACTTTTTATGCATCAAAACCGAACAAAAAGTCGATTATTTTGCCCTAGGGCTTTATTATTATTTTTTTTTTTATTTATTTACAATGGTTGGCTAACCTGTAGACTTTCCTGTGTACCATATATGTTATACTTTTTTTTCCACTGTTTAACGGCTCTGGATACAGTCCTTTTGAGCCAATTATAATTTAATGTTCACAAGATTATATTTGTTTCCATTTCCTCACACTATGCATTGAAAAACGTAGTATGATACACGGGCGTAAAAGCAATAAATTACTCGGTTACGTTTAAAACACTCGCTATGCTCGTGTTTTAAATCGTCCTCGTAATTTATTCCTTTGCGCCCTTGTAGCATAAACTACTATTATTATACAGGTGGAACAAAAGGGCAGTGATTGAAAGAAAGAAAGAAAATAAATTTATTGGCGCGTTCACAAAAAAATTAAAATAAAAAAACTTAAATCTATCACAGTAGAAAAGGTTTACTTAAGTAGGGAGTAATCTATAGATAAAAAAAAAACAACACGACAAAGGGATGTAGCTCAGCTATGTGCCATCCAAAACATGCTTTGGTTGGCGCTGGTTTTCAGCTACCTCCGTTACAATTGCATGATAAGGTATTTACGAGTGGTTAACAATTTTATTTACTAAATTGAAAAATCAATAACAATTGGCAGAAATGGCTTATAATTAAATTAAAGAAAATAAAAACAAAAACCAAAAATGCGTAACAAGACAAAAACAAAAAAAAACATAATTAGTACATACAGATATAGAATTATTGGTAGGGTGTATAGTCTTAAGCATTGTAGGCTTGTAGTGCATTGTAGGCATTGTACTCTAAATATCCTGTATTTTTATAATACCGATCGAAAGTGTCAATTCGATTCCTCCAACTACGGTCTCTTTTTATATATTGCAATTATGAAACAGCTAGAATAGAATTCTCCTATTATTGACTGACATCAAAACGTATGCGAATTTTATTTTTGTCACTGTCACTCCAAGCGAAAAATCGCGCAACCGCCCCGGATTCAGGGCAAAAGGGAAAAAATCTCTAGATATTGTTGAAACACACCTATTAATAGTAGTTTATGCTACTAGGGCGAAAAGGAATGAATTACGAGGACGATTTAAAACACGAGTTACGCCCTTGTATCATACTACGTTTTTCAATGCATAGTGTGAGGAAATGAAAACAAATATAATCTTGTGAACTTTAAATTATAATTGGCTCAAAAGGACTGTATCCAGAGCCGTTAAACAGTGGAAAAAAAAGTATAACATCTATGGTAAACAGGAAAGGCTGCAGGTTAGCCAACCATTATAAATAAATTTAAAAAATAATAATAATAAAGCCCTAGGGCAAAATAATCGACTTTTTGTTCGGTTTTGATGCATAAAAAGTGGGCCTTTACGAGCACATGCATTGAAAAATATGTTTGAGTTCTGTATATTGGTTCCTATTCGTCAAACGAGGAGAAAAAGTGTGTTTGAAAACCTCATTTCAACAATTATTTCTATCGAGGAAAATTTATCCAACATGTTTTCCAATTTCAAAACCCTATATTATATAGTCAAAATGGATATACCAGAAATTTATTAAAATTTTCCATGTATTTCATGAAATACTCAGAAAAGAAACACACGTATTTTTTTCGCATATCACCTTAAACAGACTTTTTTGGAATGTGGACGCAATCTGAAACATGCTAACTGGAGGTTACTTCCTACAGCCGCAGTCTGTGATACAAACTAATTAAAGTTTTCTTCTATTTCAGTCACCAATACGATCCTGTTTAGAGCATTCCGTATAGCCATGGCAGTCACACTTGCCCGAGAGTTGTGTGGTGCAATCCCTGTCCTCAACTTTGCTGGATATATATTCGAGCTCTCCAGGTCTGGTTTGGTGCTGAGTCCAAACCAACAGGCCATGATGCTGGGTGCTATCCAGGTGGCTGGGTCAATTTTAGCATCAAGTGTAGTGGAAAAAGCTGGAAGAAAGGTTTGTGGATTATCCATTCGGCTGGCTTTAATCTTCTTGCTTGTTTTTTTCTGAGCTCATTTCTAAATACCTATCGTAATAATATGGTGGCTGTGGATAATTTACAAGAAAAATTAAAAGAAAATGTCAAATGATGGCAAGAAAGTCCCCTTCAACATAATTACCACGTGAACCACGATTCTTGAAACAGAGTTTGTATTTACAAATGACACAAAACACATCTTGATATGAAGCTGTGTGTAATATTCCACTTCTTGTCGTTCACAGCCTCTACTCTTCGTATCATCTCTCGTATCTGGGCTTGGCATGTGTGTGCTGGCATCGTGGTTTGTAGCGCGGCAGTATGGAGTCTACGCTCCAGGGTGGATCCCCATCACTTCACTGTGCATCTGCATCTTCTGTGACTCCACAGGACTCCAGCCTATATCTGTCGTGGTCATGAACGAGATCTTCGCTTTCAAGGTAATAGGTTCTCAAAAAACGTTAAATAGTAACAAAATCATTTGTTGTAGTCCAGTGGATGGTCAGTTAGTGAGACTCCAGAAATCAGAGGGACTGGGTTCGAATTTAGTTTGGGAGTGGCCTATACCTGGCAAGTTTGTACGTGACACTCCCATATAGTGACACTTCCATATAGTAAGTTAGAACTGTATGCACTTACATATCATAACCATGTGTAGTTGTGTAGTATTGTTACCAATAACAGGTCCACTACTCGTATCATGAGAATTTGTAACTAAATTCGCAAGCCGCAGCGGTTACTCAGTCAGTTCTTGAGACTCTGATTTGATTCCTGGCAGTCGAGCATCAATGAGTTTTTTTGCATTTAGTTGCGTGTATATTGACTGTTCTAATGAGAGACCAAACGTGGAAAAACACTTCTGACCTCGGAGGATAGACCGTGTAAATATGTTTTGGCAATAGACTTACCTATCCACATGTGTTTTTTTTTCTAGTATCGCAGTACCGTGTCAGCTCTGACCATGGCCACAGCATCTACCTCAGACTTCTTCCAGCTCCTGTTATTCAAAATGATGGCGAATACTATAGGAATTCATTACTGCTTCTACTTCTTTGGAGTGATCTGTCTTGTTAGTGCTGTCTACATTCTCTTGGTTGTCCCAGAAACAAAAATGAGAAGAACAGAACAAATCTACGAAGACTTGAAGACAAAGAAGGAAAAAGAGGCGGAGTTTAAAAACATAAAACCAATAAACTCGTAAAAAAATATTTTATCTACTCCTTTACGCTTATTATAAGCTAATTACAACATCAAAACGGTTTCACAAGTCTTTGTTTGTCAGTATCGCAAAAACGATGTAACAATGATACTGTAACGCCGTTTTTTGCGCTGTGATTGGCTTAATTCATTGTAATACCGATTAGATAGCCAATTAGCGATTAATATTTATTCTTTTAGTTCCAGCTAGGCAAAGTATATCTCCCATGCAGCCTCAAATGTTCCCACAAAGCACGATATATTGATGATCGTAGATAAAGCACTATGTAAAATTAAACATAATTAGCCATTGGTACACTTGCCCAGCCTATTATGAAACTCAGCAGCACGTAAGCACTAAATTTTCACAAAATATGTACGATAAATTAATTTGGGTTTTAATTGCCGGTCTATTGTGAGGAGTGAGAATGCACTCCTTATCTGTTTCCATTAAAGAGCATCGTTTGTGCTATGAAATATAGACAATGAAGAAAAAAAGTGCCTTATTATCACTCGTTTTCTATAAAAAAATTGACGACTGATTGATTAAAACTGAAGACTTGGAATATAATCAGAAACAAGGTTAATTTACGCTTTTTGTGAAAAAGCAAATAAAAAGGCAGATTTTGGTAACCATATCATGCATAGGTAATAATAGTAATTTTGAAAATAGCAAGTAAAGAGGTTATTAAAACACGACGGCTCGTTTTTTAATAGTATACACGAGTGTTTTAATATCTAGTTATGTGTAGTTTCATACACTACTTTGTCTGTAGTCATGCAATAGATTGTTACACCTGTTTCCAGTCCAAAGACTTTGGATAAAATCAAGCAGTTTTTTCTGGTAAATATGGTTAAGGACGCGCCGCTGTTTTCAGAATTTCAGGGGTAGTAAAATTATCATCGTTGTAACTCACTGCTGCAGCTATTGTAGACCAAAATGAAACTTTTGACCCACAAAAACAAAATAAAATTACATCGTAAACCATGGCGCCAACGCACTAACCAACCAAAATGCAATAGACAATTTCATATAAAACCTCATTGGTATAAGATATTAAAACCCCAGTCATGACAGTATGGAATAAGTTTCCTTTGCCTTTTTATAGCAGAAAAAATATTTAAAAACATTATTTTGTCAAGAAAACTGTAATTTTATATTTTGTACTTTGAGATAATAATCAGGATTTTACGATATGACAGTAGATAAAATAAATAATAATGCACAAAGAATTAAACACAGAAATAAATGAAATTTGAGGATAATTATTTATTTAAACAAGACGGTTCACCTCAATAAACTTGAGGTGAGATCAATGATGCATTTGTTGTTTTTAGACCTGTCAAGTGGCAACAAGCACGATCGTGCCGGAAATCTATAGTAAATAAATTGTTATCGAGAATCAATTATTTTGGGTGTCAACGCCAAATTGCAACTTCACAGGTTTTATGACCGATTTTGAATTACATTTTCAGTTATAGGGGTGTCAAAAGTAGCTCGAAGTGGTTCGTGCACGGCTGTGCGCGGGCCGTTTCTTTTCCAAACTTGGCTGGACACACCGCCCTGTGCCTAGATTTTAGATAGGGCTCGAACCCGTATCTCTTGTTGTTTATCCACCAAGATCTCCAAGACTTTTACAGAATTTTGTAACTACTTGCTTGGTATGCTAGCTACTAGTAATAATGTACATAAACGCTCACGAGGGCGTTGTGCGTATTTTACGCCTTGTTATAAGAAACGCGCATTGCGCGAGATGGCGCATGAAATATGTCAAGCCTCGGACCGATAGAGTAAATCCCCTTTAAGACGTTACTGACTAATCATTGCTTACTTATCCAGTATTGCTAACTCAGCAACGTCTAAAAGCTTTCAGACTTGCTAGCCCGCTTTAGACGTTGCTGAGTTAGCAACACTGGATGAGTTAAGCAATGCTTAGTCAGCAACGTCTAAAACCCCATTTAGGGCTTGTAGGGTTAGGGGCTTGGCTCTACATGACATCTGATAACTTTTTATTTGTGAAAGCGATGAGCTTGTGTTGTGAGTCTTGGCAACTTATTTTACGTGAAATGTTTTTGGTAAGATTTCATTTCTATTTGTAAGGAAATTTTGTACTTTATATACAGACATGCATCCCCCTTTTTGGGCGATTGCAGAGTAAAAATTACAGATTTGATTACAAATTTCAGCTTTCTAAGACTTCGAGAAGTTTTGATGTGTGAGTAAGTGAATGAGTCAGTAATGAAATCAACGTACGTATTAATAAACTCCACATTATAAAAGCTAGGCAAATTAATTGACTTGAGTATGGCGATCTCGGTCAGACGATAGGCAGGCTATTAGTCAACATTTAGGCTGTACAGCCATAGAGCTGCACCTGGTGTGAGGTCGATATCAGGTCGTCTGCATTCCCCGGGTACCGACAAAATATGCATCGCTCAATGATGTGAGACATAGTTAGGTCTTCCTGATCGCAGTGGCAGAGAACGGAGTCGCTCAAGCTCGTGACGAAAATTGTTGCTATGGCCATGGCCGGTTCATAAGCAGTCTAAACGACACCACAGCTTTCTTGGAAGATCGCGTTTGACTGTAGGACCAATATTTTCAGCCCGTGTTCCAATATCTGATTTCACCGATCTCGTTTCCAGGTCCATAATTAAAATTATGTCCAATAATTGGATTGGATTAGAATAGAAAAAGGAATGCTTTGATGGTTTGGGCATATAGAGTAAATTGACGAAAGAAATTTATGGTGCGCAAGTGGAAGGTAGAGCTTGACCTGGCCGCCCCCTAGAAGGACGTATGCTGACCAAACTGAATTGGCGACATACTGAAGAAGGGCAAAGTCTAAACTACCCGGAATAAAAGAGAATGTATGACTAGATTGATGGACGTGGAAGGTATGTCAGGATCGTAGCAGATCAAAATCTGTAGTCTCTGCCTACCCCTCTGGGAGACAAGCGTGAGTAAACAATAAGTAAAACACTGGTAATACAACATCCAGGTAAGGATATCCAACATCAATGGATAATTTATTCAGACCATAAATAATATAAAAAAGGTTCGGTCTCCAAAATATTTGGGGTATCCAATTCGCATAGATTAAATTGTGTTAGGTTTTCGAGATTTAGGTTTAAGAGCGATTTCGCAGCCGGATTGTGAAAAACCCGCCTTTTTCTGATTAATCTAAACAGAACACTCAGAACATTCAAAATTCACTTAATACGAGTAGTTATTCAACAAAACCTTATTATTACCTTTGTATTGTGTATGTTGCCATCGCAAAGTTTCCATTGGATTGTGTAAACTAAATTTTCAAATTTTTTTAATTTAAATAATTTTGAAATTCTAATTTACATATACCAATGTTTTTACAATCCGGCTGCGAAACCGCTCTTAATAAACGTGTTTTAGAACTTGTGGCCTAAAAAACTTCATGATGATAAATATTTTTACGAAAAAACTGCAACTTCCATTTGCTTTTATGTGAGAGCCTTCATTGAGAAATGGCTGTTTATGTCCTTTGCTATCAAGATAAATTTCTTCCGACTGATTTGACAGATGGATAATAGATGAGTAGACAGACAGAGACAGACCACTTTTTCTTTATAAGCAATCACAAATCACAATCGGTATAATGTTTAAAATTCTCAAATGACGTCATATCCGACAATTCTTTAAAAAATTATAGAAAATAATGGTTTATTTATATACCAAAATAATGAAAACTACGTCCTAAAATGGTGTATATTCTCTTAAAAAAATCTTTTACAAATATAGCTCTGGAAATTATCATGTCAGTTTTTATTTTGCCCTCTTTCTAAGATATATCCCTACAAAAAGGTGTTACTGGTGTTACTGGTGGTCGATTGTACATTCCTAAGTGATAAGGTGATAACAAATAAATATAACATTGTTCTATTTTATTTTTAACGGCGACGATTTGGCCAGCTTTTTTTATCTAATGTAATGTAAATATTTTAGTTGAGTTTAGATGTATTTATTGAAATATTTCTTATTTTAATGTAATTTAAGTAAATTTTATCGCTTGAATAAATTTTCTTACCTCCATATAAATGAACATAAATTAAAAACCCGGTAACTGAAACGAGTTATAGAGGTATCATAGACATGTGGTCTTTATACGAGTACTAGAGCTACAATACAATATAATATACCGGGCGTAAAATTGTAATGAACAGATAAGAAACCACATAGTTTACTAATTACATATAACTTTCCAAAAAAAACATACCTGCGGATATGAAAAAATATTTTTCACCTCACAAGCTCGAAAAGCGCGCTTTTGTTGCTTCAAATCAGTGAGCGAAAGTCAATTTTTCTCACTCAGTGAATAAAAGTGTTTTGAATTAAAAACCTGTGAATTGACATACGACACGAGTTGCTTTTTGTTTCGCTCTTTGGTTCGGTATTTAACAGACTAAACATCCTCTCTCAAAAGGCATTTCTTGTAGGAATTTGATAAAACAAAACCAACATTTTCTTCAGATTTATTATTGTTTGTTCTGAAGAAAAGCTAGAATTTGGAAATTCCTTAATTCGTATTTCTTCAATACTTAACGGCTTACGCTCTATCGCTCTTGTATTTCTCGGTTTTGTTAGTTGGGTTTTTTAAACGACTGTCCCCAAAAAAGGAGTATATTGTTTTCAGGGTTCATTTATTTTTCTTTATGCCATCATATATTATCTTCTGAACGCTTTAACCAATTTGGATAAATGAGGTGTCATTAGAATCTATCTATAAAACTATCCGGATTGGCACTGGGCATGAAAGTATTAAATAAAAATAAAGAATAAAAAATATTAAAAAACACGACTGCCATAAATTCAAAATGAACTTAGTAACGACACCCAGTGCAGTTGGGAGACATTCAAAACACAACACGTATCCAATGTAGAGCTGTGCCCTGACTGCACTGGGTGTCGTTACTAAGTTTATTTTGAAATTATGGCAGTCGTGTTTTTTAATATTTTTTATTGTTTATTTTTATTATCATGTATTAAACAGTATAAAAGTCTTTCTTAAGATGGTAAGAACGCACTTTTCTCTATACACTGGAAATTAAACTTTTGATTCTCTAGACATTCCGCTTTAAAATTATCGATCTCTTCACGAAAAGTAAAGTGCGATATCGGTGGCTCCAAACAAAAAATTACACTACAAAATGAGTTAAAAAACTAGAAAAAGAGTTACTTTAGCAAAACTCTAAATATGAGAAACATAGATCTCAATTTATTAACTGCTATAATTAAAACTATTGAATTGTCATTTAATTAAATTACTGAGGAGCACATTGTAGCCAATAATATAAATACTGAACACAGCGCAGCAATGGATCAGCTGGTAGAGCTGAGCAGTGACAATGGATCAGCTGATAGAGCAGCGGGTCTACCAGGTAATTCTGATTTTCATCAACATCAACTTGAGATTGAAATTTGACGTGCGTGCGACGACACCCGCCTAACATGCCATCTCTTTTGCACGCATGTAAAATTTCAATCTCAAGTTGATGTTGATGAAAATCATAATTACGCGGTAGACCCTCTGAGCAGTGAAAATTATGGAAGGCTTGCTGCCCTGACTAACAAAGAATCGAGCTGCATACATGGTGGTTATGTAAGCCACCTGCAACTTCAGTTTGTCTGGATGCCCAATCTGAACAGATTCTTCCTGGACAACTCTTCTAGCTGCCCACTCTGTATATATGCTCCAAAGTCTTGGACCCTTTGCCAGGCACTGACGTCAAAACAATATTGGGCCTCTCACCAGCCATGGTTCCTTTAACATCCTCGGGTGACCAAAAAACAGTTCTCCTGCTGACCCTAGACAACTATTTGTCATCACATCCTCTGGGTCTAAGCTCGCCCCTGCCAATAGACTGTCAGTGTTGCCGGGCTCTCCTGAAGTGTCTGAGTCTGAGTCAAGAGGTAAGAACACTCGGCGTTTCCGCTATACTGCCGGCACTTCCCACGATGCCGGCTTCAACATCTGAGCCTAAGAGCAAGGCTTCCCGTCGACGGCAATGTCACCGTTCTGCTCACCTCCATCGAGAATCGTAACAAGATACAGAACCGTCATCCACTCCAGCAGCTGAGCCCACGTCAGAACCTCTTCCGAATTCTTTCCCCTCTGAGCCTTTGACGGTCGAGGCACCAGTGACTGCATCTTCCCTCTGCGTTAGAAGATCACTGTATTAAGGCGATATGTAAAAGATTTAGCGTCCTTGTTACTCCATATGCGAAAAAACCCTCAGTGCGAGAGGGACGGATTCGTGGAAAAGTAGCAAAAAGTCGGTTTTTTATTAATATAAAATTTACTAAAAATGCTATCAAAATTTCGTTAAACCAGGTCCTAGTTATTGTTAAAAACAATCTAATAAAATATAATTGCAGTCCATATGTCATTCTAAATGGTCAAACCAGGAGAATTGGTGTCGATAAAGACCTCATTTCAATAAATATTTCTATCAAGCCGAAATTCTCCAATCGCGTTTCTGTTTTAACAGATCCCTAGAGGAAAATTTCAAAAATAATATACAATTTTTTCAAAATTATACATTATTTACCGAAGTAGATATGGAAGTTCTGAAATTGTCGATTTTTTTCCGTAGCGCCTTAATATATAGAATTTCAAATTCACAGTAGGTTTTCAAAAACTTGGGACCTTTGTTAGGAAACAAACTGATGCTAAAAATAGAATACAATAGTGATGTAAATACTGCAATTGTTTTGTTGATAGAAGATAGCATGGATATCACACAAAGTGACCTACTTAAATACTTTGAACTGATATTGAAATTAAGTGTTGAAAAAATAACTTTTGTTAATTTCCTTACTCCACACCTGATTGAAGAATAATTACTGACAAGTTCACAAAAAGTAATTTATGTCATTTAAAAAACGGATAGTGATTTGGCCGGATACTGGATAACGGATATCCGCCAAGTCACTAGGCTTGATAGCCTGATATCTGGCGGCCGAATATCCGGCTCAGGATATGCGTTTCGTACAAATTGAGCAAGTCTAAACATAACACACCAAGGTGCGTGCGGGTGCAACTGGGCGAGATTATTTGTGCATTTTCAAAATCATACAAATGGTGGTCTGCAAACGCGAAACAATTTCCGATCATAACGACATTCGTAAATATGCATTTTTTGTCTCCTTGCAGCGGTGTATACTGTATATAAATGGACAGGTATCTTTAAATGAAACCGCGTCATACTGAACAAAATTTACCAAAGAAACAAATTGAAAAAAAAAAATTAAACCTGCCCGCCCAATGCCCTTTCAAATTCACAGTAGGTTTTCAAAATGAGTAAGGAAAGATGAAAATATTTTTTTATTTCCACAAGTATGTTTCTTTGGAGAAGTTGTTCAGTATAATTTTTAGACCATGTGTTTTTATTAAAAGATGCCTGTTGAGTTACATCCGGTATATTGTGAGAGACTTTTCTCTGAAGCTGGTGTAATGTATAAAGAAAAACACAAACGTTTATTCCCAACAATTGCTGTAAAGCTTGTCTTTATCTACCATAGCTGAACTATTATTAATTTTATGTATTCGAATTTAAATAATTCAATAATTGATACAATCAATTTGTTTTGTGATTTAAACGACTTTTTGTATGCAGAGTTAAGTATCTGGTATCCGGCCGGATACTGGCTACTATGCGGCTGGATACCGGATACCAAAAATATGGCCGGATAGGCCGGATACCGAATAGTAACCGTATAACCGTTTCATCTCTATTTTAAATGTGCATGCGTTATTTTTCAATTGGTCACATTAACAACATTGAATACTTCGACAAGAATTCTCACATTCGTGATATTGTTTTGAACTAGTTGCAAACAAAGAACAAAAAATGTCCCATCGTAACTATGTAGTTGCAAACAAAGGACAAAAATTCTCCCATCGCAACTTTTATCCTGAATAACAACCTAATTCTACATGTGTGTAACCGCCCTAACACATAAGAAATCTGTTTGCACTTTTGAGTAGTATTTTGTTTTCTTTGGCGACAACAGTCGCTCTATAGACGCTCCGAATATAAACACGTATATTTATCGAAATAAACAAACTTCCTCCCGACAGCTAAAAATTGTTGTTTTCTGTTGAAACGTATAAATTATAAAATAATAATATAAATAATATTTTTTCGAGATAATAATGTCGTAGTTTCTTTAGGATCGACATTTCAGTTGGCCTCAGCATGGCTCCGAATAACAATATATACTTATAATTGTAAATAGGAACGGGAGATGACGAAATTATTTTGAGTAAAAATGGTGTACAAAATAAAGGACTTATTTGAAAAAGTGATTGGAAAAAGTGAAAATACTGGAAGCAAGCATATACAGATTCTAGTTGCCATGACAGGTAAGAAAACATTTTATTTACTGCATTGTATTTACAAGGTGACTTATTTATTTAATTGCAAATATATAATTACATTACAGAAACCTATTTCGTAATTAATTGCATCACTTATAACTATATATAATATATTTAATGTTACATATTGATATAAAAAGTAATAAGGAACTAACACATTATAATTATCAAAAACGGATATCAACAAAATTTGATTACATTACAATAAACTTAACTTACAATTTTATTAATATCAATGTCAAAAGATTAAATAAATTGCAATATTGAATAATTATTTTCGTACTTATTCAGATTCGGTAAGCTTCAAGATAGAACAGAGATCCTTCTATGCATCTTTCTCACAAATCACCGTGCTTTATTCATACTGGAGGCTCAGTTAGTGATTATTTAATAATAAAAGACAGCACATAATATTTTTTTAAGTTAATTATTTTTGTTTACTTTCGTCATTGTTCTTGATGCTTTTATTTAATACTATATAAATGTGTATTTAAAAAATATAAAATAATAACTTATAAACTTAAAAATATTGTTTTGTTCATAAAATTTCACTGTATCATTTACATACATCACATTCATTTTAATGTATTAATGAAAATCATCTGAAATTAGGTAAATTATATAAAAATAACTTTGTAAAATAATTTGGCACCATCTTCTTTTAATTAGTTTCGTATTTATTTACAGAATTAGCAAATGACATATTTTTACAGGTCGCGGCTGCAAATAATGCACATCGGCTACCTTCGGCTTTGTAGAACGTCGTCTCTGTCACCGGACTGTTAGCGCTTCGTGCGACAGAGATGACGCTACGATACGATGTGCATTATTTACTGCCGCGACCTGTATCTGTTATTTATAGGTAGTATTGTTAAATTGGCAAGATTACAAATATAAATAAAAAAGTATTAATTATCATCGAGATATATTTCGACCAACTTGTGGTCGTCATCAGTCGAATTAGAAAAATAGATATTTGACATTTATACGAGTATGTAGATAGATATTGACATTTACATTATGATGAAACCTTTTATACAAGGTGAATTTGTGAACATGTCCAAATTCATACTTGAGCCTTGGTAAGTGATCAGCATCATGAACCAATAACGATTTTTGTAAAATTCATTTACGAATACGAATTTCACAAAAATTATCGTTGATTCATGATGCTGATCACTTACCAAGCCTCCAGTATGAATTTGGACGATGATCAAAAAGTCACCTTGTATAATGTCAAATATTTATTTTTCAAATCGACTGACAACGACCACAAGTTGGTCTAAATATATCTCGAAGATAATCAATACTTTTTTAATCTATTTAAAACAATAAATTGACAAGAAATTCACTCAAATTCTTACATAAATCTTAATAAAAAAAATTATCTATGTTGTGTATTAACCAGCTTGAATGATTGAGAGCTTTGACATTATTTAAGTACCTATGCATTATTTATCTTACATTACTATTATCTAATTTTATTTATTTAAATAAATTACTTCTCACATGATGGCGGGCCCAGTGGGACCCGAAATATGTTTTTTCTTAAGTTTATTTTTTTCCATTTTCAGATATATGTTTTGTTTAAATTACATAAAAATGCTTATATGAGTTAAACATTTACGGTGTTACTACAAAACGGTGTTTAACTTTAGACAGTGTTTAAATCTGTTGTTGACACCTTTTCTTTCATATTGTAAAAAAGTGACAGCAACTGTCAAAAGTTAAACATCGCTTAAACAGCCTTTTGTAGTAACACAGTTGTTTACTAAAAAATGTATTATTCCATTGATTCCGCCAAAAAAATTTGTCGAAATAAATTTTAATAATGCGTTTTATATGCATTCATAAATAATAAAAGTATTCATCAAATTGAAAGACAAATCAGTCAAAAATATTTATGTAATATATGCGTGTATTTATTTGATTATATAAACGAGCATTATTTAGTGACTATCCTTGTGGCCGTGGGTGAAAAAACTTGAAAATCCTGTATCACAGCTTTATAATTTGACATTAGAAAAATTTGCAAGTTCCGAAGTGACTTTCAGGTTTCTAGGGTCAATGTATAATCCTCCCAAATTGCTAATGCGCTTGGACATCATTTGTTTTCGGCCGCTTAGTACCGTTAGCATCGCTGTCGAGTATATTTTTTTCTTAGTATACCTCCCTATACAGAGTATACAGGGTGACTTTTTGACCGTTTTTGACCCGTAAGGTAGGTGATCTACTCAAGGAGTACTATCGATACCAACGGACAAAAGAGAAAAAAATATATAAAAGAAAATTAAGTCGAATTTTTGCTCGAAAAGAATATTGACATAATTACTCACTTAACATAACAGTAGCGCAGCAAAATGACGAGAACTGGGTCTACCGCGTAATTCTCATTTTCATCAACATCAACTTGAGATTGAAATTTGACGTACGTGCGACGACGCCCGCCAAACATGCCATCTCTTTTGCACGCGTTGGATTTCGCATGCATTTGCTTGAAGTTGATACAAATGAGAATTACGCGGTAGAGCCCCTAGTCCTATAAAAAGGCCGCTTTGGATGAATTATATTATAATTCCGTTCTAATGCCGTCTCTTTTGCACGCGTGAAAAAACTCTGAATCCATCCTACTTTCAAATCATTTTATGATTCACCCAAGTCGGCCTTTTTAGATCCCCTGAACTGGGGATGATTTCACGCCTTGCTCATTCTGAACAGAAGGCGCTGTCGTTGCAACAATACCTGTTGCATGAGACAGTTAAGAAATTCACAGTTCTCATTAACTAAGATTATATGTTTTTATTGCGAAATCCATCGCTTTGAATACTTAGTCTAATTATTTTGTTTTTCTCTAATTATACAATTTTCTAATGCACTCTAATAGTAATTAGAGTATTCAAAGCGATGGATTTCGCAACAAAAACATAAAATCTTATTTATGTACATTTACTGTATAGATGAAGCCGACGATGCGCGATTCGATTATACATATGGTGATTTTACCAAAGCAGTCCATTTTTTTTCAGCATGCTTGCCTTTATTTTCCTACGGCACATCAGTGGGATGGATCTCCCCCTACAGGGAATTGCTTATGGGGGAGGACTCCCCCTCCAGCCCCCCTCTAACGGAAGCAGACATTTCATGGATGGCAGCAGTTCTATTTTTACCTGGACCTGTTACCGTGTTTTTGTACGGAGCTGTGGTTGATAAGTATGGACGGAAGATGGCACTGTTTTGGAGTAATCTGCCGATTTTGGTGAGTTTATTTTTCATGCTAAAATGTGAAGTGCACATTGGGAAAACGTGCTGTGAGAGTGCAGGACGAACCTAACCAAAAATCGAGCGCGAGTGAGTAAGACAGGCATAGTAGGTATATAAGCGTTATCAAATTCAACGTGAGCGACAATAATCTGCTAGGGTTGCCAACTCTTGAAGAAACCAAACCGGGAGATTAGAACAATTTAATGAAAGTCGGTAATATTTAAAGCGTCTAAAATTCGTCGGTTTTGAGCACATAATCATAAAAGATTTACATGGAAAATCAAAATTTGTTTCGTAATTAAATTATTTATTTCGCGCGATTTATCTATTTCGTTAATGACATTAATTATTTTATTTAAGAAATTCCAGAGAATTTATTGCATTCCGGGAGCTCGGGAGGTTGAACAATATTCCCGGAGTCTCCCGGGCATTCCGGGAGGGTTGGGAACCCTAAATCTAACTGAAAATGAGAGGTAATATTGCAGTTTCTTTCATACATTTTGTACGTAATGATAAGTTTGTATTTTTGTCCACTATTCATATAACGGTACCGAATCTTCAGAGCATGAGTCCTCCTCGTACATGACCATGTATTTTTACTATTTGTATTTTTTTAGATATATGATTTTTTAATGTAGTGTAAATAAATATAAAATACTGACTTTTTTGTCTTTATAAATTCTAATTTATAAACTCTCATTTCATTCATATGGTCGCTTGGTGCACAATATGTTCCAGGCTTAAACAAGCAACATTAAAAATTCTTTTAATATCTTGTAAATAGGTTAGATGTAAATAGTTTTTTTTTTATTTTTTTACCTATGTATTATATTTTTCTCTTACTTCATTGTGACTGATGCCGGGCCCGAATGGCCTATATCTCACTAAAATTTCATTTTACGTTGTTTAATGTTATTCATAATTTTTAATGTAGTGTAAATAATTATTAGTGCCATGGTTTAACGAGCATGCCTTATGGTTTAAAACGTTTATTTTTCTTAATTCAAGAACAAATACACTGTTCACTTATAATGAGTGAGATGCTTATCTACCTGTTTATGTATGGCTAATTCATTGATACCTAAATCTATATTTAAATAAAAGAATACGCGACATAGACGAATATATTACTTAGACATCCGCTCACCCGAAATTGATAACCTATCCAGGCCTCGTAGCACAGTGTTTAATCGCGCGCGACGCCACTTAGTTGAATCACAAGTGCGAGGAGCGTGACACGATGTTTGTGCGTTTAAACCTCAGAACATATAAACAGTATGTCACGCTCCTTGCACCTGTGATTCAACTAAGCCGCGTCGCGCGCGATTAAACACTATGCTACCGGGCCTGCACTCGTAGGATACTGTTTAATCGCGCGCGACGCGACTTAGTTGAATCACAAGTGCGAGGAGCGTGACACGATGTTTTTGCGATTAAACAGTATGTCACGCTCCTCGCATGTCGCGTCGCGCGCAATTACGGAGCCTGATCCTGTTTTACCTAACCAGGATTAAAAATTTTAGCTACTTTTTGAGAAAAAGTGTGTCAATAAACTATTTATGGATTGATATCTTTTAAATTAAAAGAAGCTTTGGGAGGACGGATCACAGATAAAAGATCAGCCTCTATTCGTAAATGACAGTTTGTACGTTTCAATAAATATTAGTCAAATAACCCATATCTGTCTTGTTACCACGCCGGCAATTTCACAATGAAAATCCTTAATTGTGTTAGGTATTACAGGAATACAGGAAGAGGTTTTGTTACTAAACACCAGCAAATTACTGGTAACTTGCAAAGGAGGTATCGCAAAAAAAAGCATGGCGCTCGAAACATAAAATTTTTATTGGTATTTTATTGGATTAATAATTAAGTATTCATTAAAATGAGTTCAAGGGAAAAAATACAGCCCAATGAAAATATCCCATCCCACTAATATTATAAATGCGAAAGTTTGGATGGATGGATGGATGGATGTTTGTTACTCCTTCACGCCGAAACTACTGAAACGATTAGGCTGAAACTTTGCACAAATGTAGTTCTAGACCTGGAATAGGACATAGGCTACTTTTTATCCCTTAAATCAGTTTCCATTGGAAGGGCCACACCTTCACGCCGTTGATTATTAGTGGGATGGGATAGTGAGGATGGGATGGGATGGGATTGTAAGGTTGCTTTAATTTAACAGAATTCTTCAGTTTATTTGAGTGTTTTATTAGAATTTATAATTAAGATATTATTTAGTATATTTAAAATGTTGATTTCCTCTGATGAAAATGTAGTGTTTTTGACTATTTCCGACAGAAAATGTGAAATATAATTAAGAACACATCCATTGAAATAAGTTGGCCGTTTCCGGCGGATGTTGTGATTTAAATTTTAAAATAAGATTGGTTTGACTATTTCCGAAAATGTATTTAAAAGACATCCGTTTAAATAAGTTGGTTGTTTCCGGCGGATGTCGTGATGTTAATATTAAAGTAGATTAAATGGACTATTTCCGGAAATATTGTGAGAAGAGGGCCTTTGGCATTTAGTTTAGTTTGGAGTTAGCCTTCAAGAAATAAAGATGTTTGCACTGTACCCTTGAAATTATAAAAGGATAATGGCATTAGTGGGATGGGATGGGATTGGGATGGGATTCGATACGACAGTACAAAAATCAACGCGGGTGAAGCCGCGGGCAAAAGCTAGTTTTAAATAAAATACTAGACAGTAAATATCTGGACGGCGATTTTGGCGTGCGTAAAAATTGCGAAAGCAGAAAAGTCAATCATTTCCGTAGAAAAGCCCTTGTAAAATCATCCGATATCTGCCATAGCAAATTTTTTTGCACTTGCCAGAATAGCCGTCCTTGACGTCAAAGTAAGACTCGAGCAGCCCTTGTTTATTATAGTTTAAGGCCCTTAATACCGCCAAATGGGTACTTTCTAAAGCCTACTCCTCTTTTATGGCCAAACCAAAAATATTGAAAAAACTTATCAACTCTAGGACAACATATGCAACATTTTTCTTTTTTGTACCACCAAAACTTCTATATGAAAAATTGTTTCAACTGAATGGTGTTTTTTTGGCTTGAATTTCCTACTGCTCCTAAGCGGCTTAGGTGATTTATGCTTTGATAAATAGATAAACTTGATAGCTATAAATATAACATAGAATTATTCAATCGAACAATGACGCCCATGTGAAAAGTATTATTTTCTCCTATTTTGCCCTTTCAAGGACGCAGCGAGCGTCGTAACAGCCACCACGCATTTGAACGCTATTTCAATGTCGTTTCCGTCGATATTCATACAGAAAAACATCGAGCTGCTAATTTGGCGACGGTAATCGCCTTAAGAGCGGTTTCGCAGCCGGATTGTGAAAAACCCGCCTTTTTCTAATTAATCGAAACAGAACACTTAAAATCAAAATTCCCTCAATAGTTATTCAAAAAAACCTCATTACTTATGTATTGTGTATGCTGCCATCGCAAAGATACCATTGGTTTCTGTAAATTAGAATTTAAAAATTATTGAAATATATATTTTTTTTGTTGAATATCTTTTGAATGAATTTTACTCTGTTTCGATTAATTAAAACTTAAATAACAATTAAGTCGATTCGATGTTACATGTTTGACAGGACTAAACTTAATTTACGCGTTTTGTCCTTGTCTTTTCGATACAGAAGGAAAAAGACAGAACGCTTAAATTAAGTTTAGTCCTGTCAAATATGTAACACCGAATTGAAACCATTGTAAACTAAACCAAATAATTGAAAATTAAAATTAACTGTATAACTAAAAATAAAAATACTATTTACAAATAAAATAAGAAATAAAATTTTCGGGACCTATTAAAATTTCAAGTTAAATAAAATATGCTGGCCAGACCGCTGCCGTCACTGGGAAAAGTACACAAGAGGTGGGGGCGCGGTGTTGCCTCGCTGGATCGCGTGGGTAATCCGTTGACCAAAGTACGTTGGGTTACCGGAGGCACACCCCGACACTCTATACTGAGTGCTCAAGTTATTTACCTACACTCTCACGCGTGCACTGGCTTGTCCGCACACGCTTGTGTATGTGCGTGAGCTAGTCTAGGGCTGGCAGCAAGTACGTAGTAATACTATATATTCTCTGCAGCAAGCGTGTGAGCGTCGTCGATCGAGAGGGACAACATTATAATTCAGCAACTTATATGATTCTCTTCCTAAATTTTAGCGTGGTTAATCCCTAGGTCCTAGTTCTGGTTCCCCATGGATTATTTTTGTATTAAAATTATATACATCGTCATGACTTGAATCAAATGCTCGAGGAGGTGTTAGAGGTGTTCCGAGTGTTAACTTTGAAATGCAAGTCACAGTCCACACTCGGTACACCCGCGTTTCACCTACAAATATTACACTAACTTGCGGGGGACCGCGGGGGACGATAATCTCGCGCGGGGAGGTGAGTGTCGCTTCCTTACGTATACTTTATATTCTCTGTCGGAGGTGTCGATTAGGTGCCACGAGACCTCCATAAAGAGTTGTATTAAAAAAATACAGTAATAAATAAAATACATGTTTATTTTTATCTATTTCCAGTTGGGCTGGGCATTAATGCTCTTATGGAACAATGCTGTAGGGTACATATTAGGTCGTACACTGATCGGTTTTGGTTCTGGAGGAGCATTCGTCGCCTGTCCACTGTATATTAAGGAGATAAGTGAAGATTCCATCAGAGGGACCGTTGGGATATTCGTCGCTTTGTCTGTGGTAAGACTTTAGTTTCGTTAAAGGCCCCAATACACAATGGACCATGTTCTGGTTTTACTATGCCATGATCGCAAACGCTAACCCATACGCCACGATAGGCAATCGTGGTACCGCAGTTTACACAATGGTCAATCCCCCATTTACTGCATGGCGATCGATGAAAGGTGGACGTCGAGTAAGTTGTAGCAGCTGCGAATATTTTCAGTTAACAAATTATTATTTATGAATTCTTAGAATTTCATGATATTTTTTTAACGTAATACGGACATGTTTTTAAATTACAGTCAAGCCACGGTGCGCCACGATTCCTTTTATTTATTTATTTATTTATTTTCTTTATTAGGATTTCTAGTAGTTAGTAAGCCTTAAATACAAACACAAATCAAACTTAATTAAATGCTTAACTTCTAACTTATTAAAGAAATCACAGCATGCAAATGATTAATTTATCTCGCCTTATAAACTAAATGTTAACAAAATACATATTAATTTACATTAGAAATAATGATAATTTTACAATTTTGTTTAATTTTAAGTTAATCTAAATTATTTAAACTAGAAAATATAAAAAAAAAAAAGTTATTTTAGTTTTATCAAAGCTTCTTTACAAGCAAGTTTAAATCTACTTGAATTCTTTACACTGATATCGCAGTTGTTGCATATCAAATTATAGGTGTTTGTGAGTCTGGAAATCGGAGCGGACTTACCAAGGACGGTTCTAGAAAAGGGTGGATCCTTTGAAGTATGTCGCAGCGGAATATAAGCAAAGTCTACCCACTGAGTTTTAAATTAGATCTCTACTATCTAGGGGAATTTTCATATTATGTTTGCTTCATTCGTCTCTTCGGATATCGATTCGTTGATGCAGTGGTAGAGCACCAGGTTTTGGTAACCAGGTATTGTGGTTTGAATCCACGTCAGAAGGTTATCTTTTTTTGTTTAATTTTTATTATCGGAGTTAGAACATATAAAAGTCTTTCAAGAAAAAGAAAATAATTGATGCGACGACAAGCGAAGCATCTAAATAAATTTGGGGAGCCAAGCAAAGCGGAACGAAGTGAAGCGGACCAAGGTAACTCCTCTAGTTTTAACAGAAATTATGACATATCATTTGCATATACATATTCAAAAGTCCTTCTTGGTTTTCAACTCCCGCGTTGATTTTATATGCAAACTCTGGCAAACTCCACTATGGGCGTTATTCAACTAAACAGAGCTCGCATTCAAAACTCTGTTGGTACGAGTAAACTTTGCTTATATGCGTCGCGGCGACCGCTAGTATCGCCATTGCTGGCCATGTCGCGACTGCCATGCCAATGGCTGGGCCGCCGGCCGTGGCCGCTGAACCACCGCAATATTATTAAACTTGACATAACTCTGACACTAATCACTTTTGGAGATTGTGCATAAACTTTTGATAAGGCTTATGTTTTATCTGAAATCTCATTTTCCATGCAAATCCACCGGGGTTCTTTCCTTTAGAGTTTTGAATTTATCAAGATAATGCTTTCTTTTGAGCTTACTCACAAATAGAAACGTTATATTTCTTCCTTTCAGACTTTTGGCAGTCTCGTGATCTTCATTCTGGGTGATCTCTTGCAATTTTATCCAGTTCTATGGATTATGTTGGCAGCACCATCTCTCTACCTAGTCATTCTGATATGGCTGCCAGACTCTCCTCCTTTTCTTATTGAGAAAGGGAAACAAGAGGTAAGGGACGCTTGTAGTTTTGTTCTTTGGTTCGCTTGTTTTATAAATGGACAGTTTTAATGAAATAAAACCACATACCACATATTTACACTCATTATACTGAACCACTTTCACAATAGTATTTTGTGCAACTGTAACATAATGTGAGAAATTGGGACACGAGTTTCACGAGAGATAGTTTAACACTAGTGTCCCAAATAATTCCAATGTCTAATTATGTTCACTTGCATACAATATTTAATCTACGACAATCAAAAATATCGTCTTCGCGTAACATTATGTGTAATATTTTCTACTAACAATTTCACGAAAAATGAGAAGAACCACTCGTTCATGAATCTTAGGTGCATCGTCTACGACTTCTGTTGTAACGTTGTTAGGCTAAATTTGAAATTGTTTCGTCCAAGATTGTTATACAACGCATGGATAAAAAAAAACATATAATCCAAATGTCCGTCATTCTAGCAGTCATCCAGCTATTATTATTAATATTATACGATTAACAGAAAGCAGCAAAGGCCCTCGGCTGGTTAAGGTCTCTGCCTGCAAATGACGTCAGAATTCAAGAAAATATAGAGAAACTCATCAAGGAGAGAGGGAATGCAGCCCCAAAGTTTGCACCCCGATTACTTTGTGAGTAGTGAGTAGTGAGTAGTGAGTAGTAACCCTTTTTAGGGAGCATCCACAATGACTTTAGGCAAGGGGGAACGTTACAAAATGCACAACTTAAGATTGTTTTTTCTCATTTTTGAATTCAAGATTTTGCGAATTATTATTTATGCATTACGTTTTAAATTAATAGGTATTAGGCACGCCAACTTAAAAGCGTGTTTAAAGGTGGTGTGCCTATTCATTTACAACGTAAAGCGTAAAATAAATCACATTATGTGAAAACATAATCTTAAGTTGTGCATTTTGTACCGGAAAAGAAACGTTCTCCCTTAAAAATGCATTAAATGCTCATTGGCCTCTTTTTCTTGGACGCGTAATACTAATGATCACGCAGCGAAACAACAAATTGGTGTGTTATTAGCCAATACTGAAATATTTTGTAGGGAAAAAAATATTGGATTTAAGTATAATCCCTTAATATTTTTGTTACAAAAGTTTTGAAAAAAAAAAAAAAAAAACAAGTTGATCTTTTAACCGCGTTCTTGAAATGAACGTTAGAAAACCAAAAAAAGAGGGTGGAAAACAATTTTTTTTCGACAAAAGTATAAATCTTAATACATTGTTTATAAGTAGTATCCCTAGATAAAAGATCAATAAATCTAATATTTTTTTCAATACAAGGAGATTCCGAATTTCTTCAAACGTATCTTCGAAAGTCTGGCATTGTTCATGCTCTAGGCTCGTGCACCGTCTTAAGGCGATAACAAAAAAAAATTGGGTTTTTTCGAATCCATTTACTCCACTATAACGTCATCTACGTATTTAATTTTTGAGTAAATGTTTATCGAGTATATGATTAAGATTCTCACTGACCTAAAACGCGATTGGATGAAATTTTCTCGATAAAATTTAATTCCGAAAAGACCTCTAAATTGTTTTATTTTTCCTGTAATTCTGAAATCCTAACTAATTTCATTGTGAAATTGCATTCAAAATGTGGATATATAAAACCGACTTTTTGCTACTTTTCCACGAATCCGTCCCTCTTGGACTGAGGGTTTTTTCGCATATGGAGTAACAGGGACGCTAAAACTTTTACGTATCGCCTTAAGGGCAGGTTATCCGGGACCTGTAGGTATTTATCGCTACCTCAGCCCCCGCCAATTCACCGCGACGTATTTATTTACGATGCAACTGAGCGGCTATAATCGTGACCTCACGTGACTCGCCACCGACCGCCGTACATTAAAAAAGGTTCGGGGCCAGTAACTGTACTTCGTACTAATGAGAATGAGAAATAGTTTATTTGCAATTAATGTGGTTTATAGATATTACAATATTACTTAAAACTAATCAATTGATTCCGATAAATGAACCAACATAAACTATTCCTACTAAAAAACCGAGTTAGTACAAATAGGGGAGTTTATTACATTGGATCATATGAGCAATATCTAAGCACGCTCTTGTAAAACATTTGGAAGTACAGCTTAATATATTTAATACACTTGGTAACCATATGAGCTAACAAAGCTGACTCTGAAGGCTTTCATTGTAATCTAGGAGCTGTCAAAACTAAATTTTTTTTGTTACAAAATAGTTCATAAATATTAAAAATAGAAGCTAAATTACTTTGGAATAATTTAGGTTTCGACGGCACTAAAACTAAAATTATAAGCGTAGTATTTAAATGAGCGAATATAAATTCAAATATATGGTGTCAAAAATACTGAATATAGCGTACTAAAATACTAAGTGGGCGAAAGATTGTGAGCGAATAAAAATGTAGTAAACGGCGACTTGAAATTACAAATTTGAGTTGAGTTGATAATTCTCAGGCGAACAATTTTCTATTTTAGTGTCAATTTCATTTTAAGGCGCTACGTAAAAGTTTTAGCGTCCCTGTTACTCCATATGCGAAAAAACCCTCAGTGCGAGTGGGACGGATTCGTGGAAAAGTAGTAAAAAAGTCAGTTTTTTATTAATATAAAATGTACTAAGCAATTTTGTCAAAAAGTTTTTCAAGGAGACTTTACAAATACATAATATCCACATTTTGAATGCAATTTGACAATGAAATTAGTTAGGATTTCAGAATTACATGAAAAAATTAAACAATTTAGAGGTATTTTCGGAATTAAATTCTATCAAGAAATTTTCATCCAATCGCGTTTTCAACATTTACCCAAAAATGAAATACGTAGATGATGTTAAAGTGGAGTAAATGGATTCGAAAAAACCCCATTTTTTTCCGCTTCGCTCGACTCCTTATTTTATATCACATGTAAACCTAACCCGCTCCTTCTCGCTTCACTCTTCGTCGCACCTATTTTTTGATTTTTGGTGAAGTATTTTCGATTTCATACTTTAAATTCGCCCACTCGGTATTTTTAGTAGCACGATTTGTTCAGTTGTATGTGTGCTAGTGCTAGGACCCGGTTGCGAGGTGTCATAGCTTGATTTTTGCTCTGAGATAGGTGAAGGATCCACGTTTTCTTATTAAATATTATTTTTATTATCATGCAAAGTCAGAGTTCTTATAGGCATCCCGCGTGTATACCGTGGGTTTACTATACCATGTTGTTGTTTTATTTTATTATTTTATATGTAAATTTCTATTTTTATTCATTCCATTTCTGAACATGTTTTTTCTCTCTAATTTTTTTTTGCATGACATCCATTACAGTCTATTCCATTTACGAGATAAAGTTACTTAGTCAAGTTTTTTAATTTGATTAAATACTATTATTTTTCAATTTTACCAGCATGCGACTTATGCGTGCTCGCTATTCAAAATCGTTGCATCATATTCATTGTCACCATCGTCGTCATCACCCTCACCATCGTCTGTAGGATCGACCGTATTTATTATAATTTGGTTATCTATTAGGGCATCGATATGCACATCTCGGTCCCAATCAGCGAAATTTAAATTTAATGTTCGTAAAACCACACTATTCCAATTCGCAGCAGTAACGTTATAGCATGCTTCTTGCAACAACGACAGCATTTTGTTTGTGTGACTATCGACCTTCTAACTTTTTTCTTAATTGGCGATTTTAATTTATTATCTTTTGGTATATCTTTACCATGCTTTTCCTTACTTATTTGGGAAACAGTTTTTCGACTGATAATGAAAGAGTGTACTACCATTCTAAAACTCACATTCAAGGTAATGTTGTAGGCGTACCACAAACTCCCGCGCTTGACTGCCCAACACTGTTCTTTTAGTGGTCAAGCAAGAAGAAAACACACGCACACAACGTATACAAGGCTTCTGCACCGTACTGAACAGACAAACAAAATGGCTGATCGTGATTGCCATGGTAACCATGGTGATTGCGAGGTGGACCATATTTTTAGTAGATTTTTATTTCCTACGACCTCGGTACACAAGAGAATAATCGATTAACTAACCGATTTTATGAGATTTTTTGAGCTACGTCACTATGTTTAAAAGTAAAAAATAAACCATAGAACGTAAACGCGTATTTGCAGTAAAATATTATTTTATTTTAAAATTATACTCATTTTGAGCCCGATATCTAAAAAAATACGTTGATTATGTTTGTGAATTAATTGTATAATGTTTTGAATTGATTGTGGTTTTTTCAAACGGTGATTTACTGTCATAAACAAAGACTATTTATTTTTTCAATTTATGTGAAACGTGCAGAGTTATGTTCTCAGAAGTGTCAAATGTAACCTCGTAAATGGAATAGACTGTAATTATTGTATTTGTAATTATTTTTTCAAATTAATTATTTTTTAGTGTCTTTTCAATATTATTTCAATTATTCAATATTATTTTTATGAATAAATTATTATTATTCATTATTTTCTTAGTCAATAGTATAATTGTACTAGTTAAAATTCTTAATTATTACTTATTATGTTATACTTCTATTTGCTATTGTGTTTTGTTCATATGTGGCAAACTGAAAATCAGAGCTGCAAGTTACTTCAACGTGTAGCATTTGATAAGCTTGCTCCTTTTTGCAATTTTGTTTCGTGTTGTACTGTGTCTTCTTTTTTTATATGTTCTGTGGCAAATAAACTCATTTCACTATCACTTTCTCTGGTATTACACATTTTATATAAAATTGTATTAGCTTCGTCATCCAAAAATCATCATCTCTTGTAGTGCGTTCAATATGTACAAGTTCATTATCTCCTACCCAAATGCCAAAGAGACATAATCGCCGTTCTGTCACGTAAAGCTGTCCTTGTACCTGGTAATACCAATTACTGTTTTTATCGAGTTTTGTCGTACTTGTTGCCTCTATACATTGTCTCGATGCGAAGGTGCCCTGCTCAGTACGAAGATTTGATAAGCTGAAGTTAAGAAATTTTATTTAATCACTTAGTTACATACGATTCATACTTACGCTTACAAAAAAATAATAATACGTAGATACAATCCCATAATTTTATATATATATATATATATATTATATATTTACATAATAATATGTACATTATATATCTATACATTCTGTCTGACTGCAAGAGTAAGTACTGTTACATTTTACTGTTGTACAGTTATACTCGGACTCAAGAGTTGTTTACATTTTTTGCGTAATTTCAAAAGTTGGTTGTTCTGTACGATCAATAAAACATCTCGTTACAGTTTCAAAGAATTGTTTCCTTATCTTCAGCACTCTCAAATTTGATGATTTGTATGGTTCCGTAGTACCTAAAAGGTACAAAAGGAACCTTTATGGTGAGACTCCGTTGTCCGTCCGTCCGTATGTCACAGCCTCAAAACTTTAGCACCTTTAAAGATAAAGACATGAAATTTGGCACAAAAATAGCATTTATTTGCCCACATATCACGATGTAAAAAAATATTGAAATTATTAAAAATATTTCCAAAACAAAACTAAAAAATGTTATCCTAAAAATACAATATGGGTATCAAATTATAGATATCAAAAAGCTGATTGTAAAAATACATTGATATAAAAAAAATGTATGTCTTTATCTCCAAAACTGGTAGACCGAGCATTATGAAAAAAATCATGGTAATAGTGTTTACGTAAAGATTACAGTAAAAATAAAGCAGTTGAGAAATTCACGAAAAAAATAGTAAATTAAATTTATCATCCACAATACGGAACCCTAGGTACGCGAGTCTGACTCGCACTTGGCCGGTTTTTTTCTCCTTATTTCTAGTTTCCATTTTTATTTTTAAACATCCAAGCAAGATACAACTAAACGATTTTTATTTACATGTATACACACAACTGATAGTTTGATGTATATTTACACGATTATTTAAATAATGATAGTACACTCTATCAGAGCTTCGAGGCGAGTGAGGGGGAACCAGGGCTCAGAAAACTGACATAGGTCTTGCCTCGATAGCCGCTGGCGGGCAACTGGCGGCCGCTCGCAGCGTAGTCGCGAATCAATTTTTCTTTTTAAATTAAGGGAAAAAAAACGATTTTCATTAAAAAAAAAGTAACCACAAAAGTTGTTAGTACAATAGTTGTACTTTAATTATCTGCAATTTTCATGCAATTTGGTTAAGTACACGTTACATAAAACGAAAAAAATCTTAAAAATCGACAAAGTTTCGGATTTTTTTTCGATCGAGCAAAGTGTAACGTCTCGCAAATTGAACCACAAAAAACACTGCACAAAAGATGTATCTGTAACATATATTTTTTTCAGATTTTAAAAATAACTATTTGATGCTTTAAAATGATTTTGAAAACAGACAAAATTGGGATAAGCCCCCCTTAATTTAGAATAGCGCCCTTTAAGCTGGGGTTGTTACGACCACCAAGAAACACGCGCTCATGGCATCTAGGTGAAATTATTAAAATATTCTAAGATACACCCACGGGGTCATTTGTTTTCTTATTAATAATACAAAAACCGTTTAGCAGGCGGATTGTAAAAATCCGCTTTTTTGTAATTAATCAGAACTGTACACTTGAATTCTAAAGGAGACGGCCAGTTCCCCATAAGCAATATGCCTTAAGAGTGTACACAAATATATCGTGGTCAATGATAAAGAACAAATTCAGAATAACACGGTTTGACTATCCATTTAAAACGGACACCATCTTACAATAACTTTTTATGATAAATCATTTTTATTTTGAGGTTATTTTCATATGGCATTTCGAAAATAAACTTAAGCGCGTTTGGAACGTTCATAGTTGTAACAATGTTTCACGATGATTCTGATATATTTAAAAGGGTCATGCTCAAATGTCAGTCGTAATGTAATTTCTATCAGAATCCAGAAGAAAAGCATGAATCGTGAAATAAAAAGCTGTGACTGCTGATTGCGTCACGCATGACTCTATCAAAGCACGCTGGAAGCGTAGTTTGTGGACTATTTGGTAGATGGCGCTCTTTCGTTTCGTTCGGTATTCGCTCTCATGACTGGCTGCGACATTAAGTACTTATATTATTTTAATTTGTGTGTGTGTAAAAGTGAAACTAGCTACGAATAAATCTAACAGAAATTATAGTATAAATTTATTTCATGTACGCGGTTAAGGCCGATTCTGACCATCTCCTTTGCCCTATTATTGTCCTACAAAACCTTAATACCTATAAATTGTGAATACTGTCAACGAAAATTATCATCGATTTCTGTGAATCATATTTTTAAAATTTAAAATTTATAATTCTTATTTAGAGATACCAATGGAAACTTTGTGATGATAGTATACACAATCCATAGGTATTAAGGTTTTGTAGGATAATATTAATAGACCAAATTTATTAATTACTTTTAACATATAAAATAATAACAAAATGGTGGGTTTTTACAAGCCGCCTGATAGAGGGCTCTTAACACTTGCAAAATATAAAATTTGGAGGTAACGTCGTAATTTCTTTCTCTATCGAGTGAATTAGAACCGAAGCTGCGGGCAAAAGCTAGTTTTCAATATAACTGTATTGCATTGGCGTGCATACAACTTTTTTCCAGAAAAGCAATCAGAAGGTCAATTTTGACAATAAAAAAAATACGAAAAAATTTAAATAGCACTTTGAAAAAAAAAAGTTCGTATGAAAATGTTTACTCTAGGGTAGACAGTGCCTACCCTGGCGTCATATAAACTTTCTTTTTCAAAGTGTTATTTAAATTTTTTCATATTTTTTTAATTGTCAAACTTGACCTTCTGGTTGCTTTTCCGGAAAAAAGTTCTATGCACGCCCCGCTGCTGTATTGCAATGTTCTATTTCCAGTGGCAGACAAGATAGCGATGAAGGCCTTCTGGGTGTCCCTAACAGTAAGCATGGCGAGGGAGTTCTGTGGCTGCTTGGCTATCATCATGTATGCGAGCGACATCTTCGCCGCAGCCGGCAAGGTGCCTGATGCTGCCGTGCGCCTGACATCCAACCAGCAGAGCACTATAGTCGCTATGTCGCAAGTGATAGGGTCGATTTTGTCGATGCAGATTGTGGATAGAGCAGGCAGGAAGGTAAAACATTATTAAACAGGTTGCAAATGAACCCTATAGCTATATTTAAATACTAATAGAACACAGAATCAATAAAAAAAAATGTTTTTGTTTCTAATATTTTTATTGGGGATATTTTCCAAATTTCGAATAAATGGCTATAACCTACGCGACGCGACATGTGACTGAAAATAGACAGTAGGGCCACAGTTTAAAAATAGCATTTTCACACTGTGGTAGGGCCTTCCCCGCAACGGGCCCCCGACCCCCAGTCATCAATGAAAAACATTCCTGACGCCCCTGGCGCCCGCCCCCGCAATCCACCCTCCCGCGCACGATCTTATTTATATCGACTTTAACGGTCGATTTTTAGGGTTCCGTACCTAAAAGGTACAAAAGGAACCTTTAGACTCCGTTGTTCGTCCGTCCGTCCGTCCGTATGTGACAGCCTCATAATTGTAGCACCGTTAAAGATAAAGACATGAAATTTGTCACAAAAATAGCATTAATTTACCCACATAATCACGATGTAAAAAATATGAAAAATTGGAAATTATTCAAAATATTTCCAAAACAAAAATTGAGAAAAATAAAAAATATTATCCTAAAAATGCAGAATGGGTATCAAATTGTTGATTGCAAAAATATATATACTTTTACTATATTTACTGGCACTGATTTAGAGAAATCTTTAAAAATATGAAAAAAAATGTCGATTTTAGAACATAACTGGCCAATTACATGAAAACTATAGCGATTAAAGAAAATTGAGCACAAATGAAAAATATCATAAAAAGAATTGAAATAAATAAAAATTATATTTTATAAAAAGTACAATAAGGGTATCAAATTGTAGGTATTAAAAAGTTGATTCTAAAAATATATAGTTTGGCTATATTTAATTGCGTCTATTTCGAGAAATCCTTGAAAAACCATAAAAAATTGTATGTCCCCCCCCCCCCTTATCTCCAAAACTGGTGGACCAAAAAATATGAAAAAAAAAAGGTAATATGTGTTAACGTAAAGATAACAGGAAAAACAAAGCGGTTGAGAAATTTACGAAAAAAAAATATAAAATTTAATTTATCATCCACAATACTTACCGAACCCTAGGTATGACTCGCACTTTGCCGTTTTTTTTTATTATGAAACAAGACAAAAGTAACAACACATACAAGTCACACAACTTTATTTCGAACATAGAAGAATATAATTTTTATTTCAAACATAGGTAGTTTCCTTTGATAAAACTAGAGGGTTCATTATCAACCTGTACACTATACAAGGTGAATTTGTGAACATCGTCCAAATTCATACTTGAGCCTTGGTAAGTGATCAGCATCTTGAACCAATAACGATTTTTGTAAAATTCATAAAATGAAATTTCAACTCCCCATAGTGATTCACTCAGGACTGGGAGTGAATTACTATGGAAAGTCGAAATTTCATTATACGAATTTCACAAAATTTTCATTGATTCATGATGCCGATCACTTACCAAGCCTCCAGTATGAATTTGGACGATGATCAAAAAGTCACCTTGTATATTTACAAACCATTAGACCGCCTCAATGGTCCGAAGTACTCACTAAACTAGAGGCCGCCGGTACAAAACACATAGGGGCACATTTGTGTTCGGTCCGCGTCCTTGTTGTGGGTTCATATTTCTGCCCGGTAAGGTTTGACACCCATCACGCTGGGACTTAATAATTGTGGGTGAACGTGGGTGTACGAGTTTGAATAGTGACTTCCATTTCCCACTCCATACCTACTTGGAATCGCCTCTTGCACTCCCTCGGGGTTACATGTCGTGATGATGTAATAAAATATATGTTTATAACTCGCTATCCGTGATAGGCGTGGGTCCGATTCAGCCCCATCCACGCCAAGCACGTATCCAGACTTTTGGTTCAGGGGGGGGGGGACGGACATGGGAAAAAGATCGCTGTACTTACTATACCATATTACTTTTTATCGATGGTTGATGGGTTCTGTGTTATACAATTTTAAATATGTACTGCTATCTTTAAAATATACTACATACTTAACTGATCATACCGAACACCTTGCCCAAATAAACGTATCTGCGGACATAAAAACCGGGTGCTATGAGTATTTTCCTGTTCCCGCTTTCGCCATTGCAGCAAGTATGGCTTCAGGATCTAGCGTTAATGCTAGATGAATTGATATAAGAGCAAGCCCAGTAAGCCTTTCGTCCCCCATTTTGTTCATCAGGAAAGATTTTATGTTTATAAGCACGAAAATAATTGGTCGACTGACGACTCCGTAGATACCATGCCAAGATATAGCCGCCTTTTTGCCGACGCAACGTAACCGTCGGAAAGTAGAAGGGGGGCGTATTTAGAACTTGCATAATTATGGATGGTTTCTTTTCTATATTCTTCCACTTGGCACAACATAAAATGTACTCCACTTCATTAATAATCCTGAATTTTTCCGTCCCGTGTACGTCACGCGCCAGCTTAAGCTAGATTATAGTTGGTATCTATCCCCCCCCCCCCCCCCCCCCTTGGATACGTGCTTGATCCACGCTGATTATTTTCGGCAAATTTGTTTATGATGAAATCTCTAATTTGTTATTTAGCTAGAAATATTTTGAGTACCAAGTAACTGACATATTTCCAGCCTCTACTCCTGGTAACCAGCCTGTCTGCAGCAAGCAGCATGTTCCTCCTTGGAACCTGGTTCCTTCTGGCCCAGTACTCCATTTATCTGCCGGGCTGGGTTCCAATCCTGTGGCTGAGCGTCTCAATATTCTCTGATGCAACAGCCCTGCAGTCGCTGCCGTATGTCATCATGACGGAGATGTTTAGTTTCCAGGTGAGACTTGACAAATTACTGGGGAAAGAATGAGACAGAAGCACCTACCAACCAATGACTAATCTTTCGTGTTAACATTTACAAATACTACATTGTTTTTTTTGTAGAGATCAACCTCCCACACCTCGTTTTCGGAAAAAATAATAATCACATCGTCAACTTCAATCACCTTAATTTTTCATCAAAATTCAATAAAATTGCAGAAAAAAAAATTCCAAAACTTCAGACATAAAATTTGTTGACACATAATTTACTATTCATTATTCAAAACGGTTACCATGACTTTTTGTATGGAATAAAGCATAATTACAATCAAAATTTCATGTCTTCTACTTAATATAAATATATATTTCTTTTAGTTTAGTTTGTAATATATATATTTTTAGGTGTTTAATTTAGTTTTAAATTGACGTTTACTTTTTTGTTGTTTAAGTTTTATTAAAGATATATATTTTAATTTAATTAATATATTATTATAAATTATTTAAAGATAAAAAAGCTTATGATGATTTTATGATCTTCAACCACTCGAATTCTGCAATTTTATTGAAACGCCTTTCATTCAATTAGACTTAAAACAAACGTGCGCCATATAGATAGCTTAATGAAATGAGTGTCATAAAAAATTTAAACGTTTCTTTTTAAAAGAGCAGATAATAAAATCAAATAGTTCAGATAATACCCTATCATCATAAAACAAGCTAATTGTTTTTTTTTCAGCTCCGCGGCACGGTGGCCACTCTTATCCAATCAATTTCATTTTTCACGGACTTCGCTCTTCTAAGACTCTTCGCCCCATTGATATCCTGGATTGGTTACCACTACACCTTCTTTATATTTGGATTTTTCATGTTTGCCTACTTTTTATATATTGTGTTTTTTGTGCCTGAAACTAAAATGCGAGATTTAGAAGACATTTATTTAGAACTTCAGGGTAAAAAGAGGAACAGTGTTACAGAAATTACAACGCATTGAGGAATTTTCCAGTAGATTGCTTTCAATTCAAACAAAATCAATAGGCAGAGATACTCGAACTTTCACCCTTTACGATTATCGTGATAAAATAAACTAATTAGTCATGAAATAAAGCAGTTTAATATGAGAAAATTCAATTCAGTTTAATTTTTTAAAATTCATTTTAGTCGCTTTTGCAAATTTGCATGCTATTTTATTCTTACTAATTAATTTTTCTATGTAGTACAGTTGACAACAATGGTAAATCTGCATATTAAAGCGATTAGATTGTATACAATACCAACAGCTTAAATTCACTGAAGCCCTTTTAACTTGACCAAAACGTCGTCAAGATATTCTCGAATAATTAATAGTTATACTTAAATATTTTATCAAATTCAAATAGTTTATTTTGAAAAGTAGGAACACATAATACACTTTTTACGAAGCAAATTTAATCTCATAAAAATATATGTAATAAAATAACAAATGTACAAGAACTAAATTTAAGGTTTATTTAATTCATGTAGCTATATATGTATAAACGATTCAAATGATAAGTAAAATCTATAATTATACAAGGTGAAATCCAATCAACCGCCCTAACGTATACCGGAGACCCGGCCAGCGACCAGGAACAAAGTTCAATGATCCCTTTTCTCAAAATCATAAAACAGAAAAAAAAACACTAAAAATTCCGCTCCTATTCACACTGCACTAGTTCAAATACAAATCCTAGTATATTCGGTATAGCAGCCATAAAAAACCTTTTCGAATTTAACCTGAGGGGTCATTAAACACCACTCCCGATCAACAACCGAGCCCTCAGCACGAATACAGGTGGCCGTCCAAATCCCACCTATACTATATACTACATCCAATATATACTACATACTAATAGGTTACATATATAAATACATGCCTACCTCCGCCCATTTGATTAGTCTTGCTAAGAAGAAGGGCAAGAAACTTAGCAAGATCATGTCTTTGTTTTTAGCATATTTCCTTTTTTGTTTAACATATCTGTTACATACTAAAACTTATACTATACAATTAAATAAATTAATATTGAAGACAACTTATTTGTTTTTTATTCAGTTAACATTATATATTCCTACAAAAACACTTTATTACATTATTTCCAGATATATTTCGACTTCTTGTCGGCATCAGTGGAACTTAATAAAATTTATATAATATACTAATATGTCATAAAATGGCAGAATTAAGTGGATGATTGACAGACAAAAGAGGAAAAAAATAAATAAAAAAAGAATATATTAGTAGGTAGGTTTTGTAATTGAAGTGTGGAGATGCGTATGCGTGACTCATTAAATCTTTTTCACCACCACTCACAGACATCCAACTCAGAACATGGGAGGAGTCCTATATTTGGTCACTTGGTGCCCATTACGGTCCGGGTCTTAACAGACAAAGATAAGTGATCATCTACCCGTCTCCACACTTCAATTTCAAAACCTACCTACTTAATATATATATATACATTTTTTTTTCTTCCTCTTTTGTCTGTCAATCGTTCACTTCATTCTGCCATTTTCTGACATTTTAGTATGTTATAAATTTTATTAAGTTCCACTGATGCCGACAAGAAGTCGAAATATATCTGGAAATAATTGTAATAAAGTATTATACTATACAAATTACTTATAATATATGTATCTACTTTAGTTACGGGATAGGAAAATACAAGACAGCAGGAATATACGGTAATGAAAAAAATCAATAAAAATATATCTTTGTCTACCTGTCTCATATAGTCTATTTCCTTTTACAGTCCAATTAATTAATGTTAACACATTAAGGACAAGTTCTAGTACTTTACAGATGACGAAATACAATCAATACTGCCAGCTACACAAAATATTGCAGAAACTTTCGTGCCACTCATGAACATCTACATAATTTATATCATAACATTTCATATTATTTTTTTCTCTTTTAATAACATAAAAGTGTAATATTTATATTTAGATAATTTTATTTATTTAAATTATATTTCAATGCAAGTGCTCGTAAAGGCCCACTTTTTATGCATCAAAACCGAACAGAAAGTCGATTATTTTTTAAAATTTATTTACGAGAATTTGGCTAACCTGCAACCTTTCCTGTGTATCATAAATGTTATACTTTTTTTTCACTGTTTAACGGCTCTGGATACAGTCCTTTTGAGCCAATTATAATTTAAAGTTCACAAGATTATATTTGTTTTATTTCCTCACACTATGCATGGAAATAATGATACAAGGGCGTAAGAGCAATAAATTACTCGGTTACGTTTAAAACATTTTTGCCCTTGTAGCATAAACTACTATTATAATCCAACAATATACGATATAATCTAAGTACATGCAACCATTTCACCGATACAATTTCGGCATTTACAACGCGAGCGAGTGTCATTCTTAGGAGGACGACGGGACGGCGTTCACCGTCATTTTCAAACGGCCAATTGGCATGTAGACTACAGCAATATTATAAACGTGAGTGTACAAACGTTACTTTACTGTACTGTTGTTTATTTCACCATATATAGGAGACTGTACTCAAATGAATTTGTATAAGTAATTGTATGTATAAGTATCACTTGAAATAATCAAAAAATAATCCCATACTATTTAAAAACTCGCTGGACTGACGATCTAAAGAACGTAGCGGGTTTTTTTTTCGAGTTTTTTTTTTCATACTTAAATTTACTTACATTTTTAAGAATTTAAAGCCATCCGACTTAAACCACATGGTTTATGCGCGGTATGGCGAGATCGCAAACTTTATGCTAAACTAACTAAACTAATTCTAACTTATATTATGTTATATAACATCACGCAGCCACAGGCTGCTGATGTTGAAGAAAATAAAGCTTTATGGCACTTTTTCGCTTTTTATTATTATTTAAGTTTTTTAGTCTATCTAATATATGGGTAGGTATTTCATTTAGTATTAAAGGAAGCATGTACTCCCATGTTCTCATACCATATATATTATTATAGTTAGGTAGTTTATAAGTCCAGCAGTGGACGAATACGGGCTGATGGAAGGATGGATGGATGATTTAAAAACTCATTGAGTATCAAAACTCAAGTTCGAAGGTAGCAACCGTCAGCCATGGCCCCGCTCAGCCACAGCTCACAACAACAGAAACTGCAGCTCCACCACGGTGTAAGTAACGATCAGTCCGGCAAGACGAAGAATCAGCCGAAAATCTACTGTGAAAAACCCACATACTTCTAGCTTCGTGAAATTGCATGAAGTCAAACGCAGCATATTCTTGCAAAAGTAGTAAACGTCTTCGGTTCTTCCTGAAAATTATTTTGGATTAAATATCATTAAAACTCGCGTTAGCGATTAAACGATTAAGACTAAAATAATTTCTTAGATTTAAAAAAACATGTAGTACCTACTTACGAGATTTTTGAATTTTCATCACATCTATACACAAAACTCTAATGTTGTGGATGGAGGAGTAAAATCGTTCACACTGATTACACAGTAGTGTTTGTATTGTAATTGATTTTATAAACCACACCGTCAGTGCTATTCCATAACGATTCTGAAAATAAACAGTGAAGAACGAGTCGGGTTGGTGAATTAAGTGTTCCGTACACTTTTTAGGACCTGTGCCCATCTTTTTGTCCAGCGGGCCTATTATGTATCTCTAGTTGCCTTCTGGACTGGGTGTCTATCATCAAAAACATAGATATACTATCGAGTTCCGATTGTCTAAGGGTATGTTAGCAGTTGAAGTGACGACACAGTTCGTAAATAGTTCAATACCCACTAAAAGCAATTTTGAAAGTTTAGTTTTTATCTATGTTTTTGACGATAGGCACCCTGTCCAGTTGGCAAACTAAGATACAGAATAGGGGGGCAGGTCAAGGCAAATGGTTAAAGTATCGCGCAGATACGTTAAATTTCGCACAAATAATACGAATAAATTAACATTATACAATTGCAGTGTAGAAACTGCAGTGTGGGTCTCATACCTGGATAGCTCAGTGGTTAGAGCAATCGCCCGGTAAGCGAGAGGTCCCGGGTTCGAATCCCGGTTCAGAGCTCCTCACATCCACATTTACTTTTCTTTCTGCGTTTCTATACTGCAATGATATAATGTTAATTTATATCTCCTTGCGATGGATAAATCGCCAAGTGTTCAAACATAGAAATTTATTTCTGTCATAGTTTTAACACAAATAAATTTTCATACACATCCTGACAGATGGGACTCTCCATTTATCAAGTCTCGTGTAAATGAAGTTATTATTCTTTATGTTTTTTTCTGTGTGTTTTTAATTTTGTAATTTTATTGAATTTAGAATGTATCAGTCTATTTATAATATTAATGTTAATTTTGTTAGAAATATCGATTAATTTATCTGAAAAATTTATAATAATAATAAGTTTAAATAATTTACAAAATAAACACAGACAGAGAGGTATTTTTGGCACTGGATAGAAAACGGGCCAGCGACTGAGGGGCCCTGTCGTTATTATCTAAAAACCCACTCTCTCACAATATTCGTGTAATTTTTTTAACTGCTACTTGTAACGGGTAGACCAGGTCAAGAGTGAAACAATTTCGTGTTTGTACACTTCTTGAAACTCAGTGGTGCGCAATCTGTCTCGGTTTTTACTGCGCACCAACATACAGTGCGCGCCAATCTTTTAGTCGCCTCTGAAGGCGTATGACCACGCTAAATAAGCAACTCGATGTGTGTCGGTACAAATATCAACGGAAACGACATTGAAATAATGTTCATCTCAGCGTGCCTTGAAAAGTGGCTGTTACGACAACCACTGCGTCTCCGGCTAGCGCAAAATAGGAGAAAATAATACTTTTCACATGGACGCCATGAACGGAAAAAAAATGTTGAACTACAATTTTTTAGATCTAAAAATTTCCTATAATTTGGTGAAATAATTATTATAATCGCTTTAGGCGTTTGGAAGGCGTAAGAGAATTCTTGTGTTAATAATGTGAAACTTTCGATGACTCGAAAACTCCTCAATTAGGTGGGGTAAGTAAGCCTTATGGCTAATGAAGTGATAGCTCAATCAGATGCAGAAAAGACAGACGGACGGACACTGAATCGAACTATAAGGGTTCCGTTATCTAGAATAAAGTCGTTCGTGTGCATTGAATATTTTTGCGAAAATTAAAATGGAATTTAGTGGTATACTGCGGCCAAAAATACAATTTTTGTCTGTCTGTCTATTTGTATGCCGATCGATATGTTCCATTTTAACGCGAGAACCACTCAACGGATTTGGATACGGTGTTCCTTATTTTCATTGTAGTGACCCTGGGCTGTTGATAAAATAACTGCTACGACGAAAACTGTCAAAACTACTCTAAGATTGAAAAACACTTCTACGCGAGCGAAGCTGCCGGCAAAAGCTAGTAGTAAAATACCTGCCATTGATTTCAGCAAAATAAGTTTTTTTATTGATGGCTTTAACTTTTTATTTTAATAGTTCAAAGTAAAGTATAAGGTATATTGACTGAATTATTATTCAGATGAATAGAAATATTAGAAAAGTACAGAATTTGGTGAACTCTGATAGATTTTTTTTTCATATTTGAACATAATATATCGTTTTTCAATGGCAAGGAAATACAATGCTTGAACATACTTACCACACGTGCTTCATTGGTGTTGAAAAATATAAAAAACTTCAGTACCGCTAAAGACTGGCAAAAGTTTTTTACAACATTCACTAATATCTGAAACCGAAAAAACCATGTCAATGCCAGATTAACTCGCTCATACTATCCACTTACATCAAGTTTAACTTACCACAAATTCAAACATATTTTGATACTGTTTATAAATCTGCAAAATATGTTTAAAAACTTCGCTCAGTTCTATTACATTTCCAGTATTACCGTCTGAACTTTTAACTAAATTATTCATTTTCTCAGTGAAAACAATGACCAGTTCCGTAGAAATTTTCATTAAGCAAACTGCATAAATCATATTTACATCAAAACTGATTACAGTTGAAATATAGACTGCATGAGTGAGAGATATGTCAATAATACCAACCAAAAAAATACTCATAACCATTACTGTATGAATAATTACAAACGCCCAGACATACCTAGCTAAGTTCTGAAATAGTTTTGTATCAACTGGGCTCAGTTTCTTATAGAGTTGTTGGTACTGTATCACTAAGGTAACATTTAAATCTCTTTGTCTAATATTTGAAATGTTCAGTAATATTAACCCAAAAAAGCAAATAAAACGAAATAAATAGTTTATTATCATTAAGCGCGCAGTATTTTTGAAATACTTAAGCAGGCTGAAAACATTAACAACACAAAGTAACAAGGAGCCAATGAAGGATATAATATTGTACGTCATAGAATTAGGTGTTATGAAGTTGTCTCGAATCCTATACCGAGCCATTAAAAAAACATGATTTGCTAAATGTAACGGTAGCAAAACTTTTTTGAAGTTTTTATCGAGAAAATTGTTTAGTAACACCTCGTTTGTATCTATCATCGTGTTTATGTGGACTGACGCCAGTCTTTTTAATAAAATACCCATTATAATGATGAATTGTACCGGAATAAGTGATCAATATATGTCAAGTTACGTTATGCTATCAAATATTTTACTTTAGTAATTTGTTATCATCAAACAGCCGATAACTTAAAACATGGTGACAATACAGTAGAAAAAACCCGGCCAAGTGCGAGTCAGACTCGCGTACCTAGGGTTTCGTACTGTGCATGATTTACACACATAAACACATATTACCATGATTTTTTTCATATTTTTCGGTCCACCAAATAATATATAAATAGTTAACTAACTATATATTTTTGCAATCAACTTTTTAATACATACAATTTGATACCCATATTGTATTTTTATGAAATATGTTTTCATTTATTTTACTTCTTTTTTTATATTTCTCATTTGTGCTCAACTTTTTTAAATCGCTATAGTTTTCCTGTAATTGGGCAGTTATGATCTGTAATCGACATTGTTTTCGTATTTTTCGGTCCACCAGTTTCGGAGATAAGGGGGGGGGGGGGGGGGGGGCATACATATTTTTGTGGTTTCTAAAGATTTCTCGAAACCAATGCCAGTAAATATAGTAAAAGTAGGTATATAGTTTTGCAATCAACTTTATCATATCTACAATTTGATACCCATATTGTATTATTAGGATAATATTTTTTTATTTTTCTCACTTTTGTTTTGGAAATATTTTGAACAATTTCAAATTTTTCGTACTTTTTTTTACACCGTGATATCTTGTCAAATTAATGCGATTTTTGTGCCAAATTTCATGGCGGACGGACTTTTAGGTACTACGGAACCCTAAAAATAGCGTACATAGTAATAGTACAATAATAATATAGGTAATTGATTAATTGCGTACCTACAAAAGAATCTCCAAAAATAATAAAAGAAAACAAAGTTTATATATAGGTATTTGATGTTGCAAAACGATTTACACCGTGATATCTTATCAAATTAATGCGATTTTTGTGCCAAATTTCATGTCTTTACTTTAAACGGTGCTAAAGTTATGAGGCTGTGTATCATACGCATGTGAGGCAATGTTAATAGTAGTTTATGCTACAAGGGCGCAAAGGAATAAATTACGAGGACGATTTAAAACACGAGCGTAGCGAGTGTTTTAAACGTAACCGAGTAATTTATTGCTTTTACGCCCGTGTATCATACTACGTTTTTCAATGCATAGTGTGAGGAAATGAAAACAAATATAATCTTGTGAACTTTAAATTATAATTGGCTCAAAAGGACTGTATTCAGAGCCGTTAAACAGTGGGAAAAAAAGTATAACATCTATGGTACACAGGAAAGTCTTCAGGTTAGCCAACCATTGTAAATAAATTAAAAAAAATAATAATAATAAAGCCCTAGGGCAAAATAATCGACTTTTTGTTCAGTTTTGATGCATAAAAAGTGGGCCTTTATTACGAGCACATGCATATTGTATATTTCATTACGAGTGCGGAAAGCCTGTCATTGCAAAGAGTTCCGACAAATGTCTACCCGAGCCGAGGCGCAGCCGAAGGTGAGGGTTGACAGTCGGAACAAGTTGCAATGACGGTTCCGCACGTGTACTGAACAACTATTTTTAATACAGTTGCGAAAAAAAATAAAGCAATTTAATAAAATAATAAAAACACAATAAACTCAACTAACTAATCATTTATTTCTTATAAAAGTTATAATTCACATATACATTGAAATTGGTACAGTTTTTTAAACTAACTGGGGAAGTTTTAGGTTGCATATTTACTGTTTGAGGCAAACTATTATTAATTTCGTATGATTGGTCATGTATATTTGTCAAAAATGTTATACAATGGCGTTTGCTAGTTGATGGAATTGGATCTGATGACTTATCATTATCAACGAAGGTAGATGGACGAACGTTATCTTCAGTATTGTCATGTGAAGGAGACGGACTAGACTTTAAATTAATTATAATTTAAAAACTTTGAATTATAATAATGTTTACTTTAAAACTTTAATTGTGTGATTTTTTTCCCAGTTTCTAGTCTGTTGTTTAATGAATCAGCATGCAACTTTGTCTGACTTCCAACCTCCTAGTCGCTTTAAGGACGTCAAATTGGCTCCTGAATCTGCCAATAATGTAGCAGAGGTCCTCTTGAAGCTGCGCCCAGTATAATACTCAGCATCCGGCAGACCAAGAAACGTCGCTATTTCTTTTGGCATATTACCAAATTTGTTTATCCCAATTGCTTGAGCTGTACACTTCCCTTTTTGATAATTTTGTAATGCAATTATACTGAGTTCCAGTGGTGCTAATTCAAATAAAATATCGTCGAAATTACTCATTTTGTGCAACAAACAACTAAACTCGCAAAGAAAATTTTTGAAAAATGGCGCCAACCGTCAAAGAATATAAGCAGAGATTTTTTTTTGTTTTCTTCACCCATTCTGGGTAGGCAAAGGGAACTATGCCCATATAGCCATGTCTTCAGTAGAATTTTTTATTGATATGAAATGAAAATGAAATTTAATGAGATGAAATGAAATGAAACCTAACCTAACTCATTGAATCAAATCATTAAATCTGATATTGAAACAAATTAGTTGCTTTTTTTTAGAAATATTTGCATGAATCATAAAAACTTTTATGAATTTTTTTTAGTAAAATCTTCGTGGTTGGTTTTTTCTTTTTATTAGACATTATTTTGACAGTTGGGAAAGAGAACGCACGAGTTCGGAAAAGGTAAAGAAAAAGCTCGAGTATGTAATAGCCCACATCCCGAACGCTATACGTCCCTGCCATACGCCACTTTTTGAGCAACTGTATTAAAAAAGTTTTTAAATAATAACAAAAAAAAAACTTTAAATTTATGACCCTTGTTAATCTTTTGCTGCCTTTTTCAAGCATATCGAACTGCTGTTAGACCAAGTAGTAGTAAATTATTATTTTTAATGATGATGAACAGTATTCACGCATTTTTGTGTGAAACTCAAATATTTCCCAAACGATTGGTTTGTACATGGTAGAGTATGTGAAATTCAAAATTCAAAATTCAAAAAGTTTATTTTGCAAAGTAGGTATATATAATACACGTTTCACAAGTCAAATTTTAATCTTATAAAAATATATGTAATAAAATAATAAATGTACATGAACTACTTAGATTAAATGTTTATTTAATTTATGTAGCAATATATATACAATTAAAATTATAGGTAAAATATTATTATACAAGGTGAAATCCAATCAACCGCCCGAACCCATACCGGAGACCCGGCCAGGGACCAGGAACAAGGTTCAATGATCACCAACCGAGCCCCCAGCACGAATCCAGGCGGCCGACCAAATCCCATCCTATATACTACATAGTAATAGGTTACGTATATAAATACATGCCTACCTCCGCCCATTCGATTAGTCTTGCTAAGAAGAACGGGCAAGAAACTTGGCAAGATCATGTCTTTTTTTTTACATAAACTTAAACTATACATTGAATTACTTATATCTACTTTAACCAAGGGATAAGAAAATACAAGACAGCAGGAATTCAGGTTAATGAAAAAAGAAAAACATATATATCTTTGCCTACCTGTCTCATACAGTCTATTTCCTTTTACAGTCTGTAATTAATTAATGTTAACTCTTAAGAGGAATCAAAAGTTAGGAAATTATATTAATTAATTAAATTATTACCTACTATCATCAAAATCAGTATCACTATAACACCATGCTTCACCATCATCCAAATATTCATTTATTTTATAATATGCCTTTTTCAGTAGGCCCTGCTTAATATACTGTTTAAACTTATTCTCTGACAAAGTAAGGACCTCTTTTGGGAGTTTATTGTAAAATCTTATACCATGTCCTACGAAAGAGGTACTCACTTTGGCGAGTCTGATTTTTGGAAAAGCCAGTTTATACTTATTTCTGGTTTCCTTACAATGTTGCTCACCAAGCCTCGGGAGAGACTCAACATTTTTTCTAACATATCTAAGGACCTGGTAAATATATTCACAAGGAACAGTTAGTATATTGATTTCTTTGAACTTTTCTCTTAATGAATCCCGGTGCTTCATATTATAAATAGCCCGAATTGCTCTCTTCTGCAAAACAAAGACTGCGTCTGTATCCGCGGCTCTACCCCATAACAGCATGCCGTATGACATAATGCTGTGAAAGTGATGTGATTTCATTTAAAGGTAGCAGCCATCTACACCTGGTATATGAGTGAAATACCACCGACTCATTCATCATGAAATCTTTCCGGCCGCCGCCATAGAAGGGGCGTCAAATGCATGCTTTGCTGCTGCTTTGAATTCCGACCACTTTGTGTATCTGTGCGTTATGTGTGGTGTGTGGCAGGTCCCCGCTCCTTGTGTTCAAAAATCTGAGACACATTGGTGACCCCGGATTCTTAAAAGCGTATATTACGCTTTTTCCCAATCGATTTAAAGTTATTGTCTACCAGCCTGGTGTGGCACTCATAAATCCAAGCTCCTACAACTTGAAAGAGCTCAGAGGTCAGTTCCTTTAAATCATATACATATGTACCCAACAACAGTTCTCTTTGCTGCAACTTCTGTCTTGACAGTGAGACAACTCTTCATCAGAAATACCGTGCTTGAATGTCATAAAAATCCTCCTGAACTATCTAATAAATCCCGACGCGTAGACATAGTTTTTAATAAACCGCACTGTCAAACTTCTTTTGCACAATCTCTTAATAGTTTTCTAGGACCCTTTCTATGTAATATAATAGACTAAGCTTAATTACCGAATAACGACAACTATCCTTAACCTTTCTCAAACTAAAATTCACCACTGTCTTAAATAAGCTAAACTATGAGGATCCAGAAAGCTTACTGAAAATAGTCGCTTGAAAAATACAATCTGTTCTGAATGTCATTGCCAATTATTATTATGATTTTCTTTTGACATTATAATGTTTCTCTCTGCATAAAACACTATACCTACCTATATTACACTACACTGTACTTAATAACTTGAATTTTATCTTTTCATGTATTTTATTAATATTATATCCTTTTCAGTTCAAATACACTCCAAGTTTAACACTACACTACTCTACAAAACACCTATTAAATTAATTACTTTTATGTATAAACCTATTTATAAAATACACAATTATATTTAGAAAGTGTGTAATTTGAAAAAGCCACCCTAAAAATGTAATATTTAGAATGTCAAATAGATACCTGTCCGTCAAACAGTTTATTTTTATAAACTAGTACGGCGAGTAGTCTTGACTTGACTATAAATCTAATTATGTAAAACTGTATTGTTAAGGGTTTTGCTAATTGTTATTTATCGTAAATAATAAGCTTTTAATGTACCTTTTGTTGTGAATAAATTCATTTATTCATAAATTCATTCATTCAACTGCAGACGTGTTCCCGATTCGGCCTATAGTCGTGACGGCCAACGGTGACACCTTAAGTAGGGGCATAGTCTGGCATAGCAGCCTGATCCAATGACTGATTACTTATACCATTTTTATTAAGTGGGGCTTAACGATCCGTGACCGAAACTGTTTCTGCTCCGGGGGCTGCCGTTGGTGCTATCGGTTCTGCGCCTGCAGCCTGTGCCTGGTGTGTTAGTGTAATAGTCTATCGGTCATGCGCAGAAAAGTCGTCTGCAAACCGAATCTCTTATGTAACTCCTGTAGTCCTGTACGTACGTATATACCTACAAAAGGTTTACAATAGACGTGTTTTACCTACCAATAAAACACATATTAAACCACTTACCTGATTCGAAGCCTAAACATAATGAGATGGCGACCCTCCTTTTCCCCTCTCTTTCCTTTACGTTTGCGTGTAGCTACTGCTGTCTCTTTCTATCATCTTACGTCACAACAGCCGCCGGGCAGGTGCTGCGTGCACACTGAATTCAAAATCATTGGCTCATTGTTTTAGTTCATGCCAGGCAGCATTGAACCTAGGCTTCGAATCAGGTAAGTGGTTTAATATGTGTTTTATTGGTAGGTAAAACACGTCTATTAAACCCCTGTTCTGATTCGAAGCCTAAACATAATGAGACTTGTTTATTATCGCCTGGCGGAGGACGCCAATGTGAAGGCTCAGTACACCTGTAGTATGTAATGAGTAATGAGGTGTTTGTACTATCTGAGTTTGCTTATATCTGGTAGAGATGATAGAACTAAATAGGTGAAAGTCTATGTTTTTGTTTAAGGAACTAAGTTAGAATAGACTATAATTATGTTCTAGTCCGAGCTGGACTATATGTATATGTACTATACTTTAAATTTCATAATCTATATTATATTAAATATATTTGCCAAGAAAAGGAATGAGTACATAGCAAAACTAAAACCATGAATATCATAACACACACTGTTATATTTCAGAGACAGCTCATAAATATTATTGGTAATCAACTAAATTTGCAAAAATAACATAATCCTCATTTAATGATTAACTTTTATAATTTCAACTTTTATAAATCACACAGAATCAAATAATCTTGATATTGGATTAGTTTGTGCAGACAAGACTTGTTTTCTATAGAACTTAGCAAAAGTGTTTCCTGATCTCCAATTACCCCGAGTCAGTATATCCTCCAGAGGGGAATTATTGATCCAGCTGCTAGATGCAACCGCAGCTCTGACACTACCGGGAGAAGCCGTTACACCGGCGTCAATTAAAACAGATTTAATCCATCTAGCAATGATAGTCTTGGAAGCTGTTCTGGGCTCCCCGCAAGCAGTTATGAACAAACTGGTACTCTTTGCAGCTTCTCTTCTTTGTCTCGACAGGGTTATTACTTTCTTTATCCAAAACACAGGGTCTAATGCAAGGTTATCTTGGTTGCATAACAGCTTCCAACCGGACTGTCTGTAGTCAAAGGAGTCCGTTTTAGAGCCAAACTCGGGCCAAAAAATTATGTTGTTGTCGTTAACAACACAGTGTTCTTCATCCATGTGCAACAAGGTCAAATCATGCACTCTACGTCCCGAGCACAATAACAATAACAATGCTGTGTATCTTGACGCGTCATACAAACTACTGGTAGCTGTATTAAGAGTTTGTAAGTGAGATGTCACAGTATCGATATTCCAAGTCGGCACTTTGGCGTTCTTGGGATTTTGCAAAGCTATATCCTTCAGTGCATGTTTCACGATGTTGTGTGAACTCAAATGCGAGGAGGTAGGGTTGCACAAAGTCGCTACTACCGATTTATGGAGCACAATGGCGTTGTATGAAAGGTGATGACGTAAGTGGAGATCTATTAAAAATTTACCCAAATCAGCTCCCGATGGATTTGTAGCTATAACATCATTTGATTGGGCCCAGGCTACCCAGCGTGACCAGGGTGATTTATAGGTTTTTAGTGTAGACAGCCTCCATCCAGATTTTAAAGTAGCCTTTTGTTCCGAGGACCAATTACCGAGGACCCAAGACCACCCCCACATCTCCATGCTTCCAGGGTCATTTCGTCCACCTTCGGCGGGGAAAGACCTGTTGCTGCATCCACTAGGACTTCGCGTAAGTTCCATATCGTGTCTGGGGGACTGAGTGCTCTCTGTTTCAAGTCTGGGCGCCAAAATACGCGGTCCCAGCGGGGAACCACTATTATGTAAACTCCGCTGGCTTGGTTCAGGTGATTCAGAACCTGTGAGACTAGGCAAGGCGGAGGAAAAAGCCATGCGAGCTGGAAGTGCCAAGGGTGTGCAAATGCGTCGTACATCATTGCTTTCTTGTCGTGTAGGTTCAACGTGCAGTAGTTGTGCACCACATGGGCTATTTCTGAAGCGAAAAGATCCACTATGGGAACTCCCCATTTCAAGAAAATTAAGTCTGTCGCTTTCGGTAAGAGATGCCACTCTGGTGACGCCAGGCGGCGAGATAGATGATCTGCGTCGCTGTTGTATTTTCCAGGCAAGTGATAGGCCATTAGGTTTATGTTGTAATGATCTAGCAGCTCGAAGATTTGGTTCATGAGCGCTTGCGATTTGGTACCGCCTTCGTTTCGAATGTAGACCATCACGGTGGCGTTGTCGGTTTGTAATAAAATCGTCTTGTTCGCCAGTGATAACTTTTTATTTGCAACATTTTGAGAACCGCAAGAAGTTCTTTTTGGTTGCAGTGCAGGTGTTTTTCCGACTCCAACCAGGTTCCTGACAGGTTCAGATTGTCGAGACGAGCCCCCCAAGCTACGTTGGCTGCATCGGTTGTTAGAAAATGCACTGGAGGTGGTATATGTATCTCCGAGATTCTGTGGCAGTTTTTGAGCCACCACTCCATTTCTAAGAGAACCACAAGTGGCAGGGGTGACCTCTTTTTTATTTCGGAAAGTGTGTTGGTGTGTTTTTGTATTTTTCGATAATTCAGTCTGCCCCTGGGTACCGTGAAGCTTGCAAAATTTAATAGGCCCACTAACATTTGTAATTCTTTGAGATTTGCTTGCTTGGTTTTTAGTAGATTGGTCACAACATTTTTTATCTTGGCAATTTTTCTGAATGCTAACACTTTGGTGTTCAGCCATGGGTCCCATACTACACCCAGATATTCTAGGGATTTGACGAGCTCCAAGATTGACTTTGGTCCGTTTACTTGCCATCCCAGATAAGAAAGTAGGTTTAGGGTCATTTTGACATGCTTTTTTAGTTCAGCCTGGTCTTGGTGAGCCAGAAGGTAATCGTCTAAATATACGATTAGTCTGATTCCCTCGTTTCTCAGGATTTGCGAAATCCATGCTGATATTGAGGCGAACGTTGCTGGAGCTGAGCTCAGACCGAAAGGAAGGCACGTCATCTCTAAGAGTTGGTGGTTGTTGAGGTTTTTTAAATTGAAAATCGGTCTTTGCGACCCGTCTCTCTTTGGACGAAGAAAAATCTTCGAGATGAAGCTGGCAGAGTCTTGAGTTGCTTCTAAGACTCCATCTGTTTTCATCTGGGAAATTAATTGAGACATTTCTTTCGATACCCGTGTCAGATTTTGATTTTCTAGATTGAGTCTCTGTAATGGGGGTTTTCGGTTGAATGGTATGCGGTACCCCTGTATAATTTTTATGAGATGCGTTGGAGCACCCATTTTTATCAAATTTTTTACATAAAATTTCAATTGGCCCGCCCTGAAAGGCCTGGTGTCAATATTTGGTGCGCTTGTTTTTGTCGTTTCGAAAGGAAGGTGACCAACGCCGCTTTCTAAGAGCCTGCCCTCGGGCTTGGCTATTCCTTTGGCCCCCCCTCCTTTCTCGCGCATGAAATGACATTGTGTCTTGATTATAATATCTATAACCTGAATTTTGCTCAGTATGCTCTTGCGTAGAGCTTTGAGCAGTGCCACGTCTATTCGCAGCATTGTAACCTGAAGCACCCTGCGCGGGAAATTTAGTTTTATGAAAACCTTGCGCAGGCCTGTAGGCTTGGCTCCCCTGCGCGGGGTAGCGTTGACCATCACTAGCAGAATTACCAACTTGCGCAGTTGGTTTGCTAGTTTGCTTTTTCCAGAATGCTTTTCGTACGCCACCTGCTTTTTCTAAAGCCACGGTAAACGGTTCTGAGTCGAACAAATGCTTACACGACGGAGGAATTTTTCGTAATGCTGTTCGCACTAACGGATCCTTTACCAAAGCTAGGACAGCATCCCTTCTTTGTTCGACAGCATCAGCTCTATGCCCACAAACCATCTGCAAAACATCGTTCGATATTTTGGTATATTCACCGTTAGTGAAAGACTCACTTAGCTGATCCTTGATATTGTCGTATGACAGACTTTCTAGGTTGCGCGCCCAGGTTAAAAAGTTGCGCACGCTTTCTTGAAAAGCATTTTGCTGTTTTAGCATTGCCATTGTTAATGCGGCATACGACCTTTCCGCGTATGCCAAATGGCGGGAACTCTCGAAAGCCTCTATCTCATCATTAATATCCAGCTCCACATAACCAGGAGTAGTACCGTAAGTTTTTTGGACCTCAGCGTACCTTACTTCAGACCAATCAAGTGTATTGAACCTTTGTAGTTCGTTTAACTTGGTCAAATATTCGGGTGGCGTTTTAGGAACAGTAGGTGATTTTAGCGATGTCCCGACATTGATACTAAAATCTGTTGTGGTTTGGGATTGATTTTCATCATTGCTCTCGTCCTCATATAAGTCACGGCTAACGTTTAGATCTAATGGCTGATCGTATTCGCACTGATTTTGACCGTAATGTTACGTAACTCACTAACCTCTTTTGCCAACCTCTCCAGCAGATCATCGCGCTTAGCACGTTTTGCGTTCCCGCGACGGCGGCGACGCTTTTTTCTTTTTCGACCCGAACGAGAGGAATCGGATGATGAGGAGCTTGACGAGGACGACGAGTTGCCAGCATCAGAATTATCTCGGCTGCGCGCCTCGGGAGCAATAGGTATCTCGGGGACATTAGCACGACCTACGTTCTGTACTTCTGCACTTTCTCCGTTCACATTCATTGCTAATAACTTTATTTACGTAAAAATCTTAGAATTTATTTCAATGAAAACCAATTTTTGGAAAAAATTATCCAATGCGGGTAACTACAAAACAAAATAAAATTAAAGCAACGTTCATAGCAAAACTTTTCACGAATGTTTGGATTGTCATACAACTGAAAAGAAACCTGATAAATTTATTTCGTACACTAAAACGCTAAATTTATTAGGTTCTAATTGCTCGAACGGTAATACCGTTGATTTTAAGGAAAATTTGAATAAATTGTATGAAATTGCTATAAAACTGGAAAGAGTATTAAAAAGTTTCTCACAAAAATCCACGTGGCACAGTTGGATCTTCCTCCGGAACGCTCTGCGGAGACAACCGTGCTCGTTGGGGAAAAGGACGCCAATGATTTTGAATTCAGTGTGCACGCAGCACCTGCCCGGCGGCTGTTGTGACGTAAGATGATAGAAAGAGACAGCAGTAGCTACACGCAAACGTAAAGGAAAGAGAGGGGAAAAGGAGGGTCGCCATCTCATTATGTTTAGGCTTCGAATCAGAACAGGGGTTTAATAATTACTTTATTTAAAAACGTTACAAAGGAGGATCTCATTAGAACCACAAATTACAGAACAAAACAAAATAGTGACATGGAGCATGCCCTACTAATGATTTACTAGCTGTTACTTCGTCCGCGGGGAAGAAGATAATGCGGCCACAGTGTAATCCGTTGGGAATCCCTCAGTAAAAATTATCCCAGTTTTTAAGTTGGATAATAAGTTATCGAGCAATGATCTCACTTTTCAAAACAAAATATATATGCCAGAGATATCCAAACGTTCACCCTTTACGAATTTTCCTGATTAAATGAAACTAATTAGTAATTAGTCATGAAATGAACCAATTTAAATTGAGAAAATTCAATTCAGTTAAAATAATTTTAGTCGCTTTTGCAAATTCATTTTACTTTATTCTTATTTAATACATTTTTCTATGTACGTACAGTTGACAATAATGATAAATCAGCGATTAGATAGTAATAGTAAACAATACCAACAGCGTTGTCAAGATATTCTCTAATAATTAAAATCAGCGTTAGTTGTACTTAAATATTTTATCTGCTCCCATACTACACAAAAGTAAGTAATTACAACATTAAAAACCGTTTTTAATGTAGTAAACGACATGTATAAATTTATTAAAAACGGCCTTATAAGTACTTATAATGTTTATTCGATATTAAAAACCGATCCTACCAATATAACACATATTTCAATACCGTCATCATCATCATCATCATCATCATCATCATCATCATCATCATCATCATCATCGTCATCATCATCATCATCATCATCACCATCATCATCATCATCATCATCATCATCATCATCATCGTCATTATCATCATCATCATCATCATCGTCATCATCATCATCGTCATCATCATCATCATCATCGTCATCATCATAATCATCATCCTCCTCCTCCTGCTCATCATCATCATCATCATCTTCTTCTTATTCTTCTTCTTCTTCATCATCATCATCATCATCATCATCATCATCATCATTATTATTAATGACAATTTATTATAAGTTAATATTAAGATAGATTATAAATAGGTAGTCTAGGTCATAACCTGTCATGTCAATATACATGTCAATGTCTATTTATTTTAATTAAGATACTCAACTGATGCCGGGTCCAGGTCGGACCCGAAATATATCTTGAGATTTCCTTGTATTTGTTTATCTTATTTATCAGTATATTTATATATATTTTTTAATATTTTAATACCGCGATTTTGCACTGTGATCGGCTCAATTTACATCACTAAGATAACCAATCATCGACTAAAATTTCTTGTATTGTTTTGTGCTAGGGCAATAGTATCTTTACCATGCTGCAGCCTCAAATGCTCCCACAGTATACTTTTAAATTACCGACAATTTGGTAAAACAGCTAAGACCCCTGTCTAAGCTTACTGGAGCAATCATCATCATCATCATCATCATTATCATCATCATCATCATCATCATCATCATCATCATCATCATCATCACCATCATCATCATCATCATCATCATCATCATCATCATCATCATCATCATCATCATCATCATCATCATCATCATCATCATCATCATCATCATCATCATCATCATCGTCATTATCATCATCATCATCATCATCATCATCATCATCATCATCGTCATCATCATCATCATCATCATCATCATCGTCATCATCATAATCATCATCCTACTCCTCCTGCTCATCATCATCATCATCATCATAATCATCATCATCATCATCATCATCATCTTCTTCTTCTTATTCTTCTTCTTCTTCATCATCATCATCATCATCATCATCATCATCATCATCATCATCATCATCATCATCATCATCATTATTATTAATGACAATTTATTACAAGTTAATATTAAGATAGATTATAAATAGGTAGTCTAGGTCATAACCTGTCATGTCATGTACTTTTATTATATACATGTCAATGTCTATTTATTTTAATTAAGATACTCAACTGATGCCGGGTCCAGGTCGGACCCGAAATATATCTTGAGATTTCCTTGTATTTGTTTATCTTATTTATCAGTATATTTATATATTTTTTTTAATATTTTAATACCGCGATTTTGCACTGTGATCGGCTCAATTTACATCACTAAGATAACCAATCATCGACTAAAATTTGTTGTATTGTTTTGGGCTAGGGCAACAGTATCTTTGCCATGCTGCAGCCTCAAATGCTGCCATAGTATACTTTTAAAAGGGGGTAGCCGGTAAATTACCGACAATTTGGTAAAACAGCTAAGACCCTTGTCTAAGCTTACAGGAGCAATTAAATAAAAAGTCCTGTTCTCTCCTGTCCTCATTTTGCGAGAAATTGTCAGTTGTAAATATTATAAATAATGTCCATGTGACATTATATAAAGGATTGTATCCAACTAGACATAATTAGTCATATTGAGACACTCGTGCAGCCTATTACAAAACTGTCCAATGGCTCTCATTATGTCACAGTTACAATGAATACTATGGAAAAGGGATATTACACTGCTTTGTTGACTGCATGCTTATTGTATAATCCAACATTAAACGATATAATTTGAGTAAATGCAACTGTTTCACCGATACAATTTCGGCATTTATAACGCAAACGAGTGTCGTTCTTAGGAGGACGACGTGACGGCCGGCGTTCACCATCGTTGTCAAACGGCCAATTGGCATGTAGTCAACAGCAATATTATAAACGTGAGTGTGCAACCGTTACTCTTGTAATATTTAACCACTGCACTGTTGTTTATTTCACCATACAAAGGAGACTCAGGGCCTGTGGGCCGCTGTAGTCAAATGAATTTGAAATAATCATATAAGTAAAGCTTTGTTACAAAAATAATCTCGTACTATTTCAAAACTCATTGATAAAATCTAAACTCATTATAATATATATTATTGGGTCTACCGCGATTAATTTTTACCTTTTTTTTTTTACGAAAACGGGACACCCGATGTTTTTTCGTAAAAAAAAAGGTAAAAATTGATCGCGGTCGACCCGATAATATATATTATAATGTGTGCGAAACGCGAGAGTCTAAAGTTATATAATCTAAACTCAAGTTCGAAGGTACTCGTAGCAACTGTCAGCCATGGCCCCGCTCAGGCACAGCTCACAACAACAGAAACTGCAGCTCCACCACGGTGTAAGTAACGATCAGTCCGGCAAGACGAAGAATCAACCGAGATTCTACTGTGAAAAACCCACATACTTGTAGCTTCGTGAAATTGCATGAAGTCAAACGCAGCATATTCTTGCAAAAGTAGTGAACGTCTTCGGTTCTTCCTGAAAATAATATTAGAACGGGAAATAGTATTAAAACTCGAGTGAGCTGACATACAACATTATTATTACATTTATAGTCGGTAAAACGGTTGGCATATACTCAACAAAAATGACACGTGAGTGTTAAAGCCGCGTGTAATAATAATTTGAACGATAAATCGTTATTTCTGGATGATATACTCGTAAAACAAAAGTAGGAATTTTTAAATCAGTTCTTGCAAGTTTAAATGATCGAAAAGTTAAATAAAACAATAGTTCGAGGGTCAAATTTAACTAATTTTTTTTAATAGATAAAATAGTTTTAAGGCGATTTAGAGTACAAGTAGAGAGTGTATGATTCAAACTTAAAATAATTTCTTAAATTTACAAAAATATGTAGTATACCTACGAGATTTATGAATTTTCATCACATCTATACACAAAACTCTAATGTTGTGGATGGAGGAGTAAAATCGTTCACACTGATTACACAGTAGTGTTTGTATTGTAATTGATTTTATAAACCACATCGTCAGTGATATTCCAGAACGATTCTGAAAATAAACAGTGAAGCACGAGTGAGGTTGGCGCATTGAGTGTTCTTTTTATTAAAGTTATACTACCTGGGTCCGTTAGCTCATCCAGTTTAGTTTTTCGGAAGAAAGGATGCCACTTGCCACAATTGTTTATTGGACCAATATCTACCGATAAAGATCGGTAGCCTTCGGGAGCCTCTCCAATTTGGGGGAGGGGGGGTCAAAGATGCACTGCGCCACGCGTCATTTAAAAAAATTAAACTTCTGAGTTCGTCAACTACATCAAGATGGGTGTCTTTTTCAGGTAAATTAAAGACGTAGAATTCATTTCTGGCATAAAAATTTGAGATATTTTAAGTAGTTTCTTGAAAATGTTTACGTATATTAAAATTTTATGAAATACTTTTTACTTTCAGGCGCCACCAAAAAAAAACCTCAGGTTTTTTTAAGTAACAAAAAATACGTTACGAAAGCCTATTTTATGCAGATAAATAAAATTATAAGTTTTATTGGATTTTTAAAGGAAAAAACCATAAAAAAAAATAAAACAATGTCGGTGAGCTCTTATTTTACTACTACTTATTGACTAACCTGATAAAAGTATATTTATGTATAGTGTATTTATAAAAGTATATATATGCATAAAAACTATAAACACGTAAACAATGCTTTTCTATGGTTCTAAAAGAGTATTAACTATTTAATTATCATTTTCATTTTTTGCAGCCTCTACCGCAGTGGTACAATTCGGTACATGTTAAATTTATTTTAGCACAGTTGCATCTTTTTTGCATCCTACTTTGCATTGACACCTTATTATCTCGAGGCAAATGCTGTCCGCAGCTGGGTTGTCAGACCAGTGGGGTATCTATTGGTTAATTTTCTGCTTCTAGCCCCAATCGGGGGGACTAGGCAGAATTTGTTGTAGCACTAAAGCCTGGCCCCACTCAATGCAAAGTAGGATGCAAAAAAGATGCAACTGCGCTAAAATAAATTTAACCCCCACTTCATTCTGGACTCATTTGGGTCTAGAATCCCCTCAAATACCAAAAGTCTAGCTAAATCAACGTACAGCGTGCAGCCACTGTGCCTCGAGTATCTACGTTTCATCAACCTCTTTTTCTAACCCAGACAACTGCAATATTATATTTTACACACACACCCACACACTTTACTATATTATCCGATAATTACATAATCATTTATCTAATTAAAAATATAACGTCGCGCGCAACTTACGAAGCTATGAAAGTGTTATTCGTTAAACGTCTTACGGAATGTCGAATGAAAAGTGGTTTTACATAGTGATTTAGTCATTAATGTGTTTCGTTTTCCCTTGGATTTTCAATGCCAATAATAGCCTTGAACTATAGCTGAGTTCCAGAATACAGCTAAATCGTATCATTTAACAAATACCTAGTACATTAGTTTTTCTTGAATACTTTATTTTCCTTTGTTGAATTATGATATACATTGTTTTGAGCATAACCGTTTTGTAACATAACGTAGTGTCCTAATCTACTAGACGATCACACAAATAAATCACGGCCAATGATTTAATTTATAATTAATAAATCGATGTACTCCTCAAGTATGTCATAATAACGTAGGAGACGTAGAAAGGTATATATGCATTACTATAACCTCATTCTACGGATGTTACCGCTTCCAGCGGTCATCTTTTAATTATTAAATAAATACATACTAAGTACTGTAAGTACATATGACTGTACATAACACATATGTATATACATCTATAAGCAGGATATTTATTTCTCTTACAGAAGATAGGACTAGTCCAGAACCTATTTGTTAAAGATTGGTACTCGTGACCAGGAACACAATTGTCTTCTTACAGCAGTACTTACTTACTTCACACCTAGAACTATTTGTTATAGATGGTAGAAGCTGCAAAAAATGAAAATGATAATTAAATACTCTTTTAGAACCATAGAAAAGCATTTTTCACGTGTTTATAGTTTTTATGCATATATATATACCTATATAAATACACTATAAATAGATATACTTTTATCAGGTTAGTTATTAAGTAGTAGTAAAATAAGAGCTCACCGACATTATTTAATTTTTTTTTTTTGGTTTTTCCTTTAGAAATCCAATAAAACTTATATTTTTATTTATCTGCATAAAATAGGCTTTCATAACATATTTTTTGTTACTTAAAAAAACCTGAGGTTTTTTTTTTGGTGGCGCCTGAAAGTAAAAAGTATTTCATAAAATTTTAATGTATGTAAAAATTTTCAAGAAATTACTTAAAATATCACAATTTTTTATGCCAGAAATGAATTTTACGTCCTTAATTTACCTGAAAAAGACACCCATCTTGATGTAGTTGACAAACTCAGACAGTTACATTTTTTTAAATGACGCTTGGCGCAGTGCATCTTTGAACCCCCTTCCCCCCCCAAATTGAAGAGGCTCCCGAAGGCTACCGATCTTTATCGGTAGATATTGGTCCAATAAACAATTGTGGCAAGTGGCATCCTTTCTTCCGGAAAACTAAACTGATGCCTTTTTTGGGGTCGTCTGTTAAGTCTAAGCTATACCTGTGAGGACTGTTATTCTGGCATTATATTTCACTCGCAAAATCAGTCGCTCGACTTTTGTTTACAGTATGATAAATGCCATGCGATGTATAGTGAAGTGACTAAGCCTTGTCAAATAAAAACCATAGAATATAAGGAATCCTTACTAGGTTTCCTATTTAAAAAATCAATACATATTCGCAGAAAATCCTTTTCATACGAAATCTACATATGAAAATAAATATTCTATGATTTATAGTGAAATCCATCGCTTTGTACAAACACGTAACCAGGACTTTTTTACGGAGAGGGTGGGGTCCAGGTCCAGGCAAATAGTTAAAGTATCTCGCGTATACGTTAAATATCTCGGAAATACACCAAAACAATTTTTTCCTTTTTATTATTATTTTTATTAGTATTTTTATTATTAAAACTCACGTGAGCTGACATACTTAATTATTATTACATGCGGCTTGAGCACTCACGTGTGATTGCTGTTGACTATATGCCAACCGTTTTACCGATAAAATATCGGCATTATCAAGGCGAATGTCGTTCTCAGAATGACGACCAACGCGACGCGGCGTTCACTGTCGTTATCAAACGGACACTAGCGGCAACCGCGGATCGGCGAGATGCACGCGCGGCTCGTGCGCTAAGCGTTGGCTGCGTCGTCAATAGAGATGGGTGAAACATTGGTATCGGTGAAACGGTTGGCATATAGTCAACAACAATCTCACGTGTGTGTGTTCAAGCTGCATGTAATAATAAATCAATTTTTACACATTATTTGGTAATTTACAAAATAAACATAGAAAGAGAGACACTTTTGGCACTCTATTTAGGGATTTTTGTATTTTTGTCTATCTGTCTGTCTGTTTGTATGTATGTCGATATGTTCCGTTTTAACTCGAGAACCACTCAACGGATTTGGGTGAGGTTTTCTTTATTATCATTGTAGTGACCCTGGTCAGCGTAAAGGCTATAAGGGGGTTGTTGATGAAATAACTGCCAAGACGAAAACTGTCGATACTACTGTAAGATTGAAAAACACTTCCTCGCGTGCAAAGCCGCTGGAAAAACTAGTAATATAAATTAAAATAAAATTGTTGTCATTGATCAGTAAAATATGTAAGTATATTGATGACTATACATTTTCATTTTACTAGCTCAAGTAAAGTATTGGATATTGACAAAATTATTATTTAAATTATTATCCAAAATTTGGTGAACACAAAAAGTTTTTTTTTCCATATTTGAACGCCATATTTCATATATTTTTTACAATGGCAAGGAAATACAAGGCTTGAATATACTTACCACATGTGCTTCATTGGTGCTGAAAAATATTAAAAACTTCAGTATCACTAAAGACTGGCAAAAGTTTTTTACCACATTTACTAATATCTGAAACCGAAAAAACCATGTCAATGAAAGGTTAACTCACTCTTACTATGCACTTACATCAAGTTTAACTTACCATAAATTCAAACATATTTTGATACTGTTTATAAATCTGCAAAATATGTTTAAAAACTTCGCTCAGTTCTATTACATTTTCAGTATTACCGTCTGAACTTTTAACTAAATTATTCATTTTCTCAGTGAAAACAATGACCAGTTCCGTAGAAATTTTCATTAAGCAAACTGCATAAATCATATTTACATCAAAACTGATTACAGTTGACATATAAATAGCGTAAGTGATAGATACGTCAAAACCAACCAAAAAATTATTAAAAACCATTACTGTATGAATAATTACAAACGCCCAGACATACCTAGCTAAGTTCCGAAATAGTTTTGTATCAACTGGGCTCAGTTTCTTATAGAGTTGTTGGTACTGTATCACTAAGGTAACATTTAAATCTCTTTGTCTAATATTTGCAATATTCAGTAATATTAACCCAAAAAAGCAAATAAAACGAAATAAATAGTTTATTATCAGTAAGCGCGCAGTATTTTTGAAATACTTAAACAGGCTGAAAACATTAACAACAAAAAGTAACAAGGAGCCGATGAAGGATATAATATTGTACGTCATAGAATTAGGTGTTATGAAGTTGTCTCGAATCCTATACCGAGCCATTAAAAAAACATAATTTGCTAAATGTAACGGTAGCAAAACTTTTTTGAAGTTTTTATCGAGAAAATTGTTTAGTAACACCTCGTTTGTAGCTATCATCGTGTTTATGTGGACTGACGCCAGTCTTTTTAATAAAGTACCCATTATTATGATGAATTGTTTTACCAGAATTAGTAATCAATATCTGTCAAGTTACGTTATGCTATCAAATATTTTACTTTAGTAATTTGTTATCATCAAACAGCCGATAACTTAAGGCGATTATTCCGGACAAAATGCGAAATTCAACATTTTAGAATTTCGAAGACGCTGCATCCTGTTGCTTTAGGAAATTGCAGCTCTGCATAAACATACGTTGATCCTTATTCTAAGACCCCTAGGCATTAGTTTTTACATAATTTATCATTTAAAGCTATAGTAAGCTTCACGCGTTACTACAAAGTCATAAAAATTTAAATCTGTTTATCATCAGTTTCTTACCAAATACGGGCTAAAATGCAGAAGACATCACATATTCATGAATGGTTTAAAGAAGTAAAGATACCTATGAGAATCTTTTTTATTCAATTTGTTTTAGAAGGAAAAAGCTTGAAAATATTTAAGAGCGCCTGCAAAAAGAAAATACCAAAATAAGATCTTACGATTTTGATTATTGCTTTTAAAATTAATCAGGCGCTTAGAGTCAAACGACACGCTCCCGTCACGCAAAAATAAAAAAATAAAATGTCTTTATTTCGGGCAATGAAAAACACATAGAAAGTGGAAAGAAAATTTTGGCTAATATCAGGTGTTTTTGTGGTAGTGTAGTGCATTTGACGATTCCGATTTTGTGTAATATTGTGAACTAGTGGTGTGTTGTGTATAATATTCCCTTTTGTTTTGTTTTTGTGCAATACGTGTAAGTGTAATGTAACTAATGTATAGGTTAGGTTAGTTTGCTGTATAATTTATTAAATAAATTAACATTGTATAAGACAATAATAAATGGTAAATAATGGGGAATAAAAGAATAATAAAGTACTACCAAAGTTTAAGTTTACCAAAATAAAGGTCGATGACTCCTCTGTCTCAAGAAGGCACAGAGCATAAAATAAAATCTTTAAGTCAATGATAAAATAGTGTATGAATTCGAGGTAAAGAAATACAAATTGTTAAGTTTTATATTAATATTTTATATGTATATTATTAAAATATTATAGCTTTCATAGAAATTTAGGTGTCAGTAATGAATGACCATTCTGACAAAGAAAATATATATGTCCTACTGAGAGGACAAGATAATTTAAATCAAGAAAGGGTAATGAGGGAGTATATTAAAATATAATATTATAGTAAAATATAAATCAATGCTTGATAACAGAACTATTGAAACGTTAGAGGCTTTAATGATCATTTAGGATAATTTGTTTGTTTTCTAGCTCTCAAAGAAAATTGAGTGTCAGTAACGACCATCCTGACAAAGAAAACATAAATGTCATACTGAGTGGATAAGATAACATTGTGCCGTTCAGGGTCAAGGTCATTGTACTAAAAGACGGACAAGTCAATTTTTCATACAAAATACGTACTGCCAGCAGGACAACATATTGATTTTGTCAGGACGTTTCGCACAAAAAACCCATCTTTCCAGAAGAGCTATAAATAAATATCCAAATACGCTACAAATAAAATTAAATATCTGCCTAACTTTGCCCGTTCAATTAGTCTTACTTAACAACCAATCAACCCAAATTTTGGATTTATTTACGTATATAACATATGTTATTTTACTCTAATTTGTGATTCTTTCGCTAAACTCATAAACTAAACATGAAAATCAGAGGTGCGATTGTGTAAGAAAATAGTCATGAAATCGTATTCATTTGATAGCTTTAAACTTATCATTCCACTTGTCAAACGGCCAATTCGAATTGTCTATGGTATTAATAGATGCTTTACGATTTGTATCTTTATTTTAGACAATGAGTGAATGATTTGTTAAGATTTGACAGATAATTCGATTTGTCTAAGATTTTTTAGTTCATCGCTAATGTCAAGTGCTTGCGGCGACTTGTGGTCTATGACAATCGTTTAACGGTAAGTGTTTTTGATTATTTTGGAATAAAATTACGTAAAATAATTTTTATTCTACAATTGAAATCAATAAATGATGTTCAATTAATTAAAATTGTGGTGCTTTTTAGTGAAAACCCTTGGATTTGGCACTGAAATAAGAATTGTTTTTTATATGAACACAGTTTGGGGTTATATTTTTGTAGGAAAGATATTATGAAAAGGTTTAGGGCAGTTTGGCCACAGAATAAAATATTTTTTCTTACTTTTTAGGGTTCCGTACCCAAAGGGTAACCAACGAGACCCTATTGCTTAGACTCCGCTGTCCGTCTGTCTGTCCGTCTGTCAACAGGATGTATCTCATGAACCGTGATAGTAAGACAGTTGAAATTTTCACAGATGATGTATTTCTGTTGCCGCTATAACAACAAATACTAAAAAAACAGAATAAAATAAATATTTAAGGGGGCTCCCATACAACAGACATGTTTTTTTGCCGTTTTTATATATAATGGTACGGAACCCTTCGTGCGCGACTCCGACTTGCACTTGGCCGGTTTTTATATTTTGGGTCGGTTGCTATCTTGTCAGACTAATATAATAAATAAACATACTATCTTGCAGTTGCAGTTGACTTGACACTTGAATTGATTCGAAACTACAAGACTCGGCGTTATTATAACTACAAAACTCGGACGAAGACAAATAATACGATAAGATATAGCGCTGTCTCTTTCAGACATTACGTCTAGTAAAAAAGTAATCCCGTGTCAAGCTCTTCAACTCCATCTACTGTTGAGTAGTAGTAAACTTATGCCACCACCTGGGGTCGAGCAGCTGAAACTCGGTTTTCCTTCAATTGTTGCGTTTGGTTATACAAGTTGCATGGAGATAATTTTCGATTGAATTCTATGTTTTAAATTATAAAAATTAATTTTTGTGGTGGGTTTAAAAAATGTAATCAAAAAGATCTATTATTTTTGTGTTTGACATAATTTTAGTGTAAATAAATGATCAAATTTCATTTTACGTAGGTAGTACACAATAAAACGCAATTTCATTTCGCATTTTTTAAACCATCGGTCATTTTTAAACCTTCGGTTACTTTTCGGACTTCATTTTATGGACAGTTTTACACAATTCGAATTTGCCCTACACGATCCATGACAATGATATAGATTTATCATTCATGATCAACCTTACACAATCGCACCTCTTTACGTTACCAGAATACGGACGCCTCACAGAATAAGGTTGCGGGAAGCGCGCGGGGCGACTCGCTTGCAAGTGCGCCGCGCAGCAGGAATAAGACGGCTATAGTTTTTTTTAAATACAGACTGTTCAAAGCTATTTTACCTCTGACAGCTGTTCTATGTCCAATACTTAAGAAACATTTTCGATCAGCCTAGAGGTAAAATAACTGTGAACGATCTGTACCTATCGCGGCCGCGGCCGCTAACTCAATGATTCCTTTAAAACATGGTTACAATACAGTAGAAAAAAACCGGCCATGTGCGAGTCAGACTCGCGAACCTAGGGTTTCGTACTGTGGATGATAAATTTAATGTTGTCTTTTTTTTCTTTTATTTCTCTACCGCATTATTTTTCCTGTAATCTTTACGTAAACACATATTACCATGATTTTTTTCACATTTTTCGGTTTTGGAGATAAGGAGGGGGGGGGGGGGACATACATATTTTTGTGGTTTTTAAAGATTTCTCGAAACCAGTGCTAGTAAATATAGTAAAAGTAGGTATACAGTTTTACAATCAACTTTATAATATCTACAATTTGATACCCATATTGTATTATTAGGATAATATTTTTTATTTTTGTCATTTTTGTTTTGGAAATATTTTGAACAATTTCAAAATTTTCCTCCTTTTTTTTACACCGTGATATATTATCAAATTAATGCGATTTTTGTGAAAAATTTCATGTCTTTACCTTAAACGGTGCTAAAGTTATGAGGCTGTGACGTATGGCATATGGACGGACTAAAAATAGCCTACATAGTGATAGTACAATAATAATGTAATTGATTAATTATGTATCTACAAAATAATCTCCAAAAATAATAAAAGAAAACAAAGTTTATATATATTTTATGCTGCAAAACGATTCGTATATCATACGCGTGTGAGGCTATGTTGAAAGTTTTTAAACAACTACAAAAAAAAAAATTATGACAAGGGTCAATCTTTTGCTGCCTTTTTCAAGCATATCGAACTGCTGTTAGACCAAGTAGTAGTAAATTATTATTTTTAATGATGATGAACAGTATTCACGCATTTTTGTGTGAAACTCAAATATTTCCCAAACGATTGGTTTGTACACGGTAGAGTATGTGATTTCATTTAAAGGTAGCAGCCATCTACACCTGGTATATGAGTGAAATACCACCGACTCATTCATCATGAAATCTTTCCGGCCACCGCCATAGAAGGGGCGTCAAATGCATGCTTTGCTGCTGCTTTGAATTCCGATCACTTTGTGTATCTGTGCGTGTGGTGTGTGGCAGGTTCCCGCTCCTTGTGTTCAAAAATCTGAGACACATTGGTGACCCCCGGATTCTTAAAAGCGTATATAACACTTTTTGCCAATCGATTTAAAGTTATTGTATACCAGCCTTGTGTGGCACTTATAAATCCAAGCTCCTACAACTTGAAAGAGCTCAGAGGGCAGTTCCTTTAAATCATATATGTACCCAACAACAGTTCTCTTTGCTGAAACTTCTGTCTTGACAGTGAGACAACTCTTCATCAGAAATACCTTGCGTGAATGTCATAAAAATCCTCCTGAACTATCTAATAAATCCCGACGCGTAGACATAGTTTTTAATAAACCGCACTGTCAAACTTCTTTTGCACAATCTCTTAATAGTTTTCTAGGACCCTTTCTATGTAATATAATAGACTAAGCTTAATTACCGAATAACGACAACTATCCTTAACCTTTCTCAAACTTAAACTTACCACTGTCTTAAATAAGCTAAACTATGAGGATCCAGAAAGCTTACTGAAAATAGTCGCTTGAAAAATACAATCTGTTCTGAATGTCATTGCCAATTATTTTCTTTTGACATTATAATGTTTCTCTCTGCATAAAACACTATACCTACTGTAGTGCTCTATGGCCTTAAGCCATAGAGACATTCTTCATAACTTCACTTTGACTTTGACTTGGATTTTGGAAAATAAACAATAATGCTAAAAGGTATTTTATCTTCGTAATTAACTGTTTCCACACTGGTGACCCTTGAAGAACCGCATTATCAACATCAATCACAGGTATCAAATATATTCGCCATAAATAAAACGCATTTTGTCAATAAAAAATTTCGGAACTTTCACGAAACCAACTTTTTGACAACAATGCCTAATACCGAAAATGCTCCTGAAGGAACCGTGGAAGCCAATTCCAAACGCCCAATCCACATTCCACGATTCTGGGCGAGACAACCAACATCATGGTTTGCAGTGTTAGAAGCGCAGTTCCATTTGGCAAACATAACAAAAGAAGAGACCAAGTTTTATCACGCCATATCCTATCTGGATGAAGAAAGCGCTTCACAAGTAGAAAAACTCATGGAATCGCCGCCTGTCAATCCCTACACGACATTGAAGACAACACTGATTTCTCGATTTTCCGATTCAAAGGAACAAAAAGTTGAAAAACTTCTTGAAAAAGAAGAATTAGGTGATAGAAGACCATCTCAATTTCTGCGAACACTCATAAACTTGGCTGGATACGCAGTTTCCAATGACATTATTAAATCTATCTGGGTAAAAAGACTTCCACAACATCTCCAAATTGTCATAGCATCTCAACCCGATACTACCACACTTGATGATTTAGGAATCATGGCTGACAAAATAATTAACATTATTCCTCAAATGTACGGCTGCTCGGCACAAACTGCTTTATCGTCCTCATCCAATGCATCAGATGAAAGTCTACAAGCTCAAGTGTCAAAATTAACAATCATGGTAGAAAGCCTTTTGAAGTGGCAACAAAATAATGATGGAAGAGTCAACAATCAACTCAGAACTCGTTCACGTTCTCGATCTCGCTCTCGTGATAGTTCCCGTATTTGCTGGTATCACTATAATTTTGGAAATAAGGCCAAAAACTGCATTACTCCTTGCTCTTACCAAAAAAACGATCGCAAGAGTCATTAGCAGCGGCGGATGACTCCCCATCGCAAAGCCGCCGCCTATTTGTTATGGACAACAGCACTGGAGTACAATATTTAATCGACTCGGGATCTGATATTTGCGTTTTCCCTAAAGGCATGATTAAACGTAAAGTCACTAAACAAACTGCTTATCAAGTGTTTGCTGCAAATGGCACTCCTATCAACACGTATGGACTTCTGACCATCACATTGAATTTAGGACTTCGAAGAGAACTTTCATGGCGTTTTGTTATTGCTGATGTTACACGTCCTATTATTGGTGCAGATCTTATTGCGCACTACAACCTACTTATCGACCTTAAAAATCATAAACTTCTTGATCCAATGACTGGCATTTCCACATCTTGTCTAACAGCAACGAATGAGACAATGACATGTGTCAAAACTATTCATGGAGATACAATGTTTCATCGACTTTTACAACAATATCCAGAAATAACAAGACCTGAATGTAAATTGAACCATGAAAACCACAATATTAAACATTACATTCGTGTTACACCTGGTCCTCCTGTTGCTTATAAAGCCCGAAGACTAGCTCCAGACAAATTCGTTGTTGCAAAGAAAACTTTTGACAAAATGTTATCAGATGGAATCATTCGACCTTCTGACAGTGCCTGGTCATCACCACTTCACATGGCCCCTAAAAAGGATGGAGGATGGAGACCATGCGGAGATTACCGAGCTCTTAACGCACGCACAGAACCAGACCGCTATCCATTGCGCTACATTGACGACTTTGCTCACAATCTGAAAGGTAAAACCATATTTAGCAAAATAGATCTCTTAAGCGCATTCAATCAACTTCCAATGGCAACTGAAGACATAGCCAAAACAGCCATCACGACGCCGTTTGGATTATTCGAATTCATAAAAATGCCATTTGGATTAAGAAATGCTAGTCAGACCTTTCAACGATTCATAGATACAGCCACAAGAGGCCTAGAATTCGTTTTTCCGTACATAGATGACGTTTTGGTGGCTTCACAGAACCTAAACGAGCACCTTGAACATCTAAAAACACTCTTCAAACGTCTCTCTGAATTTGGACTTGTGCTAAATGTAGGAAAAAGTCAGTTTGGCAAAAACGAGATTGAATTTCTTGGCTACAAAATCTCTGCCAATGGTATAGTTCCTCCTTCTGACAAAGTCACATATATAAAAGACTATCCCAAGCCTACGACTGTTAAATCTCTGCGCCGTTTTCTTGGAGCGTTGAATTTTTACAGACGGTTTCTTAAACACGCCGCAGAAATACAATCTCCACTGCACGATTTGCTTAAAAATGGCGTTAAAGGAAACGACACGCTTGCTTGGACTGAAGACAGCAATGCAGCTTTTCAGAAATGCAAAGATAGCTTATCTTCAATTGTGGAATTATCACACCCTGACCCTGGATCTCAGCTAGCATTGTTTACGGACGCAAGTGATCATGCTGTAGGATCTGTCCTTCAACAATACACTGAAAAAGGTTGGCAACCACTCACATTCTTCTCCAAAAAACTCTTGAAGTCACAAATTAAATATAGTGCTTATGACAAAGAACTACTGGCTATCTACATATCAGTAAAGCACTTCAAACACTGGCTCGAAGGTAGACCTTTCACAATATTTACTGATCACAAACCTTTGACCTATGCCTTTGAACAAGATTTGGACAAATGCTCTCCCAGACAGTTTAGATACTTGGAACTAATTGGCCAATTTACAACTGATATCCAACATGTTAGTGGAAAAGACAACGCAGTCGCAGATGCTTTCTCTCGAGTCGAAGCCCTCAGCACACCTTTAAATTGGAAAGAACTCGCTAACGCTCAAAAGAATGATAGAGAACTACTTGATTTGGTGGATAACCCTTCACATACATCCCTTCAGCTTAAACGCTTTCAAGTACCAAACACTGAACAGTATATTTATTGCGACGTATCAACACCAATCTTGCGACCATTTATTCCTTATTCTTTGCGAAGACAGGCATTTAACTGCCTTCACAGCCTATCACATCCAGGAATAAAGGCATCTTCCAAACTGATTGCTGATAACTTCGTCTGGCCAGCTATGCGCAAAGATTGTGTCTCTTGGACAAAAGCTTGTTTAGATTGTCAATCTTCCAAAGTCAACAAACATACCAAATCACCGATCGGAGAATTTGCTCTTCCCAACTCTAGATTCGATCATATTCATATTGACCTAGTAGGGCCACTGCCTGTTTCTAGGGGAAATCGTTATATTTTAACAGTTATTGATCGATTCTCAAGATTAACAGAAGCATATCCTCTCAGTAACATTGAAGCCGAAACAGTATCTCGCAGGCTATTTACTGAATGGATCTGCCGCTACGGTGTACCTTTAAGAGTCACGTCAGACCAAGGCCGACAGTTCACTTCACAGGTTTTTGCAGCACTTTCCAAGCTATGTGGATTTCAACACATCAACACTACAGCTTATCACAAATCCGCCAACGGCCTCATAGAGAGGGTGCATAGACAGATAAAAGCTGCCATAAAGTGTCATAACACCAATAGATGGTCTGATGAACTTGCAATCATCATGATGGGCATCAAGGCATCTTACAAAGAAGATCTGAAAGCTTCACCCGCTGAAATGGTTTTTGGCCAACAAATAAGACTACCTGGTACATTTATTAATCCCACATCTGACGATGAATTCGAACCAAATGAGTTCGTTAACAACCTCAAGCAAACAATGAAAAGTCTTTCACCTACACATGGAACTCGTCATGGCAAACAGAAAATATTCATGAATAAAAGCCTTAACACTTGTACGCACGTTTTTGTACGAGTAGATACACCACGCACAGGACTCCAAAAACCTTATGAAGGACCCTTTCTTGTGATGGAGAAACAAGATAAGTTCTTTAAAATCGATATGCATGGACAGTACAAGAACATCTCGATCGACAGAGTAAAGCCTGCTTACATTCTATCAGAAATAGAATCAGATGATGTAACTACTACACTTCCTGCCAAAAAAAGTGTTCGGTTCTGCATTTAACTCTCTACTTTGTACTTTTATATCTTTGTTATCTTCAAACCGTTCCCCAAGGGGAGTGAATGTAGTGCTCTATGGCCTTAAGCCATAGAGACATTCTTCATAACTTCACTTTGACTTTGACTTGGATTTTGGAAAATAAACAATAATGCTAAAAGGTATTTTATCTTCGTAATTAACTGTTTCCACACCTACCTATATTACACTACACTGTACTTAATAACTTGAATTATGATTTTAATACCGCGATTTTGCACTGTGATCGGCTCAATTTACATCGCTAAGATAATGCTCCCACAGTATACTTTTAAAAGGGGGTAGCCGGTAAATTACCGACAATTTGGTAAGACAGCTAAGACCCTTGTCTAAACTTACTGGAGCAATTAAATTTTTTTTATTTTTTATTTATTTATTGCCATACATATTACATACAATAATTAGGTACAAATAGCACAAAAAAACTCCAAAGAGTTTATCTTAGTACTAAGATCCGGTAACCGGTGTGTACAATAACAATACTCTTATCTTATCTATTACTCATTCACTAATGAATAGGCAGACCAACCAACCAACCACGAAAGGAAACATATTTTTATATAGGCTGTTTCAGAAAGGATCACATATTTAATTAATATTTTTTAAATAAAATTCTTTTAATTTAATTTTAATATTTTTTGAATTTAATGTTAACTTTAAATAGTCTGGCAATTCATTAATAAGACGTGGAATTTTATATTTTGAGGTTCTCTGTCCATAAGTATTATTAGCCCTCGATATTTCAAGTTTATTTTGAGAAACCTGTCTCGTAATAATTTTGTGACATTTCGGTCTTTGAATTTCATTATTCGTAAAATATTGTTCTGATAGAAGTAGGTATTTTATTTTTTCACGTAAAGGTATAATCTTGCAGTATTTAAACAGAAGATGATAGTTATCCCTATATTGAACTATAATATGACGTGGAACGATAGTTTTAAGAATTCTTAGTTGTAGATAGTGTATTTTATCCAGGAAAGTTTTGTACGTTCGCCCATAGCTCGTAAGACCATAACAAGTAATTGATTCTACAAGTGCATTGTACATGCTTAATAGCACGGTGTAAGGTATTTTGTTTCTGATTACTTGAAACTTTGCCAGCACAGTACGCAGTTTACCACAAATGGCCTCAACATGATGGCTCCAGGTAAACCTATCGTCGATGATAAGACCAAGGTATTTAGTATGTTTTACTTGGGCTAGAGAGCTACATGCACATGGTACCATGGGTCTAAGGTTATGTAGACAATTATGACTGTGAGCTATTATTTTGATCTCCTGGTCTGTTTTATTGTGGCTAGAATGAATATGCATTATGTTTGTCTTTTCTGAATTTAAAACCAGACCCGCATCATGAGACCATTTGCTAAGCAAGGTAAAGTCCGATTGTAAATTTAACAAGGCCCTGGAAACGTTACGGTCTGCGGAAACAAGGCACGTATCGTCAGCAAATTGGTAAAGTGAGCAGTTCCTGATGAGATTGCTAACGTCATTGACATAACTCAAATAATGCAATGGGCCGAGCACAGAACCCTGGGCAGTTCCCATGGTTGAATATACTTTGCTGCTGGCTGACTGGCCTATTTGAACATGGTACTGACGGTTTCTCAGATAATCTTTACACCAGGCTAACAATGGTCCTCTAATACCAGACTCATCCAACTTATTGACAAGCCTATCGTGTCTGAGAGTGTCAAACGCCTTGCTGTAGTCGATGAAAACAATCAGTACATGTTTTTTATTATCAAGATGCTCATTAATCTCATCTGTAAATTTTGATAAAAGTAAAGTAGTACTTCTCTTCCTCCTAAATCCAAACTGCTTTTTACAAAGCACATCGTTATCCTCATAAAAGGTGTGAATTTCTTTTGCTATGTACTTTTCAAAAATTTTATCAAGTAAGGGTAGGATTGTTATAGGTCTATAATTTGCATATAAGGCATGACTACCCTTTTTATAGATGGGTCTAACGATTCCCGTTTTTAGCTGCTCTGGATACATTCCCTTTTCTATACTTTTATTTATTAGATTAACGATGGCAATGGCTATGTTACGTGCCACAGTTTTAATGTCAGTTGTTCTAATTCCATCTATCCCAGGAGCTTTGTTTGGATTTATTTCTTTGATTAATTTCATAATGCTATTTTAATTTGGTTTTTTAAAGTACATAGACTTATCTGTCTGTTTTACATAATCGTATTGATTTATGAGAGGAGTTTTACAGGTTGGGACAATTAATTTAACGTTATTTTCAAACTCAGCTGCAAAATTATTAGCGATATTTTCCTCGTTATTTTTTTCATTTTTAAAAGCTTTTTTAATGGATTCATCAATAGAAGAAATTTTACGCCCTGAAATTGTATTTAAGATTTTCCATAATTTCTTAGTATCCGATTTACTATTATAAATTAATTTTTGATAGAATTTATTTCTAGCTTGATTAATAAAATTTTTTGTTTTATTTCTAAACTTGTTGTATTCAGATTTCAAAACCATGTTCGTAGGATCTTTTTTGTGTTGAATAAAAAGAGCGTCTTTTTTTTCACACATCAAACGAATTTTGTTTGTTATCCACTTTTTATTTCTTATTGAGCTAGTTAATTTAAGTTCATAACGACTTGCATCGTAACATTCTTGGAATTTTGTCTGAATAAAATCATATATTTTTTGCGGACAGTCAAAAAGATTTGTCACACTCCAATCGACTTGTTGTAGTTTTTCTATAAGTTTTTTATTATCGTATTTTATAATCATTTTTGGAACATCCTGTACATAAGTAATACCCGTGCATGCGAGCACGGTCATACGGTGATCCGCTAGAACTGTGCCGAGCGCTGCGGAGTAAAGGTCGTTTGTGTGGGATCATGCAAAAATATGATCAATACACGTTTTTGTTATTTTACCATTGCGTTCTTCGATTCTCGTGTAATCTCGAATTCCACACAAAAGACCCTGCCCCGACAGCGCGTCAATATAATAATTTTTGATTGCAGATTCAACTTTTAAGTCAATATTTATGTCTCCTAAAAGTATGAAATTATCGGTGGTGTTTGTGACTATTTTGGTTATTTCTTTTACAAACAAGTTTTTGCTAGTGTTTGGTGGTCGATATACTGAACACAGAGTTGCGGTGTAACCTCTAGTTGTTGTTAATGTACCCACCATGCATTCGCAGTGAAGAGTAGTTGTTTTAATTTTTTCGAATTTGTGTCTTTGATGAACATAAACAATAATACCTCCACCTTTACGATTATTCCGCAGCTCCGTGTACACCATGTAGCCATCAATGTTAAATAGCGAGCTAATAGAATCAGATATATTGGCCTCAGTTAAAACAATAACGTCAATTTGATTTCTAACAGAATCGATACACTGTAATAATTGTGAATAGTTTTTAATCGTAGATCTAATATTGACATGGACTAAAGTAAGCTTATTTCTAGTTTTAGGTATACACTCGAAAAATTTTTGGATATTTAGACAATCGTTTAATTCTAAGATATCTGATGAAGTAGTCATCTTTAAAGAAAAAAACTAATAATATTACTGTAGGTACCTACGTATTATTTAGGAACAAAGTTTATCGATGTCTTCGTCACATCTAACTGTAACGACTTTGCTGCGTTCTTGTTTACGTAAGAGGACCTTACCGTCCTTAAACCAGATGAACCTGTACATGTCTTGGAGACGAGCCTTGGCATGTCGCAGTAGATTTTTGTTGTACAGCGTCATGGAGTGACGGACGTAAATTCTTTTTTCGCCTTCTTCTTTGGGAGTAGTAGGTATGACGTCGATCACCTTGAGCTCAGCTGCACGCGCTGCCTGCACCCATGATCTTGCGTCATTGCCATTTTTAAGCTCGACCAACATCATGTCAATTTTTTCACCCTTTCTCTGTAATCTTCTTGCTGTTTTCACACTACCTCCTTTAATATTTAACTTTTTAGCTACTTCTTCCGCAATCTCGGTAGGCATTTCTTGTTCTTGATACGGGATACCAGATAGCTCTAGTTCATTAATAAGCTGGTTTTGTTCAATTCCGTTAAACCTTTGTTCCACTGCTAAAATCTTTGTTTCCAGGTATTGGTTTCTATTAGTGAGGTAAGCGTTCTTCTTTTCTATTTCTTTCATCCTGACTTTCGTATCGTCCATTTCTTTATCATATTCATCAATTTTATTAGTACAATAAGCTACAGACCTTTGCAGTTCCGCCAGCTCCTTCTGAATATGTTTTTCGATGTCTTTTGCCGTTTCCTGCAGGATTTTTTTGACATCAATGGCTGGTGCATTGTTAGCAGACATCAGCTTCTGCACAGAAGTAAAAGTTTCTTCCTCGTCGTCATCTTCAGGTACTACAAACGATTTCCTCGGGGAAAAGGACTGAGTGCACTCACTGCAGCTCCACTCCAAATTTTCTGCGGCCCGCAAAGCAGCAAGCTGCTTATTGGTTAAGCCTGCACACTGAGTACTAGCATGAACCAGTAACTCACACTTATTGCACTCCAGACCCGGGGCCCGTCTGGATATTGTTTTCTTGCAACTATCACATTTATGTAACTTGGGTGGCATTGCGTAGTTGGGAGTATTTTGATAAGAGCACTGACTTAACACACACAACCTTCGCGCACGAATGACGAATTCCGAATAAAAAGTCCTGTTCTCTCCTGTCCTCATTTTTCGAGAAATTGTCAGTTGTAAATATTATAAATAATGTCACATGAAGACAAATTTGATGATGGTTGTAGTTAACTACTCGTAAACAAAGGATTGTGTCCAACTAGACATAATTAGTCATATTGAGACACTCGTGCAGCCTATTACAAAACTGTCCAATGGCTCTCATTATGTCACAGTTACAATGAATACTATGGAAAAGGGATATTACACTGCTTTGTTGACTGCATGCTTATTGTATAATCCAACATTAAACGATATAATTTGAGTAAATGCAACTGTTTCACCGATACAATTTCGGCATTTATAACGCAAACGAGTGTCGTTCTTAGGAGGACTACGTGACGGCCGGCGTTCACCATCGTTGTCAAACGGCCAATTGGCATGTAGTCAACAGCAATATTATAAACGTGAGTGTACAACCGTTTTCTTGTAATATTTATCCACTGTACTGTTGTTTATTTCACCATATAAAGGAGACTCAGGGCCTGAGGGCCGCTGTACTCAAATGAATTTGAAATAATCATATAAGTAAACATTGTAACAAAAATAATCTCGTACTATTTCAAAACTCATTGATAATCTAAACTCAAGTTCGAAGGTAGCAACCGTCAGCCGTGGCCCCGCTCAGGCACAGCTCACAACAACAGAAACTGCAGCTCCACCACGGTGTAAGTAGCGATCAGTCCGGCAAGACGAAGAATCAACCGAGACTCTACTGTGAAAAACCCACATACTTGTAGCTTCGTGAAATTGCATGAAGTCAAACGCAGCATATTCTTGCAAAAGTAGTGAACGTCGTCGGTTCTTCCTAAAAATAATATTAGAACGGTAAATATTATTAAAACTCGAGTGAGCTGACACACAACAATATTATTACATTTATAATCGGTAAAAAGGTTGGCATATACTCAACAACAATGACACGTGAGTGTTAAAGCCGCGTGTAATAATAATTTGAACGATAAATCGTTATTTCTGGATGACATACTCGTAAAACAAATGTCGGAATTTTTAAATTAGTTCTTGCAAGTTTAAATATTCGAAAAGTTAAATAAAACAATAGTTCGAGGGTCAAATTTAACAATTTTTTTTTAATAGATAAAATAGTTTTTAGGAGATTTAGGGTACAAGTAGAGAGTATATGATTCAAACTAAAAATATTTTTTTAAATTTACAAAAATATGTAGTATACTTACGAGATTTGTGAATTTTCATCACATCTATACACAAAACTCTAATGTTGTGGATGGAGGAGTAAAATCGTTCACACTGATTACACAGTAGTGTTTGTATTGTAATTGATCTTATAAACCACATCGTCATTGCTATTCCAGAACGATTCTGAAAATAAACAGTGAAGCACGAGTGAGGTTGGCGCATTGAGTGTTCTTTTTGTTAAAGTTATACCTGTGAGGACTGTTTTTCTGGCATTATATTTAACTCGCAAAATCAGTCGCTCGACTTTTGTTTACAGTATGATAAATGCCATGCGATGTGTTGTGAAGTGACTAAGCCTTGTCAAATAAAAACCATAGAATATAAGGAATCCTTACTAGGTTTCCTATTTAAAAAATCAATACATATTCGCAGAAAATCCTTTTCATCCGAAATCTACATATGAAAATAAATATTCTATTATTTATAGTGAAATCCATCGCTTTGTACAAACACGTACCCAGGACTTTTTTACGGGGAGGGTGGGGTCCAGGTCCAGGCAAATAGTTAAAGTATCTCGCGTATACGTTAAATATCTCGGAAATACATCAAAACAATTTTTATTCTTTTTATTATTATTTTTATTAGTAGTTTTATTATTAAAACTCACGTGAGCTGACATACTTAATTATTATTACATGCGGCTTGAGCACTCACGTGTGATTGCTGTTGACTATATGCCAACAGTTTTACCGATGAAATATCGGCATTATCAAGGCGAATGTCGTTCTCAGGATGACGACCAACGCGACGCGGCGTTCACTGCCGTTATCAAACGGACACTAGCGGCAACCGCGGATCGGCGAGATGCGCGCGCGGCTCGTGCGATAAGCGTTGGCTGCGTCGTCAATAGAGATGGGTGAAACATTGGTATCGGTGAAACGGTTGGCATATAGTCAACAACAATCTCACGTGTGTGTGTTCAAGCTGCATGTAATAATAAATCAATTTTTACACATTATTTGGTAATGTACAAAATAAACATAGAAAGAGAGACACTTTTGGCACTCTATTTAGGGATTTTTGTATTTTTGTCTATCTGTCTGTCTGTTTGTATGTATGTCGATATGTTCCGTTTTAACTCGAGAACCACTCAACGGATTTGGGTGCGGTTTTCTTTATCATCATTGTAGTGACCCTGGTCAGCGTAAAGGCTATAAGGGGATTTATATAAAAACGGCTCACCTCAATACGTGTTATGATCGGGAAAGCCGACCAGTTTCAGCAGATTTAGACTGCCTTCATCTGGGCGAGTAAAGACGTTTACGCGACGACGTTACGCCTCACACTCGGCTATAAGGCCTTATAGCCTTATATATATATAAGGCTATAAGGGGGTTGTTGATAAAATAACTGCCAAGACGAAAACTGTCGATACTACTGTAAGATTGAAAAACACTTCCTCGCGTGCAAAGCCGTTGGAAAAACTAGTAATATAAATTAAAATAAAACTGTTGTCATTGATCAGTAAAATATGTAAGTATATTGATGACTATACATTTTAATTTGACTAGCTCAAGTAAAGTATTGGATATTGACAACATTATTATTTAAATTATTATCCAAAATTTGGTGAATACAAAAAGTTTTTTTTTCCATATTTGAACGCCATATTTCATATATTTTTACAATGGCAAGGAAATACAAAGCTGGCATATACTTACCACATGTGCTTCATTGGTGCTGAAAAATATTAAAAACTTCAGTATCGCTAAAGACTGGCAAAAATTTTTTACCACATTTACTAATATCTGAAACCGAAAAAACCATGTCAATGAAAGGTTAACTCACTCTTACTATGCACTTACATCAAGTTTAACTTACCATAAATTCAAACATATTTTGATACTGTTTATAAATCTGCAAAATATGTTTAAAAACTTCGCTCAGTTCTATTACATTTTCAGTATTACCATCTGAGCTTTTAATTAAATTATTCATTTTCTCAGTGAAAACAATGACCAGTTCCGTAGAAATTTTAATTAAGCAAACTGCATAAATCATATTTACATCAAAACTGATTACAGTTGACATATAAATAGCGTAAGTGATAGATACGTCAAAACCAACCAAAAAATTATTAATAACCATTACTGTATGAATAATTACAAACGCCCAGACATACCTAGCTAAGTTCTGAAATAGTTTTGCATCAACTGGACTCAGTTTCTTATAGAGTTGTTGGTACTGTATCACTAAGATAACATTTAAATCTCTATGTCTAATATTTACAATGTTCAGTAATATTAACCCAAGACAGCAAATAGAACGAGACAAAAAATTTACTATCATAATGCGCACAGCAGTATTTTTGAAACGCTTAAGCATGCTTATAAAATTAACAACCGAAATTAAAAACGTACCGATGAAGGATATAATATTGTACGTCACAGAATTAGGTGTTATGAAGTTGTCACGAACCCTATATCTAGCCATTAAAATGACATGATTTGCTAAATCCAACGGTAGCAACACTTTTTTGAAGTTTTTATCAAGAAAATTGTTTAATAATACCTCGTTAGTAGCAATCATCTTGCTTATGTGGACTGAAGCCAGTCTTTTTAATCAAATACCTATTATACTAATTATTTATACAATTAAGTGAGTAAATGATGAATTGTCTTACGAATATTATGTAGTAATAAAATATCTGTCAAGGTACGTCATTATGAGAATGCTATCATCAATTAGGTATATTCCTTTAGTAATTTGTAATATTGGTAACTTTTAATCAACTTAAAATGCTTACAGCCTATAAACTATCGGAACAACTGCTGGTGTACCTCGAGATAGCGTTTGCTCTCCTCTTCTCTTTTCTATATTTTATCCATTCTATTTCCGATGTTCTTTCTTTTAGCTACCATCTTTATGCAAACGATTTGTAAATATATCGCCACTTTAATGTCTCTGAAGTTGACTCAGCAAAAGCATCGATGATTGTGGACCTCAACAACATTAACAACTGGGTAAAATCACATCACATGGTCTTTTAGTAAACCCAAAAAAAATCACAGGCATGCTGCACATGATATATGACTATCTGCTTGACCAAAAGAGTATATCATAGGTCTCATTCAATAACGTTCCAATTGCCTACACTAATACGATATTGCAATCTATTAATCTATGCCACGTTCCACGTCTCTAGAAATTCTTACCCTTTGCAACAAAAATTACTCTTGCACAATCCCTTATTCTTCCTCTCATTGATTACGCCGATATTTGTGTTATAGATTCAAATGAACAACTTCTGAATAAACTGAAAAGGTTACAAAATTTGGGGATCGGGTTTGATTATGGTCTGCGTAAGTATGACCATGTATCTCACTATCGTGACGAATTTAAATGGCTCGGCATTCGATAGCGCAGAAATTTCCACGCATCGTGTTGCCTCTTCCTCATCTTAAAAAGTTCTAATGCACCTGAGTATCTGTATGAGCGCTTCCACTTTCTGTTCAGTAGAACTAAGCCACTTTGGTCACATACTGCTTCGCTCCTAAAAACACCCCCTCATAATACAGGAGCTTTTGCGAACTCCTATACTGTACAAGCTGTTCGGCTATGGAGCTCTCTTCCGCATATCATACGTGAGTGCATAGCTATCTCCTCATTAAAAAAGAAAGGGTAGTCAAATTAATCCGAAAAAAATATTTAAAAATGAGGTTGTTCCCATAATAATTACTGCTATAAATACTAAATTTGCAACAACTTTTCTCATAATAAATATTCGAACTACTGAATAAAGTACAGAAAATTGCCAAAACTTAAGACATCAAAAGCTGACGTTATTCTATTCCTCCAGCTTAAAATACATTTGAGCGAAAATTATTGTCAGAAATTGTTATCGTAAATCTCCGAAAAAAATTCCAATTCGAATTTTTATTTTTATCTTAAAATATTTTCAAATTTGCCATTTTTAGACCATTTTTGTTACGGGGTCTGTCTCAAAGGTCAATGCAGTTAGGAATTTGCAATTTCTGTGTATTAAATATACTAAAAACGCCGATTTATAATGTAGTTTTAGGGTTACGTCTCTGAGTACTCAAACAACTCAATTTTGCAGTTTTTATGTCTGACAGAATTAGAGCATCACCCAAAATTGAATAAATATCTAGTTAAACCCAACGAGCGAAAACCAACTCGCACTTGGTCGGTTTTTATAGTTGTAACATCTAATATACTGAATTTAAATTAAAGTCCGAAGAGGAGTCCTTCAAAATCAAGGATGTATATTTATTTTATTAAAATTACATTTTGTAATCTGATATTCATTGGGGTTACATAAGAAACATTGAGTTTATCTTCGGCCAAAGCGATACGGCAGACAGTAACGTTTGGAATGAGCTAATTAACACATTTGAACGTGTTAATCCGAGAAAAGATCGCTAGATGGCGCAGATAGCACATTTAAATATTAATACTGGCAGCATGGACTTTTTTCCAAAGACGATCTCTTTGTTAGTTACGATAGATTTTCTAAAATTTTGCTGGGCGCCATCTATGGATCTTTACAAATATTGTTATAGCACGGACTGGAACCATCAATGATTGGAACACTTAGTTGTTTTTACTCAGATCAATCAATATTGAGAGTTTTTGTCTCCCGAATTCTCAATAAAGGTGGTGCTACACCTTGTCTTGTACTCTCTTTGTGGTGTACAGTTAAAGGTCATGAGGTCAGAGCTTTGTTTCTGAGACTTGAAGTGCTGTTGAGAGGATGTCATGGTGGTGAAGTTCTCGTGGTTTGTACGAGTATTTGAAGAGCAGCAGAACGATCGCTGGAATTCCCGACGGAATTTATCTGTAATCAAAAAGTATTTGAGTATTTTAACTGACTTCAAAAAGGAGGAGGTTCTCAATTCGACTGTATTTTTTTAGTATATATGAAGCCATTTTCCTAGAGCGTTTTTGTGTGCCTGCGTTAAAATATGGAATCCGTTTAGTGAAAGTTGTCTGTTTGTAGGGCCGTTGATGTCATTCGCGTCGTTCGGTTTACCTTTGAGACGACACGTGATCGCTGGGTGGTGCTAAACGAATGACAAAACTTTCTTCATTTTTCACCCAGGTAATAAAGAACTCTCTAACTCTTGGGTTGGAGAGAGCCCTGCTGGAACTACGGGTCCGGCTGCGTTTATTTGGGAAATATGGGAGTCAGATTTGATCCGGCCTGAAGCTTGCTAGTCGCTCGCTGATGGTGTCTGAAACGGGTTTGGACTTGTAGTGGGATGTTAATCATTTCGACTTTTAACTAAGAGGTTTTCGCTGTGTAAGTGTGAACACGTTTGTCTGCCCGGTATGCATATAATCGAACGTTTGTCTCTGTGAGCAGCTAGCATTCCCTAGTAGTGGCCTTGGGGCGGCTACCAATGCGAATGGGTTAAGCGGGGCACGTGAGTTTCCCTCAAGTTGTCTGTCTGCGATCGTGCACTCTTAGAGGACTTCATTTCCAGCACTCCATCCTGGATAGCGGAGTAGACAAGCTCACGCCAGAGGGTATCGTCCAGGTCCATCCACGTAGGCGATGTCACAAGCCGCAAGGTAATTAGATAACAATGAAAAAGGGCTGGCGTGATTATGTATATGACCATTTTCATTCCGCGAAGTGAGTGAGCGAGCAACTCCGAGTACCTCCTTGGATAATGAGGGAGCCAACAACACTTAGTTGAGTCAGTCATTTTGTTTATTGTCTGATGGCGGATGAGCTTTGTTTCTGCTCGGGGCTACCCTGTCTTGAACCTTGATTAAGGCGTCATTGGCTGCTTACACAGGTAGACGAAGTACGGATGAGGTGGGTGCGATGTCGAGTCCCTAGTCCCTGTTGTCGTAAAATCGAAAGGAAATAACAAAACAGTAACACCCAAAAAAGAAACAGCTAAGTTACTAACAAAACTTGAATCGACGCTTTTTTTGCGTTCCGCTAAATATGTCCATGATTATATTGAGATACTGACCACTCATGCAGTTGTATATGATGGGATTGATGGCAGAGTTGGCGTAGCAGAGCACATGGGAGAGTAGAGCCAGGAACGTGATCACGTCGTTCTGCTGCATGTCCAGGGTGTACCTGAGGAGTTGGAGTCATAAACCTTCATAGTGGAACGTTTAATTTATAACAACACATGGAAGTTGGGCTATGAATACAAGTACGCCGGACATGTTGTTCCGTACAAAATAACAGCTCTTTTTTGTGCCGATTCAAAATTGACATTTGCTGAAATAGATAACGTCATTGTCTTATTTTTATCATTAGTTGCGTGTACGCTTACTCACGTCACTCACTGCAGCAATCTGCGCCAAAATGGCGATAATCAAATTGCTTTATTATGGGGTTGTCAATAACCAGTACTTGTATTACTAAAGTTCAGTGGCTATGAAAGACCGAAATGGAGAAACGACGAACTCGGCTGCAAAGCGGTTTTATTACTCGATTGAGCCTCGATATCTTTAGTTTAGTGTCATTTCCTTCACATGGCAGTAGTTGTCCAAACAGTTGCAATGTTTGACAAAATATTTGCTCTTTTTTGAATATCGGCCAATATAGCCAAATCTCTTGTAGTTTAGATTTTCCCCATCCTGATACATCTCGACGAGCTATCCTGTATTGTATACAAAATGGAGTTTGTGTTGTCATTTCTTAAATAATCAACCGAAAAGTGATTATGACAAATTGGCACATCATCACGAATGTAAATTCACATTCTACCGTGAAATATTAAGTAAATTAAATCAATGTGCAATGTACCCAGTAGCTTTATAGAGGCTGGGTTACATAATTCTACAAATATAATTTTTTCGCACCTCCGAATGACATTGAGGATAAGCTATGCGGTATGTCTTATGTACATGATGTATGTGTTACCTTAGCTATTTATCAACCTAAAAAGTTAGAATTTGACAACCTCCCAACACCGTACTCAAAGGAAGCCCAGCAGGACCCTATTAGTAAAAGCCTCCGCTGTCTGTCTGTCACAGGGGTCTACAGCTTCAGCCATTATAGGTAGCCAGTTGAAATTTTCACAGAATACGTGTTACGGGGAAAAAAAGTTGGAGTCCATGGGGTTATACTTTGTTTATTTTGTGGAAGCTGCACGCATTTCAGTGGATTGAAGCTCACTGTCCTGAAATATTGTGTTTACACGTGTGAGAACATGACAGGCAGTTATTTTAGTGACGTCATACACAGCCGTTACATATATATATAATAGTATACAAATAGAGAGCTTGAATTGCCGGTGGCTGTACATCTATATGATGATATTAAAAATGGAAGAATTTCTATATTCTAAATTAGAAACGTATGGTACGATCCGCTGAAATGTTTGATTCGTAATTACGGATTTACGTTTTGTGAAACCTGGAACAATAATAATTTGAAGCCCTTCACACTTAAACAGCAGCTTCCTAAATTTCCTAAAGAGTTTTTGCATAAATGTGCTGAGTCAACTACATAACTGAGTAGTGTAAAACTTAAATATCTGTTTTTCAAGACCCTTCTTGACTACTTTCCGACGTAACTGGAGCTGGTCTGGAAACAAACAGTTCTCTTACAGAGTGAACGTACCTGAGCACAGACAGCAGATGCACAGGAAAGTAGCAGACAGCGAACATGACTACCACCGCCACCAGCATCTTGGCTGCCTTCCGACGTGACTGGAGCTGGTCTGGAACCAAACAGATGTCTGATAGAATTATGGCAAGCAGATGTTCCTTTGTTGCACTGTATGATGCCATCCAAAAATAACAAGAATTGGTTGGAAGAATAATCTAAGAACAAAATTAAATCTAAATATGATAGTTGAGTTTGTTAGCTCTAACAGTTTAGTTTTCCGGACCAAAGTATGCCACTTTCCACAGTTGTTCATTGCGCTAATAGAGGCCGGCGCAAAATGGATTGTCCATACAAACGTAATACCAAAATGATTTGCAATTCGAGCATATTTCAACCATATTATGCTGATATTCTGATTAAGACAGTATTTTTATAGGTTCATGAATATATTTCCTTCCAAAATGCTTACCTGAAACGAAATGTCAGTGATTTGCAATTCGCACATTTTTACACCGTAAATTACCCGTTTTCTTCTTATTTGTTTTGTATTAAAAACAACAAAACGTATGATATTGTTCGAGTTGAAACATAGCCTATGTTATCAAGTTACAGATTATTAAAAGAAAATTTAAAACACATTAAGTTTTCATTCATAATTTTTGGTATTACGGAACACACCCGTATTTAGTACAAATTCTGAAAGACAGCATAGAGTGAATTGAATGACGGTTCGTGCTACCATTTTTGGCGCGAATTCCCCAGCCGACACGAGATCAAAGCCGATTCAAGGAACTTCTACTTATTTTAGCACTATGAAATTGAGCAAGGAAGTACTTTGTTTAATTAATAAAGGAAAGTGTTACATCAAGTTTCGCCTACGAAAGTGACATCTTTGACATGACATTAGCGGGATTGGCTCCAAATTAGTATTATATTGAATACGGTAAATACGCCGCTGTTTCGTGAGTGACTGACTGTAAAGCAACATACGCATCGTTGGAAACAAGAAATTTAAAGATGGGATTGAAACCATAAGTGGTTGACACGAGGTGTAAACTTTCACATAAAAAATGCGTTCCCTAGTCGTCATCTAGTCATAAGTAGACTTACTTTGGTCAGCCAAGGCCACGTTCTCTGTTTCAGCTCGGCCTGGGATCCTGTTGGACCTCCACAGAACCCTCACGATCTGGCAGTAGGCCACCGACATCAGGAGCAGAGGGATCCTGCAAGAACCCATCAAAATCTCAGAAAAAAAAAACTTACTATATTACATACTATATTATTCATTTCTTAATTAAGTTAACTACACAAAATTAAAGGTTCAGCACGTCGCTCTTCCACGGTTACGGCAGAATGATCAGTGCTGCATTGTGAATCTTTGCAGCAAATACTGAGTCGGAGCATTTTTAATATTGTAATATGTCCATAATTATGTATCTGTCTCATTATTATTATTGTTAAACTTGGTCCGTGTCTTTTATTGTTATTGTAATTGTTTACGTAGGGCGGCTGATATGTAATCTCCTTGGTCAGAAATATATACAAAAATAATGCTGGCTGGTATGGATTTATATTCGTTTGTTATTCTATTTTCAAAATGTATTACATTCATTTGTTTATTGCATCACGTTTGTTTGTCTCCTACAATTGTTTCGAACATGTCGGTAGAAAAAGTGAAAATGGATAAAATCGAGCAGCGTGCGGTGATTAAGTTTTTGACTAAAGAAGGGAATACGCCTTCGGAGATCAGACAGCGTATGTCACGTGTGTTTGGCAGTTCGTGATCTTCCGAATTTGTTATAAAGTTTTGGTCAAGGCAGTTTAAATTAGGTCGTGAGAGCCTCGAAGATGATCCTCGTAGCGGAAGACCAGTTTCGGCCGTCACCGATGAAAATGTAGCCAGGGTGAAAAAAAAATATATTAGAGGACCGACGAGTGAAGCAGTGGGAGATAGCTAGAGATGTGGGCGTCAGTAAAGAGCGAGTCAATGAAATAATTCATGAGCATTTGAACATGTCCAAGGTTAGTGCACGTTGGGTCCCTAGAATGTTGACTGCATTTGACATGGAGAGGCGTGTCAAATGTTGCGAAGAGTTTTTGGACATGAGTCGAGGGAAAGAGGAAGAAATAATTTCTAGAATTGTAACATGTGATGAGACTTGGATTCGACAATGGGACCCGGAAAGTAAGCAAGAGTCGTTACAGTGGAAATTTAAGGATGAGAAGCCGCCTCGGAAATTTAAGGTCTGTCCATCGGCCGGTAAACTTATGGCTACAATCTTTTGGGACACAGAAGGGATTTTGCTCATAGATTATTTACCGAAAAAAACTACAATGAATGCTGATTATTACTCAAACTTATTATATCAACTAAGAGAGACAATAAAAGAAAAACGGCGAGGTAAACTAAGCAAAGGAATTCTGATTTTGCACGATAACGCACCAGTGCATACCGCACGCACAACAAAGCTAGCAATTAAAGACAATGGCTTCGAAACCATTGACCACCCCCCTTATAGTCCAGATCTAGCCCCCTGTGACTATTTTCTGTTTAGACTTCTCAAGAAAGACCTCAGGCGACGAAGATTTATGACCGATGACGAAATGAAGGCAGCGGTTTCTGACTATTTTGACGACAAACAGTTTTTTTTTTTTTAATGGCTTAAATTCAATATTTGAAAAGTTTAATAAGTGCATTTTACTAGCAGAGGACTAAATAGAAAAATAAAAAAAAACTATCCAGTTACGTCTTTTCTTTCATAGTTAGGTAGGTTACTTTTCAGCCTCCCCTCGTAATTATGTTGAATGTGAATTGAATGTGAATTGTGTACGTATTGTAATAGTGAATAAATGTTTTATCTATCTATCTATCTAACTTATACATCGTTGCGGCATGAATCCCCGAAGGGGTGCTAGAGGTGTTCCAAGTGTAAACTGTGAAATGCAAGTCACAGTCCACACTTGGTACACCTGCGTTGCACGGACGATTATTACGTCCCAAGCCAACGAGATGTTGTATTCATTTTTTTTATGCTCGATCTGGACCTTTTCATTGCTTTTCTAGCAAAAAGTTCTTTGCACGTCACTGGCAACAAGGAATATTTTTTCCTCAAGTACAGACAAAATCCTTTTTGTATCTAAGAAAAGTGTGAACACTACAACTTATAATTTTTTTATGTTACAATTTCCACACTCACGTATAGAGAAAGAGAACTTTGACGATGTGCCAGACGAATTCGCTCTGCATCGACCAGGTCGCCGTGCACTGTATGAGAAGCTGCAGGTTGAAGCGGAGTGGCTCCGTCGTCACCACCTTCAGAATCACCAGCTCTGGAGCATCTGGGAGGAGGAATATACATCGTAAATCTCCGAGTCCACGGAGATGAAGTTCAGGGTCAGGACAGACACCGCCACTGAAAGGTATACGTACTAAATAAGTGACAGTATCCAGATGATGAGTATACCAGTCTTGGCTTTCCCGGTGGTGGAATTGAACCGGAGCGGGAAGCAGATGGCGTACCAACGGTCCACGGAGATGAAGGTCAAGGTCAGAACAGACACCGCCACTGAAAGATATACTTACGGAACAACAGTGACAGTACCCAGATGATGAGTATACCAATCCTGGCTTTCCCGATGGTGGAATTGAACCGGAGCGGGAAGCAGATGGCGTACCAACGGTCCACGGAGATGAAGGTCAAGGTCAGCACAGACACCGCCACTGAAAGATATACTTACGGAACAACAGTGACAGTATCCAGATGATGAGTAGAGCGGTCTTGGCTTTCCCGGTGGTGGACATGAACCGGAGCGGGAAGTAGATGGCGTACCAGTGGTCCACGGAGATGAAGGTCAAGGTCAGCACAGACACCGCTACTGAAAGATATACGTACTGAACAACAGTGACAGTATCCAAATAATGAGGATAGCAGTCTTGGCTTTCGCGGTGGTGGACTTGAACCGGAGTGGGAAGCAGATGGCGTACCAGCGGTCCACAGAGATGAAGGTCAAGGTCAGCACTGACACTGACACTGAAACAGCCTGGAACAAGTAGATCACGCATACAGTGTCTCCAAAAAAGACCGAAACGTCATAGAGTTCAGTTCTGATTGATGCAAAATGAGGTGCTTAATCTGGTTTTACAGGGGCGGCAGTAGTTCAATACGATTCGTTATCGTGATCACCTTCTCTAAGTGGCTGACCCAGGCAGGTGCCCCAGTTGTCCCTATGAAAGAATGGGATCTTCCTGGTAAGGACATCACCTTGGCACAAAATAACCACTTACAGAAGGTTTACTCCGCATAACTAGCGAAGACAGGCGCACGCACACATAGACGCGTACGTTCGACGATCATGCATGTGTGCGTCTGTTTTTGCTCCCTCGTCGAGCCGGCCTTTTGTTTGTATCTATTTTGTGACCCTGGTAACGGTTTTATTTATTACAAACCTGGAAAAACAGCAGCAGCTTGCAAAGAAATTCACCCAAAAACCATGTTTCCGTCACGTCCCAAAGCACTGTTGGCGGTAGGCATAACAAAATCACTAAAAAATCCGCTATTGCCAAGTTTACAATGAAATAATTAGTCACTGTTTTCATTGCATTGTTTCTGTACACCGCCACGCATACTAATGCATTTCCTATAAGTCCCATCACAAACACTAACGCATGTGTAGTTATTAGTACCCATTCGTATGGCTGTGGGTATATGTAGTTCATTAACATAGTTGTGTACTCTTCTTCTGTTAGGTCACAAAATTCTACATTACCTACACATTCTTCTATTATGTAATCAGAAGTCTTACTTCCATTTGGTGTTATATTATTTGTTACATTGTTATTCTTTTTCTTGCCGTTTTCGATTACAAGAACACGATCAGTTTCAAGTTCATTTTGCTCAGATATATTTCCTGATCTTTTATATCTTTCTTCAGTGTAAGCTAAATATACATTTATAAAAAAAATTAATAAGAACAACACGTTTTGATTTTTCTGTAGATAAAACATTTTTCTTGAGATCAAAATAGGAGTCTATCAGTAAGATTACATTTGTTGCTTGTGCTTTCCACTTTTTATCATCTTGTACCTGAAACAAAACAAAATACTCCATACAATCAATGGTGAAACGCTCCGACAGGGACAAAAGTTAGTTAAAGTGTTATTGTTCTTCCTTTGTTCCTTTTTTTAATTATTTTTTAGTATAAATTTAAATTTTTATTGCCAAATAAGTGCACAGCAATGATGGAAAGAAACAAAATAGTTCATTTGAAAAATAGGTAATATAATACAGTTTTTACAAGTCGTATTTAATCTTTAAAATATGAATAAGTATAAGCCTTTTATTTATAGTAAGATAAAAGTAGCATAGATAGTAATAAAAAGATACACTTTATATTTTGTGAAATATTTTGACCTCATCAGTGATCAGTCATCAGACGGCTGAAATATTTCGAAAAATATAAAGTGTATTTTTTATTACTTATTATGCTACTATTATCTTACTATAATTAAAATTTATTGAAAAAGGCGTTACTTTGCGGAAGTTCATCATGAATTTGTGGATATATTAATAATTTGCAATATTCCGCTAAATACTCTTTACATGCTATTCAAAATGCAGACTCAAGCACCGCCCGCCCTCCCGCATAAAACATGCACAAGCAAAGCAAGCAGTACGAGCACAAATGCGGGAGGGCGGGCGGTGGTTGAGTCTGCATTTTGAATAGCATGTTAAGAGTATTAAGCGGAATATTGCAAATTATTAATATATGCACAAATTACTATAATTAATCTGTGCTAACAACAGAATACTGTAAAAAATAAATCTATACGGGGAAATTCATTGATAAACAATTCAAATTAGGTTTACTTAAAATTAATAAGGCAAAATAATAGTCTCAGGGAAGATAGATAAATAGAGATAGATACAAACTGCAACACTTTCATTAAAACTAGCGTGAGCTAACATACTAATTAATATTTATAACGGCTTTAACACTAACGTTCATTATTGTTGACTAAATGCCAACTGTTTTACGTCATGAATCCCCGAGAGGGTATCGGAGATGTTCTGAGTGTGAACTAAAAGTAACAGTCCACACTCGGTACACCCGCGTTTCACAGGTGGTAGAGCTGACGCCGGGGTCGACTGTGGAGCTATCACCATCTTACTTGGAGACCCCCTCGAAGTAATTCGGGGGAGAGTAAGAGGACAGCTCACAGACAAAAAACCAGGATGCCCACCATGCCTGGGACCGATGGATGGCGGTATATCCATCCCTAATAGTCGGGCCTTATATGGGACATACTGGTGACGGGCAGCGGCGTCAATGGTGCGAGGGTTCCGGTACCGCGCTCACCAATCTACCTGCCGAGCGTGTGTGAGTACGGGCAATTCTTCCAGGATGACCGCCGGGAGTGGCAAAGTCCTGGAAAGGCTTATGTCCAGCAGTGGACGAACTAGGCTGATGGATGGCTGGATGGACACCCGCGTTTCACGATTATTACGTCTCCACGTGATGGGTGGTGAGCCCTATCGCCGTTCTTCAGGCACAATACACGCTTTTTAGGGCATGCAGACTTCCTCTCGATGTTTTTCTTCGCCGTTCAGCAAGTGGTAAGTAAGAACAAATACTTTGCACATAAATTTCGAAAAACTCATTGGTGCTTGCCCGACCGCGGATCGAACCTGGATCTCAAGGCCAGCGTTCTACCCCTGAGCTACCGCCGCTTTTTAAGGCGTATGACCACGCTAAATAAGCAACTCGATGTGTGTCGGTACAAATATCAACGGAAACGATATTGAAATAATGTTCATTTCAGCGTGTCTTGAAAAGTGGCTGTTACGACAGCCACTGCGTCTCCGGCTAGCGCAAAATTGGAGAAAATAATACTTTTCACATGGACGCCATGAACGGAGAAAAAATTTTGAACTTAAATTTTTTATATCAAAATTTTTTCCATAATTTGGTGAAATAATAATTAAAATCGCTTTAGGCGTTTGGATTTTGGAAGGAGTAAGAAAATTCTTGTGTTAATCATGTGAAACTTTCGATGACTTTCAATTTTTTTTGTTAAAACCTACAATAGAAAAACAGTTTATGAAACTTAAATTTTATTTTTGACTGTATAATGCCTATCATACATTTTTATGAAAGTTTTTGGACCACCCGGAGGAGTAGGCCTTCAAAGACAGGTCCAAATTGCAGTTGGCGTATTCATTTGCCTTAAGGTGATTACCATCGCCAAATTAGCAGCTCGATATTTGTCACTACAAATATCAACGGAAACGATATTGAAATAACGTTCATATCAGCGCGCAACGCATAGTGGCTGTTACGACGCTTGCTGCGTCCTTGATAGGGCGAAATAGGAGAAAATAATACTTTTCACTTGGACGTGATTACTCGATTGAATAATCTTATGTTATGTTTATAGCTATAAACTTTATCTATTTATCAAAGTATAGATGAATTCAATCGGCCGTGCCACTCAGGAGCAGTAAGGAATTTGAGGTCAAAAAACACCATTCAGTAAAAAAAAAATTCATGTAGAAGTTTTGGTGGTATGAAAAAGAAAAATGTTGCATATGTTGTCTAAGAGTTGATTATTCATAATTCATTTTTTCATTATTTTTGGTTTGGCCATAAACGAGGAGTAGGCTTTAGAAAGTACCCATTTGGCAATAGTAAGGCCCTTAACCCTCTTACTTCTCATTATTGCTAAAATAATAGACCACAATCGAGATCGTGGCTCTGATCCACTTAACAAATTAATATCATTTTCATCCAAAATACCGTTCCATTTTAACCAATTATAACAGTGGGCTCGGGCTGTGCGATTGTGTGCCGCTTGCGTAATCTGTGTGCGCTCATTAATCTGATAAAAGCGATATGCCAGATTGACCCTTCATGTTTTTTTCGCCTCGTCTATTTTCGTCTAGAGGTGAAAACTCTGAAATATTTCTGAAATTTTCCTTCCATCCATCCATCTGCCCAGTTCGTCCACTGCTGGACATAAGGCTTTCCAGGGCTTTGCTACTCCCGGCGGTCATCCTGGAAGAATTGCCCATACCTACACACGCTGGGCAGGCGGATTGGTAAGCGCGGTGCCTAAACCCTCGCACCAGTGACGCCGCTGCCCGTCACTAGTCTGTTCCATATAAGGCCCGGCTATTAGGGGTGGATATACCGCCATCCATCGGTCCCAGGCATGGTGGTCCTCCTAGTTTTTTGCCTGTGAGCTGTCCTCTTACTCTCCCTCGAAATACTTCGAGGGGGTCTCCAAGTAAGATGGTGGTACTTCCACAGTCGAGCCCGGCATCAGCTCTACCACCTGATGTTTATGTATAAATATGTATAAATATATCTTTAAAATGTTTTACATTTTACGAATAACGTTTACTAAATCAGCTGTTCCATAGAAAAGTTACAGAAAAGTTATCCGACCAAAATGTATGAGGTAACTGTTTTATGGTCGTGTTCTATCGCCAGTTTCCGGCTATCGCAATTTCATCTTAACACCCTCTACATTTGTGTCATACCTTCAAAATTTAGGTTTTTGACTGAGATAATGCCAACGCTGATCAGTGTTGGGGTTAGATGCAGACTATTTCTAGATTTTACTTTCGTGTTATTTTCACAGTTGTACCGGAAATTGCAAATATACTCGCGTAAACCATTCATTTAGAAAATATTTGAGTTTAATAAATGTATGACTGAACCCTACGCACTGAAATACGATATATTAACCCTTAAATGCATGAATTTTTCTTTTTAAATTATTAGAATAAGATAAAACAAATTAAATTAAAATTTTAAGAGATATATTTCAGGCCATTCGGGCCTGGCATCAGTCACAATGAAAGTGAGATATATGATAGAGAACTGCGGGCATAGCATAGTGTTTAATCGCGCGCGACGCCACTATCACAAGTGCGAGGAGCGTGATGTACTCTTTAATCGCAAAAACATCGTGTCGCGCTCCTCGCACCTGTGACTCAACTAAGTAGCATCGCGCGCGATTAAACACTGTGATACGAGGGCGGGTCAAATGATTTGAGAAAAAAAAAGTTTTATCGTTGTTTAGGGGGTAAAATCGAAGACAATAAAAAAACATGAGTTTCTTCAAATTTGTATAGATTTTTTTTTTCTTTTTGATTTTTTTTTCTTCGTCGGTTAGAGTTTACCAAAAACTGTATTTTCAAAAACAAAAAAGAAATTGCTATCATTTTTTTTTGCAACCACTTATTTTCAGATTTAGACTATTTTATTTGCAAATACTACAATGTTTATGTGAAAAAGGCAAATGAAAAAAAAAATGGTGTAGTTTTTCATTCCATTTAAATTCATGCCTTCAGAAATATCCTTCAGAAATATCCTTTCATGCCTTTCATGTCCTTCAGAAAGGTGCTACAGTAACAAAAATGTTAAATTATATTATTATGTAGCTATTTAATATATTCGTTGCTAAATGGGTTGTTGGAAATATCCAACACCATGCATTTAGGGGTTAAAAGGTGGAATTCACATTATAACAATCACTTTTTTAAGAAACTATATTTGTTTAGGATCAAGCAATTGCGACCAAGGAACGCTTTGTATCTAAGCTTAAAATGTCGTTGCCATCTTGGCTTCAATAAAATCGCACCATTAATTTTGATATGGGGACAAAACGCCAATAAAATGACGACTACCCGTTGCCTTGTTTTGTCGCTATGAACTCTTCTATCTATACTCCAGTCAAAGAATATTTGTAGGTTTTTGAAACTGTACTGAACAATACAGTTTTACTTCTTAAATTTTCATGAATGTTTCATTTATCCTCTCTATATGGTTTGGGCACATACAGAGGAGGAATTAACCTCCTAGAGCCTGGCGTCGTATATATAATACATAAACAAAAAAAAAACATTACATCTTCACAAGTTTTATATTTTGCGTATGGCAAACTAATTAACCAATTAGTATGATTATTCCATGGAGAAAATATCCAGCTTCCACACTTCCGATTTTTTTGCCAGGTATGTATTATATCGATAAAATATCCTGGGCCTCAGAAGGTTAAAGTAAAGTGACGAAGGAAATTTACGGTGTGCAAGTAAAATGTGAAAGAAAAAAAAAAACAATTTGGTGACATACTGAAGAAGGGCAAAGTCAAAAGCATTGTAGATTGATGAATGTGGAAGAGACGAAAGAGGTGTATCAATATATTTCACTTGGTAGAATTTCTATCAACGAATTATGTTTTTCAATTTCACTAGTATTTCATGTTTGCATGGGGGATAAATTATCTTTAAGTATAAATAAATCAAAACGTTTTGTTACTAGAGATCGGCCGGATCCTGGTTTTACCGGGTAATGTTTTACCGCCCTGAGATTCTGCATAAATTAGAACATGAAATAACCACACGAAAAATAACAAATAAACACCTTAAAACTACGTCATACCACAACTTTTATGGCAAAAGAACCTCAAAATTTATAATACCGCGCCTAATCAATGAATTACCTAACGAAATAAAACAAAAAATAAATTTAAAAAATCACTCGAATATCTTAAAGCAATACTTTTTAAATCTTATACCTAATGAATGATTAACTTATTATTCGCAATATTGCACCTTTGAAACATGGAGCAGCCTGTATATTGAAGTCACAAACAAGAGACAACACCGCAGTTTTTCAAACCATTCTAGGAAACTAAGTGATTCGATAATAGTTCTTATGAGCATGCTATTAAGAATTGTATAAACTCTTAGATAACTGTGTAACAACTTTGCCAATTACAATATTGATAACCTAACTTTGTGAAGCAGGCGCATATAGACCTTCTGAACATGTCAACAAGACACCTTTTCGAAGAAAAATTAAAAACGTCTATTTTAATTTAAATGTCTACTTTTGTCACTAAGGTGTCTTTGTCATAACTAAAAAATCTTTGTATCTTTGTAAGTTAGCTTTTAACTCGTTACCTCCATTATAAATTATATTCTTTTAATGTATCGTAGACTCCAGGACCAAGACAAACCAAACAATATGGTTTCATGGTACTGAACCATAGACATAGGATTCGCTGCGCTTAAAAGACGACCATAGCGTGTAAAAGAGATGTCCTCTCTTTATGAACACCTTGCAATGCAAGAGAGAAAGAGATGCACAACAAAGAATCGCTATGTCAATGTTTTTTCGAGTAAGAGGCCATAGCGTGCCGCTTGCTTGGGTGTGATTGCGGATTTTATGATAATATTTAAGTAAAACGTAACTAAATTGATAAATAGTGATTGGTTTATCTTGTACTGTAAGTAATTGTTTGTGACAAGGAGAAATAACCCAAATAATTACACATTTTATAGGTAAATATGATTTTGTCATTAGAATGTTTTGAACCACATTTTGCCCAATTTCTCGTATTAATCGGCCCAAAAAAAAGCGTTTACAGTGACGTATTGATTTTCTTTGTTGTATTTAGTAGTTATATGCAGGATTGTCCAAAATATTAAGTAAAATAGTAAATGAAAATGAAGAAAATACTTTATTTTCACAACTTAATCATACAAAAAATTTTTACAGTGTTTGAGGACTCCATTTAAGTAAGGAATTACCTGTTTAAGGAGACCCCGCTATTCCATAGCTATACAATATATTTACATGAACAAGTTGAGATGAATAATTGCAAAGTAAAGTTAATTTAGTAGTAAGTAGAGAAGTTACAAGTAAGAATTCTTCAATAATAATGTCATAGTAATTTTTTGTTATCATTTTCTCTACTACATTGTTTATCTTGTACATTCTAAATCGATGTACCTACCGAACAATGTTTTAACATTGTTTTAAGGTTATTTATTGTTTTAACATTACTATGAATGAATTTTAATATTGTACTTGTAATTGAAAATAAATAAATAAATAATGAGCTATTTTCGGAGGCTGGAAAAGAAACGAAACTGTTTTGATCCTACGCGTGCCGAAATTATATATTTCTACATCGCAATCTGCCGAATTTGAAGTTTAATTATTGACATAAAAAAATAACAAATTAATAAATGGATCTCAATGACTAGTTACTATAAGAATAAATAAGAAATAAAGACTTGATTTAATACTATATAGAGAAATTGTTAAAGTTGAAAGTTGTTTTAAGTACAAAGTGCATTTTTTATATTTAAAAAACGCGTTTCCCTACAAAAATAGATGTTTTTTTATTGATTTTTTGTAAGATAAGAACTATAATTATTACTACAATATTATTTTAAACTATTTAAAATAAAAAAGACAATGTTTCATTTCATATTCGTTGCTCAATTCTGACACAGAGTGATATAAGAGTGATAAGATAGCGATTCGATAATTTGATAATATAACTATATTAAAAATATATCCAGATTAGATATTATTATAGGATGTCAATCTGCCATAAAGATAATTTTTGAAAGCTTTATCCTGATGCTACCTAACAGTAGTGGTACTAGGGTTACCAGATTTTTTTTGATCCTGTAAGGGACAAATGCTAAATTTGGCAAAAAAAAAAACGGGATTTGAATTTTTTCCCTGGGACCAATGAAAAACACATTAAAGAAGATCATTAAGTTTTAATATATCTTTGTTTGATTTCTCATATTTTATAAAATCTGGGGTACATTTGTTGCGAACGTCAGTTCATTTCAATGCCATCTGCGAAAAAATCCTCTCTACAAAGCGATTGGAACAAGAGATAGTGAAGATAAGCGATATAATTAGAAAAATGTTTGGGATTTCATTCCTAGAAAACTTCCATTATTTTCTCTTTTCAATTGCACCTATACTTTGGTCATCATACAACGTTGCAATTTCCAGGCGTTTTTTTAATAATTTGAAATATGATTTATATAAAAACGGCTCACCTCAATACGTATTATGATCGGGAAAGCCGACCAGTTTCTTTACTCGCCCAGATGAAGGCAGTCTAAATCTGCTGAAAATGGTCGGCTTTCCCGATCATAACACGTATTGAGGTGAGCCGTTTTTATATAAATCATGAATTATCCTCAAGTCTCATTTAATTCTATAATTTGAAATATATTGAAATAATTCGGTCATGTGCGACGCGGTGCCTAATATTAATCGAATAATGTTGAAATACGGGACAGAGTCGTTTAAAATTATGCCTGAAATACGGGACGTCCCGGGAAATACGGGACGTCTGGTAACCCTAAGTGGTACCTATCTATAATTATATTTATTAATGCTCGGGCTAAGCCGCGTTTTGTTCGTCAATTAGCATTAATGGATTGTGGATGCATGGCGATTGGTGAGGAGGTACCTACACGGGTATAACGCTTGTATATACGTATTCATAGGAAACGGCTCGTCTGTATTTTGGGATGCTTTTTTTCACTTTTCTATAGGAACTTGACACCCCATTGCCATCCCTCTGACGGAAGATCAGCGTCACAGTTCTTGCTGAGTCAGATACCTTTTTGTTGGCTGCATCTTATAAACTACCTAGTTATATGTACAATCATTTGGAGATTTGGTTTTTGTGATGGTGTAGCTCTCTAAATAAACGCATTTTCTTTCTTTCTTTCTTTCTTGGGATGTGAACTGATTTATGGGATAAAAAGTAGCTTATTTCCTATTCCAGGTTTAGGTTTGTGCAAAGTTTCAGCCCAATCGGTTCATTAGTTACGGTGTGAAGGAGTAACAAACATCCATCCATACGTCCATCCAAGCTTTCACATTTATAATATTAGTGGGATAGTGGGATGGGATTATTATTTCAACTCTTAACACTCCTATAAAAACCTTTTTTCATAAAAGGGTTGTTAATATGCTAAACGTAGATATTTTCCAGTCGGCACTTAATTTGTTTACGTTTTCACGCCTAATTTATTTCTGTGTACAACTCGGCAAACACAGATTTAACGTCTGTAGAACTGTCAATCAAATTACCATTTACTTAAGAGCACTGCTCTCGTCCGAACTCACAATGTGCGCTGTACGTCGATATTCATAATTTTGTAACTTATCCCGTGCATTAATCTATGGCTTGAACATTCTTTGATACCGAGGCTGAAAGGGCGCTAGCTCAGCAAACGCCACAGAATAATCTGTGACACTGATATTCTGCCAGCGCTATTCTAACATTCTAATAAGCGTTATTCCCTAATAATGTTCCTATTAATTAATATTTACCTAAACTTAGAATTTTGTAACTTATCCCGTACATTAGTCCGTGACTTGAACTTGAAATATTTACCAAAATCAAATACACACAAAATTTGCAAGTGTTTAAAAGAAAATAATTAAATTTATACTCCAGGACTTTTAAACGCTTGTAACTTTTGTGTGTTTTTGATTTTAGTAAATGTTTCAAGTTCAAGTCACGGACTAATGTACGGGATAAGTTACAAAATTCTAAGTTTAGATAAATATTAATTAATAGGAATATTATAAGGGAATAACGCTTATTAGAATGTTAGAATAGCGCTGGCAGAATATCAGTGTCACAGATTATTCTGTGGCGTTTGCTGAGCTAGCGCCCTTTCAGCCTCGGTATCAAAGAATGTTATTATTTTAAGAATTCTAATGTATTTGTTATATTTTAAGCTCTAAATCTCATTTTGTGTTTTTTTGTAAGAGGCATTGAATACAGTTTTTATCTATCTATCTATCTATCTATTAAGAGTTCTGGCGAATACGGTGCCCTTAAATCAAGGCTGAGTGGTAGAGCGCTCGCCTGCTACCCCAGAGGTCGTGGGTTTAATCCCTGAGCTGCAAAATAATTTGTCTTCGATCTGTGTGCTTCGGAAGGCACGTTGGTCCATTTGTGCCCGAAATACGGCGATAGGGCTCACCACCCATCACTTTTGGGCCGTAATGATCGTCGGTGAAAAGCGGGTGTACCAAGTGTGGACTGTAAATTGCATTTCCTACACCTCTTACACCCTCTCGGCGATTATTATGTATATTTTGAAAAGCAGTCAGAAGTATCTTTTTGTTAAAAAAATAATGATTTCATTAAATTATTTTCAAATTTTTAAACATGTTCACTGACACTTTCGTAAAATATAATTCGTTTTTATGTTTACATTACCTTGTCTGTCAAGCAAAAGATTTTAATTTTCGGTAAATATACACAAATTACTGACGATGTATAGAATCACATCATCATCACGCCTAACTTTTATGAGACAAGGCAGTGACAGATATCTTTAAGCTACGATCCTCACACACCTGTATTACTTTTTCCACATTCATTAATCAAGTTATTAATTATCTAGCCGTTATAAAAACATGAATGAAAATTAACTAACCGAAATTATAAAAAAAATGATTAAACTGTTAAGGATTAAGCCTCCCTTAAGAAAAATTCCAGTTTAAACAGCACTAACTCCTCTCTGGAATAGACTGGTGACGGGCAGTGGCGTCACTGGTGCGAGGGTTCCGGCACCGCGCTCACCAACCCGCCTGCCCAACGTGTGGGAGTATGGGCAATTCTTCCAGGATGACCGCCGGGAGTGGCAAAGTCCTGGAAAGGCTTATGTCCAGCAGTGGACGAACTAGGCTGATGGATAGATGTACTCCTCACTACATAGACGCAAAAAAAAAAATATATATATTAAAAAATGGTTCCCACCATATTTGAACAATCTTGAAATAATATTTAATATTTTATTAAATAATTATTAATTAATCTTGAAATACTCGTACACTGAGTATAATAAAAAAAAAACGGTCCAGTATGAGTCAGATTCGCGTGCCTAGAGTTCCGTATTTCGTCAGTATTGTATTTTTTACATCCTTATTCAATTAAAGTATAGGCTTATTTTTTACATTTAGTTGTTGTAACTAATATTATGAAAAAAATACATAATCTTGCTAAGTTTCTTGCCCTTCTTCTTAGCAAGACTAATCGAATGGGCGGAGTTAGGCATATATTTATAATATTATTTATTCCTTATTCCTATATTTTTATTTTATTCAAGTGTATTTATTTTAATTAAATTCCGATAAACCCAACCTTTATTATTTCCCTGTATATTTCTCCATATTATAATTTTTTTATTTAATTTTTAAACGATAATGAAACGTCAACTTGATGCAAAATGGGGTGCTAAATCTTGGGTCAACCATGCTCTTAAGGGTCCGTATAATGTCAAATGCACAACTTTAAATGACTATTTCACGTTACGTAACTTCATCAATCGGTTTAATATAAATAATATACATAATAGACTATTCGTCTAATGGGCATGGCTTAGCAAAAACACTATTAGCTTTAAGAATCGATTCCTCGTATTTGTTACAAAATATTAAGAAACTAACGTTTTTAAGTTCACGTAGTTCATTTATTTATTTATTAAAAAGGAACGTTAACAATAACAAGACAAACATAAAAATAACGAAGAAGCCTCCACGAAGGCTGATGATGTCATGAAATATGTCATGCTGAAAACTAAACTCCAACTGAGGGTCCAGCGATTGGAGTCACGTCACAATGCCAATTTTAATTCATTTGTGCTGCGTGTCCCAACTGAACATCTCTCAACCTTCATGAATGAAGAGTTTTGGCCGAACAGTGTCGTGTTTCGTCGATTCCGTGGAAGAATTCCAGACACTGACAGTCCGCAAGGGCGTGGTACGTCGCAAGCTATACGTACTACATAGTGTTTATTTTTAGTTTAATTTTTATTTTTGTTTGATTTGTATAGCGAATTGGTGTTAACTGTAATGCTGTACAATTTATTGAAATAAATGAATAAAATAAAAATAAAATAATAACAAACAGATAAGGCTTTGATTGGGTGTTGCCATCAATTACAAGCGTCCACAACATTATCTAAATTAAATACGAAACAAATAGAATATAGAAAAAAAGTACGGAATTACTTCTTAAGTTTTTGTTTTTCAAGCATTAAGGGTCCGTATAAGGTCAGATGCACAACTGTAAATTACCATTTCACATTGTGTAGCTTGGCCAATCGGTTTAATAAAAATAATATAGATAGTAGTGCTGATCTAAACAATTTGGATAAAACGCAAAAGCTTCAATTTCACTCGATAGAAAAAAATTACGAAGTTAGTTAGTTGAAGGACCTCCCTAAATTTAAATATGTATTAAAAATAAGTGAACAATAATTCCGTCTTAACAATTTGGAACATTTTAAAAATGTCATCTAGAGCCCGAGTTATTAAATAAAAATGCAATTTTTCATGAGTTTTTTCGTTTTTCCATTGTTGTCGTAACAGCCACTGCTATTAAACATCTGATTGATGCAAAATGAGGTGCTCAATCTGACTAGCTGCCTGTCAAAGTGAGACGCTTTGACAGGCGCCTCACTTTTGGGTCTGTAGACGGACAAAACGTCTCACATTTAGGACCACACAAACACACCCTCTCTCTCTCTCACACACACACACCCTCACACATCCTCACCCACCCTCTCTCCTACCCAAACATTACGACTATACACACGCACATTCCCACACTAAACAGTAAAGAATTGATTATTTAATTGTGTTCAATGTGTTCATTTATATCTTGTAACTTAAAACCACTGGCGGAAGAGCGTGGTAACCCTGTTACAGGTTTGTATAAACTTACTAGGGTTATCACAGCCCAGTATGCAAAAACATAATGTTACTCTATTTTTCATATTTTTTTTCATTATATGCAGCCTTAAAGGGTCTTCCTTAAATCATATAACCTAGAAATTTGCATGAAAATTAAGTAAACAAATGACCCCGTGTAGTCATAGGGCTTAGGAAAAAAAGCTGCGTTTTAGGCAGAAAGCAAGCCGCTTTGTCCAGTAATATTAAGGACCAATATGAATGATTTCATCCGAGGAAATGAAAATTTCATTCACTAGAATTCAAGATGGCGGACGTTTTCCAACATGGCGGCTGCATAATTTAAAAAATTTATAGAATCAAAACGGCTTCACCGATTTTAATTATTAGGGTGTCAATCAATTTGTATTGACATATTGGATAATAAAAAAAATATACCGTATAAAAAATTAAAGATGGTAGCTGAATATTAATAAAATTATGAAATTTTCTAAATATTTTTTTCATTCTTATGATAATAACAACTAAATTGTCTATGATATGGTCACATGTTTTTATAATTTAATAAATTATGATAATATTAACTACAAAACTAAAAAAAAATCTTGAAAATCCGATGAGTAGTTTTTAAACTATACGCATTTCAAAAGAACGGCGCGGTTTCGAATGTCATCACTGCACGTGATGTGATGCATCATAAAATCAAAACGAGTGCACCAATTTCAGTAATTTATACATCAGATGATTTGTATTTATATCTTGTAATTTATAAAGTCTTGTGAAAACCGGCCAAGTGCGAGTTGGACTCGCGCACAAAAGGTTTCGTACCAAGTACACAACTGTTTATTTGTTTTGGTCACAAGTTACTAATTTCATTATGAATTGATGTTTCAATGTTTTGATTTCCTACAGTAGGTATGATTTCTCATAATAATAACATACAGGAATTACGAAATTCCTAACTAGTTTAGTTTTTGAGATAGACTCCGTAATAAAAATGTTCTAAAACTAACAGAAGGCCCCATTTCTTTATTTTTTAAAGTATAAATTAGCATTAAATACATTAATCCTCTGTATCTAAAGCTTCATCCGATGTGGTTGAACTGAAAGAAGAAAAAATTCATATGAAATCAGCCCAGAATGTACCTATATCATCAATTATCGTATTTTTATAAGTAAAAATTAAAGAGATACCTTTCGTTTTTGCAGCTGCCTTTGCATGTGCTGCATTGCATTGTGCAGGGTAGGCCCACCCGTCGACACGAGCAACGCATTGTTTCGCAGCCTTTTTTACAACCGCAATGGTCTAAGTAAGATAACTCATGCCATATCTCCCTGGCTTCAGACCATTGTGGTACCCAACTGTCATCAGATGATTTCCAACCCCAAGAGGATGGAGATGGCACAGCGGCATTGTCGAGAATAACGGAAGTGCCCCATAAGTGTCCCGCTTGATAGGTGGCACGGAGCACGTGTTTTTGTAATGCCGCCGATGTTGGTGGGATGCTTGTTACGAATTTATTCTTGGTAGCAAATAGTTCCTTGCGTACCAAGTTGACCGACGAATGCGCTGTTTGTGAATCGTACAGGTAGAAGGTGAACTTTTCCAGCATAGCCATAATTTCTTTAGGAAGACTTTGTATTGGCTGCGATATTTCTTTTAAAGCTGGTGTAACTTCAGGGTGTGACAACCACGTTTTGAAGCATGACTTCTTTCCTTTTGTATGGAAATAAGAAGTAGTGTCACAGCCTGTAAAGGCGTGAAAGCCACGAAGAGCAGTTGATCTGTCAGGGCCCAAAGTGTTGGCTATTTTATGAACTTCGACATAACGGCGTTTATTTGCCGTCCCGGTCAATAGCCACAATTCTTGCAGGCCACTCTCAGTTAAAGTTTTATAAAATGATATCAATAACACCAAAACATCTGTGTCGGAAGATCTGACCAGAATACGCGTGATTCCCTGTTCTGCCATATCCTTTGCGTGAAGTACGATGCGGCCATCGGCTTCTTCTGCATGCGTTCCTATTGTTTTTCCAGAAATTGCGGTGCGAGTGTAGTCTGAAGAAGTCACTAGATTAGCAACATTTGTCACCACATTAGTAGCATCAAAGTCATTTAGGAGGGCTTGCCTCAGAAACTGAAATCTGGTTTTTAATTTTATTTTTGACCAGATCAAGCTCCCCTAACTAGTGCAAAAAGTAAAATCAAAGAGAATAGACCTTGTATGGAATCATTATCTCCCAAAAAGCCTAAAAAGACAAGAACGAGAAGGAAGAGGAGCTGGAATTCGACGTCAAGTTGTTGCCAATAATATCTTACCTTCTGATTGGTCAGATTTTTTACGAAATGAAAAAAATAAATCAGAGCTTTTTCAGTTTCTGGGGCAAGCCTTCCTGAATGACTTTGATGCTACTAATGTGGTGACAAATGTTGCTAATCTAGTGACTTCTTCAGACTACACTCGCACCGCAATTTCTGGAAAAACAAAAGGAACGCATGCAGAAGAAGCCGATGGCCGCATCGTACTTCACGCAAAGGATATGGCAGAACAGGGAATCACGCGTATTTTGGTCAGATCTTCCGACACAGATGTTTTGGTGTTATTGATATCATTTTATAAAACTTTAACTGAGAGTGGCTTGCAAGAATTGTGGCTATTGACCGGGACGGCAAATAAACGCCGTTATGTCGAAGTTCATAAAATAGCCAACACTTTGGGCCCTGACAGATCAACTGCTCTTCGTGGCTTTCACGCCTTTACAGGCTGTGACACTACTTCTTATTTCCATACATAAGGAAAGAAGTCATGCTTCAAAACGTGGTTGTCACACCCTGAAGTTACACCAGCTTTAAAAGAAATATCGCAGCCAATACAAAGTCTTCCTAAAGAAATTATGGCTATGCTGGAAAAGTTCACCTGCTACCTGTACGATTCACAAACAGCGCATTCGTCGGTTAACTTGGTACGAAAGGAACTATTTGCTACCAAGAATAAATTCGTAACAAGCATCCCACCAACATCGGCGGCATTACAAAAACACGTGCTCCGTGCCACCTATCAAGCGGGACACTTATGGGGCACTTCCGTTATTCTCGACAATGCCGCTGTGCCATCTCCATCCTCTTGGGGTTGGAAATCATCTGATGACAGTTGGGTACCACAATGGTCTGAAGCCAGGGAGATATGGCATGAGTTATCTTACTTAGACCATTGCGGTTGTAAAAAAGGCTGCGAAACAATGCGTTGCTCGTGTCGACGGGTGGGTCTACCCTGCACAATGCAATGCAGCACATGCAAAGGCAGCTGCAAAAACGAAAGGTATCTCTTTAATTTTTACTTATAAAAATACGATAATTGATGATATAGGTACATTCTGGGCTGATTTCATATGAATTTTTTCTTCTTTCAGTTCAACCACATCGGATGAAGCTTTAGATACAGAGGATTAATGTATTTAATGCTAATTTATACCTTAAAAAATAAAGAAATGGGGCCTTCTGTTAGTTTTAGAACATTTTTATTACGGAGTCTATCTCAAAAACTAAACTAGTTAGGAATTTCGAAATTCCTGTATGTTATTATTATGAGAAATCATACCTACTGTAGGAGATCAAAACATTGAAACATCAATTCATAATGAAATTAGTAACTTGTGACCAAAACAAATAAACAGTTGTGTACTTGGTACGAAACCTTTTGTGCGCGCGTCCAATTCGCACTTGGCCGGTTTTCACAAGACTTTATAAATTACAAGATATAAATACAAAATATATAAATTACTGAAATTGTTGCACTCGTTTTGATTTTATGATGCATCACATCACGTGCAGTGATGACATTCGAAACCGCGCGGTTCTTTTGAAATGCGTATAGTTTAAAAACTACTCATCGGATTTTCAAGATTTTTTTTTAGTTTTGTAGATAATATTATCATAATTTATTAAATTATAAAAACATGTGACCATATCATAGAAAATTTGGTTGTTATTATCATAAGAATGAAAAAAATATTTAGAAAATTTCATAATTTTATTAATATTCAGCTACCATCTTTAATTTTTTATATCGTATATATTTTTTATTATTCAATATGTCAACACAAATTGATTGACACCCTAGTAATTAAAATCGGTGAAGCTGTTTTGATTCTATAATTTTTTTAAATTATGCAGCCGCCATGTTGGAAAACGTCCGCCATCTTGAATTCTAGTGAATGAAATTTTCATTTCCTCGGATGAAATCATTCATATTGGTCCTTAGTATTACTGGACAAAGCGGCTTGCTTTCTGCCTAAAATGCAGCTTTTGATACTAATATTGCCGTAAGCCCTTAGAATAGTGGGTGAGTGATAGAGTATTTTAATAATTTCATCTAAAAGCCGAGGTATTTCGTAAGCGCGTGTTTCTTGGTGGTCGTAACAGCCACGGCTCAGAGCGCGTTATTTTAAACTGAAAGGGAACGTCATAGAGTTCAGTTCTGAATTTTACAAAATGAGGTGCTTAAGGTTAAACACTAGTGCCTGATTCTAAGTTTCCTGTCAATAGATGGCGCTGCGGTACTATAATTACTATAATTTGGTTTTTGTATTTAAAAATAGTAAACAAACAAAATATTTCGGTCCGTTGTATGATGCGACAGTTTTAATGTGTTAATTATTTTATAAAGGCAGAATTGTGTCATTTTCTGTTGTATGTTTCTACATCGGGCCCAAACAATCTTAAAATTTGCTGTTTTGTCGTAGCTATGCACGCACACATACACAATGAAATTATATATAAATTAATTGTTAATTTCAAGGCGCCGTGTAGAGATTTATTGGTCTAATGGTTACACCTGTGGAATTTCGATCTGCTCGAGCAAGGATCGATCCCACATCACTACAAATGTTTTCTTTTTCCATTTTTGTGAAATATTTCAAAATTACCTACTTGTTTTTTATTTGATCCATCAAAATGATTATTTTCCATCAAATTCAAGAAAATTATTCGATGATGTGACTTTCTGAAGAATCATGTAAGGTGTACTTACAATTACATCCTTTCAAGCAAACTACTTTTAGATTGGAAAAAACATTGAATTGTGTGAGAAACCCGGGAATTGAGAGAGATGATGTACCAAACTTTTTTTTTTTAAATTCATAATATTTACAGGTAATAAACAAATTATTTTACATGAATAATGCTGTTGATATATGCAATGATATAAGCATAATAAGAGTATAATCACATTTTTATCCATTATAAAATCATACAAAAATAAAAAAGCTTTAATGAAGCTCTAATAAATTTTACGAACAAATGCTGCAATCTTTTAAAAAATACTAAATAAACTAGCGCCATCTGCTAGAACCTATCATAACTTCGTCGTAACTGGGACGACTCCATCTCGCTAAATAAGGTGACTGATTGATATTTGAGTAGCCAAATTCATACTGGAGACTCTCGGGGTTGTTCTTGAACAACATAAACATAACATAATGCACTCTAATTTTCATAATACAATGCGTAAAAGTACATAGACCGGATTGTAAGTAATCAGTATTACGGATCAATAACATATGCGAAATTAAAAAAAAAAGTTCGTGGCGGTATCTAGGGGCAGAAAGAACGCTGTCCTCTCAGTCTTGCTTGAGATCAATAAACCGTCCAAGACAATTAGACAAATGGGCCAACTAATAATCGCCTCTGTCAAAAGGTAATAAAGTCTTCGCCATTCGTCTAATTAGTTTAGACATTAGTAGATTCAATCCCCGGTCGGGCGACATATATGTATGTGCATAGTATTTGTTCTTACTTACCACTTGCTGAACGGTGAAGGAAAACACTGTGAGGTAAACCGGCATGCCCTCAAACATGTGTTTTTGTCCCCGAAATACGGCAATATCTTTAAACTGCCCAAGCAAATGAGACGAATAGACTTTATTGCCTTGTTACAGAGGTGATTATTGGTTGGCCAGTTCATCTAATTGTTTTGGACTCTATGTGTCTATCTATATACTTAAAAGTGCTTAAAAGTATAAAATAATGTTCGATGAAATGCGGGTATACCGAGTGTGTTCTCTGTGATTTGCAATTCATAGTTCACACTCGGGAACACCTCTGACACCCCCTCGGGGATTCATGTCGTGACGATATGTTGTTGTTGTATAAATCGCTGAAGTTACCGGGTCTTCATTATGAATTTGCCTGTATAATAAGGTGAATAGGTGACTTTGTTTTATATGACCAAATGCATACTGGAGACTTTATAAGTGATCGATCAGTAACAAGGTTCGATTACTTACCCTACTTTCTGTGAAATACAGAAAATACAATTTAGGTAGGCTTTCTATACTGAGTCGGGGACTCGGGACTCGGGGTAGACCATGAATTTGTATAGGAAAACAAAAAATATTTTTCGTATTTCGTAAAACGGGTCATTGAACCTTGATCTTGACGACTTATCGTGTCTCCAACAGCGATATGAATAAAAAAAATATTTATGATAGGTACTTTACATCACTGGTCTCCAATATGAATTTGGTCATATAAATCATAGTTACTTTATATATATTTATAATATAAAATAATATATAAATTAATACTCGAGGCTTGGTAAGTAAGTAATCAGTAGAGATGAAACGGATATCCGGTTACTATCCGGTATCCGGCCTATCCGGCCATATTTTTGGTATCCGGTATCCGGCCGGATAGTAGCCAGTATCCGGCCGGATACCGGATACTTAACTCAGCAAAAAAAGTCGTTTAAATCACAAAATAAATTGATTATATCAATGATTGAATAATCAAAATTCACATAAAGTGTTGAGATAAATATAAAGACAAGCTTTACAGCAATGGTTGGGAATAAACGTTTGTGCTTTTCTTCATACATTACACCAGCTTCTTTTGCTCTCACAATATACCGAATGTAACTCAACAGGTCATAAAAACACATGGTCTAAGAATCATACTGAACAAGTTTTCCAACGAAACATACTTGTGGAAATGAAAAAATATTTTCATGTTTCTTTATTCATTTTGAAAACCTATTGTAAATTTTGAAAGGGCACTGGGCGAGCAGGTTCCATTTTTTTCAATATGTTACTTTGGGAAATTTCTTCAGTATGAAAAGTAGATTACGTGGTTTCCTATATACCTGTCCATTTATATACAGTATACGCCGCTGCAAGGAGACAAAATATACAAGTTAACGATTTTCGTTAGGATCGGAAAATGGTATCGCGTTTGCAGACCACCATGATTGTGGTACGAAATTTACATTTAAAAATGAACGCCATTTAGAAAATGCACAAATAATCTCGCCCAGTTGCACCGGTACGCACGTGGGTGCGTAATGTTTAGACTTGTTCAATTCGTGCGAAACTCATATCTTGAGCCGGATATCCGGCCGCCAGATATCCGGCTATCCGGCCAATTGCCTCGCCGGATATCCGGTATCCGGTATCCGGCCAGATCACTATCCGTTTCATCTCTAGTAATCAGTATGACGAATTTCGAAAAATAAAATGTTAGTAGGGATTCGGTCTGTGTAGGGTCCGTGCTGAAAGATAGTACCTAACTAACTACCTACCTACTTACTTACTAGCCAAAATGTGGTACCTAAAACCTTTGAATCGGAAACAAAAACGAACAAACGTAGCGAAAGCGTACGAAGTTAGTGTTGCCATACTCATACTCATTTATTGGTAAAAAACAAACTTATTAATCGAAAAACTTATTAATCTGACTGACCTAAAAATTCTGTACCATAGAAACAATATTTATACGAGTAAATAACTATGAAATCTATCAAGATTAGCGATTATTTTTAACAAAAAAACTGAAAATAATGTTGAAAATTCTACATTTAGGTACAAAAAGGATAATTAAAGTCCCTACCTCTATGAAGCGTCCGAATCTCTTCCAAAACTTTTAGCGCTAAATAAAAAACCTCCGTACAAACTCGTTTCTCCGTACATAACTGGTCCAATCTGTTTTCTGTAAATGTTCCTAAATCCCTACAAGTACAGATAAATCTATGTTTATGGCAACACAGAGTCGTCGCCGGCCGCGCGTGCCGTCCCTTTGATATTTGCCGACATTGCTCAATAATGGCGGCTTGAATGAAAGACGATTGTCCCTGCTGCATGTAACCAGACTCACCGCTACCTATTTGAACACCCGTGTGGATACCGATTTGACGCCCTGTTTATCTGCGAATACCCTTCTCCCTGTTACGATATACCTAGGATATAAATGCGAAATAAAGCGTGATAAGTAAGTATTTATCCTGATGAGAGAATACCTAGTGAACGTTATTTTCAGCTAGGAACGAAAAGCGTTCGTTTAGGACGCAAGAAGCCGGAAGTTCTAATCTCCGAGGACAACGTCACTTTTTGTGTTTTTTTTATTTTATTTTATTTATTCATAAAATAAAGCCAAAGCCGAAAACGGGGAAGAGTTGAATAAACGTGGGCGGAGCTACGGGCAAAAGGCTAGTGATAAAATAAAATATAAATCACAATAATAGATTATTTTGCAAAGATTGCAGGAAAAATGTAGCGGTAAAGAAATTCACAAAAAACATTTTTTCTTTTATTACCTATATTTTTTTTTATTATTTAAAAACTTAGCCGCGGTTTTTTTTCTTTTGTAAATATAATTGGTAGGTATGTACTTGCAATCAATTCTTTTTTTTGTCTTCATAATCAGTTACTGGCAAAACTTTAACTACCTACCTACTATTTTCAATACGGAACCCTAGGTACACGAGTCTGACCTGCACATGACCGTTTTTTTAAGGTTCATTATTTCATCACGAAAAACTGAACCCTTATATGTAAAATCACTTTGTTGTTCATCTGTCGGTTTTTAATTAGGCACGAACAGCGCCTGGGCACGAAGGAATTTATTTTGGCACAAGTGAAGGAATAAATCCAATAAATAATTTTTATTTATATTTACAATTCTGGAATCAATAATAATAGACAAAACAAAAACAAAAATAAATACATGTGACAGGAATCGAACTCTGAACCTTATGATTTGTAGTCAGACAGTATATCACTTATGCTATTGAAGTATTTTTTATTGGTTTGAAATTTAAGTACAATTTAGTACGCAATCTAATCATGCGAAACCGCCATGTAGTTAAACCGCACACACGTAAAGCATATTCACACACATCTAACAGTTTTATAGTATGACATCCACAACTACACACGTAAAATGATGGACATTTAACTGAACTTTAAAAGCTAAAATAACCCAATTATTGTTGTAAAATATAACTTTTATTTAAATTCGCGACATTCTTGTATTAAAATGTAATAAAATACAGTGATAAATACAAGCTAAAATTTTTACTTCAGCTGATCTTGGTTAATTAATTTTGTATGGAAATTGGCACTACCGTTTAACCTTAATCTGACTTTATCTATGCATCCTTAAGCCTAGTGTTTAATCACGCGCGACGCGTCTTAGTTTAAGCACAGATACATACTGTTTAATCGCAAAAACATCGTATCACGCTCCTCGCACTTGTGATTCAAATAAGTGGCGTCGCGAGCGATCAAACACTATGCTACGTATGCTGGGCAAGGGCTAATCGTATTTTCATTAACAACACGTGTAACAGAAAGGTGTTACCATATTTGAAGAGCTTATTCAGTCAATGGTATAGAACAACTTTTACTATGGAGCCAACACTGAAATCTCAAAAAAAAAAATCTGCCCTTCCATACATTTCGGCCGATTTTCGGCGGCATTGCATTTTTCTATGAAATAGTTAAATTTTTTTTTTTCGAGATACTGTGTTTGTTCCATAGTAAAAGTTGTTCTATACCATTGACTGAATAAGCTCTTCAAATACGAGTATGTTTACACCTTTCTGTTACACGTTGTAGAATAAAGTCGCGGGCGTAAGGAAAGTAAGTAAGTACATAAATAATGGAAAATAATTAGCTTTAATAGTCCAAATGTGTACACAAGTGACTCAAATCGCAAATAGTATTTAACTGTTTACCCACAATGACGTAATAATCTACTTCTCAATTGACCAATCAACATAAAACCAGCATGTTTTTGTTTGCTACCCGGTATAAGGCAGTTTGTTTATATCGGCCCTCGAAAACACATTAATTTATTCCCTAATACAAACACAATAAAGCATAAAATGCGTTAATGTCTGAAGTGATTTAGGGTACTACCAGTGAATCAGACTGGGGACGTAAAAATAGAAACGTTTAACGTAAATATTGATCTTCAGTTTTTGTAATGGAATTCGGGATTCCTTGTGGAATGAAAAACAATGAAATCAATTTGTAATTCCCTTAAGAAATATAATGTAGAGTAAGTTTTTCCTAACCTGTGTCTACTTCTACGATTTATATAATCGAGCGTACATAAAGCTCGATTATATAAATGGTAGAAGTAGACACGCTCGATTATATATAAGTACATAGACACCTTTAGGGCAGCGATTCTTAAGGCCCTTAATACCGCCAAATGGGTACTTTCTAAAGCCTACTCCTCTTTTATGGCCACACCAAAAATATTGAAAAAATGTATTATGGATTATGAACTCTAGGACAACATATGCAACATTTTTCTTTTTCGTACCACTAAAACTTCTGTATGAAAAATTGTTTCAACTGAATGGTGTTTTTTGGCTTGAATTTCCTACTGCTCCTAAGCGGCATAGGTGATGTAATTCATTTATGCTTTGATAAATAGATAAACTTGATAGCTATAAATATAACATATAATTATTCAATCGAACAATGACGCCCATGTGAAAAGTATTATTTTCTCCTATTTTGCTCTTTCAAGGACGCAGCGAGCGTCGTAACAGCCACCAGGCATTGTGTACTGATTTGAACGTTATTTCAATGTCGTTTCCGTCGATATTCATACAGACAAACATCGAGCTGCTAAATTGGCGACGGTAATCGCCTTAACCTCGGGTCGCGACCCAAGTTCGGGTCGCGAGAGGTATTGGGTTGGGTCGCGGAAAGCCCCCAAACGAAATAATTATAAACTTCACAAAGGTGCCCCTAAAGTTTAGGGGTTACAACTCCCTTTTAGATCTGATTTCAAAGTAAAGACAAACAAACAACAATGAGTAAAATGTTTTGTTTGTCTCCCTAGACACGTAAAACGCTTTGTTTTCTCCCTAGAAATGTAAAATGTTTTGTTGTCTCCCTAGAAAAGTAAAATGTTTTGTTTGTCTCCCTAGACATGTAAAACGTTTTGTTTTTCTCCCTAGAAATGTAAAATGTTTTGTTGACTCCCTAGAAAAGTAAAATGCTTTGTTTGTCTCCCTAGGAATGTAAAATAAAATCCTCGAGTTTTTAAAGAGGTATCTAGTTTGCTCCCTTGAAATAAAAAGTTCCCTGACGGAAAAATAAGTTGAAAAGAAAAATATAATAATATTGTCACGACAATGACGAGGTGTTTCCAGATGTACTCTAAAACGCGTAACACCCTATTTTCACCGAAGATTTTAACGTCCCAGCTTTATCATCGTACTTCGGGCACAAATACAAGCTTTTTAGGGCATGCAGGTTTATTTCACAGCGTTTTCTTTCACCGTTCAACAAGAGGTAAGCATACAAATAAATACCTACTATGCACAAAAACTTCGATAAACTCATTTCTGCGTGTTGGGCCGGGCAGGATTTGAGCTTGGGTCTCAAGATTAACAGTCCAGCGTCATACCAACTGAGCTACCGCTGCGGTTTGTTATTAAAGGCAAGATTGATTTCTTCTTAAAATTTATCTGCTAAAGAACGAGTGGAAGTCTGCCAAAAAGTATTTTCCATTATAATATTAAAACTCGCGTAAGCTGACATAATAAACGATTTTTCATCACTAATGCTGTATTTAACTCGATATGCGGGAGGTAAATGCGATTTACAATAGTATCCATTTCTTTGTTTTTGGGACAAGACCTCATATTTGAGGCAAGACGCTTAAAAGTGACACAACAAATTGGTTTTCTTTTTAAAACGACCGCACTGGCCAGCAAGAAAATAGCATGAAAAAAAAAAGAAAATTGGTGCCACGCAAATCTTGTTGAAAACGATAATGGGAAAAAATTATGATTTCAAGTGACAGTGATGATTTTGAATTGACGCCTGGGTCGATAAAACTACAGGCAAAGGTTGTTTTGTAAGTTGTTTTTTATTTCCTCGCATTAGTGATGAAAAGTAGAGTATCGCACTCGGGTATAATTGATGACTTACCTCCCTTATATAATATGACTAAATATAATTTTAGCTGTATTAGCTTTTTATTTGTAGATAAACTTTATATTTTCGATATATTTCGGCCTCATCAGTGAGGCCGTCATCAGTCGAGTGGTTGACAGGTAGAAAAAATATAAATGAAAAAAAGTTGATACAGTCTAAAAAGGTTATGATAGGAACTATTTATATTAAAAAAGACGTAAAATGAAAAAAATTAAAAAAGGTGGTAAAAAAAAAATAACAGTTTGGAGGGGATTACTTGCTGATCGGGTCAGTTGGTCGATTCTGTCAGTGCTGTCTGTTGAGTCCGGGTCCATAGTGTGCGCCAAGTATATAAAAATTTAATATAAATCACGCATGATTATTTTCGTCTCGTTATCCTAAAACGTAGCTTTGAAAATGCCGAAATTGTATCGGTAAAACAGTAAAGCTGTTGGCCCTCCATCAGCCTGTGCCGTCCACTGCTGGACAATATTTCGCCACTCTTGGCGGTTTTCCGTCATCCTCATCCAGCTGCCACCCGCAACTTCCTCGGTCGTCATCGGTCCAGCGGGTACGAAGTCGGCCTACGCTACGCTTTGTACATGGTCTCGATTCCAACGCCTTTCGGCCATCTCGACAGCAAATATGGCAGCCCACCTGCCACTTCAACTTACTGATTTGGCAGGCTATGTCGGCCACTTTCAATCTCTGACGTGACTGACATTTCGGCAGATAGTCGACAATAATCATATTTGAGTGTGAGTTATAAAAATAATTGTTAATAATAATTAAGTAATTTACACTTCTTAAATTACATGGTTGATTGATCATACTGAACAAATGTCCATATTTTTTTTTGTTTGGATTTTGCAAAAATAATGAACTTTATTTAACAGGTGATAGAGCTGATGCCGGGCTCGACTGTGGAGGTACCACCATCTTACTTGGAGACCCCCTCGAAGTAATTCGGGGGAGGGTAAGAGGACAGCTCACAGGCAAAAAACCAGGAGGCCCACCATGCCTGGGACCGATGGATGGCGGTATATCCATCCCTAATAGCCGGACCTTATATGGAACAGACTGGTCACGGGCAGCGGCGTCACTGGTGCGAGGGTTCCGGCACCGCGCTCACCAACCCGCCTGCCCAGCGTGTGTGAGTATGGGCAATTCTTCCAGGATGACCACCGGGATTCCAGCAGCGGACGAACTAGGCTGATGGATGGAATAAACTTTTCAATGCATGTGCTCGTAAAGGCCCACTTTTTATGCATCAAAACCGAACAGAAAGTCGATTATTTTGCCCTAGGGCTTTATTATTATTATTTTTTTCAATTTATTTACAATGGTTGGCTAACTTGCAGCCTTTCCTGTGTACTATAGATGTTATACTTTTTTTCCACTGTTTAACGGCTCTGGATACAGTCCTTTTGAGCCAATTATAATTTAAAGTTCACAAAATTATACTTGTTTTCATTTCCTCACACTATGCATTGAAAAACGTAGTATGATACACGGGCGTAAAAGCAATAAATTACTCGGTTACGTTTACGTACACAGGAAAGGCTGCAGGTTAGCCAACCATTGCAAACAAATTAAAAAAATAATAATAATAAAGCCCTAGGGCAAAATAATCGACTTTCTGTTCGGTGTTGAATAAGAATATCTTTATTTGCTTTAACAAGGGTAGATAGTACAAGGTGTATAGTAGGTACATGCAAAAGAGCTCCTTATTAGCTAGTTTTAATGTAGCATGCAAATTTTGGTACAAAAGAAATATTGGACATCAGTAAAAGAAACATTCACAAAACAAGAACATAATAGTCAAACAATCATTCATGCATTATATTATATAGCATCCAATAGAAATTAAACTTGAATTTAATAAATATGTCAACTTATACACATCTATTTACCTAGCGTTAAACATTTTTGTGTCAAGAAATTCTTGAATACTATAAAATTGTTGATTTAATAACCATTTTCTTAATTTAGATTTGAACAAGGTGGGAGGAAGATCTTTTAGGCTCTGTGGAAGTTTATTATAAATCTTTATGCACATTGGATAGCATGATTTAATATACGCTTGTGTTTTAGGTTGGTGATCTAGCACTAACCTGTTAGAATTTCTTGTATTTTTTGGATAAACATCTTTAGCTATTTTGAATAGATGAAGGTGTTGTCTTACAAATAAAGCCAGTTCAAAAATGAATAAAATGCATAAAAAGTGGGCCTTTACGAGCGCATGCATTGAAAAATAAATAAAATGTATACTAGTAATAAAGTAGTAAAAAGGTCGTGTCTGTACAATAAATATTTTTTCATATTTACAGATACAGATACAGATTTTATTAATAACGGTAAGTTACAGGTCATAATTATGTGGTATTATAAAAGATATAATACCTAACTTACATAGCATTATATAATAATAATATACTTACTCTAAGTATGATCTTAATAGTAGTTTATGCTACAAGGGCGCAAAGGAATAAATTACGAGGACGATTTAAAACACGAGCGTAGCGAGTGTTTTAAACGTAACCGAGTAATTTATTGCTCTTACGCCCGTGTATCATACTACGTTTTTCAATGCATAGTGTGAGGAAATGAAACAAATATAATTTTGTGAACTTTAAATTGTAATTGGCTCAAAAGGACTGTATCCAGAGCCGTTAAACACTGGGAAAAAAAGTATAACGTCTATGGTACACAGGAAAGGCTGCAGGTTAGCCAACCATTGTAAATAAATAATAAAAAAAAATAATAATAAAGCCCTAGGGCAAAATAATCGACTTTCTGTTCGGTTTTGATGCATAAAAAGTGGGCCTTTACGAGCGCATGCATTAAAAAAATAAATAAAATGTATACTAGTAATAAAGTAGTAAAAAGGTCGTGTCTGTACAATAAATATTTTTTCATATTTATATTTACAGATACAGATACAGATTTTATTAATAACGGTAAGTTACAGGTCATAATTATGTGGTATAATAAAAGATATAATATAGCTGATTCTAAAGGCTTTAATTTTAGTTTTAGTGCTGTCAAAACTAAATTTCATTCATTTCAAAATAGTCCTTACAAGTTAGGAACAGAATCTAAATTACTTTGGAATAATTTTATGTTTGACAGCACTAAAACTAAAACTAAAGCCTTCAGAATCGGCTAAATTACCTAACTTACATAGCATTATATAATAATAATATACTTACTCTAAGTATGATCTTAAAAGTAAATATGTCATAAAAATTTATAATTAAATAATTAAATAATAACAAAAAATACCATTAATTTATAAATCAATAATTATAGTCACTTATAGGTTATTATTATTGTACTGAAGCCAAAACGAACATTTATTAGAATTTTTGTCTGTCTGTCTGTCTATCATGTATGTATGTTCCGTTTTAACTCGAGAACCAATCAACAAATTTGGATGCGGTTTTCTTTATTATCATCTTAGTGAGCAGGGATAAAGGGTGTTAATGAAAATCACCTAAGCTGTAAACGGCGCAGAAATTGTATAAACAGGGAAACACCGGTCAAGTGCGGGTCGAACTTCAACGGACAACAGCAGACCCTTGGAGTTTGGGCTTATTTGATTGTTCTTGATTAGTTGTTTAATAATACATGGGGCCAGGGTCTAATGATGGCACTGGAAGGTAGATACGACAAGTCTTAAATGGATAATTGAGGATTTCCGTAAAGTTTGGGTTCACGATAAAGTTATAAGGTTCGAAAAATTGTGTTCCTCTGTTTACCTTATTTCCACGAAAATCTGATCAACGCGGGCGGAGCCGCGGACAAAAGCTTTACAACGTGTTACAGAAAGGTGTAACCATATTTGAAGAGCTTATTCAGTCAATAGTATAGAACAACCTTTACTATGGAACAAAACCTGTATCTCGACAAAAAAATCGACTGTTTCATAGAAAAATGCAATGCCGCTCGGCCGAAATGTATGGAAGGGCAGATTTTTTTTTTGAGTTTTCAAGGTTGGTTCCATAGTAAAAGTTGTTCTATACCATGGTCTGAATTTTTGTTACACGTTGTATATATTTATACTCTACTTAATGAGCTCTAGACAATGACACTCCACATTCTAGGGAAAGAAAAACATTTTTTTCCGGCTCCATTGTCATGTCCTCATACAAATAAAAATAATTTAATAACATTTCAAATTCAAAATTTGGCTTTGGGTCAATATTTTACACAACATATCAAATTTCAGGTTTCTGTCTCGTTCCGTCTAAGAGCTAGAGACCCGTGACATACGGACAGACAGACAGCGGAGTGACATTAATAGGGCTCGGATTTGCTCTTTGGGTACGGAACCCTAAAAATTGTTTTAATACTCGAACACATGGGCTTTTGGGCAAGCAGGTCTCACCATAGTGTTTTCCTCTATGTACTGTTTAGCAAGTGTCTAGTAGACAACGAGGTTATAATCAGCTAGAGGTTAGGCGCGAACTTGCTCTGGCGTCATACTTGTTTAGGGTATGGCGTGGAAACGAATTTAAGGCGCTCTTATCCCAGAAGAGTGACTCTCTGTCTTTTTCTTTACGTGTAAGGAGTAAAGAAAATAACCACACTTTTATACTTTTTCGTTGTTTTTATCGGTTTTTAAATTGTTTAAAAATAAGGGATATTAAAACCCACTTACGTGGTCGTCCTAGAAAATTTAAAGAGCAATATTACCAGATATGTTTCGTTAATAAAAGAGTGGAATGATGGAAATGGCATGATTTGAAAGGTCTGATTACATGCTGTGTTCGAGAATTATTTCTATCGAGCAAAGTTTATCTGATTGTGTAACACATGCGTGGAAGACCTAGATAAAGGTTCGAACTATGTTGCGTATTTTTTTTTGGAAGTTTTAGACGATACTTGAAAGTTATATTTGACTTTGAAATTACTGATTTTGGGAGTTTTGCTTGCGAAATGTAAGTTACGGGTGCCCAATGACTCACTAAGGGCGCGGCAGAGCAGACTGTCTGAGATAGGGCGCAGTAAGACCAACCTCCACCAGAAGGCTCCTCCGACACGGGCGCTGGAGCCGGGACACCTGACGCTATAACATCAACAACACCAGGTTTTCAAGGGTTCATTGGAAGAAACTAGGTCTCTCCTCATATTGAAGAAAATATATTTGATTTATCGATCTTTTCTCTACGGATTCCACCTATAAACAATGTTTTAAGATTAATACTTTTGACAAAAAAAAAATGTTTTCCACCCACTTTTTTTTTGTTTTCAAAAGTTCGTTTCAAAGACGCAGTTAAGAGATCAACTTGTTTTTTTTTTTTATAAAATAGGCAATAGAAATATGAAGGGATGTTACCTAAATCCAATATTTTTTTCCCTACAAAATATTTCAGTATTAGCTAAAAACACAACAATTTGTTGTTTCGCTGCGTGATCACTAGTATTACGCGTCCAAGAACAAGAGGCCAAAGAGCCAACATACAAACGCCTCTATGAAAAGCAAATAAGGTCTTTGACATTAGACTTATTGTGCTGGACGGGTAATAAAAAAAGTTGCTAGGGTATGCCATCCTCTTTAACAGGATCCATGACCATATCGACATATTTCACCGTTCCCTGAGTGAGTTCATACGAACAGCGTTATATGTTATTTGTTACTAATGATTGCGTATAATATTAATGCTTTTGCCTGTTGTTGTTGTCGTATTATAAAATTGTATCTGCTTTGTTTTTAATGTGTTTTTTGTAATATATTTATTTGTAAGTATAGATAATAAGTTTGATGAATGCGTTCACTATCGCATTGGCCTAGCTGTAAGGATAGTGTTAAATTGTTGATGATAAATAAATAAATAAATAATAAAAATAAATAAATATGGAGCATATAAATAATAAAAACAATTAAAACACGATATATTTCGACTCCTACTGTGGAGTCGTCATCAGTCGAATGAGGTATAAATATGACATATAAGGAATATAATTTTTTTTTAAAAAGTGACATCTGTTAAAAATTTAATAAAAAAAAATAAAAAAAAAAATTATATTCCTTATATGTCATATTTATACCTCATTCGACTGATGACGACTCCACAGTAGGAGTCGAAATATATCGTGTTCTAATTGTTTTTATTATTTATATGCTCCATATCTATAAATAATTAAATGCCATACAAAGGTAATAATAAAAAATATATTTATTTGAAAAATAAATAAACAATGTTCATCAATTCCAAACAATAACTGTTGCATACAGGATCCGAACCCGGATTCTATAACTAAAAAACCGGCGTCCTAAGGACTGAGCTACCACCGCTAAGTGATAGCTAATTTATTGGGCTGATGCATAATTGAACGAGCGAGCGAAGTTCTCCGAGTCTCCTTGAACAATCCGGCGTTTGTGTGTATGTATGAATGTTTGTCCGACGATAACTCGAGTATCGTTGATCGGAACGTCATGCAATTTGGTAGAGGAGTAAAAGAGACAAAAAAAAAATCAAATTCGAACATGGGCTAAATCGGTCAACAGGTTGCTGAAATATGGGGTTGGGGGTCCACGAGTTCACAGTTCGGGGTGAACTACTATACTGGTCGCAAGATATCGCTTCACGCGGGGTCATAAAACGTGTTTTGCGTAGTGTTGTGCTTGCGTCGAGAAACTATCGATAGAACTAAAATATAACAATAAATGCAATAAAACTAAAATAACGTATATGCGCTTCAAAACAATTAGAAGATGATCAAGAGATGACGGTCACTTTTATTATTTATTTTTTATTGAGGGTAATTACGATGACGAGGACTATCAATGTTATTTAATAATTAGCAATCAGTAACCAATCATTGTTATTTGTCTTTGTTTGTCATTATAGTTTTTATTTTTATGTTAATATAATAAAATTCAATACAATAAAATATAAATATTTATTTATAATAAATGCATATACAAAAAACAAGACTTATTGTTTGATTTTAATTCGTTTCAATACGCGCGTTGTGTTTCACTACGCCGTTGCCATAACACCCTTTAGTGAGAGTGAGCGCGCAATAATTTGCTTCACTGTGCTCGCACTTTTTATTGCCCCGCGTGCAGCGCGATATTGCGACCAGTTTAGTAATAATAATTGTTATTATCTTTAAGGTGGATGCGACTTATCGCGTTCCCAATGACAAGACTTACGATTGTTTATATTATTAAATAACTGTGGTTTAGGGCATTATAATTAAGCTTTTCTTGTAAAGTTGCGTTATTTTCTGCTTTATGTTTTATTATGATCTTGCACACAACACGCTTTAAAATTGTTGTGTAGGATCATTTACAAACTAATATTTTTAAAAAGCCTAATTCCCATAGGTTAATTTCTAAAAGATTTTTTTAAATTATTTTTCAAACAATATACGCCATTTTAGGACATAGTTTTCATTATTTTGGTATTTAAATTAACCATTATCTTTTCATGATTTTTTAAAGAATTATTCGATATGACGTCACTTGGGAATTTTAGACATTGTACGGATTGTGATAGGTGATTGCTTATAAAAAAAGTGATCTGTCTCTGTCTGTCTACTCATCTGTTATCCATTTGTCAAATCAGTCGGAAGCAAATTATTATAAATTTATCTTGATAGCAAAGGACACATTTCTAAACAGCCATTTCTCAAGTGACGTCACACTAAGGCAAATGGAAGCTGCAGCTTTTTCGTAAATATATTCATCATCATGAGGTTTTTTAGACCAAAACTTGGAAAATACGGCTTATTAAACCTAAATCTCGAAATTGTTTTCGAATAACACACCTTAACATAATGTTAATCTATGGTCACATAATGCCATTAATCATAATTATTTAATACTTTTATTAAAGAATAAGGATAACAATCATAAGTTTTGCGTTTGGAAACGCAATCAATCGCATCCACCTTAACATCGTCAGTATTATTGAATTACTAAAGTACCAGAGCACCTGTCACAGTTCCATAAACCGTTCACCTTATTTAAGAGGATGGCCTACCCTAGCAACTTTTTTTGTTACCCGTCCAGCCCAATAAGTCCAATGGCAAAGACCTTATTCGCTTTTGATAGAGGCGATTATATGATGGCTCATTGGCCTCTTTTTTTTTGCACTAGTACTAATGATCACGCAGCGAAACAACAAATTGATGTGTTTTTAGCTAACACTGAAATATTTTGTATGGAAAAAAATTTGGATTTAAGTAAAATCCCTTCATTAAAATCCTTCTATTACCCATTTAATGAAAAAAAAATCAAGTTGATCTCTTAACCGCGTTCTTAAGAGGGTGGAAAACATTTTTTTTTTTGACAAAAGTTGTTTATAAGTGGAATCTCTAGATAATATATCAATAAATTAAATATATTTTTTTCAACACAAGGAGAGTCCGAATTTCTTCAAACGAATCCTCGAAAGTCTAGCGTTATTCATGCTCTAGGCTACAGTCTTAAATATAAAAGTAAATACTTACCAATTCACACTTAATCCACCAATCCGCAGCCTGCACGCACTCTCAACAAAAATGTAGAAACCATTGTTTAAAAAAATAATCCACACGTGATTCATCAGATTCTATTTTCAAATAGTTTATATTTCGCGCGCTAGAGGAATAGCAACGGTTATGTACCGCGCTGACTGATCAGGGGCAACTATGCAACTGCCGTTGAGAGACTAAATTTGAAGAGCAGGGATGCCGTAAACCACGTCGCCCGCCCGCCCAACCGATCAAATCACCGCCCTACAGCCCATGTCTGTGAATAAATTTTCAGTTTTTAAGGCGCTACGAAAAAAAATTACACTTTAAGAACTTGCATATCTACTTCAGTAAATAATGTATTATTTTGATAAAATAGAATATTATTTTTGAAATATTTTTCTAGGGATCTGTTAAAACAGAAACGCGATTGGAGAAATTCGGCTCGATAGAAATATTTATTGAAATGAGGTCTTTTTCGACACCAATTCTCCTGGTTTGACAATTTAAAATGACATATGGACTGCAATTATATTTTATTAGATGGGTTTTAAATTGGGCAAATTTTGATAGCAACTTTAGTACATTTTATATTAATAAAAAACCGACATTTTGCTACTTTTCCACGAATCCGTCCCTCTCCCACTGAGGGTTTTTTCGCATATGGAGTAACAGGGACGCAAAAACTTTTACATGTCGCCTTAAGGGGGTATATCATCAAAATTGACATTTTTGAAGTTATTTATCTGCTGTTCAAACCAAGACCTAATTTAAATAAATTAGTATAACAATTTTAGGACTTTTTTCTAGATTCTTGACTATTAGAAATGCGATTGGAGGAATTTCACTCGATAGAAATAATTAATGAAATGAGGTCTAAATTTACACTTTTTTTGATATTATGACAAATCGGGATAGCATACAGACTCCAAAAATATATATTTAGATGGGTTTTAACAATACCTAAATTACTGGTAATGGAAATTTCCATAGCTATTTTAACCGAGTTTTTGTAAATTTTCCCCGATTCCGTCCCTCTCTCACTGCGTGTCTTTCCGCTTGGAGCAAGGGGACCTTTGCACGGGCGATATATCACCTTAAATCTTTTTGTTATATTATTTTAATTTTTTCTCATAAAGATATTTATGAAACGCTAAATTGTATAATTTGCGTGACACGTGAATAAATCAAAGTATAGAATAAGAAGATAAAAAAAATATCGCATGAATAATTTTCCCCGAAAAGGTTAGGATTCTATAGGGCTCATATAAAAATATCCAAACATACACCTTTTCGCTTAATTATAACCTTTATCTATCGGAATGAAATTGTCGATTGTCAAGTACTGCTTCAATATCATTTAAAATTCTCAGGTTCTCATCTCTTAAAGATTCATTTCACTTTTATAGGTATAATTATAGGTATATAGGTATATATACGTATATATATACCTATATATATATATACCTATATAGGTATATATACCTATACCTGCCGCATAAACTACTCTAAAAATTGCTATACAGGGTGTTAAGATGAAGTTGCGTAAGCCGGAAACTGGCAATAGTACTCGTCCATACGAACAATTATTCGTATTTTTAAATCTTAAACAAAAAATAAATGGGGGGCTATCAAAGTTACCATTTTTAGACCATTTTTGTAACGGGGTCTATCTCAAAGGCTAAAGCAGTCAGGAATTTGAAATTTCTGTATATTATGTACTATGCTGTATTTAAACGCCGATTTATTCAAAATTCACGAAAAAGTCGAGAAATCGAGAACAGAATTCAGTTGTTTCATAGATTTTGTTCGGGTAGCTATGCGACTCGTTGTTTGGCTCCATAGTAAAAGTTGTTCCTATGGGCTTCCGCAACTTCATTGAATGGTGCTCCCAATTCTTATAACAAACTTTTCAGTGACATCTTCATTTTCTTCGAAATACTCATACGAAAATAAAGTTTTGTAAAATGTATCAAATGCATAATTTACTGTAATCATTATGTTATCAAATTAGTACTTTTATTTTGTTAAGAGGCTATGCGAATTTTATTTTTGTCACTGTCACTCCAAGCGAAAACACGCTCAGTGCGAGAGGGGCGGATTCAGGGCGAAAGCGAAAAATTTTAGTTTTATAATTTTTATAAAAAAACTAAAATAACTAGCAAAATTTCAAATATCAAATCTCTAGATATTGTTGAAACACACAAAATAAAATATTTTTGAGTTCTGTATGTAGTTCCTATTCGTCAAACGACGAGAAAAAGTGTGTTTGAAGACCTCATTTCAACAATTATTTCTATCGAGGAAAATTTATCCAAACATGTTTTCCAATTTCAAATCACTAGATTATATAGTCAAGATGCATATACTAAAAACTGATTATAATTTTATAGAAATACCTGTATTTTTCCGCATATCGCCTTAAGTACATCCTAATCTTCTTTATAATGAGCCTTCAAATTTATTAAATCTGGATATGCTTTAATTAATATTAGAGTGCATTACAAACTTGCAATCAATCAGAAACAAATTTAAAAGCACAAATAGTTTTGAAAAATTCTTGGGGCCAGGATTTGAACCTGCGACCTCCTGCTTACATGACAGGCGCGCTACCGACTGCGCTACCGAGGTTTGCATCTGGAACGACGAATTTTTCCACCATACTTGTATATCGAATTTTTTGTAACTACGCGATATACCAGCTTGTATTGCACATAACGCTCACGAGGGCGTTATGTGATTTCACGCCTTGCTCATTCTGAACAGAAGGCGCTCTGTCGTCACTACAATACCTGTTGCATCAGACAGTTAAGAAATTCACAGTTCTCATTAACTAAGATTATATGTTTTTATTGCGAAATCCATCGCTTTGAATACCCTAATTATTATTATTAAAGTGCATTACAAACTTGCAATCAATCAAAAACAAATTTTTACAAAAATATTTATGCTTTTAAATTTGTTTCTGATTGATTGACTCTAATAATAATTAGAGTATTCAAAGCGATGGATTTTGCAATAAAAACCTATAATATGTATTTGCTTATTTAGGTTGTTTGTGTAATTTGTAACTGTTAAAAAAAAATGAGACTAGAACCACCATGGTACAGTTGCGACCACGTTAACCTTTACACATTGGACTTTGCGCCTTATATACTTCATCATAGGGGCTAATTTAGTACTGTAACTGTCTAACTTGATGTGATCTCCACTGTACATATTGAGTGAGGATGAGTATGCAGTATACATATTTACATATACCTACGTGTCCCAGAGACGTAGGCAGATTCTACAGATAATGACGAATCCTTTTCACCTTTTACACATCCATCAATCTTCATACAATCACTACATTACTCTCAATATAAATAAAGGCTTTATCTTGACTGACAGACAATGACATCCCAAACCACAAGACGTGGATACTTGATATATAGAGAGTGTTTATACAGGGGTGAAAACGCACACTAAGAAAGGATATAGGAAAATTCGCAACCCAAGGAGTTGAAAAGGGGTTTTATTTTGCCAACACCGCAATTATATTGCGTAGTCACAATTTTGTATGTAGACTCCCGAGATAAAATGAACAAAACGTGTTTCAAGACTTTTTCTACACGTTCAAAACTAAAAGGTCAGGGTCAGTTATACATCAAAATTAAGGCGCTACGGAAAAAAATTCGACACTTTAAGAACTTGCATATGTCTACTTCGGTAAATAATATATTATTTTGATAAAATATTATATTATTTTTGGAATCTTTTTCTAGGGATCTGTTAAAACAGAAACGCGATTGGAGAAATTCGGCCCGATAGAAATATTTATTGAAATTTGGTCTTTTTCGACACCAATTCTCCTGGTTTGACAATTTAGAATGACATATGGACTGCAATTATGTTTTATTAGATGGGTTTTAATGGTATCTAGGACCTCGTTAAACGAAATTTTGATAGCAACTTTAGTACATTACATATTAATAAAAAACCGTCTTTTTGCTACTTTTCCACGAATCCGTCCCTCTCGCACTGAGGGTTTTTTCGCATATGGAGTAACAGGGATACTAAAACTTTTACATATCGCCGGAAAATTCTGCTATGCAAAAACAAAACTATTTTGTTGTAAAGTTTTATCAAAGTATTATCACGAGAGTACCTTGGATGTGTTTTTTTAAAGGGATATTTTTAAGCACATCAAAAATACTATTTTGCTCACTAGATTTGCCATCAGAAATCCCTCAGCGCAGTAGACAGCCGGTAGGTTAGGTTAGAACGTTAGGTATGGCGAGTCGCGGATCTACCTAACCTTCGTGGTTATTTTTTTATGGCAACCCAGAAATCCCATAAGAGCACAGTAATCAGTATTTTTTGGGGTACCTTAGGGTGTACTGACAAAAGGTAGCCTACGACGCCTTTTTCGCCTCAGTTTTTTTTGTTTCTTACTTATAAACATAAATATAATCACGCCTGTCTCCCATTGGCATAGACAGGGACTACAGATTTCCACCACTACCTCTTTCGCCTTTTCCACATCCATCAGTTTAGTCATACAAGCTCTTCTATTCCGGGTACTTTTGACATTGCCCTTCTTCAATATGTTGCCAATTTGGTCAGCATACGTCCTTCTAGGGCGGCCTGGTCGAGCTCTACCTTCGACTTGCGCACCATAAATTTCTTTCGTCACTCTACTTTCATTCATTATCTCTACATGTCCCAAATTAGTCGGAGGTCGTGGGTTCAGATAGAGCCAAATTTATTTTCGCTCTGCGTTCTTCGAAAAGTCCGTGTATGTAGCTATGAATCCATATTTGGGTTTTGAATTTGTTTTTAACAAGTGACCCGCCCCGGCTTCGCACGAGCTTGTATTATACATATAAACCTTCCTCTTGAATGACTCTATGTGTTAAAAAAAAGCGTAGTTTTAAAGATCTAAGCACTTAGGGCGTTTAACACAACTAAATTTGCTTTTGCAAGTTTGGTAATAAATAAAACATCACTTTGTATTAAAAATAAGTAATCCTTAAATTATTAATCACGTTAAATAAAATAAAAACGTAAACTTCTAAAGTAATTATTAATAATAATCCTTGACTTAACCCTTAAAGACAGAAAGTGACTTATAGACCACGAACCTTACAGATGTTTCTTTGTTTAAGGTTTGCTTATGCAATTTAAGTTTTTTCTTTCATTTCTGATCAAAGTCCTCCAGTTACTGAAATATTTGTACCGATACTCACTCTGATTTTGCCGTTTTTATGGGAAGAGTGGAGGGTAGGGAAATTTGATTTTAAAGGAATAAAAACAGTGTTTTTCAGAAAAAGAAATCTAGCCCTGAAGTCGAAGGTTTAAGGCATCTGTTGGTACAATTTGTTTGAAAATGTGCCGAAAAACAGCGAAAAATTCGACATTTTCTAATAGCGTCCATTTATCTTCGTAAAATTTTTACGAGTTTCTTGTATTACAATTATTGTTCACTAGATGTGACAAAGTTAATAAAAGTGAACGTTTCCCTTTTATGTGTTCGACTGATGTTAGTAATAGCAAAGGAAAATGTTTTAAAAATTACACTATTGTTCAGAAACTCGTTTTTCAAAACACTTGACTAGCATTACGTAAATTGGTTGAAGCGAAAGCATAGTTGGGCTAGACCTTTTGTGAAGTCATTACTTTGAAAACTACTCTTTTCTTGTATTTTATTTTGTGATGTGTGTGTATTAAAAAATAAATAATGGTGGAATCTAGTTTTGTTAGCCTTTTAGTTTTATTTCTTATCAGCTATGTCCACAGATTGAATGTGAAGTGTGGTGAGTTTGAAAATACTTATTCTAATAAAAATATTTATATGTGAAATAGAGCAACGAGTTTTTCTAGAGTTCTTCTCTAAAACAATAATTTGAATTAGTTTGTCATATTTGGAATAAACTATGTGAAACAAATACGGAATAAAATCTCGTTCAAATAAACTGGCCTAATATGACTTTTTACCAGGCTTAAATTTCTGAATACAAATATAAAAGTTGCACCGCACGCACCTTGTTGCGGCGGAGTTCAAGAAGGCGTTAAAGAATTAAAAAATTTGGTAGGGTAATATGGTAATACACTTCTTTCTCTTTGTCTAAGAACGTGTCAAGTGAGTAGTAAATTTGTGATGGATTCTTTGGAAAGATCAAGTCATTCACTTTATCGTTTTGCTCATAAAATTTGTTAGTTTCCTGAAAACAATTTAGTAACTTAGTCGATATGTTGTGAATATCCGGGTAGACTCCAACCAATTGCAATACATTTAGTAAAGAGATTTTTAAGATCTTTACCATCTTGCTTGAAATTCGCCATTCCCTATTTTGGGAGAACTCATTAGCAAAATGTATATTATCTTGTCTGGAAGATGGAACTTCATATTCACACTCTCATATTTCTCGTCGTTTTATTTTGTACTGGCAAGTTTTGGCGGCACTTTCCAGATAACAAAACTAGGCTATTCCATTAAGCTAGGACTATTCTTGTGGCGCAAATCTCGCATTGTCCTGTCTAATGCCTCAACATACTTTTAATGGGGGCATACAACAATCCCGCATCAATTTACCAGCATTACTTTGCTTTGAAACATTGAATCATTCTTTTTTTTTTTTTTTTGAAACATTACGTAATTACTGGAGGCATAGTCACTACAAAATCTCAAGGGAAGTTTGAATGTATAACAGCATTTCATTTCAATCTATTTCATTTCATTTCTTTAACCATTAACAATTCGAGTGTATTTTTTTTTCTTTTGGTTATGTTACTTTATAACTCCGTCATTTCTGTACTGATTTAAATGATTATTTTTTTGTATGAAACACTGTGTTTCCACGTAGGTCCCGTTTTAAGTTTGGTAATGTTCTGATGAAGGTTTGGAACTCCTTAGAAGAAGATAGCATCACTCGAGATTGAGGCAATCGCTTTGTAAGTAGTAGGATGCTGATTGCATGGTATTAGTTGGAGATTGTCATCGCTCTACCTGACCTTCGATTTTGGCATCATTACCATGACAGTACATAACATCTTCAACATCCTCAACAGATGAGAGTACATAACTCGAGATTGCGGCGATCAGTTTGTGTTTGGGTGCTGATTACAGGGCATTACTTGAAAATATATTTGACCTTAGTCTTATATCAACAGCGCGTTTACAATAAACACAAAAAATCTTCAACACTTAAAAAAAACCGGCCAAGTGCGAGTCGAGCCTCGCTCTTCAAGTGTTTCGTACATATGACCAATTATTTCAAACTAGATATTTATTTAATTTTAGGTAATGCTCTACTTAAATAATTTAAACAGAAATTACAAACTTATCGTTACCTACAAAATTCATGAAACAAAACTGAAAAGTTAAGTTGGTTGAGTATTTGAGGACGTAATCCTAAAACGACATAATAAATCGGCGTTTTCAGTATTTGTTTTTTAAATACAGCATATGGTACATAATATGGTCTATAAATGGCAACTTTGATAGAACCACATTTTTTTATTAGGGTTCCGTACCTAAAAGGTACAAAGGAACCTTTATGGTGAGATTCCGTTGTCCGTCCGTCCGTCCGTCCGTCCGTCCGTATGTCACAGCCTCATAACTTTAGCACCGTTAAAGATAAAGACATGAAATTTGGCATAAAAATAGCCTTAATTTGCCCACATATCACGGTGTAAAAAAAATATGAAAAATTTTAAATTGTTCAAAATATTTCCAAAACAAAAGTGAGAAAAATAAAAAAGATTATTCTAAAAATACAATATGGGTATCAAATTGTATATATTAAAAAGCTGAGTGTGAAAATATATACTTTTTACTATATTTACTGGCACTGATCACTGATTTCGAAAAATCTTTACAAAATTAAATTTATCATCCACAATACGGAACCCTAGGTACGCGAGTCTGACTCGAACTTGGCCGGTTTTTTTCAAGATAAAAGTACTATATTAGTGAACAATGGATGGATTTAAAGCGAGGACCATAGATGAATCACGAGCAAGTGAAGGATTCTAACGACTGAATCACGATCGTAGGGAGTGATTCATGATGATTCAAGTGTTAAATTAGAATCCTGGGAGACGCGAGTGATTCATGGCCCTCGATATAAATTCGTCCTTTATTCAAGAGTTGTATACTCGTACTTTACTTTATACCACGACTACGAGAAAAAGATAGATGTAAACGAAAATACACATTTAATGAAGAAAAAGGAAGGTTAAATTATTAAAATTGGAACAAATACTAAAATTTACATGAAACTTTGTGTTCGTTCAACTTACAGTATTCAAAATAGCGCCAATTTACTAATGACAGCAAAGAACACAGAACAGTTCTTATTTTAATGCTAAACTCTTTGTCGAAAATGTCGGCCAATCAAATCTCGAGGAGTTATTTGCACAAGGAGTTTGTAACGAGTATTTTTTGCGCAAGGAGGTTGTATAGCATTGAGATGGAGGTCGAATATATTGGTGTGTTCTAAATTCAAACCCCAAAATAGTGATTAATAGTACTTTTTAATCACTGTTTTCAGGCCCTGTAAAATAATTTAATTAAATTTTAAATTCAATATTCGGTTTTGGGTCACCATTTTACAGAACATATAAAAAATTCAGGTCTCTATCTCATTCCGTCTAAGAGGTGGAGACCCGTGACATAGGGCTCGGATTGCCCTTTGGGTACGGAACCCTAAAAAAGTGCAATAAAAAGAACTTTTACCAAAAAAAATAGTAACCGATTTTTAATATGTAACTGCAGTCATTCACTAATAAGTTGAAAATAAAGCCGATTCCGAAGGCTTTTATTTTAGTTTTAGTGCTTTCAAAACTAAATTTTGTTCATTGAAAAATAGTATTTAAATGTTGGGAACAGGAGCTAAATTGCCGAGAATAATTTTAGTTCTGACAGCACTAAAACTAAAATTGAAGCCTTCAGAATCAGCTACAATAATTGTGTACTCACTGACCCATCGTACCGAACACACAACATAGTACAAAATAATACTTTTGCCGACTTCTTTCTTCCTAACACATTATTCCTTATCTAGAAGTCAGCGTACTCCCTACAGTCCCTACACTACATATAGCAACCAATATGAGGGCGCCGACTTCTAGAGAATATATGTTTCAGGAAGTAAGAAGACGGCAAAAGTGTCATTTTGGTATCATGGGTCAATATATAATTATTTTAAGTTTTTTAGTGAATGACTGCAGTTAAATTTGAAGTCGGTTACTATTTTTTTGTTGTAATTTATTTTTCATTTTCGTGTTTCCAGCACCCGTAGCACAGCGTTTAATCGGCTCTAGCCACACTCATCCCTAGTCCGAACTCGCCCGCTTTTTTATATGCCTATCAGTTGCAAGGGTACAGTTTGTCGGAAAAGTGCTACGATGTAGAAAATAAATATTAAACACGTATTAATTTTACGTATTAATTGATCTTTTTCTACATATTTTTTTAACAAAATGAAATAGCCTACTTAGATTCCGTGCAAATAAGTAGTTATTATTATTAATATTGCATTCCTATAAATTTCACAATAAGCAAAGCCTGCACGTGTCCGAACAAAAGAGTCATATAATCCATACAAAAGTCGGTGGCATCCTTTGACAAGCCTGTACCTACCTACCTACTGTTAATTTTATTTATTTAAAAATAAATAAAAATCATTAGCACTTTTCTTACCATCAGTACTTTTGCGCCTTCTAGCTATAGGTATATATACACGTAGATAGTATATCTATAGATTACGGACCGGGCGAGTTCGGACTAGGGATGAGTATGGACTAAGCCGTTTAATCGCGCTACGCGACTTAGTTAAATCACGAGTGCGAGGAGCGTGACATACTGTTCAATCGCAAAAACATCATGTCACGCTCCTCGCACTTGTGATTCAACCAAGTCGCGTCGCGCGCATTTAAAACACTGTGGTGCGGTTGCGGGGGCGTCTGAATAATTTTTTCCTTCGTTATTGTGAATTGATGACAATCGTACGTGTCTGAGTTACTCTTAAGGATCGATCTGACCCTAGAACATGAACAATGCCAGACTTTCGAGGTTTTTTTTTTTGGAAGAAATTAGGTTTCTCCTTATATTAAAAAAAGACATTTGTTTTGTTGCGTAATTATAAGCAATGTCATAAGATATACACCTTTGTCATAAAAAAAAATATATATATGTATATAATATATATTCCCAACCTCTATTTCTTTTGCTTGTTAAACGTTTCGCAGAAGCAGATTTTTTTTTTCACGCAAAATCACGCCGATTTGTTGTTTCGCTGTAATATTACGCGTCCAAGAAAAAAGAGGCCAATGAGTTAACATATAGTCGCCTATATCAAAAGCAAATAAAGTTTTTGCCACTGGACTTATTGTGCTTTACGGGTAATAAAAAAAGTTGCTAGGGTAGGCCATAATCTTAAGGTGATTGATACCATTTCCAAATGACGATTTATTAGAAAAGCGTTTTCTATATTTATTTTCACTCGTTGAATAATATTTCATGAAAGACTTGGTTGGCTACCAATAATAATATCTGTACGAACCAACTTCTTTGAGCATTTTTAGTTACAAAAACTTCCTTTTTAGATATAACAGGTATTTACATATGAAATTGCCGAAATTTTCTTACAGATTCATGAGTTCATAATTACTGTAATTCAATAGATATTTCAATTATTTGAAAGTTTACATAATTTCGATTTACATAATTTGGATTTGTCATTCCTAAAAAAAATACAAAAATGTTAGTACTGAAAATTGAGTTTCCTCCAATTCTCTATAGAAAACGGCAATTTCATATGTAAAGACTAATATTAGTGAGAAATTCATCAATCAATATAAACTCTTGCGAAAAAAACGGGCACTTTAGATTTTTTTCTCTACTTCAATGAAGAAGAACAAGAAAGAGGTTTTATTAATTTGACGATGTACTGGCATGTTATTTGAAGCATCCTGGCATGATTCTTTACGTGCCAAATTAAAATTTTGAAATTAACAAAAGAAAAATTATGGTTATTGTGGATTATTGTTAAATTGCTTTACTATGTACTTATAATGGCGCGAATTGCTAAAACGATTTTTTTTACTGGTTACTAAAATTTCAAAACTTTTTGGATATTTATGCCATCCTCACATGTTGAACGTGGTTGACGTAGAAGTTTTTGTGGGGTACTTATAATATCATTGAACAAAATTTACATTTTGTAATTTTTATTGATACGAAGGCATTCATATCACATGTACGGGGACAGGGATATGTGACAAAAAATAACAAGAATAATTACTGAATAATTGTTTTTAAAATAGCTAGTATTCATAAACTTTTGCTAAAAATTCATGTGGATACATGGATTTTTCTTCTTTCCAGCAACAACAATAAAATCTGCAGGTGAATTGGAGTGTGAATTCCCACCAAAATTAGAAGAAGACCTGACGCATATCAGACGAAAGAGGTTGACTACTGAGAACGGCCTCGTTTGTCTAGAAGACTATCCATACACTGTGTCTATAAGGTGGGTATTAATAGATCATAACAAAGATTTGTTCTTGCACTATTGTGCTTCATTGGGTTCTCTAGTTGCAAGACTCGACATGCCTGGCTCGACTGTGATGGTAAGCACCACCATCTTACTCGTAAACCCCCCCGAAGTTATTCGGTAGAGAGTAAGAAGACATCTTTGAAACAGGCACAACCAGGTAACCAGCTGGCGGATGGCGGTATGTCATCATGATGATGAATGTTGGAAGCTACAAATCATTCCTTCCTAGCTAACAGTCTAAACCAAAACCGCATTGAAGTTTTCCTCTTCGTTCCTAGCTTACAGTGTAAACCGCATTGAAGTCTTTCTCTTTCTTCCTGGCTAACAGTGTAATCAGCATCGAATTTTTCCTCTTTCTTTGTTGCTAATAGGCAAAACCCCATCGAAGTCTTCTTCTTCCTTCCTAGCTAACAGTATTTACCGCATCATTCTCTTTCTTTGTAGCTAACAGTGTAAGCAACATCGATGTCTTCCTCTTTCTTTGTAGCTAATAGTGTAAACAATATCGATGTCTTCCTCTTTCTTTGTAGCTAATAGTGTAAACAACATCGATGTCTTCCTCTTTCTTTGTAGCTAATAGTGTGAGCAACATCGATGTCTTCCTCTTTCTTTGTAGCTAATAGTGTAAACAATATCGATGTCTTCCTCTTTCTTTGTAGCTAATAGTGTAAACAATATCGATGTCTTCCTCTTTCTTTGTAGCTAATAGTGTGAGCAACATAGATGTCTTCCTCTTTCTTTGTAGCTTATAGTGCAAACAGCATCGATGTCTTTCTCTGTAGCTAATAGTGTAAACAATATCGATGTCTTCCTCTTTCTTTGTAGCTAATAGTGTGAGCAACATAGATGTCTTCCTCTTTCTTTGTAGCTTATAGTGTAAACAGCATCGATGTCTTTCTCTGTAGCTAATAGTGTAAACAATATCGATGTCTTCCTCTTTCTTTGTAGCTAAAGTGTAAACAATATCGATGTCTTCCTCTTTCTTTGTAGCTAATAGTGTGAGCAACATCAATGTCTTCCTCTTTCTTTGTAGCTAATAGTGTGAGCAACATGGATGTCTTCCTCTTTCTTTGTAGCTTATAGTGTAAACAGCATCGATGTCTTTTTCTCTTTCTTTGTAGCTAATAGTGTAAACAATATCGATGTCTTCCTCTTTCTTTGTAGCTAATAGTGTAAACAATATCGATGTCTTCCTCTTTCTTTGTAGCTAATAGTGTAAACAACATCGATGTCTTCCTCTTTCTTTGTAGCTAATAGTGTGAGCAACATCGATGTCTTCCTCTTTCTTTGTAGCTAATAGTGTGAGCAACATCGATGTCTTCCTCTTTCTTTGTAGCTAATAGTGTGAGCAACATCGATGTCTTCCTCTTTCTTTGTAGCTTATAGTGTAAACAGCATCGATGTCTTTCTCTTTCTTTGTAGCTATTAGTGTAAACAATATCGATGTCTTCCTCTTTCTTTGTAGCTAATAGTGTAAACAATATCGATGTCTTCCTCTTTCTTTGTAGCTAATAGTGTAAACAACATCGATGTCTTCCTCTTTCTTTGTAGCTAATAGTGTGAGCAACATTGATGTCTTTCTCTTTCTTTGTAGCTAACAGTGTAAACAGCATCGATGTTTTCTTCTTTCTTTGTAGCTAACAGTGTAAACAGCATCGATGTCTTCTTCTTTCTTTGTAGTTAACAGTGTAAACAGCATCGATGTCTTCTTCTTTCTTTGTAGTTAACAGTGTAAACAGCATCGATGTCTTCCTCTTTCTTTGTAGCTAACAGTGTAAACAGCATCGATGTTTTCTTCTTTCTTTGTAGCTAACAGTGTAAACAGCATCGATGTCTTCTTCTTTCTTTGTAGTTAACAGTGTAAACAGCATCGATGTCTTCTTCTTTCTTTGTAGTTAACAGTGTAAACAGCATCGATGTCTTTCTCTTTCTTTGTAGCTAACAGTGTAAATAGCATCGATGTCTTTCTCTTTCTTTGTAGCTAACAGTGTGAACAGCATCGATGTCTTTCTCTTTCTTTGTAGCTAACAGTGTAAACAGCATCGATGTCTTTCCCTTTCTTTGTAGCTAACAGTGTGAACAGCATCGATGTCTTCCTCTTTCTTTGTAGCTAACAGTCAAAACCACATCGAAGCCTTCCTCTTTTTTGGTAACTAATAATAAAAACGAGCTATATATGAGGAATAAAATAGAAAAAGAAGAAAAGGTTCTTGAAAAAGCGGAAGAATTATGTAAATTTTTCGCACATTTGTTTTTTCAATTCAAAGTATCTTTCGATCCGTTTAGGAAGATTTAGCAGTTATATTTCCTGAACTATACAAAAATTATGAATTTTATAGACGCTATTTAGGTTAATAATGATCATAGTGATACGATAGTTGGAAGAAAATAATCTTATTTAATACTTTTTGCCAAAGAACTAGTCACAATACGCGTAATATAATTTCTTTATTATTTTTTTTAAATATAACGACGTTCTTTACAGACTGCACAAGAAGCATTGGTGCGGAGGTGCTATTGTCGGGCAGCAATGGGTCCTTAGTGCAGCCCAGTGTTTTGATTAGTAAGTTCCTACTGTGGTAGTTAAACTACATAAAACTCCTTTTATTTCTTATTCAAACCTAATTTCATTTCTCTTTTCTCAATGAGCCATTTTTCAGGCTAGCTTCCATAAAAATCTCATAGATGGCGTTCATCATTGGCTCATTGAGACTGACGCCATCGTCCATCTTTCACTTCTATTTCACAAGCACTGTGAAATTAGCGAGAAAGTCAAGAGAATCCGTGTTTTATGCAAATATTATGTTTCTACTTCTTTCCGTGACCGTGATGCGTTACACTCAAAGCTCCTAAGTAGTGCCAAAATAAGTTGAAAGTGTCTAGCCTGCCACCAGCGGCCGTGTAGCAAAATAATGTATTCTGCCACTAGCGGCAGAATAACAAAAATAATTATTCTACCACAAGTTTATGATTATTGAAAGATTAAAGATCAAGGTATGTGTATGCACAGTTTCAATTTCCCAAATCGACAGGATGCGACGTATTCGACATTCAAAAATGTCGAATTTCACATTTTCACAACGATAATAGCAACGTGAAACAGAAAGGTATGCTCATATTTGAAGAGCTAATTCAGTCAATTGTATAGAACAACTTTTACTAGGGACCCAAATCTGAAATCACGAAAAAAAAAAATACTATTTCATAGAAAAATGCAATGCTGCTCGGCCGAAATATATGGAAGGGCAGTTTTTTTCTCGAGATTTCAGGTTTGGTTCCATAGTAAAAGTTGTTCCATGCCATTGACGGAATAAGCTCTGCAAATATGACTAAACTTTTTTGTTATATGTCTTATAGAAACAAAAAGTGAAAAGTTTTGCCATCCTGAAATAAAAGCACTAGCAGCGCCTCGTTTCAATTTTCTTCAAAAACGGTCAAGTGCTAATATAGAACTCACGCACTGTAGCCCCAGAGCTGGTGGCCAAAAACTGCAAGAACTTTGTAAAGGCCAGGTCAGGCCAGTAGCCTAGTTGCCGTTAAAACTACATCAAAATCGTATGGAATCTGGGAAACCGCTCCAAGCGGACAGTCGCGGAACTAACAGCTACGTATGGCAAACTAAGTTTAGTTTTAAACGCAACTATACGGAGATGTTTTCATGCTTAGGCTACTGGTCAGGCCAGGAACACCTGGCGGTGACGCACTTTGAAGTATGTTGAATTATAACATGCACTACAAGTGTTTTGAAATCATTGAAAGTTGGTACTGAACTAGTATTTATGTAGAATAAAAAAACATTGGAAATTGGTTAGCCGCATATATACGCGACGTGCTAGTCCGATAGAAATATTACTAAATTCATTTAAAAAAAAATATATAAAAATCCGAGTCAAGATTTATTTTTTCTCAGTGATCTTGGCCGAAGACTAAATATTTTTAAATGATCTGAATAACTTTATAAAAGGAGAAAAAAAGACGAATCAATTTTCCCAACTTCAAACACGGTAATAAAGCAAACTTGATGATTTTATAATAATTTCAACAGCGTAAATAAATATTAAAACATTTTTTGCAGAAATAAAAATAGAATATTCGTATGTTAATAAAATTTATTTACATTCTTAAAATCGTTATAAAATATGTTTCTTTTATCGTCCTAAAACATATACACGGCTGCAAAAGTGATTCTTCTTTTTTCCCCTTTCAGTTATTCACATCGTTTACGTATACCTAGTCCATGGTACCATACCTAGGTCATGACCCCCCCTGGGGCTAGTTCAACTTTTTTTTCCTATAGAGACACGCTAAACTTACCTATACAAAGTTTTATTATAATATATATTTGGACCAATTCGGAGCCTGTGACTCCCCCCTGGAATACCGCTTATTTAACCTTAATCTCGAAATGGTTTTCGAATTAACACACCTTAACATAAGTAATTTAATCTAAGCGAATTCTTTGTGCGCGAGTCCGACTCGTACTTGGCCAAAATCATATATATTTTTTTCATTTTAAATCTTTAATGATGAAAAATCTATTCGCAACGAGTGCTAACTTTTTTCTCACAGTTAAGGGTCGATTCTCCAGATTTGTAACAAAATATTAAGACATAATTATAACAGCAAAAATACAACTTTTAGCTAAGAAAAATTATTGTTAAAAGTTCGCTATATGCAAAAACATATTTTTAATGATAATTGGCTATAAAACAAACTTTTAACAATAAGTTTTCTTTGCTGAAAGTTGTATTTTGGCCGTTATGATTATTTCACAAATCCGGAGAAACGACCCGACACGACGAAAAGAAAAACCTATTACTGAACCCACTCATGCTTTTTTCAATCGCAGTTTTCGAGTTCAATATTAATTTTGTTAATAATTTCAGTATTACTACAAAAGAAGTGACAGTGCGAATGGGTTCCGTGTTCCGGGACTTTGGGGGTCGGATTCTCTCCGTGACCGACATCAAACGACATCCCGAGTACAAGATGGATCAGTACTATCCTGAACACAACTTAGCTATGATCAAGGTAAGGAAATCCTACTGCCATTACGGCATTGACGTTTCGAAAATAGCGTGCATAGTATTTTTATAATGAACCTTCATCGATATTTGTCTCAAATCAAAAATTTATAGTATAAAAAATAATATTACTTGGACAAAACAATTTTTTTTTACTGAAGCTTCGGTATCTTCGGTATGCTAAGCAGAAATTTATTAAAAAAAACAAAGGAATTATAAAAATGTTAAAACTTGAAATTTTATCATTTTGATATATTTTTTCCTGGATGCAAAATTTCACGGACAGATACCGAGGCTTCAGTATTCCGGTTTCTTAAGAGCGGTTTCGCAACCGGATTGTGAAAAACTCGCCTTTTTAGGGTTCCGTAGTCAACAACAAGGAACCCTTATAGTTTCGCCATTTCCATCTGTCTCTCTGTCTGTTTGTCCGCTGCTTACCTTAGAGACTATTAATACTAGAAAGCTGTAATTTAACATGGGTATACATATTTATCACGCCGATAAATAGTAAAATTTAAAAAAATATTTTTTTTGGTGTACCTCCCCGCCACTGGATGTCGTTGGATAGGTAAATTAAAAATATTAGGGGTGTGAGATGACCATTTTTCGATCTAGGGTTCCGTTTGCGAAATATTAAGCTTAAAATTGTTAATTTTTGTTAGAGTCAAGTGTCCTCCCCCTGCCAGCGAAACCATTGTATTTACGAAATTAAAATGAAAACTATCACAGCTAAGTAGGCTTTACAAGTTAACGAGTACAGATCGCGCTTTCGTTTCGTTTCATTTCTCTGGGGAGAAAAAAGGTAAATCTCCGAAGACGAGCCAGTGTCACGCATAATAAAATCGCGCCAATTGTTTCAGCTGAACATAGCAATAATGCCGAACAACCGCATCCAGATCGTGAGCCTCGCTGCCGGAGACCAGGACAGTGTTCCGACATACGGGGAGACTGTTGTCACTGGCTACGGATCCGTGGTAATATCGCTCTAGTAGCCCCGGATTTCCCCTATAGGCCTACAAGGCCCGAGCATAGGCCCAGCCAGCCTAGGGGCCCCAACCACCCAGCTACCCCGACCAGGTAGCTTGCCTGCCTGACGACGGCAGATGGAAATAGAGTTATAGGGAAAAATGTAAAAAAATTATATAATGGCGACCGTTGACCGCTATAGATATCATAGACTACTAAAGTCGGTTAAAAATTAAATTTTTTGTACTAGTGCATTATTTGCTATATATTTATATATTTGCTAAATTTCCAAACTGGCTTCGGGATGGGGTGCAAATGTCAAGTGCCTAGGGGCCCTGTGTCTCTAAGTCCGGGCCTGCGCTCTAGTCCTTAAAGTCCTTTAAAAGCCTTTAAGGGGCTCCGCAATGCTAAACTTCAGTTTTGCATCGGATTCAGTTCCGACTAGGTAGATGAAAAACATTTGAAAAAAATATGGTTTGTTTTAAGACCATTATTAATTACACCTCATAAATATCCATACATTTGATCTTCTTAAATTGATTAAAAAAAGTATGAATTTCACGAAAAAAATGATTCAGCTTCCATATTTCAAAAGCAATTAAAACGAAACTAACACACGTAGATACTTACCAAAAAATCTATCTTTATAACATTAAAAAATTATAGTTAATGTCCCAATGTATTCGTAGTTTCAATTAACTGACGTTTTGAGTGCGCGGCAGTTGATAAGAGATAGTCATGTAAAAAACAAAAGCGTTAGAGCAGGACTTAAGTTTAGCATTGTGGAGCCCCTTAAAGTAAAAACATCCAGTCATCCACCTTGAAGTATATGAGAATCCATTCATGCACCGCAAGATGGATAATTTAATGAACTTTCCATGGAATTCAGAGAAACCCCGGTTCCATGCGAGCAATGCTGACAAATAAAAAACCTTTTTAAAAACATGATTTTAACCCATTGACTAAAACGTTTAAATAAAGATACTGATTAAATATTTTGTATTTTTTTTTACAATTCTCGTAACAAGCTTCTTGAAAACAAATAATCGAATAACATTAAATCAGTTTCAGTGATCTAATCTTAATTTATTCGTTTTAGTTCATGGCCAAAATGAAAGCAGAAAGCTTACATAAATAATACTTTTAAGGTTTTTTAAATTCTTTTTTGTGCTTTTTAGTATAACGTTATTTTACTCGTCAAAATTTGATAACCATGTCCAGTGTCCACTTATTTTAAAATGTTGGTTTAATACTCAAAGACCATGTCAAGAAGGTAGTAAAGAAAGCTAATTTTCATGAAGTTAATTTTAAAACATGGCTCTTAATTTTTGATAGGAACCAGAGAGGCCATCTTTAATGTCATTTAGGCCATATTATAATAAATGTATTCTCGGCTTCTAAAGAACTTATAGTTACAAGTTTGGTATGTAAACAGATATTGTCAATTTCATGGAATACAATTAGAGAACTGCAAACCTTTCATAATATGCTTTTCGGGATCTATATTCAAGATGGCCGCAAAAATTTAAAGCTCTGGCGCTTATTATTGGATGGAAAAAATAATTCAAATAGTCCACATTCATCTCAAATTCGTGTTTAAGTTGCCCCACTATATGGCGTTGCCGCATTAGTGAATTGCTTACAATAGTGGATTATCTCAAATTCATGTTTGAGTTACCCCACTATATGGCCTTGCTGCATTAGTGAGTTGCTTATACTAGTGAATCGGTTTGAGTTTCCCCATTATATGGCGTGGCCGCATTAGTCAGTTCCTCACATTAGTGAATCGGTTTCCGCCAATTAGCGAATTCGGTTTCGAATCTTGCCAGAACCATACCAATAAGTTTTTACAAGTTTACCTATAAAAGCATAGTATACTTACCACTCTCTAAACGGTACGGGAATAACCTGCATGTCCAAAAAACAGCCGAAGTATAGCGATAGTTCGACTTTGCGTCGTAAAAACGTCGGTGAAACAAGTGTTATAAATAATAGTCCACCCTCGGAAAAGCACCTCCGACGTCTCTTTGCGGATATAGTCGTGACAAACATTAACCATTAGATTTAACCCCTCAGGTGACGGGTCAAATCCGGCATGGCGTGAACCAAGAACTCCGTCGAATGATCGTGCAAGAGTTGCCGAAGCCTGAGTGTAGAGTACTCTATGGCAATGATTACCAGCTGCAGCATGACCACATGTGCTTGGGCAGTCAGAAGAAGGGGATAGCCTTGTGTGCTGTGAGTTTAAATAATATCATCGTAATGTCATCGGCATATTGTATCATTCAGCATATCATGACTTGCCTAGATATAACGTAACTCTGTTAACATTACAGGGGTCGCCAGGGGTGAAACATACTACTCTGTCAAGAAAGTAACGGGAAAAAATCAATAATATACAAAATGTTAGTTATCCATCAAAATTTATTTTATCACCTTCAAAGTATGCTCCTTCGGAAACAATACACTTACGCCAACAAATAACACAATCATCAAAAAAATTTTCAAACGCTTTTTTCGGAATTAAATTCAGTTCTTGCTGCGAATTCTTCTTTATGTCTTCTACCGAATAAAAACGGGTGCCACGAAGTGGTAATTTGAGTTTAGGATAAAATAAACTTTTAACAAAAAAATAGCAACCGACTTCAATAGTAACAGCAGTCATTCACTAAAAAGTTAATAATAATTCTATAAAGACCGATGGTACCGAAGCAACACTTTTGCCGACTTCTTTCTTCCTGAAACGTTATGTTATCTAGAAGTCGGCGTTCTTATATTGGTTTCTATGTTGCTATATCGTAGGAAATACGCCGACTTCTAGATAACATAATGTTTCAGGAAGAAAGAAGTCGGCAAAAGTGTTGCTTCGGTACCATCGGTCTTTATAGAATTATTATTAACTTTTTAGTGAATGACTGCTGTTACTATTGAAGTCGGTTGCTATTTTTTTGTTAAAAGTTTATTTTATTTCACATTTTTTAGTGTTGCTAGGTTAAACTGTGAGGTATAGGTAGTTCTTGCAAACGTGGTGTTAATATGAAACGAAGTTCAAGTGAGTATAAGTAGCCATGTTTGAGTAGCTTCCTGCTATCAGCACCCTAACACAACATGATTACCGCAATCTCGAGTTATGTGCTGTCATCCGTTGAAGAGTTCTACGGTGATGAAGCCAAGATCGAAATTCAGGTGTGTACACTGGCAATTTTCAGCAATGCCCTGCAATGAGCACCCTAACACAAACTGGTTGCCGCAATCTAAAGTTATGTGCTGTCATCCGTTGAGGAGTTCTATGGTGATGAAGCCAGGATCGAAGGTCAGGTGGGTATTCTGATAATCTCCAAGTAATACCCTTGAATCAGCACCCTAACGCAGTGATTGCCGCAATCTCGAGTTATGTGCTCTGATCCGTTGAAGAGTTCTATGGTGAATATGTTGATGAAGCCAGGATCGAAGGTCAGGTGGAAGAATTCGATTTTCAAGTAATACCTTGTAATCAACACCCAAGTACATAGCGATTGCCTCAATTTCGAGAGATATGCTGTCATTTTCTGAGGAGTTCCACTGCCTATCTCTGAAGACCTTCATCAGATCATGACCAAACCCAAAATGGGACCTACCTGGAAGTATACTCTTTCAAACAAAAAAAGAATTGTTCAAATCGGTTGGGAAATGACGGAGTTATAGAGTAACAACGCCAAAAAAAAAAAAAAAAAAAAAAAAAACATACAGTCGAATTGAGAACCGCCTCCTTTTTGAAGTCGGTTAAAAAAGAAAGAAGTCGGCTGGAGCCATATCTGGTGAATAAGGTGGTTGCTCGATGGTATTTGTTGAGTTTTTGATCAAAAATTCGTTCACAATGATGGCCTTGTTAGAAGGCGCATTATCGTGGTGCAAAAACCAAGAATTTTCTTTCCACAGATCCGGCCTTTTTCGTCGAATTTGTTCTTTAAACGCCGCATCACGCTCAAATAATATTCTTTATTTACCGTTTGACCTTCCGGCAAGAATTCCGAGTGCACAACACCGCGATAGTCAAAGAAAACAGTCAACATAACTTTGACTTTTGATCGACTTTGGCGTGGTTTTTTCGGTTTCGGTTCAGTTGGAAGGCGCCACTCCGAAGCTTGTTGACTAGTTTGCATGTCAAACTCGTAAACCCACGTCTCGTCACCAGTAACAATGCGTTTCAGGAATGTTGGGTCGGAATTGACTCGTTCTAGCATGTCCTCAGCGACTCTTATGCGATTGAGATTTTGGAGAAAATTGAGGTCTTTTGGGACTAGCCGAGCGGCAACATGTTTCATACCCAAATTATTATTTAAAATGGTACGGATCGACTCGTGAGATATAGAAAGTTCGGCGGCTATCTCTCTCAAACTTGAATGAGGATTTTCAGTCACTATTTTCTTCAGTTTTGCGATATTAACTTCAGTTGCAGACGTTGATGGCCTACCAGAGCGAGGCAAATCTTCCATCACATCTCGCCCACTTTTGAACGCTTTGTACCACTCATAAGCACGTGTTTTTGACAAAGTCGATTCACCGTAAGCCTTTTGTAACATTTTCAGTGACTCCGAACACGAAATTCCATTGGCGATACAAAATTTAAGACAAACTCTTTGTTCAATGTTTTTGTCCATTATGAAATTCGCAATACACACAAGATATGAAATGACTAAAAACAGCACTGTATTTAATCTAAATAACAGATGCAACTCAAACTCCGCGCCAAAATGAAAAACAGTTGTGGCAATCTTACAACAACAAAAATTAACAACATTTGAATTTGGAACCATAGACAAATCAGTCATTCCCGATACTTTCTTGACTGAATGTACTTTAGACAAGACAAGACAAATACTCTTTTCACCTCACAAGCTCGGAAAGGCTCTGTTTATCATTCAAAATTCAAAAAATTCAAAATTCAAAAAGTTTATTTTGCAAAGTAGGTATATATAATACACGTTTCACAAGTCAAATTTTAATCTTATAAAAATATATGTAATAAAATAATAAATGTACATGAACTACTTAGATTAAATGTTTATTTAATTTATGTAGCAATATATATACAATTAAAATTATAGGTAATATATTATTATACAAGGTGAAATCCAATCAACCGCCCGAACCCATACCGGAGACCCGGCCAGGGACCAGGAACAAGGTTCAATGATCACCAATGATCATTGAAATCTGGGTGGAAAAGCGCACTTTATCCGCTATCCTGGAAAGTGTTTTTAAAATTCGAAAAATTCTATTCACTTAAGGTTTCGTACAATAATATTATATATATATATAGAACCTCATTGGTTTCGTAATAGTTTATATTCTCTGCAGCCAGTCCACTGAAATGCAAATACTTATTATATGTCATGCGCCAGCCTCATTTAAAGAATAATCGCACTGGCCAGCAAGAAAATTTGATTAAAAACAAAAACTTTAAAATTTCCTTCTCTTTATTCAATTCACTTTCCTTCCATTATTTTGGTTTGTTTTTTGATAAAATCGAAGGAAATCATAAAGTATGAGCGAGGCTAGCAGCGACGAAGATGTAAATTTAACACCTGCAGAATTAGTGCAAGCGGTACATAATACTGAGTTGAGTTTTCTTCCGGAAAAATCGCGTGAAAAATACATAAAAGCGTACGATATATATTTTCTTGCACCTAACATTTTCCTCGCTTTAGTGAGGTGAACAGTTGTGTGTTTCCCTCGGCAGCAAAGGTATTTAGCGTCTAGTACCTTTGAAACCCTCGCTACGCTCAAGTTGCAATACAAGGTACTCGCGCCAAAAATTAACTTTCCGGCCTTGCTTAACAAATAACTATTATTGTGCACCAATTAAAAAGAAAAAAAAAGCTTACAGCATAAAATTATGTGCGTAGGGTTGTTTATTATTTTCGATACGACCGGCGACCCACTGAATGGGGCCGTCAACAGTCAATTATAGAGGGCTAAAATATATCAAAAATCTTACTTTAGGTTTTATTCATATACTCGTTTATGTCTTGGACAGATCGTAATGTATGAAATCGAAAATCTTTCACCAAAAGTCAAAAATAGGTGCGACGACAAGCGGAGCGACGAGCGTGTTAGGCCTACATTTAAATAAATTTTGAGAGCCGAGAAAAGCAGAGCGGAGCGAGGCTACGACGCGACGCCCCTAGTTTTAAAAGAAATATGATATGCCCAATTCTGCGATGTGCCGATGTGACCCTAAGATTCAGGATTACGGGAACAGGAGAACTTCCTGGGTACTAAATTAAGTAAAATTCTAAGGTGCAAAAATATTTTTGTGCCTTGTACCTAATTTTTTAAGACATTTTTGTAAAGAAAAAAAAAAGAATTATCTTATCTTGTATATGCTGCTCAAAACAGTTAAGTGAATAAGATTTCAAAGCAGAATAAAAGAAAACTTTGATTTTTAAATATTAAAGTGTCACACACAGTGGTTCATAAAAAAAAAAACGAAGGTTCGAAACAAGGCGCGAAGATGTGATGGCGTCGTTTTTTTGTTTTATTAAAAATATTGCATTTTGGGTGTTTTGATCAACAATAGTGATAGAATATTGTGAATTAAAATCGCCGTAACCTGTGTAGTGTGTTGTTCAATGGAACAAAAGTGCGGGCTGTGCCTTTTCGTGTGTTTTTTCTAACCCTGTTTTATTTGCGTTATAAGGCTATCATTATAGCGGAAACGACAGGACAGTGACTTAGACAGGACAGACCTTTCAGATGATCCTCAACAGAAGAAGATAGTGCATAAAAACAGATAATAACTATAACGTCAGACATGGCTGTATGGGCTAAGATCCCTTTGCCTTTCCACTTAGTGGGAAAAAAAAGAAAAAAAAAAAAAAAAAAAAAAAACAATATAATATCAGCGTGTTTGTTAGCAGTCTGTTATTAAAAAGTTAAGAAAATTCAATGGCGTCACTTTGTTTTTAGGTGTACATAGACTCTTGGCCACCATATTAAGAACTACTAACAAAAACGCCGATGTTCTTTTGTTTTTTGGGTTACGTACCCAAAGGGTAACCAACGGGACCCTATTACTAAGACTCCGCTGTCCGTCTGTCTATCCGTCTGTCCGTCTGTCACCAGGCTGTATCTCATGAACCGTGATAGTGAGACAGTTGAAATTTTCACAGATGCATTTCTGTTGCCGCTATGACAACAAATACTAAAATACAGAATAACTTAAATATTTAAGGGGGCTCCCATACAATAGACATGTTCTTTTTGCCGTTTTTATAGATAATGGTACGGAACCCTTCGTGCGCGAGTCCGACTCGCACTTGGCCTATTTATTTATTTTTGTGAAGAATGTCACTTTAATATTTAGTGGCCAGTTATAATTAAAAACCTGAGCAAACACTTTTATTCCACTTTGAAATCTTATTCTCCTAATTGTTTTGAGCAGTATACAAAGTGTAACAGAAAGGTGTAACCATATAATTTGAAGAGCTTATTCAGTCAATGGTATAGAACAAATTTTACTATGGAGCCAACCCTGAAATTTCAAAAAAAAACCTGCCCTTCCATACATTTCAGCCGAGCGACATTGCATTTTTCTATGAAACAGTTAATTTTTTTTTCGAGATACAGTGTTTGTTCCATAGTAAAAGTTGTTCTATACCATTGACTGGATAAGCTCTTCAAGTATGAAATTGATACTTGTCGTTGTTGGTTCTTGATGGGACATTTGTAACATATTGTAAATAAAACAAATTCTTGGTACCTGTTCCACTTGTTATATATTCTACACTAGCGACCGGTTTCGTTATAATAACATCGTCAGGCTTTTAGATATCTCTCTATAGACGAAACCAGTCGCTAGGGTAGAATATATAAAAAGTGGAACAGGTACCAAGAATTTAGAGATATCTAAAAGCCTGACGATGTTATTATAAGGAAACCGGTCGCTAGTGTAGAATATATAAAAAGTGGAACAGGTACCAAGAATTTGTTTTATTTACGATATCTTCAAATATGTTTACAATTTTCTGTTACACGTTGTATATTACCATCCAATATAATTGAATCTTTTCATGAACTTACATGCCAAACTACTTGAATGTTTATTTATCAGGGTGATATCGGAGATCCTGCCGTGCATTTCAGCGGCGTTTCGAAAGGTGGGACTCTTTATGGAATAGCGCTGTTTTCTGGGACCGAAGAGTGTGCTTACAAGTCGAAGCCTGGAATTTATGCTAAGGTAGTGTGCCGGTTATTCAGATTTAATTTACCGCATTTGGAATATTTTTAGGGATCTGCATTCAAAATGAGAAAAAGACCCCTGACTTATGTGTCCGTCTGTCTGGTGTCACACTTTCCGAGACAGATCCAGCTTGTAAGAGGCTATGCGAATTTTATTTTTGTCACTGTCACTCCAAGCGAAAAATTGCGCAGTGCGAGAGGGGCGGATTCAGGGCAAAAGGGAAAAAAGTTGCTTTTATATTTTTATTAAAAAAACTAAAATAGCTAGCCAAATTTCAAATATCAAATCTCTAGATATTGTTAAAACACACCTAATAAAATATGTTTGAGTTCTTTATATGGTTTCCATTCGTCAAACGAGTAGAAAAAGTGTGTTAGAAGACCTCATTTCAACAATTGTTTCTATCGAGGAAAATTTATCCAAACATGTTTTTCAATTTCAAATCCCTAGATTATATAGTCAAAATGCATATACCAGAAACTGATTATAATGTACGATGTATTTCATGAAATACACAGAAAAGAAACTCCCGAATTTTTTTCGCATATCGCCTTAATTTGAAATTGGAAAAAGTAAAGCAGCAAAAACTCATTTTAAAATGGGCCACAGTGAAAATTCACTTATAAATTCCTATAAGTATTTCATAGACATACTATTATAATATATATTATCGGGTCTACCGCGATCAATTTTTACCTTTTTTACGAAAAGGGGACACCCGACGTTTCGAGACAGTTGCATTATGTCTCGTGGTCTACGGGAAACTGGCCAGTATAACCCGAAAATTCTCTCCACTGATCGCCACCTAGAATTGTGCGTGAAGCGATTGAAATCAAGAAACATCCAAATAATTTCAATCGGGAAGATGGTTTCAAACTGTCTCCCACATGGAGTCCAGTTATCAGGAAATTTAAATCGCGGGTTTCTTCTCTTAGTGCATCTCCGGATACTGTGAGTGTTGTGTGCCGCGCGTTAATTAGATAAAAAATCAATTTTAAAGACTACAGTGTTTATGCGGGTAAAAGAAAAATACTTCGGTCGTCACCTGCATCTCATCACTGCACCTCGCCGTACTTGCCAGTTTCCCGTAGACCACGAGAAATGCAACTGTCTCGAAACGTCGGGTATCTCCTTTTCGTAAAAAAGGTAAAAATTGATCGCGGTAGACCCGTTAATTTATATTATAATGTGTACGAAACGCAAGAGTTTAAAGTTATATATTTCATAGACATAATTTGAAAATTGAGGATTATAAACGTTTATGACGTATTAACTATCCCCTCCACACTTTAAGAAAGCGACTGCCACACGTATATTGTTCAGAAGAATAGCCCAAACAAGTACTATACCAGTAGTCGATATGGCCGAGCTGAGTCCCACGAAAATCGTTATTTGAAGTATTTTCTGAATTGGACTAATAATTGTTTATTTTTAACTCATCGGATACGGAACCTTTAATAAAATGATATGAGCCCAGTAGCCTAAGCATGAAAACATCTCCGTATCGTTGCGTTTGAAACTAAACTTCGGTTGCCATATATACGTAGCTGTTAGTCCCAAAAGACAAAGACAGAACGCTTAAAATAAGGTTAGTCCTGTCAAATTAGTTAAATTGTGTTTAGCCGAATCGACACCATTATCACTGTTTTATTAGTCCAACCGGTTTCGCCTTACGGCAACAACTACGCATTCCTTTGTTTATTTATTATTTTAACAGCTTCTTGATAATGCCGTAAGGCGAAACCGGTTGGACTAATAAAACAGTGATATTGTGAAACAGTACAAGTGTTTTTATCAAAATTATGATGGTGTTTCACCAAGTGCCGGCAATCGCAAGCATTAATCATTAATAACTTGTTTCATTCGTGACGTTCTTTTTTTACAGGTATCATACAGCAGGAAATGGATAACAGACATACTAGCCGAGCCAGAATACGTCACCGATAGTCCGAGTGCAGAAAGTGGGGAAAATAATGTGGAGGGCGGGTTAAATATAGATTGAGATTATTGTGTGTATTTTCTTAACAAGCAAAAGTACTTGCCTTTGTCGTTTAGTTTCAAACTTACATACTCACGCTTGTCTCCCAGAGGGGTAGGCATATAAACGAGATAAAAAAATAGCTGTCGTAATAGTGATAACGCGAAATGTTGCGGCTCAACGCCTAGTTCATATACAAAATAAAAATAAAATAAAATTTATTCACAAAAGTAAAGTTCTAATACAATAGTGCACTAGCTCCCACCCTAATTTGCATTGTTATGTGAGAGCTAGACACGGACATTGTGTTTACGCAACCGGCTACCTGGTAGATAGGATAGAATAGAATAGAAAAAGCTTTATTGGTGTCACACAACTAAAATACAATGTAATCAATAATAAACAAACTGAGCATGTGTCATGGCACCATTCTGTACCACGACGCTGGTTTTCCGTGGACACCTCACAGGGTAGTGTTATTTAGCATGCAACATAAGTAGCATCTAATATATTAATCCGTAGAATTATTGAATTGAGATGTCAATTCGCGGTACGATTGTACCTTATATAAGCTGCCGGCGCCGGGTACCTGCTTCCTAAGTTAAAGCGCCCAAACAAAGGCTGCCCCCCAGTCCCAAAATATTCACCTCAACTCGTCTGTCTGTTAGTGAGCCCGTTTCTTGTTTGTCTGTTAAGGGGCAGGTAGCTGCCAACGATATTAAGTTGACCTGTGTCGGTACAAATATTGAAAGAAACTATATTGAAAAAACGTTAATATCAGCGCGCACTGCATTACAACATCGCTGGGTCTCCGGATAGCGCAAAATAGGAGAAAATATTACTTTTCACATGGACGCGATTGACGGGAAAAAAATGATTTTTCGAAGCAATATTTTCTTGTATTTTAGTGCAAAAACCACACAAATACCATTAGTGGTTTCAAAGAAATAACCAATTTTACTTAATTTTAGTCTAAAAACAACCTGACTATGCACAATATTTTCATGCAGTTTCTTATACGCGAGAATAATTTCCTAAAATTACGTTGATCTTTTTATTTAATTTACATTATATATATATTCTTATAAAAACACTTTATTACAATTATTTCCAGATATATTTCGACTTCTTGTCGGCATCAGTGGAACTTAGTAAAATTTATATAACATACTAAAATGTCATAAAATGGCAGAATGAAGTGGATGATTGACAGACAAAAAAAGGTTTTTAAATTGATGGACTCCTCCAATGTTCTGAGTTGGATGTCTGTGAATGGTGGTGAGAAAGATTTAATGATCTTTGAACAATATATATTTTTTTCGTACTTACTGTTAAAGAGAAATAACTTTATTAATAGACAAATTTTCGGATGACACTGGGAAGAGGCTCCAAAGAAGTTTTCCAGTTGATCATAGGGAGTTCGCGACAAGATTTACGTTTTGTCGGCTGACTGGTAAAACTTAAAAAAAAAAAGGATTTCTTAAGCCAAGAATATTAATAATATCAACAATAACTTGGTTCACAACTTATCGCTTACGATCCAAGAATGACTATATTCTTTGTTGAAGAATTTTTACATCTTGTTCTGAAACTTAAAATGTTCCAAACCAAGAACTCAAATTCTCTCAAGACAATATAATATGGTTTTGCCTACCAAGAATATAACATAACATAACATAACATAAATACGCTTTATTGTGCACCAAAAGAAAAACAACAAAAAAGACAATACAAAGTTGGAAAAAAACAAAATATAGGCAACAATGGGCGGTCTTATCGCTTAGAGCGATTTCTTCCAGACAACCTTTGGGTGGAAAATATTTTGGATGTACGTGAAGGCGTAGGCGGTGTACCTACTATAATCAAAAATACTTAAATAATGATATATATTCTTCCACAAAGAAATTTACATTACTTCCTATAACATTTATAAAATCTTGACTTAAGACTGTTTGTTTTAATTGAAGAATAAAGGTAATTTTATAAAATCTTAATCTTAATCTAAATCTTCACTAAAAATAAAGACTTATTATTTTAAAAAAAGACATTTCTTTCTTACTGAAAAAATAACACTTATTCTTTGGCTAAGAATAATATTAATATTTAATGTGTTTCAAGCCTAGAAAACAAATTCTCTCGATTTATTGACTATAACAACTTCCTATATCTAGGACAGTTACATACAATGAACAACTACAAGAAATATCAAGGCACAATTATAATCGCATAAAAAACTACAAGAAACGAAGAAACGAGCATTTTCAATAAATAAAAGAGATGTGCCAAAACCTGCGACGATTTTAAGAGAAAAAAGTTTCTAATAATGACACAAACTCTAAAAATAATGAAACATCTTTTCGTCTCCCGTGAAAATCGTCAATTTTCAAATAAATGTATAATAAATTCTCCACCAGAATATTAAGAGTCTTACAAAAAAACCGATATGTTAGAAATAAACTTAAATTTTACCGTTTTTAATTCTACTGACGCCGGCCCCAAAGTGGGCCGAAATATATTTCGAAAATCATTTTTATATAATGTTTTAATTAAACAGAAAATAAAATAAAATAAAATAAGTGCTCTATGTAGCAATATATATATATTTATTTCAAATAAACTTAAAAGAATTTTTTGAAAGGAATGAGGAAATTGATGTAGTTTGTCTGACGGAACATTTTATCAAGGAGTAAAAAAGGAGGGGGTTCTTGCATATTTATAAAGGGTAGTATTTAAACGGGCGAATATAAATTCAAATTTAAGGTGTCAAAAATACTGAATATAGCGTATTAAAATACTGAGTGGGCGAAACAAAAATGTTGTAAGCGGCGACATGAAATTTAAAATTGAGTTGAGTTGAATAATTCTCAGGCGAAAAATTTTCTATTTTGGTGACAATTTGATTTTAATTTTAAGTAATAAAATTAGGGATGTCGCTGGCTCTGATTCGCTTCGCTCGGCTCCTTATTTTATCTTACATGTAAACCTACCACGCTTCTTCTTCCTTCGCTCGTCGTCGCACCTATCTTTTTACTTTTGGTAAAATTTTTTCGATTTCATACTTTAAATTCGCCCACTGAGTATTTTTAGTCGCACGCTTTGGTATTTATTCCGGACACTTGAAGTCGCTAATTATACCTTTATTTTTATTCGCTCGATTAATAATTTCCCATCTATTAAAAAAGAACTTGAATTTAAAGAGCTTACAGATCTAAAAAAACTATCTGTAATTTCAGTGTTTAGCGGTGTTACTACAAAACAGTGTTTAACTTTAGACAGTGTTTAAATCTGTCGTTGTCACCTTTTTTTTCATATTGTTAAAGAGTGACAGCAACAGATTTAAACACTGTCTAAAGTTAAACACAGTTTTGTGGTAAGTCCGTAGATGTTTAGATGTTTAGTGCAATATAATTAATTACTTAATACATAAATTGTAATTTGTGCTTAAAGCTAGAGTACATAAAATGAACAATTTAGATTGTTTCATGAAATAAATAAGTAACTTTAAGTAAATAAGTAACTTTAAGTAAATAAGTAACATTTTGCTGAAAGAAACAAACGCATCAATGAATTTCAAAAATTTACTTAATAATTACAACTTAAAACTACAAATCAAAAAAGTCACTAAACTAAAGAGTAAAACCTGTCTGGATAATATAGCACACACTATTTTTGAAAACACTAGTAAAGTGTTCGATCTTTTTTTATCAGATCACTCAGCAAAAGTGTTAAAATGTTCAGTTCTAAAACTATTTAAATACAATTATTGGTTGGTAGAAATACGAGATTATTGCTATGCAAATGTTAGTAAATTTAAAGAATGTAAAATTTATGGATTAACGGATGTAAATGATGCTTATAATGATTTTTATGATATAATAAAACTTTTCAATGACTTGTGTTTCTCAATAATCTAGGTAAAAATAAACATGAAACAGAGAAATAATTGGTTAACAAAGAAAATAAAAAGATCAACTAAAGCAAAAAGGGATTTGTATTGGAAATGCTGAAATTGTAAACGCGAACAAGCAGATAAATATAAAAATTCCACAAAAATACTTCACATAGACTACAAAACAATAAGAACATACAAAACTCTACAAATTCCACAAAGGCTACATGGCAAATAATTAACAACAATAGGTACAAAATCCAAAAGAAGCAGTTAAGAAAATAAATCATAATGGCGATATTCTTACAAACCCAAAGATAAAGCTAGTGCTTTTAATGACACATATATTGAAATGGTAGAAAATGAAATAAAAAACAAAACTAAGTTACTTAATTCATCACTAAATCACATTATAACAAACACAAAAATAATATGTCTAGAACCTACAATAAATTAAGAAATTGGAAAAATAATGAATAACTTCAAAAATACTAATGCGACGAATTATCGACAAAAATACTGAATTATGTTTCAAAAGATATTGCTGGACCAATTAGCTTTATAATAAATTTTAGAAATTTACAGGGAGTCTTTCCTAAAAAAATGAAATAAACACTTATAAAACCTTATTTGAAAATTGTGAAAAATATCGTCCTATAGCTTTTATACCAGTCAACTATAAAGTATTTGAGCGAGCATTTTATAGCAGATTATATAAAGTTCTTTGAGAAATTTTACATAAAACCCAAAGAACAACATGGCTTTAAAAGAAAAAATCAACGAGTACAGTGCTGTATGACTCGATCAAATTAATCTCTGAATGTTTAGAATGGCGAGTTCCTATAACATCCATATTTATGGATATGTCGAAGGCATTTGACTTTGTATGCCATAAAACTTTGACAAGTTGTACAGATATGGTATTCGCGGACCTGCTCACGATTAAATTAAATCCTATCTCAAGAACCGGAAACAATACTCATTAGTAGAGTACGATGACGCCAAAAAAACTGAGGCCTGTGCTTAATCTACTTTTAGGCCTGTGGAATTTGGAGCGTCACAAGGGAGCATCCTGAGTCCCCTACTTTTCATTATTTACATTAAAGATCTGCCCTTAAGTGTGGACCATCAGAAAAATTATGTTTGCTGATGATTTCACACTGTTGATTAAATGCAAATAAATTTACCATTATAAAAACGATAAAAATAGTGCTTTAGAATCTATAATTAATTAGTTTGACACAAATAATTTAATGCTAAATTTAAACAAGACGAAATATATGCAATTTTACCTACCTCAACATGAACCAGAAGAAATATCAATCAAATAAAAGGATACGGGTACAGAGCACTATTCGAAGTTGTACATCCTAGGATATTAATAAAAGTACGGAGTAATTATACAATGTTCCAATTTCATAATGCAAACACAGTTTTCTATACTAATACACTCTATGATATGGCACCAAAATTGTGTAATCATCTTCCAAACGAAATGAGAGAGCCTTAGTCAGTAAGTGCTATTATAATTTTCTCCTATCTTGTATTTTTTATCTCTTTATTCCACGGGGATGGCGTGACCACGGGGCGTGACACAAATTTTATACCAGCACCACTGTCGCCACTTTTTGGAATAACGTAGTATTACCTAGTTAGTAAACATACGCGGCGCACACATAGATTCACCCGTCTTCATACAGCCAAAATAACACCCTATCTTTATGAAGATTAGATGTAAAATACCAAACACGTCATGGCACTGTGCTTACACATGTGTGTTAAAAGCCATGACCAGCGGCCGTACTATGACACAGGTCCGTGTTGATAATGTTTGAAAAAATACACATTGCGGCGTTAATATTCTAACTTAATGTGTGACACTCTTTATAACCTGAAAATTATAAAGTAATCAAGGTCTTCTTTCCACTAAAGACCTTTTATTTCTGAGATTATGGGAATTCATGGTATATATATTTTTTATAAATGAACACTCATTTATCATTAATCGGAAAAATAACAAATAAGTGCCGAGACAGAAGTAGTTATTTTTAAATTATTTGTTTTTGGTTACCAGTCTGAAAGTTTGAAAAATATCTTAAAAACCTCCTTGACTCTGAGACCATTCATTTTTGACCCCAAGTTGATAGGGCTCAATTTGTTGGAAATGATCTCTAGTATAACTCCTTTTAAGAAATAGGTCCAATTTACAAGCAACCTGTATATACAAAGCAACTATTTCGAGTTTGCAATTTAATATTGCAAAATAGCGAAATAAAATGTAAATGTGACTTCAGATCACTGGAATGTTTGATATTAACTTGATCGGATTCGTTTGATCGGATATGAATTGCAGAGGTAGGTTTAAACCGGGGCTTAAGGGGAAACGGGAGACATAAAGACTTCAAAAGATGACTAAAACTGTAAAATTTAAAACTACGAATAAATACTTCTATCGTTAACTTTGTCTATCTCAAATGACGAAGCATTGAGAAATACAAAATTTTCAAAAAAGCGAATGGTATATATATTCATAATTTTAATCCGATTATTACCTTTCTTTTTCCGCATATTAAGTGACTTAAGGCGAGTGTATTCGGAAAAATTGGGCCCTGCTCCAATTTAACACTTGTCTATCCCGTTTAGTGGAAGCAGGCCGCGATTTCAAAGTGTTTGTTAAAAGAATGGGTTTTAAATATAACGGCCGTTTCATATCTCATTTTGTACGACATTCATTTTAGTATAAGTTTTAGGCTCTGGATACCGTGCCACTAGCGGTGTTTTACCACATGGCTTGTGGCATTTTAGCGCATCCTCTTAGACTGCTGCTAAGTGTACACAAATGTGTTTGCGGCAAAATAGTGCCCTAAACGACAGTTTGACGACCCTTGCAACAGTTGCAACGTGCTTGCAAAAAGATTTTTTTGTATATCATGAATTCTGTTAAAACTACGGAGTTCACCTCGCTCCGGTCTGCTGCGCTAGGCACCCCAAATCGCTTCGCTCGTCGTCGCGACTATTTTTGAGTTTTTGTTGAAAGATTTTTGTAAATTTCCTAAAGCCGATAAAAAACACTTACAACAAGAATTCGAACCCTAAAACCTGGATTTTTAAAATAAAGTGCTCTTACCCACTGCACCTATGATTCGATATGTGAAGTGACGAATCAAGCGAAGGTATACAAAAATCAAGTGACACATTGTAATAAAATATCGCTAGCGGCACTGTAATTGCTGTGGATACAGTGCCGCTAGCGGTGTTTTATTACAATGGGCTAAAATGTCACAAGGCTTGTGGCATATTAGCGCATCCTCTTAGATTGCCGCTAAGTTGTTGAAAATCCAACCATCGTTTGCTCACCGGAACCTTGACGGGTCAGAAGAGGCTAGATGGGGTGGACCGGAGCAAGGGTGACTCAGATTCCATTCGGCGAACGAACGCTCTCGTTATTATTCATATAATATTTTATTTAAAATTGCATTAAATTATTACGATAACTTGCCAGATTTTTTCTACAAAAGTTTACAAAGTGTATACGGCAAAATCACAAGCCTTGTGGCATTTAGCCAATTGTAATGAAATACCGCTAGCGGCACTGTATACACTTCCTCAGTTTTATTTTCAAAAACCAAATTAAATGATATTTAGATCAAAGTTTAGATCTATCTTCGCGATTTTATTTGATGCAAGGAAATGCAAGTAATCGCGTATCGAACGGCCAAATATTAAGATCAAAAAGTGAAATATTACACGTTTTTTTTTTCAACATTTATTTTTCACCGTTTCACGTTTTAAAATGAATTCAAAAAGAGATTAAATCGGGATAACCCGCCTTTACTGGACTATCAGACGACATTCTCAGTGCAACATCTTGTATGGGAACCGTTTGAAAATGGACTATGAGCTCATATTTGGCACAATTGTTCCATAGGTGGTCCCGAGTGGATTTAGCCCGGGAGGCCTAAATCCACTCGTTAGTTTGATTTTGTTTTTTTGCCACGACATTACAATAAAAATTATATGTATAATACAGACAAATGTGATAAAAATTGAAAATTGTTCTCGATTACCAGATTTTTGTTTCAGAAATCAATTTACTATCATATTTCATTTATCTGAAAATGATATCAAACTTGCCATGGGTACGTACACTTAGAGAGCTATATGACTCAAAAAGGAGCGCGGCGGAATCAAACTTCCTCCCCCGCTCCTCGCCACCCCAGAAATGCCTCCCGGGCTAAATCCACTCGGGACCACCTATGGAACAACTGTGCCAAATATGAACTCATAGTCCAATTTCAAACGGTTAATCGCACTAAAAACCCAGCTATAACAGCTGATAAGCACAAAATCGTAAATAGCGTAAAAAAGAAGTCCTTACCCAGCAAATAGCACATTCAGGCTGAAACGATGATTATATCCATTATACCCACCAGTTTTTTTTTTCATTACGTTTTCTTAAGATCGGGGCTAAATAGATGCATCTTTTGATGACAACTAACATACATCGAATTCCTGTACATCGAAGTCCCGTACTTTTGAATTAACGTAAGTATAGGTACTTACATCGATATTTAGAACTTCGAAGTGTGATAGTGGAGTCATTTTTTCTTTTCTCACAGAACCCAAAAAGTACTTACAGATGTGCTACAGATCAATAAGTGCCATTGTACTTCCATTTCCACAATTATTTGAAATTTTCACACCTGCGTTCCATTGTTAGAAAATGCTATATAGCAAAATGAAAAGAAATGGAAACCCTCAGAGAAGGCTAGTGAAGTATTTCTTACCTATAGATTGAGTTCTGCCCACTTGTCTGTGCAGAGTTGGATTTAGGGGACAACCGGGGCAAATAATATAAACTATTATACTCCGTAACCGATCGGCTACAGCTTCAGGCTTCGAGAGGCGCGCCAAGCGGTTCTTCTTGAATGTATGAAATTGTAAAGAGCCGGCCATGGGTCGCCGCCCGCGCGTCCTGTCCGGCTTCGAGTGACTTGCGCTCTCGGGGCGGCGGTGTGTGGGGAGGCGGGCAGTTGAAACAGTAATCGAGCGCACAGGACGAACCTAGTGTCGAGCGCTTTGAGCGAGCGAGCGCGCTATACATCCGATGCGGTAGAATGCGCCGACGGGTGTCGTGGCAGGGCAAAGCCCGTCGCAAAAACCGCCTGGAAGCGCAGCAAGAAGCGCCGCCAGAAGCCTGAAGCTGTGGCCCTGGCGTAAAGAAGCGACACTCACCTCCCCCCGCAAGTTTATCATTGCCCGAAAATCAGGTGCACGATCGCTGCAGTACTCGAGTACCGCTTCTTCGCTGCGTGCGGTGTGTATTCGTATGTGAGGGTGTGTATGTTTGTGTGTGTATGCACAAGCGTGTATGGACAAGCTAGTTATGCGTTCTTCTTAGCAAGACTAATCGAATGGGCGGAGGTAGGCATGTATTTATATATGTAACCTATTACTATGTAGTACATAGGATCGGATTTGGTCGGCCGCCTGGATTCGTGCTGGGGGCTCGGTTGGTAATCATTGAACCTTGTTCCTGGTCCCTGGCCGGGTCTCCGGTATGGGTTCGGGCAGTTGATTGGATTTCACCTCATATAATAATATTTTACCTATAATTTTAATCGTATATATATTGCTACATAAATTAAATAAACATTTAATCTAAGTAGTTCATGTACATTTATTATTTTATTACATATATTTTTATTAGATTAAAATTTGACTTGTGAAACGTGTATTATATATACCTACTTTGCAAAATAAACTTTTTGAATTTTGAATTTGAATTAAAGTGGTAGGTAATTAAATCGACGCGCTTGTACTTAGTGTCGGGTGTGTGACCGAGTCTTTAATTTGTAATTTACTACATTATGTATACAGAATTTAAAAATACATACATATGTTTTATTCTTATATAACAGGTTGGCGCGTTGAGATGGGTCAGCAGTATGGGAAAAATCTAAACTGTAAGAGAAATTTACTCAAAGGACTCTCGTCATCGATTTTATTTTATTTTATTTATTTAAGGAAAACTAACAGCTATAATGTAGCCGATTCTGAAGGCTTTAACTTTAGTTTTAGTACTGTCAAAACTAAATTTTCATCGTTGCAAAATAGTCCATGAGTGTGAAGAACAGAAGCTAAATTTAAGTATTGACAGCACTAAAACTAAAGTTAAAGCCTTCAGAATCGGCTTTAATATGTACATAAAATATACAAACTTACTAACAGAAAAGCCAATTACAAGTTTTCACAGATGGGTGTCAAATTTTTTAACATAAGGTACAAAAAAAGAAAACGGTTACGAGTACAATATTTTGGAGAAAATACAAACAGCATACAAAGGTTTTTGAAAATGGCGGAATCGTTTTTCTTCTTTCTTGCTAGGAACACTATCGTAGGATATCATAATACAGGATGTCTTTTTTTGTAAAATGAGCAGGTTCGATTCCCGGCTAGGGTAAGTCAATTTTCGAAAACCTTTGAATGCAGTTTTTATTTTCTCCAAAATCAATGACCAGAGTCCTTTGAACAAATTTTCCTATCCCCCATACTGACCCATCTCAAACGCGCCAACCTGTTTATACATATACTGGTATGTATATTATATATTATTTTTTCTATATATTATTTATTTTATTCATTTATACAAAAGATAATAAATCAACCAAAGAAACTTCAATAACATAAAATTACTCTAAATAAGCTATCCTAATTCAATTAAGGAAAATACAATATAACTAAAATACTGAACAAATAAGAATCAACTATTAGTAATAACAGCTGTCAAAAATTCATGAAAAAAAAAAGTATATCTGTCAGTTTTGACATCTGTCATTTTGACATCTCTACGTAGCCAATAAAAAAAAAAAAACTACAAAAACAAATTTCTCAGGAGATCCATTTTTGATCTAGGCTTCTCAGTAGATCCATATAGTAAAATAGAAAAAAAAAAACAACAGAAAATATAAAGTATCAGTACATCCACTTTTGACGATTATTCTCAGTAAATACACCAAGTAAGATCCAGATTTTTCAGTAGATCCATACGGATCTAATGAGAAAAAAAAGTCTCAGTAGATCTATTGGATCTTATTTTATGGATCTACTGAGAATGATTCGATATTAAAATATAATATTGTTTTTTTTTCTGAAACCTATTTTAATGTGTACAAAATTCCCTGCATGAAAATACCTTAAATTTTAGTTAAGGAGCAAAGTATTTTTTGTAAGTAAAAGTTCGTGAAAGAAATTTTCGAAATATTAACGTTTATAGTTTTTTTTGCTTTGTTTACGTTAGCCACGAGGATATTACGAGAAAGTTGACGTATAATCCAAATAAATCCTTTAATGAAAAAAAAGGATGGAAAGGGATTTTATCATAGTTTCTAATATTTTATATTAAATTATTTAAGTAAAATCAAATTATTCTATAATCTACCTTAAAAATAATAATATTTAATGGAAATCAATGTAATATTAATATTACATGAACGAAATTCAGCCTTTTCCTACCTGGAGAAGCCCAAACTTGGTGTGTTTTGAAAAGGCTTGTTTGTCTTTAGGGTTCCGTATCCAAAGGGTAAACAACGGGACCCTATTACTAAGACCCCGCTGTCCGTCTGTCTGTCCGTCTGTCCGTCTGTCACCAGGTTGTATCTCATGAACAGTGATAGTTAGACAGTTGAAATTTTCACAGATTATGTATTTCTGTTGCCGCTATAACAAAAAATACTAAAAAACAGGATAAAATAAATATTTAAGGGGCCTCCCATAAAACAGGTATGTTTTTTTTGTCGTTTTTATAGATAATGGTACGAAACCCTTCGTGCGCGAGTCCGACTCGCACTTGGCTGTTTTTTGCAGAAAACGAATGGCAGAAATGTAATGAGCTCCTAAAGCCCTTTCATATGATTCCGCACACGCGGTAACAGAAAAAAATAAACAAATTTCCATACAAAAAATTATGACGTCATACACGGCTAGATCAAACTTTGAAACAAAACGCCCGAAAGTACAAGATTTTCCAAAAATTTTAAAAATACTATATGTGCATCAAATTGTAGGTATTAAAGAGCTGATTGTAAAAATTTATGGCTTGGCTATATTTACTTGCATCTACGAGTATTTCAAGAAATCCTCGAAAAACCACAAAAAGTTTATGTCCTCCTTATCTCCAAATCTGGTGGACCGAAAAATATGAAAAAAATCATGGTAATTTGATTACATTTTCACCTCACAAGCTCGGAAAGGCTCTATTTATCATTCAAAATCTGCGTGCATAAGTGCATTTTATCCGCTAGCGTGGAAAAGGTTTTTAAAATATTTCTATTCGAAAATAGTTTGCCAGCCAGCCCACTAAAATGCATTAATACCATAGAGGAAAAAGCAGTAATACTCATACCAAGTCAGTGTGCACTGCGCCAGCCTCATTTTTACAACAATCGCACTGGCCAGCACGACGATGGCACGAAAAAAAAAGATTTGCTCGTTTTTCTTTTGTTTTTTCTTGCACCACTGACTTCTTATAATATATACGAGTACACTGGACTGGCTGTTGACGACCCGATAATGAAGCAATTTGATTATCACCATTTTGATAAAGATGAGACAATGACGTTATCAATTATAACAAGTATCAATTTCAGTTCCCGGGACGCTTGGTGGGTGCGCTTTGAATCTGCACAAAAAGACCTGTCATTTTGTATGGCACAACATGTCCAGCATACTTGTATTACTCTTGTCAATGTATTGCACCTAGCATTTTCCTCGCTGTAGTGAGGTGAAAAATTGTGTGTTTCGCTCGGCAGCAAAGTTATTTTGCGTCTCGTACCTTTGAAACTTTCGCTCCGCTCAGGATTCTATTTTTTTAACCACGAGCGAAGCGAGAATCCTAGAATCCTTCGCTTCCTCAGTTTTCAATGCCAAATAACAACTTATAGCTTAAGCAACGAATAATTTGTGGATGGAAAAGTCGAAAGCAGGATCTTTAACTTAGGAACTTTGTTTGGACTAGTTAGGAGATAAACCTGCTAAAAGTCCTTGCCCCTCCGAGTCGAGCCCGAGGAGGGGGGGCACAAAGAAGATCCCGTTTTTTGGTTTTTTGCTTACATCTCGAAAACCGTGCATTGTACGAAATTTTGTTTTACAACATAATGAAAGCTGATAAAATTTTCTACAACTTTAGCTTTCACACTTTTTATCTATCTCCAAATCTTTGCCTAGCTATGAGCTTCGAAAAATGGTCAAATTTCATAGCTTTTTTCACGTCAACCACGTTGGATTTTAAAATCGTTGTTGTTTTCGTAATCAGCGACCCGATAAACCATTCAAAAGATACCCATGTTGATTTTCAACATTTTTACCCCATTTCCCCCTTTTAGGGGTTTAATTCTGAAAAAACTTGAAACACATTTATAGATAAGAGTACTCCTGTGAAGTCTCGAATAAAATAGTCTAACTAATCTTGTTTCCCCATACAAACTTTGGACACCCGTTTCACCCCCTTAGGGGGTGTGTTTTGAAAAATCCTTTCTTAGTGGACGCCTTCACCATATAAGGTATCTATATGCAAAATTTCAAGTCTATAGAACCAGCTGTTGTTGAGTTGTGAGCAAAAAACCAAAAAACGGGATCTTCTTTGTGCCCCCCCCCCCCCCTCGGGCTCGACTCGGAGGGATAAGGACTTTTAGTGGACCCTAGGTACGCGAGGCTGAGTCGTACTTGACCGTTTTTTTATTTACATATTCCCCAACATAAGTTATATAATAATATTATTCTGTTATTGACTATTATTCCCTGAATCGCAATATCTTATATTATACAACGTGTAACAGAAAGGTGTAACCATATTTGAAGAGCTTATTAGTCAATGGTACATAACAACTTTTACTTTGGAACAAAACCTTTATCATAGAAAAATGCAATGCCACTCGGCCGAAATGTATGGAAAGGCAGATTTATTTTTTGAGATTTCAGGGTTGGCTCCATAGTAAAAGTTGTTCTATACCATTGACTGAATAAGCTCTTCAAATATGGTTACACCTTTCTGTTACACCTCGTATAACATTTAGCTACCAAATCCTATCCCATGTAGTTGGTAGAACTAATGCCGGGCTCAACTGTGGCGGTACGCACATCTTACTCGCGAAGTTATTTGGCGAGAGTAAGAGGACACTCTCAAAGAAGCACAAGCAGGCGGCCTGTCTACCATGCCGGTTGATGGCAAATCGTAAAGTATGAAATTGAAAATCTTTCACCAAAAATACGTGCGACGACGAGCGTGTTAGGTTAATGTAAATAAATTTGGGGAGCTGAGCGAACCAGAGCGGAGCGAAACGACCCTCCTCGTTTTAACAGAAAATATTATCTGCTCAGGCACATCATGATATGCCCATTTCTGCGATATGCCGACGACATATCCATCTACAATTCCAGGCTGATGAATGGATGGATGGAAATCCCATTTAGGTACAATGGAATATCCTGAGGATCTTGAGATACAAGAAATTTGAGACAAGTCATTCGAAACGTAATTTTTTTTTATTTAAACGTAAAATCAGCAAATTTTTTGAAAAGTTATTTAGTCGACTCGCCTTACCTAACCTTCTAATCTAAACCGGCTCCCTATGTTCTGCGCTAAAGGACTTCTGATATTTAGTGTGCAAAATAATATTTTTGATGTGCAATTTAATATTAAACGTAAAAAATAAACAAGACAAAATCATGTGGGCTTTGAATGGCTACGGAACCCTTAAAATACTTCTTTATGTTTTTTACACTTTTTTATCTTTTAGTCTTTTTGGTACCATGGAATGGTGCTCCTTTATTGCATTCAAAGCGGATGTTATACTGAAAGTGAACGTTTATTTTCTCACATTGGTTACTTTTCAGGCTGCCTGATTTGCTTTTGATGGAATTTTCAGTTTTCCAATGTGAATAAAAATGTGTTGGATCATGTTTAAAGTGTTTTTCATGTTTATATTTGTATTACCAGACATGATCTTGCTTAAAGTTGGGGGAGAGGAAACATCTGAAGTGTCTCACCAGGACGAGAACCACTTTGGTGAAAAATCGTCAGAGTCAGGTGAGTTCAAATCATTGAATGGAATAATTAACGGGGTATATCGTCAATATCGACACTTTTTGAAGTTATTTCTCTGCTGTTCAAACCAAGTCCTAAGTTAAACAAATTAGTATAACAATTTTGGGACCTTTTTCTAGATTCTGGACTATCAGAAACGCGATTGGAGGAATTTCACTCGATAGAAATAATTAATGAAATGAGGTCTAAATTTACACTTTTTTATATTCTGACAAATTGGGATAGCATACAGACTTCAAAAATATTTATTTAGATGTGTTTTAACAATACCTAAATTACTGGTTATGGAAATTTTTATAGCTATTTTAGTTAATTTTGTATTCATTTAAAACAGACTTTTTGTCAATTTTCCCCGATTCCGTCCTTCTCGCACTGCGTGTCTTTCCGCTTGGAGTAACGGGGCCCTTTGCACGGACGATATATCACCTTAATGGAAAATCTCATCACATTTGCAGGTTATTTCTGGTTCTAGGTTTGTTTAAGACCCGTTTCGCAGCCGGATTGTTAAAAAATCAAAATTTTTTAAATTCTAATTTACATGAAAACTTTGCGATGGCAACATACACAATACATAGGTAATAAGGTATTGTTGAATAACTATTGAGTGAATTTTGAATTTAAGTGTTCTGTTTCGAATAATTAGAAAAAGGCGGGTTTTTCACAATCCGGCTGCGAAACCACTCTTAATACCTAAATAAATATAAAATAATATATAAAATATATCTCTTTTACATGAAAAGAGGAGCCGTCCGCGCGGACGAGGCGAAAAATAGAGCCGATAGAGGCAGAAAGAGATGCCATTCAGGATGACAAGTTCAACTATATGGCCGCCATTTCGAGGAAAGGCGTATTCTATGCCAACGGAGCCTTGATTCATCGCAGCTGGATCCTTACCGTTGCTGCTGAATTCTACGAGTAAGTTTGTTATTGGCAAGTAGTCTAGTTGTTACAACTTCTCGACCATTCATCAATTGAAGCATTTCGAGGAAAAGCAACACATGTCTGGTTTTGCAAAGTGTACAACAGAGACAAAAACATTATCTATAATGGTTTCGATTCGGCATAACTGTGGGCACAAAACAAATTAACTTAATTGATAGGACTAACCTTATTTTGGACGTCCTGTCTTCGTCTTTTTAATACATAAAGAAAGCGACAGATTAGTCCTGTCAAATAAGTTAAAACGTGTTTCACCGAATCGGTTTTGATACCTGTTTATTATATATTTTTTTAATCTACAGCAAGTTTACATATGACACAAAAATAGTTACAATAAAGCCAAAGATGATTTCATATACCTAACAATAGAATTCAAACGAGGTACAGATTATAAAGTTGTTACAAGTTAAATTACACGGTATAAACAAAATTAAAAGTTAAGAATCTAGCCTAAAAAAGCTGCCATAATGTTTTAGGTGTTTGTGACGTCCGTGTGGCTTTGATCCTCATTAATCTTTGCACACATATTTTTTATATGCCTTCCTTCCCCCCCTCACCACACTCTGACCCATCTCTCATCAAGAGGTGCAAGATGGCGAGATATTCAAAAAGCACCGAATTTGTGAAATAGCTTTAGGTAAAAGCTCCAAAATTTTTCAAGAAACGGTAACTATGTTTATTTATAGAAAAACGTATTAACTTAGTCTTCTTTACATAAACGACGTCTGTATTTCTCTCTTTTTCATTTTCAGTATAGATAAAAATTATAAAACTTGCTAAACTTTGCGTAAAAACTAGGCAATATCCTGACTTTGATGACAAAGTTTTATTGAGATTAAAGACATCAGGATGTCACAAACACCTTTAGCATTTATATGGCAGCTGAGTGGAATGGCTCACCTTAAGAGTGTAGCCGGTGATTTGCACTTTACAGTTCATATTCGGAAACGAAATCGTGGCGATGTTTTTATTTATATTTTTAGGGTTCCGTACCTAAAATACACAAAAGGAACTTTTATGGTGAGACTCCGTTATCCGTCCGTCCGTATGTCACAGCATTATAACTTTAGCACCGTTAAAGATAAAGACATGAAATTCGGCACAAAAATAGCATTATTTTCCCACTGACCACGGTGTAAAAAAAAATATGAAAATTTGAAATTGTTCAAAATATTTCCAAAACAAAAGTGAGAAAAACAAAAAATATTATTCTAAAAAGTTTATTGTAAAATTATATACTTTTACTATATTTACTGGCACTGGTTTCGAGAAATCTTTAAAAATCACAAAAATATGTACGAGTATGTTCCCCTCCTTATCTCCGAAACTAGTAGACCTAAAAATATGAAAAAAAATGTAGGTTATAGATCATAGCTAGCGAATTACAGGAAAACTATAGCGATAAAAAAAAATCAGCACAAATGAAAAATATAAAAAAGAAGTAAAATAAATAAATAAATATTTTATAAAACAACAATATGGGTATCAAATTGTAGGTATTAAAGAGTTGATTGTAGAAATATATACTTTTACTATATTTACTGGCACTGTTTTCGAGAAATCTTTAAAAAACCACAAAAATATGTATGTTCTCCCCCCTCTCTTATCTCCGAAACTGGGAGACCGAAAAATATGAAAAAAATGTAGATTATAGATCATAACTGGCCAATTACAGAAAAACTATAGCGATAAAAAAAATGAGCACTAATGAAAAATATAAAAAAGAAGTAAAATAATAAAAAAAAATATTTTATAAAAATACTATATGGGTATGAAATTGTAGGTATTAAAGAGTTGATTGTAAAAATGTTTACTTTTACTTAAAAAACCACACAAATATGTATGCCCCCCTCCCCTTATCTCCGAAACGAGTGTACCAAAAAATATGAAAAAATCATGGTAATATGTGTTTACGTAAAGATTACAGGAAAAATAAAGCGGTTGAGAAATTCACGAAAAAAAATTACAAAATTAAATTTATCATCCACAGTACGGAACCCTAAGTACGCGAGTCTGACTTGCACTTGGCCGGTTTTTATAAATATGGAACCAAGCATGTGAGCAGTTGATATTAAGAGGACGGCCCACCCTAGCAACCTTTTTTGTTACCCGACCAGCACAATAAGTCCAATGGCAAAGACCTTATTTGCTTTTGATACAGGTTACATTATTATGTTGGCTCATTGATCTTTTTTTCTTGGACGCGTAGTACATTAGTATTACGCAGCGAAACAACAATTTGATGTGTTTTTGGCTAATACTGAAATATTATGTAGGGGAAAAAATGTTGGATTTTAGTTGAATCCCTTCATATTACTTATTTTATGAAAAAAACAAAAAACAGTTAATCTCTTAACCGCGTTCTTGAAACAAACGTTTGAAAAAAGTTTTTTTTTTTTTTACAAAAGTATAAATCTTAATACATTGTTTATATGTAGAATACCTAGATAAAAGATCAATAAATCATATATATTTTTATCAATACAAGAAGAGTTCTAATTTCTTCAAACGAATCCTCGAAAGTCTGGCGTTGTTTATGCTCTAGGCTAGGTTCATGTGCAGTCTTAAGTGACGAGACAGTATAAGTTAGAGGAAGAAAGATACAGGATAGACAACACTGTCCCTTTTTTTTTTGTTACATTATTTACATATACAATACTTTGTTACATATACAAAGAGAATAAGTGACTTCAAGCATGTAATATTCAATACAAACCTCTCCCGTTTCGTACACATTATACAGTGTGTCCCTTGTACAATTGCACATCTGCAAAGGGGTGAAACTAGACCTTATTTTATCGACAAAAAGTTTTTTTTTTTAATCTTTGTTTTATAAGTTTACGTTTTAAAATTTTTTTGCCTACCATGAAGACTATGTATAAAATATGTCATAACTTTTGATCTATCGCGAGTAATGCAATGAAATAAAACTGTTATAATCCTTAAGAATAGACGTTGTATACCAAATCAAAAACAAAACATAATCAACTACCATTACCGTAAAAATAATATCCTAAAATATTATTTCTTTAATTTTTCCGTCTTTTTTTTCAGTAATAGTCAATTTTTTCAAAATAATGTCCCCGTTTTACATTATTCCTATTTATCCTTACCTATTCTATTTTATCTTTGTAACAAAAAAAAAATACAACGTTCTTTCATAAATAAAATATTTTCTACGAGCGGTTAACCAAGGCACTGCGCTCGCGTCCCATACAAAGTACCGAGGCGGAGAATTTTTTCAAGATAAAAAAAAAAACAAAAAAAAATTTTATATCTAGTTTCACCCACTTTCAGATGTGCACAGACAGAGGGACACACTGTAGAGGAGTAAAATAATTTAATTATGTTCCAGAGTACACGAAATAGTCCGCCTCTTCAAAGCCAGGCTCGGTACAAGTGACTGCAAGAAAAATGGCATAGTGGTTCCGCTCAAGTCCATAGATATCCACCCCTCGTTCAAGAAGGGGAGGGCAGAATACGACCTGGCCTTACTGCAGTTGGCTGAACCAGTCAAAGTATCTAACAGGATAAAGCCTATTAAAATTTTAAGGGAGAGAGTTGAACTTGCGCGTGGGAAATTTACAGTTCCATATTGGCCCAGGTTAATCGTGAGTATGAGATTATTATTAACACTGAAAGAAAAATATTTATTTATTTAAACCGAATTAATTAAAATAAAAAATAAACATAAATAAATATTGAAACAAAAGATGCAATGCAAAGCAATCCTGTGTCTCACGATAGAATTCAACGTGGTTAAGATTCTTTTTTTTTTAATCCACTTTCCCCCGATTTAAATTTTTCAGGGACCTTGTTTTTTTATTTTTTATTATTGTATTTTTTTATTATTATATTTATTTGCATCATTGTTTGGTACCTGGATGATGGCACGTGTCAGGTGCACGACCGGCAGGTACCCGGTCGTTCCACCGGTCGTACCACTGAACAAGATAAAACTAAACAGTGACCTAATTGTAACCTAATAGTTGTTAAAAGGTTCTGAAGAAAACTTCGAGGTACTATACAATTAAGTTTATTTAATTTTATCAAAACTAAATATCTAACATTCACAAGTTAAGGAAAGGTGTTAACAGAAAAATTTATCTTAGTTACAAGTGTTTGGCCAAGACCTTCATTTGGCAATTTCCTGCCAAGACATTACTAAGACCTTAAGTACCTTAAAATAGTTGTGTTAGGTACCGCCTTATCCACAGGTAACTAGATTACATGGAATCTTGTGAAAATTACATTAAATAAAAAAAACTTTAAAAGTAACAAAACTTGTAAACAAACAAGGGAAATAATTTTCTAAATAAAATCTAGCTCAGGGGAGCCGTAGATCCTACAAACAATAAATTTTTGTCGAACATACTCTTAAACCAAATCGTCTGGTACACCATTCAGTTCTACCAGGAAAGAAAAAATATTACAGAACATTAAATTTTACAGTTTGGGTTATTCGGTGAAACAGGAAGAAGAATTTAACCTTGAATACTAATAGGACACATAACTAAGTGTCCAGAAAACAATACCGTCCTAGGTATCCTAACTGTGTGTGGATAAAAGTAAAAAATTCCAACACCTACTTGAATTTTTTTTCCATTACACTTCACGGAAATGACACACCGTCCGCCGCCCCCTTCAAGGTCAACGATCCACGTCACCGCAGACAAAAGGAACCGCTTACGGCGTACACCACGCGGCGTTCATTCCACTGCCAGCTGGTAAATCACGAAAACAAAACACCCTGGAATTAGAAGAGAAAAAACAAAATTAAAACCTTTACCACACGGAACAATGAGAACCAAATTCCGGTGACTCAAAATACAAAGAAAGCAATACATACCATGATCTGATGATTTCAGAACTCCCTCCACCCGACGAAGAAAAAAAAATCCTTTTCAAAAATCAATCCACACGCATGTCAAATTTATCTGAAATACAAAAACAATTTTATATAACCATTCCACACAAATGAATAACCCAAATTTAAACTCAAAACAAACCTTAAAACTTATCACGAAGTCGTGTTGGCAAAATCCACCATTATTGTAAAAAATAACTCCACACGAGCTGTCGGCATAAATTCCGTTTGGCAAATGAACGAGAACAACTCGGCAACGCGGCAACGCGCGATCAACTCCATGTCTATAAAAGAGGGTAAACCCGAAACTTTCCGGCAAGCAAATAAACGACGCAAATTCTTTTTGTGATAACCGCAACTACCAAATTTACAATGCTACAATACCCCCTCCCGAAGCATAAGAGGTGCGCCTAGAGCACCGATCGCTGCCCTCAGCGTAAATAACACAACCAAACTAAAAAATTTTTTAAAACCCAAAATAAAAAACAACAAATTAACCCCCCTGATGATTTTATAAAAAAAAAACCAACACAAAACAAAAACCTAATAACTAAAGTAGGTGCCTGAAAACAGCACACCTACAAACAAAACCAAATAAAAACCAAAGACAAACATAAAACAAGAGAAACAAACAACCGTCAAAACCCAAAACAAAGTCGAACCCACGACAATAAAAACAAAACCAACCAAAAGTAACCCTTCCTGCAAGAACAACAAAAGTAGTGCGCTAGTATCCGTAATGATAAAATGCTACCCCCCAACTATAAAAATAAAACAAATGAAATCATTCAAGAGTTCCGCCTCGGCCCCTCACCATCAACATGACCTGTATCACCGGAATCAACGAACTTAATCGAACTTACCGGCACACACAAGCCACTCCAGTGAGAGGAAAAAAACACCAGGAGACTCAAACGAGTAACTCCCAGCCGTCCAGGGATTATCGCCCACTTCCAAAAAAAAACCACGGCTACCCTATACCACCAAACGGCAGCGGACAAAAGTGTGTAATGGCCCACACCAAAAAAAACCGAGACCTCTTTGAGCTGGAGTAGGTCACTGTCGAAATTTGACTTCTAACAAAACCGGCCCAGTGCATCCTAGCATACATCACCAACCTTACTTCCATACCTCTCTGCATTCTATCCATTTAAACATAACATCCAAACTTCTTAACGAGCCAGACTATGCTGTCCGTCAGTACCTTTCAAACAAAATTAGGTATCCCCCCAAATATATTGTTGGGACACTAAAACACCGGCCATGAAAATCAAACTCAACTCCCACCCGGGCTCGCGAATGAAACAAAAGTGGAAAAACGGGATCATTACGAATAAAAGTCGCGTCACTAACAAATCCAGCAGGGGGAATAAATTTTAAACAAAACACGAATCTCACTCACGTGAGTCCGTGAAACTAACCAAACCCCTGACAAAAACGTCATAAAATAAAAACTATTACTCAATTTTAGTTGAAGAAAAAACCCCCAAAACAAACAAAAAAACAAAAATTTCAGTAACTTAAAAAAACATTACTAAAGAAAAAAAATTACCCCCATGTTTATTATATGACGGTTAAAAAAAACAAAACAAACAAATAAACCTGCCCGATACCTCGGCTCTTGCCTAAAAGCAAGTAAAACAAAACCCGGAACAACTCGAGCAGCGAGCTGAACCACGAACTAACCCCAATAAAATAAATTAAAAAAAAAAACATAACCCCAAAACCCGAGAATTGTAAAAACTTACAACCTCATGCACGAAGCTCAATCCAAAGATTAGTGTAAAATAAACCACAATCACTGTTTTGAAGCTCCATACATAAACAAAAAAACAAAACTCCAATAAAACCACCATAAAATTAAAACAAAAATAAAATGCCGAGGTATCAACAACCAAACACACGAAAAAAAATGGTTTCCTTAACGGCGTCCAAAGACCTAAAACCGTGGATGATGGCGTGTCGGCGCGAATAGTCAACTCGTAAATTAATTTATCCTTTAAGAGGACCAAAACAAAAAAAAAATACTACTTTAGTATCCATTTAAAAAAAAAATCTGCTTCCTGTTTCTTACAAGTGTTTTAAAATTCTTCTCAAAAAAAAAAAAATTTGGTACCAAAATCACTGAGTGCAAAAAAAAATTTACACAACCACAAACACAACTCAGTGTAAACTAAATAAAATTAAAAACCATTTAAAAAAAATTTTTGGTACCAAAAAAACCAGTGTAAATACACCTTAAGTTGTTACTCACAAAAAAAAATTAGCACTTAAGCTTCCTTATATGTGCAAAAGCACACACTAAACCAAAATACACAGTACACAAAAAAAAATTATGTTACACATACCAAAAAAACCGAGTAACAACAAAAAAAAAACCCTGTTTCACCAAATAACCCTTCGACAAATATTATTATTTAAAAAAAACGTAAGGGCGCCATTGTCAGATGGCACGACCAGCAGGTACCCGGTCTTTCCACCGGTCGTACCACTGAACAAGATAAAACTAAACAGTGACCTAATTGTAACCTAATAGTTGTTAAAAGGTTCTGAAGAAAACTTCGAGGTACTATACAATTAAGTTTATTTAATTTTATCAAAACTAAATATCTAACATTCACAAGTTAAGGAAATGTGTTAACAGAAAAATTTATCTTAGTTACAAGTGTTTGGCCAAGACCTTCATTTGGCAATTTCCTGCCAAGACATTACTAAGACCTTAAGTACCTTAAAATAGTTGTGTTAGGTACCGCCTTATCCACAGGTAACTAGATTACATGGAATCTTGTGAAAATTACATTAAATAAAAAAAACTTTAAAAGTAACAAAACTTGTAAACAAACAAGGGAAATAATTTTCTAAATAAAATCTAGCTCAGGGGAGCCGTAGATCCTACAAACAATAAATTTTTGTCGAACATACTCTTAAACCAAATCGTCTGGTACACCATTCAGTTCTACCAGGAAAGAAAAAATATTACAGAACATTAAATTTTACAGTTTGGGTTATTCGGTGAAACAGGAAGAAGAATTTAACCTTGAATACTAATAGGACACATAACTAAGTGTCCAGAAAACAATACCGTCCTAGGTATCCTAACTGTGTGTGGATAAAAGTAAAAAATTCCAACACCTACTTGAATTTTTTTTCCATTACACTTCACGGAAATGACACACCGTCCGCCGCCCCATTCAAGGTCAACGATCCACGTCACCGCAGACAAAAGGAACCGCTTACGGCGTACACCACGCGGCGTTCATTCCACTGCCAGCTGGTAAATCACGAAAACAAAACACCCTGGAATTAGAAGAGAAAAAACAAAATTAAAACCTTTACCACACGGAACAATGAGAACCAAATTCCGGTGACTCAAAATACAAAGAAAGCAATACATACCATGATCTGATGATTTCAGAACTCCCTCCACCCGACGAAGAAAAAAAAATCCTTTTCAAAAATCAATCCACACGCATGTCAAATTTATCTGAAATACAAAAACAATTTTATATAACCATTCCACACAAATGAATAACCCAAATTTAAACTCAAAACAAACCTTAAAACTTATCACGAAGTCGTGTTGGCAAAATCCGCCATTATTGTAAAAAATAACTCCACACGAGCTGTCGGCATAAATTCCGTTTGGCAAATGAACGAGAACAACTCGGCAACGCGGCAACGCGCGATCAACTCCATGTCTATAAAAGAGGGTAAACCCGAAACTTTCCGGCAAGCAAATAAACGACGCAAATTCTTTTTGTGATAACCACAACTACCAAATTTGCAATGCTACACACGATTGGAGGCGAAGCGGCTACGGTTCTAAAAGATCTCAATATTCTTATTACCGAATTCGAATCCATCGGTTTATCACTAAATTTTTCCAAGTGTGAACTTTATATTAATGAATCGATTCAGGCCCAAGAAAAAGAAAATATCTTATCTAAATTTAACAGTATAGCCGCTAATATAAAAAATGTAAACAGAGAAACGCTACGCCTCTTAGGAGCGCCCATTTTTAACGAATCAATCTCTGAATATGTGGAGGACCAAGTAAATAAATTCAAAGAGTCATCCGGGCGCCTGACTGAGATCAGTCCACATATGGCGCTTTTCATAATCAGATACTGCTTATTTGTACCAACATTTACTTACGTTCTCCGATGTGCCCCTCTGTGGAAATCCGAAAATCTGACGAACAGTTTGGACGAACTAATAAAAGACACATTATCCAAAATTCTAAACTGCACATTGGATGAGCGTACCTGGACCCAGGCCACCCTACCAGTCAGGATGGGAGGCCCAGGTATACGTAAAATTTCTAGTGTTGCACTCCCGGCCTTTCTGTCCTCGGCTCATAGCACTCGCGACCTCTACGGTACTATAATAAACCCGTCACTTGGTGATGTTGAGGTCGCAGGCTTGGCCGAGGCCAGGAATGCCTGGATGAATTCCTCACCAAATCTAATTCCCCCAGCTAATCCAAAATTACAAAGGTTATGGGATGAGCCCTTGTGCAAACAAGTTCAAACACAGCTCCTTGAAACTTCTCCCAACATCGCTGACAGGGCTCGTCTCTTAGCCACTAACACACCAGAGTCGGGTTACTTACTGGCTGAATGCGTTGCCTTCACCAAACATCGGCACTCTGTTGGATAGGACAACTTTAACTTTGGCCGTAAGCCTGCGACTGGGTACAAAAACAAACCAACCTCATCGCTGCCGCTGTGGGGAGAGCGTCGACCCACTTGGTCACCACGGTCTGTCTTGCCAATTCAGCGCCGGCCGCCTCGCGCGTCACGCTAATCTTAACGACATCATCCGCCGGGCCCTTGCCAGCTGTAGCGTCCCAGCTACTACAGAACCGTACGGGCTCTCTCGGGACGACGGGAAGAGGCCCGACGGAATGACATTGATGCCGTGGAAATGTGGCAGGTCTTTGGTGTGGGATGCGACTTGTGTTGATACACTAGCCTCATCCTACTTCCAATGACCTGCTCCAAGGCGGGCGCCGCGGCGGAAGGAGCTGAAAAAAAGAAGCGGCACAGATATGTAGCCCTGAGTACGGACTATATGTTTGCGCCCTTCGGCGTTGAGACACTCGGACCGTGGGGACCGAGTGCACATTCTTTATATAAACATTTATCAAAACGCCTGGTCGATGCCTCCGGGGACCCTCGGGCTGGGGCTTACCTCGGCCAGAGAATCAGTCTGGCCATACAACGAGGTAACGCTGCCAGCCTGCTAGGTACTCTCCCGCACGACGGCAGCGACCTTGATAGAATTTTTTATTTAGTTTAATTTTAAATATTATTTAGTTTTAATTTTATGATTTTTTATTGTTATGTATTCGATTTGTTGTGTAATAAATAAACCATATACCTTTTAGAATAAATAATTTGCATCATTATACTTTTTACATTGTTTATTATGTTAATTAAATGTATATTGAATATATTTATTATATTACGTATATTTGTTTATCTTTAATTAAATTTTTACTGTTATTATAATTAATCAATGAAATTTTTAATTAAGAATATGTATTTATTTTCTTTCCTGAGGCACTGCTCGCTGCTTTACGTCTTGTTAGTTTGTGCCACTGCTTTCATGACGTCGATGCAGTATTCGGCAAATTTCAGTCCTGAACTCTTACCCGCCAGGAGGGAGCTTCAGTTTGAGGTTTCAGTGTTCATGTGGTTTAGATTACATAATGTGACACCCCTGTCTGTCTATCCCTAAGTTAGGGTAGAGATAATAAAAATAAATCAAGGCAGATGTCCAATTAATAAAAAAATAGTCGAGCCAAAAATCAATTTGTTTCCCGACAATGATTCCTGACTGCACTTCCCTGTAGCCGCTGGTGGTCTCAAGCCGAAGGTAGATGTGATTTGCTGGGACGGCAGAGTGAGTCAGTCCTGGTACAGTTCAGGTACAGCAGGAACCGTGCAATGCGTCGTAGTAGTTGTTCCTCTTAATTATACGGGCTTTTTATATGCTATAAATAAATAAATAATGTAAACAGCTACTCACGATATATTAGTCACATTTCGTCTGACTAGTTTCGCTGTAATCGTACAGTTTCTTCGGAGGCAACAGGGTTATGCGACGGTTGCCCGCTTCCCAGTGCCAAGCGGGCACAATTTATTCAAAATCGACATCCCTAGTGTAAGTACGAGCTCTAAACCTGGCTAAATAGGAACATTTCCAGGTTCCAGTACTCAAAATTATACAAGGGATATCAATCTAATCGAAGATTGATTAATCGTATCCAAAAAAATAAATGCTGAATCGATTTTTTCAAATAAATCAATACAATATAACTTTATTGTCACACCACAAAAGAAAACTTGATTTGAACTTAAAAAATATAAAGGGTGTCCCAAAAGTCAACGTTATCCCTTGGAGGGCTGATAGGCCAGCTCATGACTGTCCAGAATATCAAAACAAGACCTTAGTAAAAAGTCGATAGTTTTCGAGTTATCGATACTTTTATAAATTTTGTGAAATTTGTCACCTTAGATGACTCTTTCCAGTGCCACAGCTGTATAAGTATGGTATGAACAAATAGGCGGCCTTATCGATCTTCGGTATACGCGCAAACCTTGTTTTTTAAGCACCTTTTAATACGCTCTATCGAACATATAGGCTTGTTACTTAATGACGTGATTTTTTTATCAGGAAAATTGTGTACGCTCTATCGAACATGTAGATAGGCTTATTAATTATTCACGTGATTTTTTTATCAGAAAAGTTGTGATGTTTTGTAACATCTGAGTGTATAAAAACGGTCCAGATTGCACTCAGCCAATCCTGTTTGTTTTGATGTAGATTTTATTTCTACACCACTAAGAATTGGTCACACCTTGTTATAATACTCGATGACATTGGTTAACCAAATTTGCGCCAACCGATGAACGAAAAAAACAAGTCCCTGGCGCCAACAGTATTTATAGATTGCCCTTTATAAAATACAGGCAGAGTGCAATCCGGACCCGTACCCGATCTGAATACCATAATTTCATGCTTTTTGACATTACAAACCACACTATGTGCCTTTGCAAACTCTTCGCCTTCTGGGATAGTAATTTCCTTACCCTTAAGTATTTAGAACCATATTAAAGCCGATTCTGAAGGCTTTAATTTTAGTTTTAGTGCTGTCAAAACTAAATTTTCTTCATTGCAAAATAGTCCTTAGGATTTAGGAACAGAAGTTAAATTACTTTGGAAAATTTTAAGTTTTGACAGCACTAAAACTAAAATTAAAGCCTTCAGAATCGGCTTTAATGTCCACGTAGCTCAAGTCTCATTAGAGTCTGGCTATCCAGACTTAATAATATATGACTTGAGTTTAATTTTTTTAACTAGCTGGCAGCCCTAAAATAGTGTCACTGCATCACTGCACATATAGTCAACTTCATACAAGCAAATGACAGTTGTCATTCAGTCCAAGCTCGGCCAACATCAAGTATACATCCATGATCAAGACATATTTTAAACGAAAGGACATAATGGTGTAGATTCGGTGTAACACAACGTAACTTTTTTGACAGGACTAACCTTATTTTAAAATCTATCAGAGAGATTTCGAGATATGACTAATTTATGTTTTACAACATCCCGTACTTCAGTTCTTGTTATTTACACAGAGCGCCCCAGACGAAAGATTTTGCAAATTTAAAAATTCAACGAATACATTTAATTTTATTTTGATTGGATTCTGCTTGCTTGAGGACTGCACTATGTCCTTTTATTTAACATACATCTTAATCCTGGCGGCGCTTTTACCAACTCCCATACAAGTTTGCCCACTGTCATTTACCTCGATTGTTCCAGTATAATTTTTCGACATCCAGACTTTATTTTCAGTCGAACAATTTTGGAATCGGACTTTTCTGTCCTACCCGTTTGTCAAAGTCAAACCTATAGTGTGTAAGATATAGTGTGGCTTCTCAAAGGACATAAGTAGTGTCTACATACTACGAGTACATTGACGGTGTCATATACATGTAAGTCGGTAGATGAACATAGAACAACCGACGGAGACCGCAACGCTTCCCAGCCTATCAACATCTCTGCACCAACCATTCATAGCGTGACCATGGCAAATGGAACTTGCTGAAAATTCGGGAAAATATAAAAAATAAACACGGTGATTTATTTTGCTGCAATCCAATCATGAGGGTGGACATGAAGTTAGCTATCAGTTGCGCAATATCCCCGCGCATCGCTCTTTGTTCATCGACGCTTCGTGAATCGTTGACGCTATATTCACGACCGCCCTTTTCAATGGCCCGAGTATGTATGTTTTTTTTTTATTTCAGATAAACGGGACGCCTCTTAGCCCAGAAGCTCCAGAGCGTATCATGCCGTCCAACTTGAGGTATTCCACGCAGTCCATGATCGCTACGGACGAGTGCCAAGCCAAGCTGGACGAGTCAGCGATAGAACTTCATGACGTCAGCTTTTGTTTGCATCCGTTGCTAAAATACCACAGTGTTTGCCAGGTAATAATGATAATAATAAACATAATGGGTCCAATTGTGTTTAATAGACCACCGAACCGTGTCACGATTGCACCACAAAATAGATACTACCAGAAGACCGATTCGACGGCGGAGCGAAAACAGACGCACACATGCATAGACGCGTACGTACGACGATCTCGGAGATACTCGGGTGTAAACATTCCGTAAGTGGTTATTTTGTGATTGCACGAAGACTAATAACTTTCTTCAAAAATATACTAAAACGCTGGCTTTTTGAGCAGACTTTACGCCTGACCTAATTAACCCATTAACGTCCAAAATTAAACTATTCGAAAAAATTACTAGCACTTGTTGTTTATTGCATCGATATAGACTAAATGAGAGGTACAAAACAAAATTGAAAAATATTTGTTTTTTCTTAGAAATAATAGGAGTGTACATAAGCGGTTTAAGAGTGAAATCGTACAAAGTATGTTTATTCCACAAACATATATTGCAACGCCAATGAACGCGATTCGGGCAAATAACACATCGCAATAAAATTTCACTATATTCCAGGAAGCTCTTATATTATATAGCCTCACAGCCGTTCTCGGCCACAGCGACAGCTTCTTTAACTCATGTCAAGTTTGAGAGCTAAGCTGTCCAGCTCTCTGGTGTGCTCTCAAGTGACTCGCGTAACCAATTTTTGCATTACATGTACGTCCACAAAGGGCGCACGTCAGCACACCATTCATATAGTTGTAAGCAATGTTCGCAGGTGGCCGAGACTTAAGTTCGTCCCTTTTTCGGTCTAAATCGGACCTTCATTCTTATTCAAAGTCATAAACTTTCCTTTGAACAAGGTTCCGCCACTCTGCGCGTTGAGCTGCCTTATCCTCCCACTGCGATGGCTCAATGTTGCATCTTTTTAAGTGTCTTTTCAGAACATCCTTGTACCTTAGGTACTGGCCTCCACTTTTTCGTTTTCCGGACTGGAGTTCTGAAAAGAAGATGCGCTTTGCCACTCGCTCATCCACCATCCGCGACACGTGTCCGCACCACCGAAGCTGTCGCCGCATGATGTACGCCTCTATGCCACCCACATTGGCGCGTTGCAGCACTTCGGTATTTCGCACCCGATCAGAACATCTGATCTTAAGTATCTTTCGGAGGCATTTAAGGTGGAATCGGTCGAGGGTGCGGATTTGATGGCGGTATAAGCACCATGTCTCTGCAGCGTATAGGAGGTTTGGCAATACTATCGCCATGTACACGGAGACTTTCGTGCCCAGCTTCAGTTCGTGGGAGCAGAAGACCTTACGACTCAGTTTGCCAAATGCCGCAATGATCTTATATTACGGATGACGTAGGATGGCTTTTGGTCAGACAAAGGTGGTATGCTCGAGAATTCGTGCATCTGAACAATAACTGATCCATGCACTGGGTACCTTTATTCTTGCTGAGCAAAACACATAGCCACCAAGCGTTTGAAATAGCTATATCCAGGAGGTAGACTTCCCGCCACCACAGTACTTATACTGTGCCGCCACCATCCATCCACTGATCCATTTGGTCAACTCCAGCCTAGAGGATCAGCCCAAACCTCTGTAGAGTTACCGCAATATACATCAAAGGTTCAGCCATCTTAACTTGTTGAGCCTAATTCTTATAGCCAAATAAAACACGTTTTCCATTAGGTGTTGCTTGGCAGGTTGACACGCAAAGCATTTTACGGTAGATTCATCTACAGATAAGTTTTTATGAAAAACTTCCAGTGGGCAAGAGTACACCGGTCTTACTTGAATAATTTATTATTTGAATCTTCCGTTAGGAAAAATGCATTTGATTTATAAAAATCGATTACATGATATGCAATTTATGACCAATGCAATGCCAAGATCTTCATCCAAACTCCCGCACAGCAGAAAGGTTCTCAAAACGAATCTTCATTTCTAGCTCGTTTTGCAGGTATTGAGTGAGTTTATAATGGCTCCGTCCATATCCTAATCCGTAACATCATAATCAGGACGGAGTGGAATTACCGCAACTATTCCCGATACCTCTCTTGGAAGACTTGTTGAAGCCAAGTCATCTTCACCAAAAATATGTCAATTTCATGGTTTAAAATTAATTGGAAAATAGAAAAATTGGGGCAATACATTCGGTGGATTTTGTTTGTTATCTATCACAATGCCAGTTGTTGAATCATTGAAAATGTATGGGACTATGGTTCCTCACACCGTAATTCATATAATTGAGACGGAGCCTGCCGTTTGTTTCGGGCCTATAGGTGAAATTTAATTAACCGCCCGAATTTCTATAATACACATGTCATGTGAAGTTTCAGGTGGATCAGATTTAGTAATGTCAGGTCACGTGACATCGAGAAACATATTAATGTGTGAATAAAATTTCGATTCAGTTGTGTGGGTGGACACCGTGTGTGTATCGCTTTGGATTCATCTGTCATCTCTTCCCTGCGAACAAATTTTACTATGGAGCCATCTTTCTCGGAGAGAAATAATTTTATTATTACAAACGTTTCAGCCAGACGCTGGGGCTCCAGTGACCATGGACGACGAGCTCTGGGGTATCACCTCAGGTTGGACATCTCTCGAGTGTAGACACCGCCCTAACCCCACGATCTTCACCAGGGTTTCCTCTCCAATAGTTAAGTTCTGGATCCAGGAGAACTTGAACAAGACTAAACATGTCATCGGGAACGTTTATAAGAAGAAGGGGGGGGAGGTTAATAAGATCGCGGAACGCCCTGATTCTACTAAGATTTTAATATGATTATAATCATATGCATAATTAATTATTTTATCTTAGTTTTATACAGATAATTTATAACAGTAAGGACCACAGATATCAGGAGATTTGCATTATTTCTCAAATTGTTCGTGTCCAGGTGTCTCCACCTTTCTTCCCACTTATTTCACGGACATGTACACAAAAACTGCGGGCACACATACTCATATTTCTCACGCACACTAGTAGTTCACAATGCAAAAAGAGGGCGGCGCATCTACTTGCAGCCACGGATAACAAAAAACCGGCCAAGTGCGAGTCGGACTCGCGCATGAAGGGTTCCGTACTATTATCTATAATAACGGCAAAAAAACATGTCTGTTGTATGGGAGCCCCCTTAAGGCGCTACGGAAAAAAAACGACACTTTAAGGACTTGCATATCTACTTCAGTAAATAATGTATTATTTTGATAAAATAGTATATTATTTTTGGATTCTTTTTCTAGGGATCTGTTAAAACAGAAATGCGATTGGAGAAATTCGGCTCGATAGAAATATTAATTGAAATGTGGTCCTTTTCGACACCAATTCTTCTGGTTTGACAATTTAGAATGACATATAGACTGCAGCTATATTTTATTACATGGGTTTTAACGGTATCTAGGACTTGGTTAAACGAAATTTTGATAGCAACTTTAGTACATTTTATATTAATAAAAAACCGACTATTTGCTACTTTTCCACGAATCCGTCCCTCTCGCACTGAGGATTTTTTCGCATATGGAGTAACAGGGACGCTAAAACTTTTACATATCGCCTTAAATATTTATTTTATTCTGTTTTTTAGTATTTGTTGTTATAGTGGCAACAGAAATACATCATCTGTGAAAATTTCTACTGTCTAACTATCACGGTTCATGATATACAGCCTGGTGACAGACGGACAGCGGAGTCTTAGTAATAGGGTCCCGTTGGTTACCCTTTGGGTACGGAACCGTAAAAACTATCACATCTCTATTGATATTGTGTCTCGCATGCGGCCTATTTTTGGTTCCATGCGCTCGTAAGCGCCACGCCCTCTTACCATGTCTCCTGATATCGGTGGTAAGGACCTTAACTATAGGGATATAATATATAAATGAACTTTAATAATAATGGTAAAAAATTAATACTTTGCACTATAATATTAATACGTCCAGCTTAAAAATGTATCTTCCTTGAAAATAATTTTGTAGAATAATCAAGTAGTGTATTATTTAACTCTAAACTGATAGTTGCTCATACCATTAATTATTTATAAATAGTTAGGTACTCTTTTATTTATGGGCATTAAGAAATTTACGAAAATATTTCACCAAAAGTGAAAAATAGGTGCGACGACGAGCGAAGCAAGGAGGAGCGGCTAGATTTACATGTAAGATAAAATAAGGAGCAGAGCGAAGTGGATCGGAGCGAGGCGACGTCTTTAGTTTTAACAGAATTCATGATATACACAAAAAAAAACTAATCATCACAAAAAAAAAACCTTATATCATTCCCTCTCGCTCATTTCCATGTGCGGTCTCTTTCTAACAGTACGGTATGGACCATGGACTATGGTGGTTGGAGTTGGTTTGACACTTCAATGGTTGGTCACGAAGTCAGTATGGGTTTATTCTGTTTATTTACATAACTGACTCACCGACGATAGCTGAGCGTGACGAATCTGTTTATTTTGCTAACCACTATCAGAGATATCGTGTTTTGTTGAATGGACGAGTATCCAAAGCCATAAAACAAGTTAAAACATAAAAGATACTGTTTTTGTTTGTTTGATTATAGTGCGAAATTAATTTTGTTGCGGAGAGCATTATTTTTAAAGAGATTCAAATATTTTGTAGTGCAAACGTTTATTTATAAATATATGTTAGAGGTTTTTTTAAGTGGTAATATTTATTTATAGGTGTATTATTTTTTGTAGTGTCTTACACTAATTTTATTGTTATTTCCATTAATTTTAAAGTAAGTTTAAATGTGTCCTTTAAATATATACGGTACGTACTGTACAAAGGCGAGCTTATCTCACTTAAAACTGAGATTTCTTTCAACAAATCATGCCTAAAAACGAATATTGGGTTGGAAATTGTTTATACAAGTTGCACAAACAAGATATTTTTACAAATAATAAAAAAAAACAAGTATAAGGGTGGGTCGGTCGAGGAAATTGTACCGGCAGCTAAAGCGTACCACTTAAATATTTTCTAACATAACATGTATTTTTGGACTAGAACCATTAAATGGTGCGATATTAGTGCCATGACATGAACACCGCCTTTTGTCGCCAACTACGGAACCCATGCGAAAAAAGGGTGAAACTGTAAAAATTACGCCGCTTACTTGTAATATTTTCGTGTTCCTTGGAATATAGAATAAAAAGATGTAAGATTTTTTTAAATATGTAATGGTTCGCAACTTGTGTCGCTTTTCATTACGTAATCCATCTGGATGTATTTTAGGATAAGGTTTTGCTATGATTTTTTTTCGCAATGACCTAGTTCTGTTAATTGTACCGCCTGCAGTTCAGTATACTAAAATAATTCCAATACAAAGACTTTCCATGATTGTGTGCAGGTCATCTAAAAAAGCCGTTTTGCATGAATCACATTATGATTCTGTTCTAATTCTGTTCTGTTCTAAAACTCTGACTCTATCCTACTTTCATAGTAGTTTATGCTACAAGGGCGAAAAGGAATAAATTACATAACCGAGTAATTTATTGCTCTTACGCCCGTGTATCATAACTACGTTTTTCAATGCATAGTGTGAGGAAATGAAAAAAATATAATCTTGTGAACTTTAAATTATGATTGGCTCAAAAGGACTGTATCCAGAGCCGTTTAACAGTGAAAAAAAGTATAACATTTATGGTACACAGGAAAGGCTGCAGGTTAGCCAACCATTGTTAATAAATTTAAAAAATAATAATAAAGCCCTAGGGCAAAATAATCGACTTTCTGTTCGGTTTTGATGCATAAAAAGTGGAATTATTGCATTGAAAAATCATTTTATGATTCACCCAAGTCAGCCCTTTTAGATCCCCAGATATAATTAATAATAGACGTACATGTATAAATAGGAAGGGAATAGCTGAAGAAATGTATCTGGCCTTTTACGTGGGCTATGGGTATTGGGTATACTTTTACTTTTACAGAAATACTTTCTTTGTTTGGTAATTAATTATTCTTTTTCTTGTATAAAGTTAAGATAAGATATTTTCTTGATCACGATACGAGGCCAGAACTTCGTTATTTTTCGTTAGTAACACTTTTACAGCTTATTTTATTAAAGGGTTCTTTTTTATAATCTTTTGATTAAGGTTTATTTTTATTTATTAAACTGTTGTTATCTAACAAAGTATATAAGTTTTATTTTATACTCAATATTTAAGGAACGTGGTGGCGATTAGCACTGTGAAGTTGGCAGGAAAATCGTAAAGTGCACTAAAATATGTGTTTTTTTGCAAATATTTTGTTTCTACTACTTCCCGTGACCGTGATTCGTTACATTCAAAGTTCTTAATTAGTGCCAATACTCTAATTATATGGATATTAATTTCCAAATAATTATAAAAATATTGGAACTTAACTTGTGATTTTGAATTATTCCAACACGCCAATTCAGTAATATCAAAATAAATTATAAATTATAAACAATATATATATAATATATATAAATAATAAAGAATAAGAAAATAAAAAGGTTAATTGCCAAAAAACTAAACACATTAAAATTGTAAAATAGAAGGAAAAAAGTTTTAGACGTTTCCGACAAATGGTAGCATGCTCAGCAAAGCTGCCGATCTCATAGAAATCGAGCAGCGCTGATTTTCAGCATACCCCAGACAGAGGACATAATTTAGAAATAAATCAAATAAAGGCGCAGAAGGACGTGTAAAATTCAACACAAAAAAAGTGAGAAATAGGAATAATAATATTAAAACAGTAGGTACATTTTAAAATTTTAAGTACAGAGATATTTTAGAAGTGTAGTGCGTGTAGTGTCTGTAATAAATAATATATTTAAAAATATATAAGTATTTGTATAGGTATATATATCTTATTGATATTGATGTTGGTAATACAATAAATTAATTTAAGAGTAAATTTATTAAATATATTTGATCATGTATAATATATTTTATTTATCATCCATCACTTACTCATCAGGTACGTCAGCTGGAACTGACGTAATTTTATAATTAATTGACCCAAAAATATTCAGATGGTACTCTTCATTTTTCAAAACCTTTATTTGGTTAGTTCTGCATTTTATCCCGTATTTGACAAGAAACGGGCGAAATATTTTTTTTTTTCATGTTTTTGTAGTTGGGCGTAAAGCGTAATAGTTATAAAATGACAAATATGTAAAAACGCCGGAAATGGCACTTTTTCATTACCCGTCCAACACAATAAGTCTAATGGCAAAGACCTTATTTGCTTTTCATAGAGGCGATTATATGTTGGCTCTTTGGCTTCTTGTTCTTGGACGCGTAATACTAGTGATCACGCAGCGAAGCAGCAAATTGGTGTGTTTTTAGCTAATACTGAAATATTTTGTACGGAAAAAAATATTGGATTTAGGTAACATCCCTTCATATTTCTATTGCCTATTTTATAAAAAAAAAACAAGTTGTGATCTCTTAACCGCGTTTTTGAAACGAACGTTTGAAAACCAAAAAAAAAGAGGGTGGGAAACATTTTTTTTTTGACAAAGGTATAAATCTTAAAACATTATTTATAGGTGGAATCTCTGGATAAAAGATCGATAAATCAAATATATTTTCTTCAATACGAGGAGAGACCTAGTTTGTTCAATGAACCCTTGAAAACCTGGAGTTGTTGATGTTCTAGCGTCAGGTGTCCCGTTAAATTAAAATCTGACCGTTTACTTTTCTAAACAAAATCTAATTTAATAACAATACTACGAAACACGAATGCTAGTTCACAATAAAAGATCTAATACAGTAATATTGTTTCAGTAGTAAACATGGACATAAAAACTTTACTGTACTCGTAATGGACAAGCCTAAAACTCTGAAATAAACAACCAATATAATTTTATGACAGAGAGCTCTCTAGTTGCGGTGTTCGAAACAATCATACTTCCAGTAGAACTTTATACTTTATTGACCGAGTAAGACGAACGAAGTTCTCCGAGTCTACTTGAACAATCCGGCGTTTGTATGTATGTATGAATGTTTGTCCGACGATAACTCGAGTATCGTTGATCGGAACATCATGAAATTAGGTAGGCGAGTAAATGAGACAAAAATAATTTTTAAGTTTGAACATGAGCCAAATCGGTCAAGATCGAACCGCGAGTTCACAGTTCAGGGTGAACTACTACTAGTTTATACACATACAGAAAAATATTTACAATAAAAAATCGAGAAGTGTCTTTCGATACTGACGCGCACGCAAGCCGCTCACCCCACCTCGTACTATGAGACGCAGTAAGTAGCGTAAGCGATAAGGAAGTGTATGAAAGCGATACGCTGAAAATGTAACGGTCGGAATGTTACACTTTTCTCGGCCTAGCCGAGTATAACATCCTATAGCTATATATAATAATAACTTCGTTCCAAGAAACAGTTAGGTACGTAATAAGCGACTTATCTCTAAAAAGAGATTTCTTACAGCAAACTATTATGTGACAGGATTAAAAACAAACCTAATATTGTTATTTTAAGTCTCCTTTGAGTTAATGGATATCTTTTTTATTGTTTTATTTGATTAAACCTTCCATTGTTATTTTGAGTCTCCTTTGAGTTTATTCCCTAATATTTAAAAAAAGGCAACCGGGCCACTTAAAATATTATTTTTCAGATTGTCACACTGGGTTTATCATTTTTTCCGGTCCGGTTTTCTGTGGTCCGGTTGACCGGACACCAGAACCGTACCACGGGCAAAGAGAGAAAAGAAGTCATCATATAAACGTGTAGGTACAACTGGTACAAGGTTATGGAGAAGCATAAATTGTCAGAACTTTTACACGTGCAGCTTGTGGGTTAGCCATACAAAGAAATGCTTCAATGCCCTGCGTGTTCAGTACAATAATGGATTCAGGATACTGATGGGGCTGCCGCGTTACTGTAGTGCATCAGGCATGTTTGCTGAGGCTCGTACCAAAGATTTCTATGCCATAGTACGCAACAGAACTGCCTCGGTGATGCACAAGACGCGCGGCAGCGTCAATGGTCTCCTGAACAATATTGCTAACAGGACTGATAGTGCAATCCTGAGACACTGGGTCTCAGTACATATGGACAGAGTCCCAAAGTAGTTTACAGTAATATAGGTTATTTATACTAACATAGTTAATAAGTTGTTTGTAGTACTAACACCTATGGCCTAGTCCGAAATAAAAATATTTGATTTGATTTGATTTGATTTGATTTGATAAATCCATGCACGTAATAGTTATTTATGTTACGAGGCGCCAAAGTAATATTTTGTACGTCAAGAGCATTATTTTGAATTCAGACCGAAGCGAAGGATTCTAAATATCTTGGCCCCGCGTGATACACACTATTTCATTACTACCTATGAGAAAAAAAAGGTTCGAGTACCTAGTATTATATTATATCCTATGTTATATCATATATATCATTTAATATATTTTCACGAGTTAATATATCACTACCATAACTCGAACTCAATTTTAAGTATTATTTGCAATAACTTAGCGAAGACTAGCGTGAAAATTTCTGAGAAAAAAGATATGAAACCAAAGAAGTTTAGTTTTTTTTTTTCAGTGCGCATTGCCGCCAATGCCTGACCAGTCAGTAACTTCTTTATAAATTATGCGTTCGACTTCTTGAGTTAAATGACGCTAAAGTAGGTAGAGCCACTGAGTGATGGCGCCTATGACGTTTAAATGCCTACACAGTATCGTAATTATTTATAAGCAAGTGTGAATAAAAACATGTAATACTTCATTGTTGATAGTGATGTACTACCTACTTGTTTCGGTTATTATTTTTCGATTTGAATGTTGCTTTATTGTGCAACAGAATTCGTATAAAAACAAAGTTTCTCATTTTTTATAGGTCGTGTTTGAGATCACCAAGTTACGCAATAATATTTAATTAAAAACAAAACAATGACGAAGTTAAACTAAACGAAAATAAATTATAGTAAAATACTTTTTTCGATTTAGATATTTAAACATCTCTTGGGGGCCCCGGGGCACTACACCGCATTGACCGCATAGCCCTCCGATAGCTACGCCACTGGTTTGGGCACATTTTCCTTTTGTATCATTATGTTGAATGTTGAATGACATGTCTAATGTTGAGTAAACTCACACTTGATTTTTATTTTTAACCGAAATTTGAAATGTACCTCATCACTAAATGCAGCTGTCATAATTGCCATCACTCAGTGGTCCTACTTTAATATATCAGAAGCAAGAACGCGGACCAATCAGAAGAGAGAAAGCGCAAACTCCCGTGGGAATAAACTTGACTTTCACTCCCACTATCCTATAAAGCCAATTGTCGTATTACGAATAAGTGTGATGAAAAAAAAATGTAACCGTTTGTTTAACAAGACGTTATCGGTTAGTGTTGAGATAATGTTCGAAGTCTTTTTTTATAACCGTACCCTGAAAATGGTCGAGCTAGAGAATCTAGTTTCGCCACCTATTGGTGGAAACGGTAATCTTAGGACAGCGCGATCTAGCGGTTAATTGAAGAACTTGTTTGTGGCTTGTTATGGCTCGTCATCAAAAAGCTTTTCTCGGGACGAGACATGTTCTCGCGCTATGAAATAAAGAAACATCACAGAGAAGGATGACGACGATAGGTGGTTTTCAGAGAGCTCTCCGTTCTGCTGAACATTTCTATTAGACCAAATGTTTATCGCGGGTAACTACTTATATCTCATCGAGTACCAGCATGAGACAGTTGCTGTGAGAACTAGGACAAAAAGTTACGTACCAGTATGCAAACAAGGTATGTCTTATTGTGGCTTTGATCAACCTATTATTAAATACCCTGGTAGTTTTCTCTGTCCGACCAATTTTAGGTTGGTATTTACCACAGAACTATATATTACCGATTACATTTTTAATTTTGCCTTATTACCGTGATAAGGAAAAACGGAGGAGGCTGTAGTCGTAGTCGGCGTTGCCTGGTGAGTACTTTGGGGGGAAGAATACCTAAAAAAAAGGTCAATTGCGACTAAGAATCGTGCTCTTTAGGTTCTGCACCGTTATATCAAATACGTTTGTAGAATAATTTGGTAATTATTTTTATGATTTTTGAAAGAATTTTCATATATGACGTCACCTGAGGCATTTTAAATGGCTAACCCCCGGTTTCTGAAAGGCCAATCAAAGTTAACAGTAGATTAAAAAAACTTTAACCGCAAATAACGGTAAAAATAAAGCATATATGAAGTCTGAATAGTGATGGATCAATAATTAACTTAGTTAATTTTTGATTTCAATGTAAAATTCCCACTTTTTCTGGCTTAATCCGCAGATAATTATTTTTTAATCTACTGTTAACATTGATTGGCCTTTCAGAAACCGGGGGTAAGTACCTATATAGCCACGAAGCGCTTCAGCGGATAGTGATTGTGATGTGTGATTGATTCTAAAAAAGTGGTCTGTCTCTGTCTGTTTATTCATATGTCATCCATCTATCAGATCAGTCGAAAGCAAATATAAAATTATCTTGATAGCAAAGGACACATTTCTAAACAGCCTTTTCTCAAGTGACGTCACACGAAGGCAAATGGAAGTTGCAGCTTTTTCGTAAAAATATTCATCATCATAAACCACATCTAAACCACAAGTTCTAAACTACGGCTTTTTAAACCAAAATCTCGAAATGGTTTTCGAATTAACACACCTTAACATAATTAAATCTAAGCGAATTAGCGTCTCTAAGTCTTTCACAGCACTTTAAGAAATTTAGTTGGCATCAGTTCCAATCATTCCAATTCAGTTCCCCTAATCGAGTCGACTCAACTAACACTACGTGGGTGAATCCATAGGCAAAAACTTGTTAAATGATTAAAATTTATTTATTGTATTAGCTTATTAAACTTATTCTATCAACTTCCGGTAGAGTAGAGTAGGTATTTAATTTCCAATTATATTTATATTTTGCAATCCCTACACGTTCTTAATTTTCTTAATTATTTTAATCAAACGTCTTGTACTCACCATAGCTAGCTTGTCAAAATACATCTTTATTTAACTTACAAAACGCCTGTTGTAACATTAGAAAATATTGTACCATTTGGATTTGTCGATGAATTTTCAGCGTCAACTTTCACTATATCGAAAAAATTATCAAACTCTTTCTCGACACTGTTTGCCTGGTCTTGCATCATCACTTCCTGGAGAGCCAAAGCATGAATCATGTTCTCAGCTTCACTATCTGTGTCACCTTCTAGGATCCTCTCACTTATAAGATTAGAGAAATTTATTTCATCTAATGTCTGATCATCTAAAATAATGGGTTCCTCGTTATACTGTCTTCGAAATTCAAAACCAGCCGCCACTAGCTTCTTTTTGGCGAGTTGAATAAATGAAGGAGATTTGAGTGTATCCCGAAGCCATGTTTTGATTTTATTTTTCTTGCTTTCCACTCTTGCTTTGAATCTGGTAAAAATAAAGGAAGATATTAAATTAAATTAAAATTAAAATCGTTTATTTCAGAACTGGGTTCCATAAAAATAAAAATAAAAAACACAACATCACATTAGACAGAAAAGAAAAATACAAAAATGTCACAAACAGCATGTCAATAAAATAAAACATTAAAACAATAAAATTAAAATTAAAATTAAAACTCGTAGAAAATTAGAATTAAACAATTTTGATAATTAAACATTATTTAACGTGTAGTGTCATCCAGTGATGGCTGATAGGACACCCGCACCTACCTCCCACTACCTTCAGAATAGTATTGCGGCTGCCGCACACTCTGTGCATAAGAGAGGCAACTTTTTTGCGCAAATATAAACGTTTTTCAAATACTACCTATCCTGCAGGAATTCTAATATATCTTTTTGGAACAATTACGCAACAATCAAGTCATACAAAGTTTTTGTCTTTACGTGAATGCCCCCAAAAAAGGAGTGTATTGTTTTCAGGGTTTACGTATGTATTTTTCTGTATTCCATCATATCTTCTGGCCTATGTCCAGCAGTGGACAAATACGGGATACGGATGGATTTTCTGAACGCTTTAACCAATTTGGATGAATGAGGTGTCTTTAGAAATATTAAAAAAACACGACTAATAATCTCAAAATACACTTAGTAACGACACCCAGTGCAGTCAGGGGACATACAAAACACAACACGTATCTAATGCAGAACTGTCCCCTGACTGCACTGGGTGTCGTTACTAAGGTGATTTTGAAATTATGGCAGTCGTGTTTTTTAATATTTGTTATTTTTTTTTTTTATTGACTTGGTCTTTTATAGCGCAGTTTAGAATCCAGGTTGTAGAATCTCATTTGTTGACTATGTGAGAAGTTAATTCACTTCGTGACAAAGATCTATGTATCTGGTTACCTTCCGCATCCTTATTTAATTTAACCTTCCCGAACTCCACCAAAGAAACCAGAATATCATAGTGTTTTGCTTGCACATTGCCTGCCTCATAGGTACAGTTGACCGATCTGATTACACCAACGGGTCCGTGAACATCAAAATCATCATACGTATAGTTGGAAATTGACACGTCCCCATACCTTTGCAACTCCTGCTCCCTTTGTCGCTGTTTCTTGATTTTCGGCACCAGTTCTGGTACTGTATAAGCCTCGTTCTGGGTGATTGTCTCCTCAACCCAGTCGGTGATCTCGGAGACACGGCTGCAAGGAAGTTTTTATTAGTTCCTCATTCTCAAGACACGCATTCCCAAGGGGGTGTCAGAGGTGTTGCTGGTTATGAACCACCAATGTCAGTCACAGTTTACACTTATATAAGCAGTAATAAGTAAATGTTTGGGTTTTTTGTGCCTAGCAAAGTCCCGCCTGTACCATGCAAACGTCCCAAAACAAGGATTTCGGTGTCTTTTCATCTGCGGCATAACTCCAGACCAATAAGAGTGATGCAGCAACAAGAATTTGGCATCTGTGTAAAAAATTACAGTGAAACCCCAGAAATCTATTTTGATAAAATCAGGATTAGAAAATTCACGTAGAAAAATATAAAATATTATAATAGGTCATTACCTATGAATTGATTACCAATAGATTCCCTAAATTTTCTTACAGATTCATGGGTTCATAATTTCTGTAATTCAATAGCTATTACCATTGTTTGTTTTTTGTTTGAAAGTTGATTTCTACGTATTAAATTTTGTTTTTATTGTCAGTGTGATAACTAAAATTTAATTTTCAAAAACAGTTCGTCCTAAATGCCATCCGTTTCCATGATAAGATTCGTAATAATTTTTTAAAGCACACTTTTTACAAAATTTAAATTAATGTTGCCGTTAGCTTAATGTTGTCTCGTTCATGCACAAAAGAAATTGTAAAATTTGGATTTATCATTCCTAAAAAAATGCAAAAATTATAGTACTGAAAATTGAGTTTCCTTCAAATTCTCCATAGAAAACGGCAATTTCATAGCTATTATTAACTGAGGTGTCTATTAGGTATTTTTTTAGATGTATTAGCTGTATCTATTTCGTTATGATGGAAACTTAACCTGATAATGGAACTCAACGATCTATCTTCAAGTCAACTAAAAAGGCAGATGTGAATTAACACTCGCTTTTGTTTATGGAAATTGTATGTACCGATACCAGTATGACAGGCTACATAGGGGGGTCCTTATTGCGACCTGATAGCCGTTTAAATTGTTCACAAATAGGTAGCTTGAACTGCAAGCGACTGTATACCTGTAAACCCCCGGAGATTGGGGGTTGCCACACTGCTTGCCTCCGAACGACACAATGCCGAGGAGTGCACCATCTCGGACTGCTGGGCCTCCGGAGTCGTGCTGGAACATGCGATGATGATGATTCGGTTTTTTTATCGTTGTTACTTTAGTGAAACAAATCAGTCGCTTATTTTTGATAAAGTCATCATTATACTTTATTATACTATACATATTTTATTTCAAAATAACTATATTTATTACTTTATATATATCTTGTGTATAATTAAATGTAAAACTTCGTGAAAGGAATTTTCTCGAAAAGGACATATCACGCCACGAGAGCTACTAACTTTTGTGAAATGTGTGGTGCACTCACTGATTGCAGTAAAAGTACTTATGATTAAATGAAATTTTTATTTACAGCTGAACATTTTTAGTTTTGCGACGAGCTATTTTAAAAGTTGGTGAAACTGTAAGGAGCTGTACGAGACGTATGGGACGATTTTTACGCCATCTTTCAGTAACGAACTGCATTACAGAATTACAGAACCTAGTAACCCACGTCACAAAAAGTACCAGGGCACCAGGAATCTAAAGAACACGTACGTTACAAGCGTCCTTCCCGCCAGTCGCGTAGCCCGCACAGAGCATGCGCGGTGTAATGAAGAATCGGTATGAACCCTGGCAGGTTGTAAGATTCATGACTGGAACTGGGACGAAGCGAAGCCGGTCTGGAATGGAGCCGAAACCGTCTTGCTGTAAATAAAAAACATAGGCAGTCATGGGGACTGCCGACGGAAGTGAAAACTTTACTGTCACCATTACAATGTCGGTGACAGCGACAGTGATAAGATTTTCCCCTGCTAATGAAGTTCTCACTTCAAAAACAAATGGTATTATTTTAAAGTAGCGTCTACGATAATTTTCCTGAATATTTTTATCAAATTTAGAGCTCAATGGAAATTATCTCAATAGGTGCCTGTTACTACTAGCTGTATAGATTTACGGTTAAACGTCAGTCGTTTTGCGCAAAGTGCATAACTTAACTTTGTATTTCTTGTTTAGCAGTTAAAAATTGAAAAACATTTTGGTATGTGGCATTTGACGCCAATAGTTCAGTTTTAGTGAGGTTTATAAAGCATGAGTTTGAAATTAGAAATTAGTCATGATCTTGTCCAAACAGAGTTAAAACAGCATTTTAAGTTGGTTTGTAGAAGATCATGACTGATTCTGTATACAATTTCAAACTCTTATAAACCTCACTAATACTGAACTATTGACGTCAATTGCCACAGACCAAAATGCTTTTCAATTTTATATTTCTTAACAAGATAAACAAAGTTAAGTTATGCACTTCGCGCTAAGCTACTGACGTTTAACCTTAAAGGTTTAACCTTAAACCAAAAATTTGCTTTTCTCTTCTATTTGGTTTTTACTTTCTTTTTGTGACTGATGCGGGTATTTTAATCAAATGAAAGCTTTTATTTGTATGCAACATAGGTATAAAATAGTGTTACAAATTGGTAGTGCGCTGTGGTCCGCTATAAAGGAATATAAATATTTGAAAACTAGAAAATATGGTAAAAATTTAATTATTTGACATTTAAGTTACACGTTAAACATTTATATGCTTTATTCAAAAATAACATTATTGGACTAATGAGATTTTATATTTCAGTTATTGGTTGATCATTTAAGTACTATTATCCGTTCAAAATTGTATTAGGATAGGACTTTTTGAAATGTAGTTTCATTGATTTTGATATATTTAGACAATCAAATATGGACATTCGATAAATAGATCCAAAATTTCGTAGCGTTTTGCGTCAAAGGGGATCTCGGAAGAAACACATTTGTGGAACCTACAGTTTTTTTTTCTCTGTAATGTTTAACGGAACTCAGCGTTACTTTTTGTGGCATTGAAAATCCCATATTTTATGGAGAAACATTAGAAGGTACGAATGGCGTTCCCCGACAAACGTTGGCATAACTTGCCGACTATTACCGTTGCCTGATACAAATTGCCGTTGCCTGGTAGAAATTGCCGTTGCCTGACACATTAATGCCGATTTATAACCCTTAATACACACAGCACGCTTTTGAACTGTCTGATCGCTCAGTGTCAAGAAATTAAATTTTTTTACAGCACACTTGCAATATTTGTTGTCTGTGTGCGTAACTTTTAAAATTAGTTAATTAATAATTTAGAAGTGGAACTAAGTACATAAAAAATTTGTTGACGTGGTACTGGACATTAACCTGCGAGTTGGTACAAAACTGTAAGTAGCTTTCTGGTTCTTATGGTTTATTTATAATTACATAATGCCGGTTTCTGGCATATTTTGTTGTTGCTTGATACATAATATCCGGTCTGGAAAAATTTGCCGTTGCCTGGCACATATTGCCGTGGCCTGGTACATATTGCCGTTGCTT